>JALAZF010000563.1:0-1235351 GCA_022829125.1 Lathyrus tuberosus
CCCAAAAAAGATTTTCGTCCTCGAAAATTACTTGACGAATATAACTTCAAATATGATTCCTTCATCCGGCTCTCCAGCTCCCAAGTCATACTACCTCCAGCAAGTCCTCCCCAAACAACCTTCACGAGAACAATCTTTTTGCCACGAAGCTGCTTCACTTCTTTATCCTTAATCCGAACAGGAGATGCTTCAACAGTCAGATTATCCCGAACTTGCACATTGTCCATTTAGGTTACGTGAGACCGATCATGAATATACTTTCGAAGTTGTGAAACATTGAAAACATCATGAATGTTCGAGAGAGATAGGGTAAAGCCACACGGTGGGCAACGACTCTAATCTGCTGGATAATTTGATATGGTCCAATGAAGCGAGGAGTAAGCTTCTTAGACCTTATAACACGACCAACACCAGTCACATAAGTGACTCTCAGAAAAAGATGATCACCTTCTTGAAACTCAAGATCATTCCTTCGTTTGTCGTGATAACTCTTCTGCCTACTCTAAGATGCCTTCATCTTTTCTTGTATCATTTTAACTTTCTCAGTCATCTGGTCCACAATCTATGGTCTAAGTACAACACTCTCTCCAGAATCATACCAACATAAGGGTGTCCTACACCTCCTACCATACAAAGCCTTGAAAGGTGCCATACCGATACTAGAATGATAGTTGTTATTGTACGTAAACTCAATCACTGGTAAGTAACTGTCCCAAGCACCACCTTGATCTAAAACACAAGACCTCAATAAATCCCCCAGAGACTGAATAGTCATTTTGATCTGACCATCGGTCTATGGGTGTGTAGCGTATGGTTTTTGTCGGTGACGCGACCACCTTACCGCAAATGATTGGTTTGGGTGCTACTTTCCGATTTCTGTATTTATCCTATGAAGCTGGTTAAGGAAGGGGAAGATATCTTAAACTAACCTTGCACGCAAATGTTTTCTTTAACAAATTCTAAGAGATCGGGGAACGGGGTCTGGTTATACAAAGGAAAGCTATTAACACCCAGTGTATCTATGGTAATCCATAGGAACCTTCTTTTGCATGTATTTCTATTAAGTTAAAATGCTTTCTTGTGTTTATCTGCTGTGGATTAGGAAAGTTTACCCTCTGGGGAGGACTGAGAGAATGTTTTTGTTGTTTTCGGGTTTTCTGTTGTTTTTGGGAAGGTATCTAGACCTAAAGTTTTTGATTTCTGTGCTCGCTAAGATTTCGCAATCTTATGCCTACTTATTCCCGTAAAGAGATTTGGGAAATCAGAGCAATTGTAGTTCCTCCTATTCTATAGAGGAAAGATGTTTGGTGTCTTATTCAAAGCCCAAGATTGAAGCTATTTGAGGTTGACTGAGAGAGAATTTGTCATCTCTAAAGAGGGATATCTCACCTATTCATCACAAATATTGAGGAATGGATTTATAAGGGAAATTAATTTAACTGGGATGTGTAGAATCCAACAATGCCATAATTTCCGGTATAAGGGAGGTGTCATGAAGGAAGAAGCTTTAACTCAGTGTAGAGCAATGCCACTTTTTCCTTTATGAATCTTTTATGCTAAGAGAGGGACATTGGTTTGGATGTTAGGAATCTAGAGGCTTTCCACTTACAACTGTTAGATGAAAGATAAATTTTATCCAGGATAAAGGAGGGACTCCAACTTGGATTTTGAATCAACAAGTGTGCCACTTACAATAATTATCTGGACAAAGGTTTTGATTGTTTGTTTTGATGTGATGCATAGAGGAAATATCCTCCTACAGAGAGGACTAATGGTCTCATCTGAGGGGATGTTGGATTTTGTGTGGGCCTTGATCAATGCCCAAGGTTGAAGCTTAAAGGAAACTGACTCCACTGGAGAAGGTTTTATCTGTCTTGTACAAAGCCCAAGATTGAGGCTGACTGGAGAAATTCTTATATGAAACCTAAGAGGAGGATATCTCTTGCTGAGGATTTATGGAAATCCAGGAGCAAGTCCAAATTTTATTGGGGGATCCAAAAGGAATTTACTCTTGCTGGGAATCAGGGAAGAGTTGAAGTACCAGATGCCATGAGGCTGTGATTCTGTTGGGAATTTTTGTTAGTAAGTTGATCAGGGTTTTCCCTATGCTTTTAGGAAATTTAAATGTGTCTGTGTAAGATCCAAGAGGAGTTGAGACTTTCCAAATCTACTTGAATGAAGCCCAAGAGGAAGTTAAGACTGTCCAAGTCTCTTAAATAGTGGTAGACTATGGCTGGAGAGATATCTTTGTATGATGCCCAAGAGAAGGTTGTGGGTTTAAAGGAAGAAGATCAACCCTGGAATGATTGGGTATTCTGGAGTTTTGACTTTCCTGGGGATTGAACTAGTGGAGATGACTAATTTCTATCTTATGCTTTTAGGAAGCCTTTGGGTCCTTGTACTAAGCCCAAGAGGAGGCTGGGGAACTTCTAAGAAGCCTGTTAGTCCTTGTACTAAGCCCAAGAGGAGGCTGAGGAACTTCTAAGAAGCCTGTTGGTCCTTGTACTAAGCCCAAGAGGAGGCTGGGGATACTTCTAGGAAGCCTGTGGGTCCAAACCTAAGAAAAGTTCAAGAAAGGTTTCACCGGGAATAATCCTTTCTTTGTTGAACAGTTCTAAGGTTTGAAGAAATTCAAAAGAGGTTTCACCGGGAATTAATCCTCTCTAGGGAAGTGAATTTCTTGTGTACATATATTTCTAAGTTTTGACAGTCTTAAGAAAAGTTTCACCGGGAATAATTCCTTTCTTATTTCCATATTGAATAAAGCCCAAGAGGAGGCAGACTGTATTGAGGGAAGTTTCCTATGAGGGAACTAGTTATTGACTATGTTAGAAGTAACCTCTGGTTTGACCTAGGTGAAGACCTAACTGCTGGGGAAACTCTAAACAAATATGCACAAGTATATATACAGATAAGTGAATTGACAGGTATATAAATAAATATGCATTGAATTGAAAAGATGTTGGGTCTTTATACTCTAGAAAGAGGCCCAAGTGTATTGTGATTTATTGTATTGATTTACAACTGTATGATTAGGATTGAAGAATTGAAGAAAGTTTTGAGAAAACTTTGAATTTGAATTTGAATTAAAAGAAAGTTGTTTAAAAGAAAAGAATGTTTGGGGCTTATAACTCAAAGAGAGGCCCAAGTGGTCTAAGAGCAGTTTCACCGGGAATAATGCTCTTCCTAGTACTAGTTAAAACATATACATGATTTTGAAAACAGAGGTATGAGGCTTACAACTCAAGGAGAGGCCCATGGAAGTTGTTTATTGTTTAAAACAAAGTTTTGTACAAAGGATTAAGGTTTATACTCAAGGACAACCCCAATGACTTATTTGAAAAGGCGACGATCGCGTCGTGATTTTTGAAAACTACAGAGGGACTTATACAATGATTGAGGCCCCAGTTATTTATTTACAAAAGGGATGAGTCTTACACTCTATAAAGAGGCCCAAAAGGGTTATTTTGAAAGAAGAATTGGGGCTTATAGCTCAAGGAGATGCCCAAATGAAAAATAGTGATCGCACCGTTTATTTTAAAAATCGCGTTGGGACTTATATAATGACTGAGGCCCAAAATTTTGTATTTACAAAGGGGATGAGTCTTACACTCTACAATGAGGCCCAAAAGTGTTTCAAATGAAGTTTGAAAAATTAAAATCAAGAAAAACCCTAATTTTAATTAAAAGTAAATTTTTTGAAAGAAAAATAAATAATAAATGATATAAAATACCAAATATATTAAAAAAACAAGTTGTGAACTTTGAAAATGTTTTGAAAATCATGTTATGTTTATATAAACATGTGTAATTCATTTGAATTTGAAAAATCAAGATGAAAATCTCATTTAAAAAATGTTTAAAAACAAATAAATGAAATTATTTAAAAAAATTCAATATATATTAAATAAATAATATAAATTTGATTTTTTTTGTAGAATAAAATATTTTAACATTTTTGTGAATTTTTAAAATAATAACCAATAAAAAATAATTAAAATTGAAGGAGAAATTAATTTTGAAATTAATTAAGAAAATAATAAAAAATAAGATAAAAAGATAAAAAGGAGAGGGAACCAAAAATGGTCTGGGTGGGTGTTGAACCCACGCCCTCTAACTAAACAAACACACGCTGTTACCACTGGGGTGGTGATACATCCGTGTATCAAAACCACTCTATAAACATATATGGGTGACCTATTTTCTAGGCCAGGCCAAGGCAAAAAACCAGATTTTGGGGCATTTGCAAAAAGGCCATAACTTCTTCATTTCTCCATGAATATGGATGAAATTTAGATGGATCCTACCTAGAATTTCATGAGAAATCCAATGGCGGTCTTAGAATTTTCTAAAAATGCCTACATTTTAAAACCCGACAGTGGTTTCAAAATATGCCAAAATTTGCAAGTTCTATGCTACCACTTCATACAAGCAATAATAGCACGATAAATTGGTTCAAACAGAACACATATGATATGTATGACATGTTCATGATCAATGGACATCAAAGAAATGCATATTTTAAAGAGTTCAAGTTGTTATGTACTTACCTCTTGAAGCTCCTTGTGCTAACTTTCAAGATGCTTGTGCCGGAAGTAATTCAATGCTTTGGACACTCTTAATAGACCCCTTAGAAGCTTTTAGGATGATCAAAATCAACTGGAAAGCTCTGAAACTGAAATTGACTCTTTCTTGCAAAAGTGGCAAAAGTGACCAAAATGGTAACTCCCTTAATTGGTGTTATAGTTGAGGGAAACTTGTTGGAACAGTTTAGGGATGATATTTGGAGAGTATTTGAAGTGTTGTTTGGCTTTGAAAGTGATTAGATCAAGACATGGCTTGAAAAATGCAGAAAAGTCAAAATTTGAGGTTTTGATGGTTGACTTTCTGATTTTGGTGTTGTACAATGAGGATGGAGGTTTGAATACCTCCAAGGGATAGTTTATGAGGTATTTGGATGGTTATTTGAGGAATTTATGCTCTGGTTTTGAGAATTCCCAAATTGCTCCTTTGAAACTTGAAACTTAAGTAAGAGAGAGAGTGAGAAAACAAGGCTTTGGTATTGTTTTGGTGTGGTTTGAAACATCATAAATGACCTCTATTTATAGTAGAGGAAGTTTGTTTTTGAAGGAATAGTGAATAGGGGCTGGTTCACTCTATTATCCAATGGATATGCCCATGTATCACTTTCTTAAATGCCAAGGTACCAAGTCTGCTCTAGCCATTGACTTGAGCTGATCTTTGTAGCTTTAGGTCTTCTGATTTTTGAAACAATCTTGACTTAAATAGACTGTCATGGATTGATGCATGCCACCTCAATGCATCCTTTCAATACTTCATGACAAACTTGGTTTTTGGATTTGCAAATTGATGATCACATGCCAAAAGGATTGGTTCTTGAATTATTGGTCTTATGGTTCAGATCCCTAATCATTTAGGTTGATATTGAACAGAAATGAAATGATGCAAGTGTCCAAAATTGGCCCAAGAAATCGTGGAATGCAAGTTATGTACCAATGTTGTTGTGTAGGCAGGGTGAAAATGCCATTTTTGGAGGCCTATAACTTCTTGCTCAAGTTGAATCATGGGAGACTCTTGTACTTTTTAGAAAACCCCTATATCATACTTCAAATTTGATGTTTAACTTTGGTCTTGAATCAAATTGGATCATAATGAAAAATGGCCTCAAAGTTGGATAAATCATGAGACAGATTCTGTCTCAAATTTTTTCTAAGTGTTGAAAAAAGTGTCAATTTTCATTTTTTTTGTGATTTTGATCATTCCATAACTCAAAATCCATGAGGATTTGGAATATGTTGTAGTTGAAAATCTTGAAGTATGTAAGGAGAGCTTTCATTTGAGCTTTGGATGGAAGAAAAAGGTTACTTGGATCACAAGTTATGGTCTTGCAAAGTTGGGTAAAAATCACTTTTCTTCATGACTTAGTGAAAATTCAAGTTTCTTAAGGTTGCCCCTTTTGCAAGTAACCTCACTTTTCTTGATTTTTCTTGATGGAAGATGATCAAAACCACGAGTTAACATTTTTTTTGACTTAGAGAAGCCATGTTTGTCAAAAAATCTCAAAAGTCAAACTTGTTTTTTTTGGCACAGTTGACTTTTTGTCAGATGAATTTCAAACTTTGTGATCCTTTATAAAATCAAGTCATTGGGCTAAATTAAACCTAATGGATGGATTCCATAGGTGTTTTAGAGTGTCTTGAGTTATGCCCAAGGTTTGAGATCATGTCTTGGTCAAAAGTCAAATGATGGTTGACTTTTTTCTCAAAAACCCTAGTTTGGGATCTAGATGAATTTGAATCTTTATGTTGCTCGTGAATCAAGTTCTTTGTATCCATTTGAACTTGTAAGAGGATCAATATAAGATATTTGAGGCCTTCAAAACATTTCTTGAGGGTTTGGCTCATGCATTGTTCAAAAAGTTAACTTAGGGGTGAATTTGGTCAAGAAACCCTAACTCTTGATTTTTGATGAATGCATCCCCTGAGGCTATTTTGAACTTGTGATTGAATCCAAGAGGTCCTTTTGAGCTTTTTGGATCATGTTTTGAAGTATTGGCTCATGCCCAGATGAAAATTTCCCTCTGGAGGCCTTGGTCGACCAAAATCCTAATTTGGTGACACTGATGATCTTGAGGCTTGATCAACCTGAAATGTTGCATTCCCATGCTTGATTCTTGATGTGGGAGACCTCTTGATCCTTCATGGATGTTTTAGAGATTTTACAAGTTGAAGATCATGTCCGTTCTTGATTGATCCTTTGTCTGAGTACTCTGAGAGGGTCCAAAACCCTAATTCTTGATTGGGGTAAAAGCTCAACAATCTTTGAGAGGATTGATGAGGCATGAAGGTACATTCATATTGTGGTGATTGTCGCAACTGTGAAAAACAACCGGCGAGAAACTAAAACAGAAGAGTCGCCACCGAACGTTATTTATCCCGACGCAGGAGAAGGAAACGATCGAAGAAACCTGAAGAGGGAGAAGACATGGTCATCGCAACCATAGTCCGGGCTCGGGAGTTGGTTACGTGAGGGGAAGGTATTAGCACCCCCACGCGTCCATCGTACTCGATGGGATCCACGCTTGTTGTCTAATCAAAGGGTGAGTTATCCTAAAGTCTACGGCTGAACAAAAAAATGGGGGAGGGGGAAGCGACGACGGACTCGCAAGGATTATCACAATGCAATGCCTACGTATCTTCGTGGATGAACGAAGAATCAGAGTCAACGTAGTTCGACGGACTACGGGGGGAGGTTGCTCGCCGAGATATCGCATCTCGTGCCTACGTATCCTCAATCGGACGAGAGAGAGGAAATCAGAGCAAACGTAGTTCGACCTAACGAGGTCTTTGTGTTTTTTACATGAGCAACGATCTCTTTTCTGAAAAACAGTTTGAAACCCAACAATCCTGAAGGATAAAAAAATATTTGAATTTGTTTTTGTGTTTTTTAGACAGATGTGGATTGAAGTTAGTTCGTAACTTGCATTGCACCCAAGTCTATAACATAGGAACGAATGCGTCGCATATCGTCCCCAACAGGACGTACACTAAACACCCTAGAAGAACGAAGGGAGACCCCCCATTCCTCACTTCCCACATACAAGGCTCATGCGCAATACACATTAACTTTATTAAGTGCTTTAGAACTATTATGAGATGAGAAGAGAAGACTCAAGGAAAAGAAAACACTAAGGGGAATTCTATCCTAATGTTGTCATGCAAAAGTGGACCTATAGTTGAGTTCAAAAGGGAAACATCTACCTAAGTTAGCATGCATGGTTTGAATCCTAATGTCTATCCTACTCCTAACTTAATCAAAGATTAAGTTGGACTAGGAACCCTAAGGGAGCACACAAAAGTGAATCCAAGACTTGAACAAGTCTTAAGATCCAAGGGGAAAGAAAAAAGTGAAGGAGATGAAGAAGAAAAAGAGATATGAGATGAGAAACCAAAGAGGGCAACAAGTACATCATGCATATCATATCCAATTCAAATCATCAATCAAGCTTCAAAGATCATGCAAGAAGATTCAAGTAAGCAAGTAAGAGCAAACAAGAAAGGATGCAAGGAAACTTGCATTAGAAACACAATTGAACGTCATTAAGAACCACATCAAGGTAAGATGAACAAAGTAAGATGAAGATGAAGGAAAGTCAGAACTGAAGTCATGCCAAAGTCAACCAATTCAAGCATACAAGAAGGTCTCATATAAATCAAATCATAATGATCATATGAGATGGAAACATGATGGAATCCAAGGGGGCAGTAGCAAATGCACCATCAACAAACCAAAATCAAACCCAAATCAATCAAGATAGATCATCATATATCATACTCAAACCAATCAACACAACTATGCAAGTATGCAACACAATAAAGCTCAAAATGATTCACATGTTTCCACACAAGTAAAACCATACCAAAGAAAGATCATGCACCAAGGGCCAAGGCAAAACAGAATCTCAAACATGATTTATCCATCAAAGAAATATCACAAAGTAACAAAGGAATTCATGTCATTCAAGAGCACAAAATTAGGTCAAGATGTGTACACTAGCAAGCTCAAAACATCATCAAATGAGGGCATCAACCAAAAATAGTAAAATGATCCAATAAATTCCCAAAAAATAATCAAAGATAAGTTTAAACATCCAGTAAACATGTGAAAACATATAGGAACAAAACTAGTTCAAGAACATGCTCAAAGGTTCTCCACAAGTCAAGGTATGCAAATGATCGAGCATGAATCGAGGAGCATCAAAAGTTACATGAAAAACAATCAAAGATGATCACCAAGGCAGAAAGATAGCACTCATACATTGCTCATCCACATATCAAAACAAGGTAAAAGGATTGGCTTAAATAGGTAAGCACATGGAATCAAAACACAAACCCTAGCTCAAGGACAAAAGTGTAAAAGCATATCACAAATTAAATTAAAATAAAATATGAAAATAAAGTGAAAAATAAAATAAAAATCATGAAAAATATCTCAACACAACAAATAATCAGAAAGGTATTTTTATCGATTTTTATCATGGTTAGAACATTTAGAAATAAAATTAAATTGAAAGAAGAGAAAAAAATAAAATAAAACATGTGAATATGGCATGGGGGTGTATGAGCAATAATCAGATACAAGGCAAACAGTTCAGCACGCGCATGGGTCCAAAGGAGGGGTGTGTGAATATCAACAAAACACTAAGCCCAAACAAAATCACACTCAGATTCAAACAAAAAACAAGCCACGCTGGCCTTCATTAATTGACGTGGCAACATGATTGGTCAGGATTTAAACACCACAAACAATTCAAATTTAAAAAATGGCGCGAAGGCCATATCAGCATCTCTTCAAACCTCAGACGCTGGAGCCCTAGCTCCGGTCGTCTTCTCAGGTCAACCAGCCGCCGGAGCTCCAACGAAACTCCCAGAAATTCACCAGACCACCACCATTTTGCTTAGAATTTTATGTAGATCACAGATCCATCATCCATTTTTGAAAACAAACTCATTATCATGGTGAATCGAAGGGAAACATGAATGAACACACAAACTGAAAATCACCAAAATGATACAATATCATGCGCAAACATTGCCTACCACATGTAGGACTTCAGATGCATCCAAAATAATCTTAAAACGTGTCTAAAATGAGAGAAAACAGAGCTGGAAGCTTACCTAACGGAGAGAGTCCGTTGCTTCTTCTTTGCAAGCAATAGATCAAGAAAATGATATGGAAATCTTCAGAACCAAATGTAGAGTGTAGATCAAGGCTTGGTTTGCTCAGAAAGTTGCTAAAAAACCTCAATCAATCCCAACCCGATGGTGAAGAAAAATGAACTTGTAGAGCCTCCAATGATGATTCTAGATGGTGAATCATGCATACAGAAGCAAGATCACACTTGGTTAATCGTGATTCAACCAAGACAAATTCAAAAACTCTCAGAAATCAGGAGAAACGAAGATGAGAAAATTTGAGAAGTTTTGTGTTCAGATCTGAAAAATGGAGAGTGAATGGCTAGGTTTGGAGTTGAGCAGCTTATAAATGAGTGTTTTAGGGTTGGAGAGAGGTCTGGAAACGAAGAACATGACCTGAAGTGGTTATCTTTGGTTTGGAAAGAGAAATGAGTGAAAAATGGTGCACATGGGGTTGGTTCGGTTTTGCTTAGGAGAGGCTCGGTGAAAGGTTTGGGATAGTGGTTTTGATGGAAAAAATGAAGCATGAGGGATGTGGCACGTGAGAGCATGGAATGCCATTAGAATGTATGCCAATTTTAATTTCTTATTTTGGCAAAGTGAATGGTACATGTTGCTTGGTGATGTATGACAATGTTAGCTTATTTTGGGTAAAGATTGGTGAGAAAGAATACATGGTACGCATGGAATAAAGTGGGGTATGTTGATGCATGATCATGTCAAGGTTTTGCACACCAAAATTTCAAGTGTGAACAAATTGAAGTGTGTGACTTTGAATGGTAATATCTTGGTGTGTAAGGGACCATTTCATGAGTTCTTTGGATCACTAGAAACTAGGGGATACCATGAACAAGTTTGGTGTTGAAGAGAAGAGCATTTGAGGCCTTAATCAATAAGAACAATAGCCATGAAAGTACTTCCAAATCTGCCACAAATGACATAGAAAAAATTCTAAGTTTTTGAACCTTGTAAAGTGAAAATGCCCAACTTTGGAGCACCACAACTCATTCAAAAATGACTCAAATGACATGGTTCTTGTGCCCATTTTGAAGGGGATTATTCATACTACAACTTTCATGTGGAAGATATTTTCAAATAAGGCTTTGATCATGGTGAAATGTGGCCTTGAAAGTGGTTAAAAACTTACTAAAAATAGTAAGTTTCTAAAACCCTAGTTTCCAATTTTAGTAACTTTCTCCCATTCTTGATTTTTCATGAATCTTTGAACATTCCTTGATCAAACCTTGTCCATTGATCACATATGACTTGAAAATCAACATGTTGACCTCAAAAAGTCAAGAGTTGACTTTTTCACTACACGGTTGACTTTATCCCCAATTCTTCTGATTTTCAATCCTCTGAACAATTGACACCCTTCTGAACCAAATTGATGGACAATTCTCCATTCCTAGACACTTGGGGAAATGAGGAATACCATGGAATCAAGTCTTGCCCAAAAAATCAGAAATGAACTGATTTTATGGCAAACCCTAGTTTTGGTGCCCTTAGTTTATGAGGAATCAGCCCATACTCCAAATCCAAATTCCTCTGAATATGATGTGTATCCTCTCAAACAAAGATGAGATGTGCCATTTGGTGATGATAAAAACTCAAAGATCTTGCCCATTAGGGTGTTAACCTCAAGAATCCCAAAAACCCTAATTTGAGAAATCATGCTAGGAGAGTGTGATTCACTTGAAATTTCTTGCCAATTGTCATCTTCTGATGAGGTGATGGACAAATTAGGATGCACTGAGGCCCAAGGATCCTTTGTGACCCAAGTAATGATGACATCAAGAACCATCTCTCCTCTTAATCTCTTGGACAATACATATGAACTTTTGCTTGAACCTTGGGAAAACATCTTCTTCCCTTGAGTTGGTCTAGATACCTTGATCCCATGCTAAGAAACAATGATATGCACAAACGAAAATGCAAGAATGAAATGAAACATAAGCCAGTTAGTGTTAGAAACATGAGGGCAAATTTTGAGGTGTTACAGTGATGACTTTCACAATGATGGTAAATCTTATGGTCAAAATTTAGGGTATGACAGATGCCCCTATTTAATCTTCTTGGACCTGAAGGTATGAATGGCGAAGACGAGATTGTTCTTAATAAATCGAACCACCACTTGTCGGGTCACATTGGTGTATGATACTACTTCAACCCATTTGGTGAAGTAGTCAATGGCTACAAGGATGAACCGATGTCCGTTTGACGCTTTGGGTTCAATCATGCCAATCATGTCGATTCCCTATATAGAAAAAGGCAATGGAGAAGAAAGGACTTTGAGATGCGTTGGTGGTACATGGATTTTGTCAGTGTATATCTGACACTTGTGACACTTTCTCATGTCCTTGTAGCAATCGGATTCCATTGTCAGCCAATAATATCCTGCTCTCAGAAATTTTCTTTCCATTGCATGTCCATTGACATGAGTGCCAAAGGATCCTTCATCAATCTCTTTCATTAACATGTTTGCTTCCGGTCTGTCTACACATCTGAGCAAAATCATGTCGAAGTTTCTCTTATAGAGTGTATCACTGTTTATGAAGAAGTTGCCAGCCAGTCTTCTGAGAGTCTTCCTATCTTTTCTTGATGCCCCAGGCGGGTATTCCTGTCTTTGAAGGAAGCATTTAATATCGTGATACTAGGAATTGTCATCTATGACTGCTTCAATTACGAAGATGTAAGCAGGTGTTTCAAGGCGCATTATGTCAATCTTAGGTACGTCGTTCCATCGACTCACACTAATCATGGAGGATAGGGTGGCTAATGCATCAGCCATGTGATTTTCTTCACGAGGGATATGATGAAACTCAATTCTGTCGAAGAACGGTAACAATCTTCTCGCGTAGTCTTTGTAAGGAATCAATCCTGATTGGTATGTATTCCATTCTCCTTTGATCTAATTTATAACTAGGGTTGAGTCTCCATACACATCCAAATTCTTTATCCTTAGGTCAATAGCTTCTTCGAGACCCATGATACAAGCTTCGTATTCGGCCTCATTGTTTGTGCATTTGAACGTAAGTCTGGCAGTGAAAGGAATATGATTACCCTGAGGTGTTACGATGATTTCCCCAATTCCATTTCCATAAGCATTGATAGCTCCGTCGAAATTAGTCCTCATTGGGATCCTGGCTCTGGCCCTTTGCTTGGTAGCGGTTCATCACAATTTTTCATTTTTAGGTACATGACATTTTCGTCTGGGAAGTCAAATTTGACTGATTCCTGATCGTTAATCGGTTGATGAGCCAAATAATCGGCCAAAATACTTCCTTTAACGACTTTCTAAGCATGGTACTCAATGTCGTATTCCGATAACAACATCTGCCAACGGGCAATCCTTCCTGTTAAAGCAGACTTTTCAAAGACGTGCTTGATCGGATCCATTTCGGAGATTAACCAAGTCGTGTGACAAGTCATGTACTGGCGAAGACGTTTAGCTGCCCAAGCTAGAGTGCAGTAAGTTTTCTCGAGCATAGTGTATCGAGTTTCACAGTCTGTGAATTTCTTGCTTAAGTAATAAATGGCAGACTCTTTTCTTTTTGTCTCGTCTTGCTGGCCAAGTACACAACCCATGGAGTCTTCCAAGACTGTTAAGTAGATGATCAGTGGTCTTCCTTCCACTGGAGGAGACATAATCAGTGGATTCACGAGATATTCTTTAATGCTGTCGAAGGCCGTTGTGCAATCTTATGTCCATATACAACTTTGATTCTTTCTGAGTAATTTGAAGATTAGCGCGCATGTTGCGGTCATGGCGAATATGAATCTTGAGATGTAATTCAGACGTCCCAAAAATCCTCTGACTTTCTTTTTAGTTTTTGGAGAAGGAATTTCTTGAATGGCCTTGACTTTGTCAAGATCAACCTCAATTCCTTTCTGGATGATGATAAATCCCAAGAGTTTTCTTGGGCGAACACCGAACGTGCATTTATTAGGATTCAAGCAGAGTTTGTATTTCCTCAGATGCTCGAATAACTTTGATAGGTGTTCCACATGTTCTTCTTCAGTTTTAGATTTGGCGATCATGTCATCGACATACACTTCAATCTCTTTGTGCATCATGTCGTGAAACAGAGTTATCATGGCCCTTTGATAGGCTGCCCCTTCATTCTTTAGACCGAACGACATTACCTTGTAACAAAAGGTGCCCCATGGGGTGATGAATGACGTTTTCTCCATGTCTTTTGGCGCCATTGTGATTTGATTATAGCCCGAGAATCCCTCCGTGAAGGAGAATACCTTGAATTTTGCCGTGCTGTCAACTAGCATGTCTATGTGTGGTAGGGGAAATCATCCTTTGGACTTGTTTTGTTTAAATCCCCGTACTCTACACACATTCTGACTTTCCGTCCTTCTTGGGAACCAACACTATGTTGGCTAACCATTGAGGATATTCTGAGGTGGCAAGGAAACCTGCGTCGATTTGCTTATGTACTTCTTCCTTAATTTTGATGGCCATATCTGGGTGAGTCCTTCTCAATCTTTGTTTTACCGGAGGACATTCTGTTTTCAGTAGTAAGTGATGTTCCACGATGCTGGTATCCAACCCTGGCATGTCTTGGTAGGACCAAGCAAATATATCTAGAAACTCTTTGAGATGTTTTATCAAGCCTTCTTTGACAGTTGGACTGAGCAATGCTCCGATTTTAAATTTTTTTCTCTCTTCTTTTGTACCCAAATTGACCGTTTCCAACGGCTCTTTATAAGGTTCAATGGACCTTTACTCTTTTCTGAGTAGTTGGGAGATCTCTTCCAGAATTTCTTCGTCTCCTTCTTCTTTTGCTTCAAATACCGGGAATTCAAAGTTGGGAAAAGGCATTGGATTGTATGTTTCAATGGGGTTTAAAATAAGTAATCTGCATGACGTGATTATTCTTTTTTTAGAAAAGACAGATAGAATGCAATAGTGTGTGCAATGTATTTTATGCAAACGCTTGTTGATGAGTGCAAGCCTTTGAGGCTGGCATCAATTTTGGTAAAACTAACTTAGCAGAAAGATGTTGGACAAGATGTCCTAACATGATGAACTAACGGCAGGTTAAGGTGTTAGACAAGATGTCCTATCAGGTGGATTCGACATCTTGTCTGTTACAGTTTTGGAATAACTGTATTTGTTTTCTAGGTGTGATTGAAATATGATTTGATCCTAGGTGGCATTTTAGATTGAGCAACCAGAGATTCTGATTCTAAAAAGGAATATGTGGTTTACGTAGGTGTTGTTGATCACCGAATTGGGTTAACAATTCCTGTGTGTTGTTTTCTTACTGTTGTTTGTTTCTGTTCTTCCTTAATCCTTGTGAGAAGTAGAGATCAAGTGTCACGACATCCTGTATGACATCTTAGTGATCTGCTTAACCAGAATTTCAATGGGTATCAGAGCAGGCATCCTACTCTGTATCTGGGTGAGATTCAGGGACGATATTTTCGGGTTCGATGGATAAAGAAAGAGGAATTCTAAATAGACCACCCATACATGATGGTTCTAATTATGGATATTGGAAAGTGCACATGGTGGCGTTTATCAAGTCCATGGATGGTAAAGCTTGGAAGTCTGTGGTTAAAGGGTGGGATCAACCAAAGATCAAAGACAAAGATGGGAAGCTCACTGATGAGCTAAAACTTGAGGAAGACTGGGATGATGAAGATGACAAGCTTGCTCAAGGAAATTCCAAAGCCATGAAAGCCTTGTTTAATGGGGTGGACAAGAACATCTTCAGACTCATCAAGAATTACACTGTTGCAAAGAATGCTTGGGAAATCCTAAAGACTGCTCATGAAGGTACCTCTCGAGTTAAATCTGTAGCGAGCGATTTTGGGACGTGGTTCTTAAGCACTGTCTCTCTAGGGTTACTACAGGTCGATTCATTTTTTATCCTATTAAGCTGGCTAAGGAAGGGAAATAGATGTCTCTAATTAACCCTGCTTGCATACTGATTTTAAACAACGGTCTGTTAGGTTACATATGATATATGGTAATGGGGCCTCTTTCTTCTTACTTTGTTTAGAACGAAACACCGGGAATATTCATAGGTAGGACGCTAGGACTGATGCTTTTCAATTGATGTATGAAGGTACGGGATTTGGGGTTTGGATTAGTGTGCTCTCTAAGATTTTTCTTTCAATCTTATGCCTACGTATTCCCGTTTACCGAAATAGGGAAATCAGAGCGATCGTAGTTCCTCCTATTCTATGGGAGGAAATGGTGTTTTGGTGTCTTGTTCAAAGCCCAAGACGTGAAGCTAAAGGGGGTTTGCATCTTGTTCAAAGCCCAAGATATGAAGCTGAAGGGTCTATTTGTATCTTGTTCGAAGCCCAAGATGTGAAGCTAAAAAGGTGTTGTCTTTAGAGAGAATTTGTCCTCTCTAAAGGGGGTCTGTTTGTCACAACTGTTGGGTGACTGATTATAAAGGAGAATTACTTTAACCGGGATATGTGAATCCGGCAATGCCATAATTTCCTTTATAGGGGATTTGTAACCTGAAGGAGAAGACTTTAACTCAGTGTAGAGCAATGCTATCTTTCCTTAGGAATTTCTCATGCTAAAAGAGGGACATGGGCGTGGATGTAAATAATCCAGAGGCTTACCTCTTACAGCAATTAGACGAAGGGAAAAAGAGTTGTTGATGTTTGTATACCGTGAATGAGGCACAGATTGATGCTAAAAGGTTGATTGACTCAATCGGGGTTTTTCTTATACAAAGCCTAAGAGGAGGCTATCGTCCCAACAAGACGGTGTTTTTTGTGTATCCCGTACGAAGCCCGAGATAAAGGCTAAAAGGGTTGACTCAACAAGAGAGTGCTTTTATATGTGTCTTGTACAAAGCCCAAGACGGAAGCTAAAAGGTGTGACTCAACAAGAGAGTCCTTTATACTCAACAAGAGAGTGTTTTTGTATCTCGTACGAAGCCCGAGATGGCGGCGAAAGGAGGTTGACTCAACAAGAGAGTCTTTTATACTCAACAAGAGAGTGTTTTGTATCTCATACAAAGCCCGAGATGGAGGCGAAAAGGTTTGACTCAACAAGAGAGTCTTTGTATCTCGTACGAAGCCCGAGATAGAGGCTAAAAGTGGTGACTCAACAAGAGAGCCTTTTGTATGTGTCTTGTACGAAGCCCAAGACGGAGGCTAAAGGGATTGATGTTTCAGTTGAGTGACAGGTCCAATATGTTGGTTAAAAGAGAAAATCAGTTCTTATAAATAGACTTATTAAAAGTAAGGCTATGCTTTGGGATTTGATCAGAGGATCAGGGTTATTTCCTGTTCTTTAAGGAAACGGGAAATCCAGAGGGGTTTTGAGACTGTCCAAGTCTGCGGGTGTTTTTCCCATTTTTGAAAGGGGCTTGAGAATGCCTTCGAGACTCAAGGAAATTAGACTGTCCAAGTCTAGAGTTTTATCTTTTGTACTATGCTTAGAGAAATAGTAGTAGGATCTAGACTCTTTGAAAGATTGTTCTATTCAGATGACTAATTTATATTCCTATACCTCTAGGAGGTCGTCGGGACAATTTGTACGAAGCCCAAGAGGAGGCTGGAAACTTTTAAGAAGCCGATGGACAATTTGCACGAAGCCCAAGAGGAGGCTCTCTTCCCGAAGGAAGAATCCTTATACGAAGCCTAAGAGGAGGATGTGAATACTTCTAAGAAGCCGACGGGTCCTTGTACAACGCCCAAGAGGAGGCGTGGATGCTTTTAGGAAGCCTGTGGGTCCCCAAACCCCGAGAAGTTCAAGACAAGCTATTCACGGGGAATAGATCAAGCCAGGAAAGTTAGAGAATTTGGAAGAAACTCAAGAGATGCCATTCACGGAGAAAAGATCATCTCTGGGGAGTAGAGTTTCTTTAACAATTAAGGGTGACAGTCGAAGAGGAGACTGTATCTGGTGGTCCTATGGGGGATCTAGTTTAGTCTATTTAAGAGTGATCAACAGGGCTTAGTGCTAGACGTAGTTATCGGGGAAACTCTAAATAGCTATACTAGTATTACACAGTTGATATGAGTTTATGAAAGAAGACTTACAGTGAAACAGCCCCACAATACAGTTATATGTATATGAAAGCGGGTAAAGAAAGCATATAAACACTTACTCGGTTGTAGAGCTTCCATACTGTTAGGTTAGTTGTTCAAC
Organism: Lathyrus tuberosus; assembly: GCA_022829125.1. Lineage (NCBI taxonomy): Eukaryota > Viridiplantae > Streptophyta > Magnoliopsida > Fabales > Fabaceae > Lathyrus > Lathyrus tuberosus. The sequence continues at coordinate 17,857 of JALAZF010000563.1, forward strand.
AAAGAAAGATTGAAAACAACAGTATATTCAAAATCAAAGGAGGAAGTGCTTTGAAAAGATGTTGGGGCTTACAGCTCAAGGAGAGGCCCAAGGTTTATCAGTGATCGCACTGTCGTTTTGTACAGAGGGACTTATACAAGTGACTGAGGCCCAAGAAAGGTTTCCTGTACAAGGGGATGGTTCTTACACTCTCTCAAGAGGCCCAAGTGTTTAAAGAAAAAGAATGGGGCTTATAACACGAGGGTAGGCCTAGATGATTTATTTTTGAATTGGCGATCGCGCAAAGGTTTTCTTTTAACGCAGAGGGACTTATACAATGTCTGAGGCCCAAAATTGTTTTGGTTAAAAGGGGATTGGGTCTTACACTCTATTAGAGGCCCAAATATATTTGAATGGGTCTTATAGCTCGAGGAGAGGCCCAGGGTTTGTTTTTCAACGGATGATGATCACGTCGAACTTTTTGAAATACAACGGGACTTATACAATAAGTGAGGCCCAAAACTAGGTTTGTATTTACAAAGGATTGGGTCTTACACTCTATTAGAGGCCCAAAGATTTATTTTTGTACAAGTGGTGGGGCTTACAGCTCAAGGAGAGGCCCAAGGTCATTTGTTTGAAAATGGCGATCGCGCCGAGATTTTTGAAAATGCGGTGGGTCTTATACAATAAGTGAGGCCCAAGAATGTTTGGTTTTCAAAAAGGGTTGGGTATTACACTCTAATAGAGACCCATGAGTGTTTGAAAATGTTTTGCGAGGGTGAAAACCAAAGAAACCCTAATTTGTTATTCTTTAAAAGTAAATATTTAAAGAAAATCAAATAAAATACCAAATAAGTTGAATATACCATTTGTGATTTTTTTTAAGGTTTGAAAAATGAGGGATTAATCACAAGGGATATTAAAACTCACTTGGTTTTGATTTTCAAAGTAAATATTCACTTTCAAAATGTTTAAAAAACATTAAAAAGGAATTTATTCACAAAAATACTAATTATAATAAATAAATAATATGAACTTATTTTTTTTGTGGAATAAAATATTTCAACATTTTTGTGATTTTTTGCAAAAAGAACCAATAAAAAATAATTAAAATTGAAAGAGTTATTAATTTTCCAATTAATTAATAAAACATGAAAATATTGGAAAAAATAGCAAAAATGTGAGAAAACACAAAATAACATGGGTGGGGTTTGAACCCACGACCTCAAGGTTATAGGGCGCGCGCCTTACCACTGGGGTGGTGATACATCCATTGCTTAAAGTGAAACCACAAATATACATGGCTTGCCTTGTTTTTGGCTTGGCCCAAGGCAAGGCAAGGCAAGTTTTGGGTCAGAAACGTGAAGGTCATAACTTTCTCATTTCTCCATGGTTTGAGACAAAATTTATATGCTTATGGCCTAGAATTTCACAAGGAATCCAATGGTGGTGGTATTTTTTCCAAATCATACTCCCTCCTCAAAATCCTATAATGGTTTTGAAAAAGGCCTATAATTGCATTTTTTATGCTATACTTTGATACAGGTATGAATTACATGATGAATTGGTTCAAACACAACATATATAACATGTATGAGGTGTGTATGATCAGTGGACTTCAAAGTAATGCATATTTTGGAAAGTTCAAGTCATGATGCTTACCTCTTTTTGAGCTTTTGGAGTTTTCTGTGCAATCTGCCAAACTTCTTGTTCCAGAAATGGTTTGATGCTTTAGACACTCTCAAATGATCCCTTGGAAGCTTTTAGGATGATTGGAATCAGCTGGAACCTGCAAAAACACAAACTGGCCCTTTCTTGCAAAAGGGGTTAAAATGACCAAAATAACAACTCTCTAAAATGGTGTTCCAGATGGTGGGAGCCATTTGGGATAGTTCAAGGATGATATTTTGAGTGTGTTTGAGGTTTTATCCGGTTTGGAAAGTGACTGATTCAAGACATGGCTTAAAAAATGCACAAAAGTACTATTTTGAGGTTTTGAGAGGTGACTTTGTGATTTAAGGATTAAAGGTCACTTGTGTGAGTTTGGATCACCTACATATGATGTTTATGAGGTGTTAGGATCATGAGCTGTGATGGAAATGCTCTGTAACTCAAAAACACAGAGTTACCTTGCTAAAGAAGGCATTTTGGCCTAAAGAGAGGGATTTTGAGGAAAGCATCTGCTTGATGGCTTTGGTGTACTCAAACTGAGCACAAATGAGCTCTATTTATAGTAGAGCAAGTTTGTTTTAGGATCAATAGTGAATGGCAACTGTAGCAGAGGTTTGGCCAATGGTTGCACTTTGGAATCCAAGTCTCCTCTAGCCATTGACTAGAGGTTAGGGCACAGGACTGTGGTTCCCTTGGTCTTGGATAAGTCTTGACTGAATTCAGTTGGAAATGGCTCAGTCCATGCCACCTTGGTGTATGCATTGAATGCTCCAATCCAAAATTGGAGTCTTGTCCCTCTTTTAGGCAATTCTAGGTTTGGCATGCTACTTCTTGTTCCAAGGACTTTGGAGGCTTGGCTCAATGTTTGTCCCCTTTAGATTTGATCCTCAAATGTGTCCAAAGTGATGACAAGGCTTGGAATTATCTGATTTTGCCAAATCGAGCAAAAATGAAAAATTCTGCCTAGCCTTGGCAGTTTTCAGCAAGGCGTATTGCCATTGTCATATCTCATGGCTCAAGTTGAATTTGGTGATGTTCTTGTCCATTTTGGAAAGCCCTAATATGATACAACAACTGTTTGATCATAGTTGGTTTTGATACCTTTTGGATCCAAGTGAAAATCCCCCTACATTTGGAAAAAGTGAAGGCAGATTCTGACTTAGTGAAAATTTCACTAAGTGTTGGAAAAAAGTGACATTTCACTTTTTGTGATTTTGATAATTCCATAACTCAAAATCCATAATGAATTTAGAAGGAGGTCAGTTCTAAGCTTTTGTAGAGGGTAATGGGAGCTACAAATCTAGCTTTGGATGGGGAAAAATGGCCTTGTGGTTTAGGAGTTATGATCCTCCAAAGTTGGTACCCTTGCCACTTTGTTCATAACTTAGAAAATTTTCTAAGTTTTTATGGTTACCCTTTTTACAAGTTATCCAACTTTTCTTGATTTTTCTTGATGAATGATGATTCAAATCACACATTAACATCATTTTAGGGTTAAAAAACCATTTTTGTGAAAAATCTCAAAAAGTCAAAGTTGACTTTTGTGCACAGTTGACTTTTTATCAGATGAATTCTAAACTGTGCGATCCTCCATGAAATCAAGTCCTTGACCTAAATAAAACTTGATGGATTGATTTCATAGGTGTTATAGGGTGTACTGAATCATGTCCTAGAGTTTGGGAGCATGTCCTGGTCAAAAGTCAAAGCTACAGTTGACTTTTCTCGCGAAACCCTAATTATGGCTCTGATGAAATTGAGACTTGTTGCTCAAGCTCCTTGGATTAATCCATTGTTGCAAATGGATAAATTTAGTATGTTAGAGACCCTCAAACCATATCTTGAGGTATTAGCTCATGATTTGTTCCAAAAGTCAACTTAGGGGTGAATTAGGTCAAGAAACCCTAATTCCTGATTTTTGATGTATGCATCCCCTGAGGTCAAATTGACTTGATGCTTGGGTCCATGAGGTTCCATGGGGTATTTTAGGTCATGCTTTGAAGCATTGGCTTATGCCCAGAGGAAAATTTCCATCTGGAGGCCCCGGTCGACCAAAACCGTAATTTGGTGACACCGGCGATCTTGAGGCTTAATCCACCTAGAAGGGAGCAGCCTTGTGCTTAATCCTTGAAGTGGGAGTCCTCTTGATCCTTTGTGGATGTTTGAGAGGTTAGACAAGTTAAAGATCATGTCATTCCTTGATTGATCCTTTGTCTAAGAACTCAGAGAGGGCTTGAAACCCTAATTTTGACTGTAGTAAGTGTTCACCCATCTTTGGGGATACTGATGAGGCATGATGGTACATCCATATTGTGATGATAATTTGCACAATGGTGAGAAATCTTAGTGGTAAAAATTTGGGGTATGACAGATGCCCCTATTTAATCTTCTTGGACCCGAAGGTGTGAATGGCAAAGGTATTCGGGCATTCGGGGTGCAAGAGGATTAAATATCGGAATACTCGAAATTTTGATGGCGGTTATGAATGGTAGCTTACACATTCATCCTCTTTTGCTAAGCAATGATGCTTAGAAAAGGTAAACTTCCCCTCGATCCTGGTCTTCAGCCAAGGAACTGGTCTCAATTTTCTGATATAAACTTCCCCTCGATCCTGGTTTCCTACCAAGGATCTGGTCTTAGTTTCTGATGTAAAATTCCCATCGATCCTGGTTTCCTACCAAGGATATGGTCTTAGTTTCTGATGTAAACTTCCCCTCGATCCTGGTTTCCTACCAAGGATCTGGTCTTAGTTTCTTTTGTCAATAAACTTTATTGACAAGGGACACTATTCGTAGTGGTTTTCCTCAAACTTCTCGCCGAATTTTCCTGGGGAGATGCCATTTGATAGAAAAATTTTGATGTCAGACTTGCTGGGGAACCCATCTGTCTAAATTGTAGAGGTGCACAAACTTCTCTGGTGGAGACGCCATTTGTTTCTACTGGGGGAAAATGAGTCTCTTGAGAGACTTCTTTTAGCTTGGGGTTATTACATCATACTTTTCTCGAGATCTTCTCGGAGAAACGCCATATGATGTGATCCAATTTTGAGGTGCCGATGACCTTTTCATCCGTGGTCTTTTCGGAGAAAAACTGCTGTAGTACCAGATCTCTGCTTAAGAGGCTTCCTCTAGGGATTTTTTCTTAATCTGGGAAAGCGAAGATATCATCTTCAATGGCGAAGAGTGACATTGGTTGAAGGTTCTCTGGTTTTTCAGAGGTTCAAGTTATCAAAGTGGTCAAGGGCCAACTCTGATCCAAAAATAAACTGGAGCAGAGAGATTGTTCAGACGCAACATTTCCTGACGGGGAAAGAACTTGACAACTCGATTGAGAAGACTGTTACCACTACGGGACAAGACCGACTGGAGTGATAGTGATGCAATATGAATGTGAATGCAAATCAATAATGCATGATGTATGTATGTATATGCTGACAAAACTGATGCGACATACAAACTAACGGATGAACACGACTGGATACTCGGCCACAGTGGGGCATGTAGAAATATCGCTGGTTCAAGATAGCAATTATGCCTTGCTTAGGAGAAACGGTCCCTGTTGGGAGCGACGCTGGTCGGGCTTAGGAGATGAGAACTCGGCCGAGGGTGTCGGACCGAATAATCACATACGACACAGTTGATCCTTCATTCAGGCGTACTGGTTTAGAAGGAGTACTTCGATTCTGCACTTTGAGGCTCGAACACCTTCGGAGACGCAATTGATGTTCTTTTGATGTTCAACAGTCAAAAGAAATTTCCATCTTTATTTTAAAAGCAGAAAAATTTTAACAAGTAAATTCGTTTTTGTTTTATTTCAAGAATCGTTAATCATGTTAAAATGTCGTTCTGTAAAGCTAAAACAAATAAGAATTGCAAACAAAAGCACAAGGGCTCAAATTTTATTGATAGGATGGAAATCAGCCAAACGCGTGATTCCATAGAGTATTTACAAAGTTAGAAAATGGTAATTTACAGGGAAAAGGGCTACATTGAAACATAACGACCACTATCCTTCTGCCAACTTTGAATTCGGGGCATCCTTAGTTTCTGTCGAAGATGACCTTGACTGGAGTTTCTGATGGACGACATGACTGCTGAGGAGTTGAACTGATCAGACGTAGTTACTTGCCATTATCCCTAACTTTTTCCTGGATTGTACTTGGAGATTTCCAATCCACCAGGATGATTTTTTGACTTTGTCTCTAATTTTTTCCTGGACCACCCTTTCGGGTTTTCAATCCACCGAGACGTTTTTTTTTTAGTTTAGGCGAAGTATTTCTTGACTAGATCAACATTTGTGGGGTAGGCAAATTCCTTTCCGTCCATGGTTGCAAGTCTCAAGGCACCGCCTGAGAAATCTTTCTTGACCACATAGGGGCCGTCATATAATTCTGAGTCCATTTGCCCCGGGAATCAATAAGAAATGACTGTATCCTCTTAAGCACGAGGTCTTTTTTTCTGAAGACACGGGGTCAGACCTTTTTATCGAACGTTTTCTTCATTCTTTGCTGATACAACTGACCGTGGCATAGTGCCGTGATTCGCTTCTCTTCGATTAGATTGAGTTCGTCGTGTCGACTTTGACACCATTAAGCTTCTGTAAGCTTAACTTCCATCAATACCCGGATTGATGGGATCTCTATTTCTATGGGGAGCACTGCCTCCATGCCATATACTAGAGAGAAAGGGGTTGCCCCAGTTGAAGTGCGGATAGATGTTCGATAACCGTGAAGAGAAAAGGGTAGCATCTCGTGCCAGTCTTTGTAGGTTACAACCATCTTCTGAACAATCTTATTGATGTTCTTGTTAGCCGCTTCTACCGCCCCGTTCATCTTTGGTCGGTAGGGAGATGAGTTATGGTGTTCGATCTTGAACTCTGCGCACAACTCTTTCATCTTCTTGTTGTTCAAGTTAGATCGATTATCAGTAATGATCTGGCTTGGAACACCATAACGGCAGATGATATTGTTTTTGATAAACCGGACCACCACTTGTCGGGTTACATTAGCGTACGACGCTGCTTCGACCCACTTGGTGAAGTAATCAATGGCTACCAGGATGAACCGATGTCTGTTCGAAGCCTTAGGTTCAATCAAGCCAATCATGTCGATCCCCCATATGGAAAAAGGCCAAGGGGAAGAGAGAACTTTGAGATGAGTTGGCGGTACATGAATTTTGTCGGAGTATATCTGACACTTGTGACACCTCCTCATGTACTTGTAGCAGTCGGATTCCATGGTCAACCAATAGTACCCTGCTCTTAGAATTTTTCTCGCCATTGTATGTCCGTTGGCATGTGTGCCACAGGATCCTTCATGAATTTCTTTTATTAACAAGTTTGCTTATGGTCTGTCTACGCATCGGAGCAAGACCATATCAAAATTCCTCTTATAGAGAGCATCACCGGTCAGGAAGAAGCTGTCGGCCAGCCTTCTGAGCGTTTTTCTATCTTTCTTGGATGCCCCAGGTGGGTACTCTTGTTTCTGAAGGAAACATTTGATATCGTGATACCAAGGTTTATCGTATATGACTGCTTCGATCGTGAAGATGTAAGCGGGCCGTTCAAGGCGCATTATGTCGATCTTAGGTAGGTCATTCCATTGACCTACACTAATCATGGAAGAGAGAGTAGCTAATGCATCAGCCATGTGATTCTCCTCACGAGGGATGTTATGAAACTCGATTCTGTTGAAGAAGGGTAGCAACCTTCTTGCATAATCTTTGTAAGGAATTAATCCTGATTGGTATATGTTCCAATCTCCTTTAATCTGATTGATAACCAGGGCTGAGTCGCCATATACGTCCAAGTTTTTGATCCTTAAATCAATCGCTTCCTCGAGACCCATAATACAAGCTTCGTATTCGGCCTCGTTGTTTGTACACTTGAACGTAAGTCTGGCGGTGAAAGGAATGTGGGTACCCTGAGGGGTAACAATGATTGCCCCAATTCTGTTTTCGTAATGATTAACTGCTTCGTCAAAGACAAGTCCCCATTGGGAACCTGGTTCTGGCCCTTCATTGGGTAGCGGTTCATCGCAATCTTTCATTTTCAAGTACATGATATCTTCATCTGGGAATTCAAACCCGATCGATTCTTGATTGTCAATCGGTTGATGAGCCAAATGATCGGCTAAAATACTCCCTTTAATGGCTTTTTGAGCATGGTACTCTATGTCATATTCTGATAACAACATCTGCCAACGGGCGATCCTTCCCGTGAGAGCAGGCTTTTCAAAAACATACTTGATAGGATCCATTTCAGAGACCAACCAAGTAGTGTGACAAATCATGTACTGGCGAAGATGTTTGGCTGCCCAAGCCAAAGCGCAACAAGTTTTCTCAAGCATAGTGTACCGAGTCTCGCAGTCGGTGAACTTCTTGCTCAGATAGTAGATGGCAGACTCTTTCCTTTTGGTTTCGTCTTGTTGGCCAAGTACACAGCCCATGGAGTCTTCCAAGACTGTTAAATAAATGATTAGTGGTCTTCCCTCCACTGGTGGTGATAGAATCGGCGGATTCAACAGGTATTCCTTAATACTGTCGAAGGCGGTTTGACAATCTTTTGTCCAAACACAATCCTGATTCTTTTTGAGTAATTTGAAGATTGGCACACATGTTGCAGTCATAAGGAATATGAATCTGGAAATGTAGTTCAAACGTCCCAGGAATCCTCTGAATTGTTTTTCAGTTTTCGAAGAAGGCATTTCTTGAATGGCCTTGACCATGTCAGGATCAACCTCAATTCCCTGTTGGCTGACGATGAACCCTAAGAGTTTCCCTGAACGGACACCGAAGGTGCACTTGTTGGGATTCAAGCAGATTTTATACTTTCTCAAACGCACAAATAGTTTTGACAGGTGGGTCACATGCTCCTCTTCTATCTTAGATTTTGCAATCATATCATCGACATATACCTCGATTTCTTTGTGTATCATGTCATGAAACAGAGTAGTCATGGCCCTTTGATAGGTTGCCCCAACGTTCTTCAAACCGAACGACATTACCTTGTAACAAAAAGTACCCCATGGGGTGATGAACGAAGTTTTCTCCATGTCTTTCAGCGCCATTTTGATCTGGTTATAGCCCGACAATCCATCCATGAAGGAGAAAACTTTGAACTTTGTTGTACTGTCTACCAGCATGTCAATGTGTGGCAAAGGAAAGTCGTCCTTTAGACTAGCCTTGTTTAGATCTCTGTAATCGACACACATTCTGACCTTTCCGTCCTATTTGGGAACAGATACGATGTTGGCTAACCATTGAGGATATTCTGATGTGGTGAGGAAACCCGTGTCAATCTGCTTCTGTACCTCCTCTTTGATTTTGATGGCCATGTCCGGATGAGTTCGTCTCAACCTCTGCTTTACTGGCGGACATTCCGATCTTAACGGTAAGTGATGTTCCACGATGTTGGTATCCAACCCTGGCATATCCTGATAGGACCAAACGAATACATCGGGGAATTCTTTGAGAAGCTTTATCAAACCCTCTCTGGCAGTTGGACTGAGCAGTGCCCCAATCCTGATTTCTTTTCTCTCTTTTTCTGAACCCAAGTTTACCATTTCCAACGGCTCTTTGTGAGGTTTGATGGACCTTTCCTCTTGCCTGAGTAATTGGGAGATCTCTTCTGGAATTTTGTTGTCAACTTCTTCTTCAACCCCAAATATCGGGAACTCAAAGTCGGGAGAAGGCATCGGATCGTATGTTTCAACGGGGTTTAAAACAAGCAGTCTGCAAGACGTGATGATTTATTTTAGAAGAGATAGAGAGAATGCAAGAGTGTGTGAAGTGTATTTTATGAAAAATGCTTGTTTTTATTATTTGTTTTTTAGGATTACCATTTTCTAAGAAAAGCAAAAAGAGAAAACAGCAATTAATGCGGAAATTATAGAACGACGTTATTTTATTTATGATCGAGTCGATTCTTGAAACTACAACCCTATAAAACAAAACTCTGTCGCTTTGGGCGAAGCGAAGAGGGAAATTTACAGAAAGCGAGCCCTATCAAAACATCCGTTTCACCTGGGCAGGGTGAAAGGTTAAAAATGGCAATTACTTTGATTGATGAACGATCTTCGGAACATCGACAGCAACCCATTGGCAGAGAACTCTTCGGTGAATCACAAAGTCTGGCACCTTCCTCAATTTGTCTTCAGAAATAACGCTGATTTCTGGTGGAGCAGGATCGTTGGAATCTGTCTCCCACGCAGAGTTGTCGTAGGAGGATTCCTCTGTGTATTTTGCATAATATTTGTGCTCTCAGGTAGATCTCCCCATCCAGTTAGCTGGATGTCTTCGAGCCTGATACGAGAGCTTTCGGGAGCAGTGTACTTGACCATATAGTTGTATTTACCACTTGGTTGTCCCAGGGTGTCCCACACTTCTTTGGAACTGGAGGAGTCATCTCTCTCGATGACGTTGACCTCGGAAAAAGCATAGTTGATGAATTCTAGTCCTGCAAACGTTGCGAATTCATTGTCGTGCTGGGTATTCTCAGGATAACCTGGGTGTTGATCCCGTGGTATGGCGGGGACACAGGTATTCTGTTCAATGATGCTCAGCTGATTTTCATTGTTCGGCTGATTTCGTTGCCCCAAGTCTCCGGGTTACGGCTGCCAGATAGGCAGGCCATCCATTGGGACATAATAGTCATGGTCAAAGTTGTCTTTCATTAGAGTGTCCTCCTCTAATGAGTTTGGTGGAGCCCGACATCCTTCTGGATCATAATCTCCATATATCATTTCGACGTCTGACCTGGGTATAAACCTCAGACTCTGTGTAGGAAAGCAAAAGGGAATCTGCGTTTCGTCCTGAGACATATAGCCGTCCTCATTGAGATAGGATTCCCATTCTTCCTCCATATCGGAAGAATTATCTTTATTGATGGTATGCACTTCTTGAGGCACTGGGTGAAGGAAACCTCCACTGTGGAAGAAGTCCTGAATGGGATGAAGACTTTCATTGCTGGTAATAGCTGTCTGGGTACAGGTTGCAGAAAAACCAAGACCCTTCTTTGTTTTATTGTCAGTAGGAATGACAAGCTATCCCCATCCTTTTGTATTGGCACCCTCGACTGCTTTGATAGCATCCTTGCATGAGGAAATGGAAGTTCCCTCTTCGGATTGATTGTCCTTGCTCACCGACAGTGCTTGGAACTGAGTTCCAATAACCTCCTCGGGTTCTACACCAGTAGATGATGATAAGTTACTCACGAGCAAGGCTTGTTCTCCACAGACCGTGACGAGCTGGTTATTCTGGACAAACTTTAACTTTTGGTGGAGGGTCGAGGTGACCGCCCCAACCTGATGTATCCAAGGTCTTCCTAATAAACAACTGTACGTTGCCCGGATGTCCATGATCTGGAAAGTGACTTGGAAAGTGTGAGGACCAATACTTATGGGAAGGTCGACTTTGCCGATAACTGCTTTTCCGGATCCGTCAAATGCTTTGACGACGACCTCGCTGGTTCTCATCGGAGGTCCTTAGAAGGATAATTACATCAAAGTGGACTTCGGCATAACATTCAGGACTGACCCTGTGTCTATCAGCACGCTGGCTAAAGCATCTCCCTGGCAACTGACTGTGATATTGAGTGCCATGTTATGACGGCGACCCTCTTCAGGTAATTCCTCATCACTAAATCCCAAGTTATTGCAGGAAGTGATGTTAGAGACAATGCTATCGAACTGTCTGATTGTTACATCCTATTCCACAAAGGCCTGCTCTAAGACTTTCTATAGAGCCTCCCTGTGCACTTCTGAACTAAGCAAAAGTGATAATACCGAGATCTTTGAAAGAGTTTGTAACAGTTGATCGACAATGTTGTATTCACTCCTTTGGATGAGCTTCAGCATCTCATCATCGTTTTTCAAAAGGTGGGGATTACTGGATTGACCGACCGGTGGATTGGGAACTTCTGTCTGAGGTTCCTTTTCTCTGTTGGGTTCTCCAACTCCTCGGTTGAAGATTCTACCACTCTGTGTTACTCGACTGATGTCTGCAATATTCACGACGGAGGGTAACCGAATTTCCTTTTCGTTCTCAATTGTTGTTGCACCGTATTTGTAAGGGATAGCCTTAGTTGATTCATACGGTAATGGTCCCGGTAGATAGATGACTATGGGAGCCTTCTGATTTTTCCGACCATCGTAAGCAATTTCGATCCGTTCCTGGTTAGGAAATCTCGATTCGTCAAGTAGAGGGATGATGGTACAAACATCCCTAGCCCTCTGATGATCAGAGATTACGACAACGTCCTCAATTTGATAAGCGAGGTAGTCCGGCGCCCAGTTGATTGGTCCGGAACCCGGATATGGGCGAATCTCTCTACGATCCACCTGACCCTGAGGAGCTGCTCACACAAGGTAACATCCTTGGTTACTTTCTGAATAGACTCTACAATGTTCATAGTTGTGTAGTGGCACCTGGACACTCCCACTTTGAATACAATGTAACCTCACTAGGTCAGTTTCCACAGATCGGACATCCTGACTTTAATGCCGAGTGGGGTTCCCGTTGGTAATACTAATTTGCTGGGTGTCTTCATCCATATAGATTGGGAGCCACCAGTGATTCAACAAGTGCTGAAGTGTTTCCTGGACAAGGGCACAACCTTGATCATTTTCACATCCCGCCTTACAGCTATGATAATCATGTGATACCTGTAACACCCCAATTTAAATTATTAATCGTCGTGTTATTATTTTTGTTTGTTGGGCCTGGTTAAGGGTGAGTGAAGGGTAGTGCCTTTTTGAATTAATGAGAATTAAGACTTTAGTTAATAATAAGGATAGCGATGCGAAAATAATAATATTAATATGGTTAATACTAGTGTTATTATTATTATTCTTGTTATTATTATTATTATTATTATTATTATTATTATCAATATTATTTTATTATTAATTAAATAAATAAAACCTAATTAAAGAGAATTAAGGGGAGTTTAGTGGACTAAGGTGGTTTTCACGTAAAACAAGAATTTGAGAGAAAGAATAACAAGGAAGAGGAAGGGGTGCTAGGGCAAGGATTTCCTCCCAAATTTTCCAGATTTCTGAACAATTCGAGGTAAGGGGGGAGAACGGGTTCATATTTGGTGATTAAATCGTATAAGGGTAGTGAGGAGTCCTTAACCCCGTAGGATTTTGTCTGATTTTGTGTGTTGTATGATTTTGGTGTCTATATGTGAATTCATGTCGAAATTCGTGTAGTTGAATTGCTGAATCGATGTTATATGGATGTTGTTGCTGTTGTTTAAACATGATTGTTGTAGATCATAATTTTGGTACAGGTTAGGGAGGTGAAATTAGTTCTAAAAACTTGTAGATTGTGACTAGTAATCATAAGAATAAGAGATAAGATGAACCTGAGTACCTAAAATCAATGTAGAACAAGTTTTAGGACTGTTTTGGAGTAGAAACTAGTGAAATTCGTAGCAGAACATAGTCTGGTGTGGAGAATTGGATTTTTCGTAATAGATCTGGCCATATGCGTACCAGGTAAGGTGATACGCGTATGGGAGGGCTAATATGCAGCAATACGTGTATGACGGCTAGGAATTACGCGTAATAGGAGGGCCGTACGCGTAATGGGTTGGAATTTGGGAAATTCAGTAGGAAAACGTCTCTGTCCGTACGCGTACGGCACGAGGCATACGCGTAAGGACTTGGGCATTGTGAGGCAATACGCGTACGAAGAAGGGTATTACGCGTACGATTTGGGTGAGCGAGCTGGCAATACGCGTATGGCACGGGGCAATACGCGTATGGCCAGCGAGTGTGCAGAAATTCACCGTTTTGCGATTTCTTTCCCGTTTTCGCGTCTGTTTCGGTTTCTCTTGGTTTGAGAGGTTGGGATTGGGAGTCAGATGCTAAGTAATACACAGTTGGTGATGAAACTAATTAATTTTATAATTTTTTTTGGAATTAATTAGTGTTTGGTGAATTATGGTGGCTTGTGAGGGTTCAATGATTATGGTGCAAGTGGGAACGATTAGGTGTCTCATGTGTGATCAGGAGGACCGTAACTATGTATGTATATTATTATATATGTGTGTCATATATATGTTTGTTGTGATCAGGAGGATCGTGAATTGTTTATCATTTGATATACATGTGTGTTATATGTATGTTTGTTGTGATCAGGAGGATCGTGAATTTGTATGAATGTGTCATACATGTGTTGTTATGTTCATTGAGTCATGCATACATATTATTGGTGGGATGGATCATTGCTCAGGAGGAGTGTATGTGATTCATCTGAACTCCCTTGAGGAGTGTGGTGGGATAAATCATTGCCAAGTAGGGGTGTATGTGATTTATCCAGGTTCGATTGAATGAACCATGGTGATGTTGGTACCACATGCATTGCATTGTTAATTGTTGATTGTTGGTGATTGAATATAACAGTAGGTCGTGATTGAATGTTGTTGTTGTTGGTGTGAGATACTACCTCCTTATATGTATTATTCACCATTTTATATTGAATGTAGTTCTCACCCCTCTCTTGTTGTTGTGTCTGTGCTTCTTCGGAAGTACAGATATTCAGGTGCCAGGTTAGTGCTTGGAACTTGTGTAGCTTGTTCGGGTTTAGAGAGTCGCTCTGATACGTAACACAGGATTTGGGGGGTTTTTACCAATTGTTTTATGTTGTATACTTGTTACGTATCTTTCAATTGATGAATATTATGGTGGACCACGATTATGTGGAGTTTTTGGTGTTATAGGTAGATGGCCGTAAATCGAATAATTGAATAAATTTCCGCTGTTTGATTTTATTAAAATAAAGGAGATTTGTTTTGTTGATTTGAAAATGTGGCATATTACTTTAGGTGTGGAAACTCTGATTTATTTCATATAATTTGTTTATTTTGAAAAATGGGAAAGTGGGGTGTTACAATTGGTATCAGAGCAGGTCGGTCCGTCCGACCAGGTTGTCTAGTATGAGTTGTGTCGTGGTATGCGACATGTGTGTAGAACACTGTCGGTACGTGCTTGTTTTCTAACCGGTTGGTTGCAGGAGTTGAAGTTGAGATAAGTGGGGGGAGAAGCTGGTGCTTCCCCAGGATGCTTCCACTCTGGAAGGACGGATTGGTAAGTAATGGAGTGTTATCATAGTTGGTGAGGGAGTGTCTATACTTCATCAGGATGATCGGCTGTCTATGAACAAATTGGGGAACTGATCACCCTCAATCTATTGTTGATAGTATTCGGAATCAAGATGAATGGATAGATGCGCCTTGACAATTAAGATAACATGTGATGTGGAAGATGGTTGTGTTGAGTCGGTAGAGATCTTTATTATCTAAAAGAGGAAGTAAAAGAGAAGTACTTGTCGGTCAAGTTGAAGATTATCTCTGAGGAGGGACAATCAGGTATGGTTAGTGATTGCTTGTCAGGGAGTAGAGAACAAGGTGATGGCTAGAGAGATGCCGGTGTTGGGTAATGCTTGATGTCTTTCTGAGGTGTGGATCCGAATTGGATAATGGTAGGGAACTGGTATTGTGGTGTGCTGAGCGAAGGGTGAATATTTATCAGGAGAAGCCTCAGTGTATTAACGTTCACGTTATGACGAGTTAGTAGTGAAGTTGCACGTGTCGAGTTTCTGGTTGTTTGTGAATTTCTTTTTGGATTTATTTTCTGGCGAGATAAGTGGATCATAGGTATGTTAAGAAGATAGAAGTGATTATTGATCCAACACTTGGTACGATTCCGATGTTATTGACTCCGTACGGAAAGTAGATGCAGGGTGTATTTGTGGAGTATATGAATTGAACCGTCAGGATTTGTTGATGATGTTTGAGTATTCCAAATCGGAGGAAAATCACGTAGAGCATATGAGAATTGTTTTGTAGGTGTAGAAGGATAATGAATTATTCGTAAGTTTTGAAGTGGGGGTTTTGATTGTAAACGGTGAGTTTATTGGAACAAGTTATTGTTGGTGAGGGTATTGTGGTAGATCCATCGGGAAATTAGCGCAGTGCTTCGGTGGAAAACCTTTGAAGACAGTGACGGAGATTAAGAGTGTCTTGGACTTAGTAGGTCATTATTGAAGATTCTTATATCGGAAAATGAGGCGGATTAGAGGTTTTGGTATGTTGGTCAGGCCGGGATGTCTCTGAGGGAAAAACTCTTAGGCGATGAAACCAAGATGTTTGCTATGTTTGTGATAGTATTATTCTAGAATTGGCAGGAAAGCCACAGTAAAGGGCTTCCCGTTGTGCATGATTCCCATATGTGGCTCCGGATGGAATAACAAGCATGATGTGTATAAGGGTATTGAGGCTATGGGAAGCAAACTTAGAGTTTGGATAAGTTTTGGAATTATTAGAGTTTTAGGGCGTTAATGGAAATTTTGAGAAAACCCTTGGGTGTGGATGTAATATTGAGATTGAGAGTTTTTTTTGATTGACTGTTGATACATGTTAGAAATTGTAGAATGTGGATTGTTTAGAGGATGAAATTGGGTATGGATTACTGACAGTTGAATGAAGTAACGATTGAGAATAAGTGCCCACTTTCAAGAATGGAGGATTGGAATAGTTTGGTTGAGTTTGATTGGAATTACAATTGTTTGGGACGTTTGATAAGAGTGGTGGGTTTGTGTGGGTCGAGGCTTTGATCGATTTCATGTGACTGGTTATGTTTGTTATCATCGGAATGGGTTGTTATTTACTCGGTTAAGCTTGTATATGAGTCTGGACGAGATGGAACGAGTTCGGAGTGGTGTTCATTAGGGATGTTCGGATCTAATATACAGTTAGAAGGAGACTAGGTAGGGTGTTTGAGAATTGAGTTGCAAGTGTTGAAAAGAAAGGAATTTTTATGCTAAATTAGTCAAGGGAGAATTTTGGTTGAAAAGAGATTAGTTTTCTCATATATGTTATTGCTGATGATGGTATCGTTATGGATCCCCCGGAGGTAGATACAGTTCTACAATGAGAGACTCCGAAGTCGGTTAAGGTGATTAGAAGCTTTTGGACTTTAGTTGGTTATTACCGGAGGTTATGGAAGGCTCTTCCAAGTTAGAATTTTGTTACTTCAGTTGACTTGCAAAGGGTAAGTCGTTGGCTTTGGATGTTCATTGTGAAGGAGTTTGAGAGGGCTAAAGTAGAATTTGTTTGCGGCCCCAGTTTTGCTTCTTCGTGATCCTAATAAACCATTATGAGGTATTGGGATGTGTCCGTGATGAATTTAGTCGGTGTGTGGATGCAGGATGGAAAAGTCGTCACTTATGCTTTACGACAATTGAGAATTCATGATTTCAAGATGGTTGCGGTTATTGTTGTGTTGAGGATCCAGCAATATTATTTTTATGGTTTTGAATTCAAATTATTTAGTAATCACAAGAATATTGAGTGCCTGTTTGGTCGGAAATAATAGAGTATGAGACAATGAGGACGGTTGAGATTTCGGATGAGTTATGACTTTAGCTGGAATAATCCTATTGGAGAAGTTAATGTCGTGCCAGATGAGTTAAGTCGGAAGTTTTTATACATGTCTGTTTTGATGACCAGATGGATTAGAACTATTTGAGCAGTTCAGAGACTTGCGTCTGGTGTGTGAGATAACACAGCAGAGTGTGAGGTTGGGTATATTAGTAATGAACTATGATTTTTCTGGTGAATATTAGAGAGAGTCAGAAGTCGGATATGACTTTGGTGAAATTGAGTGTGGCAAGTAATCAGAGTGCGCATCGAATGCGTGATATGGTACCTTTCGTATGTGTGTGCGTAACTGGTACGAGTTCATAGGTTGAACAGTGGAAATATGTAGGAGCGATGAGACCATTGGATGTTTCAGAATGGAGGTGGAAAAGGTTAAATATTATTCTTGGACTATTAAGTTGATGGATGTTTTAGTCTTATGTTGACGGGTGAATCGTAGCATTGTTGTAATAATATTGTGTGACAAGGATGTTGATATCATGGTTATGTAGAGGTTGTTGAAACGATGTTGTGTCGTGGAACTTTATGTTCTTGTTTTTGTTGTTGCCTCGCTGCCTATGGTGATGGTTCGAGTGCGAGTGGCTAATTCCTATGGTGGGGAATTAGGAGAGGGTTACCTATGGTGGGGGTAACGATCTTTGTGTGTTTGTAACTTGAGTATTCTTTGGGTTGTGAATTAGTCGTCAAGGGCATGGTATGGGCATTGCATCTTGTCGTTGTTGTAGTTGCTGTTAGCAAGGTCGTCTGTTAGTTTGTGTCATTCATGGTGTACCTTTTGTTAGTATGATTATTGGTTGTCGATTGTGAGAGAGTTGTACCCGGAGTGATTCATTTTCGTTATATTTTCGAGGACGAAAATAATTTAAGTGGGGGAGAGTTGTAACACCCCAATTTAAATTATTAATCATTGTGTTATTATTTTTGTTTGTTGGGCCTGGTTAAGGGTGAGTGAAGGGTAGTGCCTTAGTGAATTAATGAGAATTAAGACTTTAGTTAATAATAAGGATAGCGATGCGAAAATAATAATATTAATATGGTTAATATTAGTGTTATTATTATTATTATTTTTATTATTATTATTATTATTATTATTAGGATTATTATTATCAATATTATTTTATTATTAATTAAATAAATAAAACCTGATTAAAGAGAATTAAGGGGAGTTTAGTGGACTAAGGTAGTTTTCACGTAAAACAAGAATTTGAGAGAAAGAAGAACAAGGAAGAGGAAGGGGTGCTAGGGCAAGGATTTCCTCCCAATTTTTCCAGATTTCTGAATAATTCGAGGTAAAGGGGGAGAACAGGTTCATATTTGGTGATTAAATCGTATAAGGGTAGTGGGGAGTCCTTAACCCCGTAGGATTTTGTCTGATTTTGTGTGTTGTATGATTTTGGTGTCTATATGTGAATTCATGTCGAAATTCGTGTAGTTGAATTGCTGAATCGATGTTATATGGATTGCTGTTGTTTGAACATGATTGTTGTAGATCTTAATTTTGGTACAGGTTAGGGAGGTGAAATTAGTTCTAAAAACCTGTAGATTGTGACTAGTAATCATAAGAATAAGAGATAAGATGAACCTGAGTACCTAAAATCAATGTAGAACAAGTTTTAGGACTATTTTCGAGTAGAAACTAGTGAAATTCATAGCAGAACATAGTCTGGCGTGGAGAATTGGATTTTTCGTAATAGATCTGGCCATACGCATACCAGGTAAGGTGATACGCATATGGGAGGGCTAATATGCAGCAATACGCGTATGACGGCTAGGCATTACGCGTAATAGGAGGACCGTACACGTAATGGGTTGGAATTTGGGAAATTCAATAGGAAAACGTCTCTGTCCGTATGCTTACGGCATGAGGCATACGCGTAAGGACTTGGGCATTGTGAGGCAATACACGTACGAAGAAGGGTATTACGCGTACGAGTTGGGCGAGCGAGCTGACAATACGCGTATGGCACGGGACAATACGCGTATGGCTAGCGAGTGTGCAGAAATTCCCCGTTTCGTAATTTCTTTCCCGTTTTCGCGTCTGATTCGGTTTCTCTTGGTTTGAGAGGTTGGGATTAAGAGTCAGATGCTGAGTAATACACAGTTGGTGATGAAACTAATTAATTTTATAATTTTTTTTGGAATTAATTAGTGTTTGGTGAGTTATGATGGCTTGTGAGGGTTCAATGATTATGGTGCAAGTGGGAACGATTAGGTGTCTCATGTGTGATCAGGAGGATCGTAACTATGTATGTCTATTATTATATATGTGTGTCATATGTATGTTTGTTGTGATCAGGAGGATCGTGAATTGTTTATCATTTGATATACATGTGTGTTATATGTATGTTTGTTGTGATCAGGTGGATCGTGAATTTGTATGAATGTGTCATACATGTATTGTTATGTGCATTGAGTCATGCATACATATTATTGGTGGGATGGATCATTGCTCAGGAGGAGTGTATGTGATTCATCCGAACTCCCTTGAGGAGTGTGGTGGGATAAATCATTGCCAAGTAGGGGTGTATGTGATTTATCTAGGTTCGATTGAATGAACCATGGTGATGTTGGTACCACATGCATTGCATTGTTAATTGTTGATTGTTGGTGATTGAATATGACAGTAGGTCGTGATTGAATGTTGTTGTTGTTGGTGTGAGATACTACCTCCTTATATGTATTATTCACCTTTTTATATTGAATGTAGTTCTCACCCCTCTCTTGTTGTTGTGTCTGTGCTTCTTCGGAAGTACAGATATTCAGGTGCCAGGTTAGTGCTTGGAACTTGTGTAGCTTGTTCGGGTTTAGAGAGTCGCTCTGATACGTAACACAGGATTTGGGGGTTTTTACCAATTGTTTTATGTTGTATACTTGTTACATATCTTTCAATTGATGAATATTATGGTGGACCACGATTATGTGGAGTTTTTGGTGTTATAGGCAAATGGCCGTAAATCGAATAATTGAATAAATTTTCCGCTGTTTGATTTTATTAAAATAAAGGAGATTTGTTTTGTTGATTTGAAAATGTGGCATATTACTTTAGGTGTGGAAACTCTGATTTATTTCATATAATTTATTTATTTTGAAAAATGGGAAAGTGGGGTGTTACAATACCAGGAACCCGAGCCGGACCTGTTTAGCATGTAACTCCACCAGGCTGATATTCATCAAGCGAATGCCAAAGATTTGGATCATGCTGATCTGATAGGGATTCCTATCATGGTAGTCTTTAAACCATCCAAGATCCATCTGACGCTGGAGGGCCTCTTGTACAAAAGAGCATCCCTGTTTGTTTACCGAGCAAGTCAGACAGGAACTGTAATTGTGCCGCGGTAGATTATGATACTGGCTTTGCCTGGAGTGCATCGCCACCAAATTGACATTCATTGCACTGATGTCATGGTTCTGAATGATGTTAGAATTCGTGTAAACCATGTTAACTCCTCGAACTCGGTGCTCTTGGATCTATCCGAGATCCATCTGTTCCTGTAGAGCTGATTGCACCACAGAACATCCTCGACTGCTTTTAGAGCAGATATCACATTGGTGATAATTATGAGGTGGCACATGACCATATTCACTCTGTCTACAATGCATCTTGACCAAGTTGGCCCTTAATAAGAGTACATCGTGAATTTGATAGATGTTGTTAGTCTCTCCCTCTATCAAATTGACCGTAGCCTTCTCAGGTTGAGGCAGCGGGTTCGTGAGAACATTAGGATTTGTATCCTTGAAAGATAAGACCCCGCTCCTAACAAGCTTTTGCACGTCGGATTTGAAACTGAGACAGTTCTCTATGTTATTCCCTGGTCCTTCTTGATGGTAAGGGCAAGTCTGATCCACCTTAAACCAAAAAGGCGGATTTTCCGGTACTGTAAGAGGGGACTTAGTCTGGACATGCCCCTTAGCTAGTAGTAACGGCAATAGTTCTGCGTACGATACAGGTATAAGATCAAATCCTGGTGGCCGCGTTGTACAGTTGTTATTGTATGGAGGACGAGCCTGCTGAAGAGGCTGTTGTGTCCTTTATGGATTAGGTTGGCTCTGCGCAACCTGAGGTTGATATGTAGGAATAGGTGCATGATTGATAGTAGGAGTTACAACTGCTACTGGTTGATAACGTCGCCTTTGCTTTCTGAGAGAGATATTCCCAATATCCTGCTCATTTTTCTTAGGGAGAGCACTACCGTATCGTTTTGCACTACTTGATGATCCAGCGTCTTTTACTAAACGTCCTTCTCGGACGGCTTCCTCAAGACGAACTCCCATGCCCACCATCTCGGTGAAGTCGCTGGGCACGCTGGCAACCATTCTGTCGTAGTAAAATGAGCTCAAGGTCTTTAAGAATATCTTTGTCACCTCTTTTTCCTCAAGAGGTGGAAAAATTTGAGCGGCAATTTCATGCCATCTCTGAGCGTATTCCTTAAAGGTTTCCTTGTCCTTTTGTGACATTGATCGGAGTTGATATCTGTCTGGTGCCATGTCCAGATTGTATTTATATTGTTGCACGAAGGCAGTGCCAAGATCTCTGAAAGTGCTAATCGTAGCACGGTTTAAACCCATGTACCATTTTAGTGCGGCACCGGTTAAACTATCCTGAAAATAGTGAATTAGTAGATCCTGATTTTTTGTCTGAGCTGATATTCGCCAAGCGTACATCACCAAGTGACTCTGAGGGCAAGAGTTACCCTTGTACTTTTCAAAGTCGGGCACTTGAAACTTGTACGGGACTTTCACGTTTGGGACCAAGCAGAGGTCCGTGGCGTCCTTTCTAAATAAATCCTGACCGCGAAGGGCCTGCAGTTCTTTCTGCATTTCCAGGAACTATTCTTGGAACTCATTCATTCTTTCGAACATGCTTTCATTTCCACCAGAAGGTATTTGTGGAATCTGTCCTTCTGGGACAGTGTGTACCATGGGCGGTGGTATAGTCATTATGGCCGAGACTCTCAGAAATACAGTAGATTACAATGCGCGGAAACAGAAACCTAAGCTAATGGGTCCCGAGTCCTCTCTGAGGAGAACCCGGGTGCTGATTCTGGTACTTTCCTTTTCTTTGACCGGGGCTCTTGAGCCGTTGTCGAGTTGTCATTCTTTTGCCAAGTGAAAGGAACGAGCAAATTCCTTTGGCCATCCTGATTATCCACAACATGTTGCTCTAAAATCTCGATCAGAGCATCCTTATCTTTCAGCAGTTGCTGTATTTTGGTACACTCCACATTGAGGGTGCAGTATTTGTTCTTCCAAGACCTCCTCTCCTGATGAACTTTGTTGAGAGTAACCTGAAGTTTTTCCGTTTCAGTCATGAAGTACATGACAGATTCCCTTGGCGGAAGAACTCCGTGACGAGGATAAGGCATCTTTAGCTTGAGAGCTCTAGTTTGTACCCAGTGGAGATAAGGCTCCACCGAGATACAGTCCGGTTTTCCTAGAGACTCCCGTCCTTTCTTATGAACATGTTTCCAAGCGTGCACTATTTCCGTCTTTAGTGCCCTGTCACTTTCTCCTTCCTTGAAGAAAATACCTTCTAGATGAGCATTACGTGGGATATGCCTCATCGGGTATCCAAATTGACGACGAACTAATACCGGATGATAGTTGATTCCTCCCTTAGTTCCTATAAGGGGTACATTGGGGAAATTTCCACATCGGTCAATGATCCTGATCCCGTCATAAATCCTATTGCACCAATCTATGTCAGAGTTGGTGAGGGACATGATTTTCTGCGACCAACGTAAGGCATTCCTATGATCCCAAAAAGCAGCAGACTTGGGTAAATGGGACATAAACCATTTATATAACAGGGGCACACAACACGTGATTATTCCTCCACTGTACAAATTCCCTAAGTGTACAGAATGATACGCATCCGCGAGCAAAGTTGGCACAGGGTTTCCAATGAGAAAAACCTTAATGGCGTTGATATCGACGAAGTTATTAATGTTGGGAAACAGAAATAACCCGTAGGTGAGTAAGACAAAGATGCTTTCAAAAGCAGTCATGTTCCATATACTAGCAAAGTATAGAGCCTTGTTTGTCAGGAACTGGGCTGGTAAACCCGGGAGCCCTCCCTTAGTGGTCATGTGAGTCTTGACTTCTGACTCATCCAAATAAATTGCTCTTTCAATGGTCTGATCCTTTGGAATTTCTTCCAGTCCAAAAAATGGAGCTCGATCAGTAATGTGTAAATTGGTCAGGTGAGAGTACTCCTCCAGCGTTGGTGCGAGCTGGTAATCTGGGAATGTGAAACAGTGATAGACCGGATCGTAAAACTGAATGAGTGCCTCCATGATTCCTTCAATCACATGGACTCTTAACAGAGGTAGCAGACCTCTGTATTTGGCTCTGAAAGCTTCAGGGTTAGTTATCATCCTTGCTAATCCTCTCAAATCTTATAGCTTTAGAACCCTGAAGGTGTACTTATGAGTTCTCCTTCTACCGAAATCCATGAGCGCAATCTTTTTCTCTGACATTTGCAATCATTGTCTTAGTTTAATTTGAAAAAGAGAGACTAGAAGAGAAGTTTTTCTTTGTTTAATGTTTTTTAGATGAAGGCATGAATGCAACACACAAAAACATAGAAAAAACATGGGGTCAAAGGGTTGTTGTCATGGAGTCAAGGCTCTACCCATCCTAAAGGTTTATACTAGTGATTTTTGTACCTGTCTCTCAAAATCATGAGTTCTTGTCAAGAAAACACGAGCGGGTCGGGAACCGTGCTAGGTGATGTTTTTCGAAGAACCATCAGAAGAAGGTAGTATCGCGTGACAACCATTTCCAATAGTTTTCGCACTACTAAAAGAGGTTTTTCCTAGGTGTATACTCAATCTTTCCACATGCGGCATCACACGCATTCCCATTGGCAGAAAACTAAACACAGATATCAATTAGGAAAAGCAGTATATATATTTGTCCTAAAGTCCTAGACTTTCTAATAACTATAAATCCTATGTTCCTGACAGAAAATGGCTCCCCGACGGAGTCGCCATCCTGTGGTACCTTCCCAACTTTAAAGGTTTTGACCTAAGATCCTAGTGGAGTCAACAAAAAGTCCTATCCCAGTGAGGTTTAAATTGTAAGAAAGAAAACAGTACTCCAGGGCCCCACGGTGGGCGCCACTTTTCTGTAGCGAGCGATTTTGGGACGTGGTTCTTTAGCACTGTCGCTCTGGGGTTACTACAGGTCGATTCATTTTTTATCCTATTAAGCTGACTAAGGAAGGGAGATAGATGTCTCTAATTAAATCTGCTTGCATACTGAGTTTAAACAGCGGTCTGTTAGGTTACGAATGCTATAGGGTAATGGGGCCTCTTTCTTCTTACTTTGTTTAGAACGAAACACCGGGAATGTTCATGGGTAGGACGCTAGGACTGATGCTTTTCGATTGATGTATGAAGGTATGGAATTTGGGTTTTGGATTAGTGTTGCCTACGTATTCCCGTTTACCAAAACAGAGAAATCAGAGCGGTCGTAGTTCCTAATATTCTATGGGAGGAAATGGTGTTTTGGCGTCTTGTTCAAAGCCCAAGACGTGAAGCTAAAGGGGGTTTATATCTTGTTCAAAGCCCAAGATATGAAGCTGAAGGGTCTATTTGTATCTTGTTTGAAGCCCAAGATGTGAAGCTAAAAAGGTGTTGTCTTTAGAGAGAATTTGTCCTCTCTAAAGGGGGTCTGTTTGTCACAACTGTTGGGTGACTGATTATAAAGGAGAATTACTTTAACCGGGATATGTGAATCCGGCAACGCCATAATTTCCTTTATAGGGGATTTGTAACCTAAAGGAGAAGACTTTAACTAAGTGTAGAGCAATGCTATCTTTCCTTAGGAATTCCTCATGCTAAAAGAGGGACAGGGGCGTGGATGTAAATAATCCAGAGGCTTGCCGCTTACAGCAATTAGACGAAGGGAAAAGGATTTGTTGATGTTTGTATACCGTGAATGAGGCACAGATTGATGCTAAAAGGTTGATTGACTCAACTGGGGTTTTTCTTATACAAAGCCTAAGAGGAGGCTATCGTCCCAACAAGAGGGTGTTTTTTGTGTGTCCCGTACGAAGCCCGAGATAAAGACTAAAAGGGTTGACTAAACAAGAGAGTGCTTTTATATGTGTCTTGTACGAAGCCCAAGACGGAAGCTAAAAGGTGTGACTCAACAAGAGAGTCCTTTATACTCAACAAGAGAGTGTTTTTGTATCTCGTACGAAGCCCGAGATGGCGGCGAAAGGAGGTTGACTCAACAAGAGAGTCTTTTATACTCAACAAGAGAGTGTTTTGTATCTCGTACAAAGCCTGAGATGGAGGAGAAAAGGTTTGACTCAACAAGAGAGTCTTTGTATCTCGTACGAAGCCCGAGATAGAGGCTAAAAGTGGTGACTCAACAAGAGAGCCTTTTATATGTGTCTTGTACGAAGCCCAAGACGGAGGCTAAAGGGATTGTTGTTTCAGTTGAGTGACACGTCCAGTATGTTGGTTAAAAGAGAAAATCAGTTCTTATAAAAAGACTGATTAAAAGTAAGGCTATGCTTTGGGATTTGATCAGAGGATCATGGTTATTTCCTGTTCTTTAAGGAAATGGGAAATCCAGAGGGGTTTTGAGACTGTCCAAGTCTGCGGGTGTTTTTCCCATTTTTGAAAGGGGTTTGAGAATGCCTTCGAGACTCAAGGAAATTAGACTGTCCAAGTCTAGAGTTTTATCTTTTGTACTATGCTTAGAGAAACAATAGTAGGATCTAGACTCTTTTAAAGACTGTTCTATTAAGATGACTAATTTCTGTTCCTATACCTCTAGGAGGTCGTCGGGACAATTTGTACGAAGCCTAAGAGGAGGCTGTAAACTTTTAAGAAGCTGAGGGACAATTTGTATGAAGCCTAAGAGGAGGCTCTCTTCCCGAAGGAAGAATCCTTATACGAAGCCTAAGAGGAGGATGTGAATACTTCTAAGAAGCCGACGGGTCCTTGTACAACGCCCAAGAGGAAGCGGGGATGCTTTTAGGAAGCCTGTGCGTCCCCAAACCCCGAGAAGTTCAAGACAGGCTATTCACGGGGAATAGATCATGCCAGGAAAGTTCGAGAATTTGGAAGAAACTCAAGAGATGCCATTCACGGAGAAAAGATCATCTCTGGGGAGTAGAGTTTCTTTAACAATTAAGGGTGACAGCCGAAGAGAAGACTGTATCTGGTGCTCCTATGGGGGATCTAGTTTAGTCTATTTAACAGTGATCAACAGGGCTTAGTGCTAGACGTAGTTGCCAGGGAAACTCTAAATAGCTATACTAGTATTACACAGTTGATATGAGTTTATGAAAGAGACTTACAGTAAAACAGCCCCACAATACAGTTATATGTATATGAAAGCGGGTAAAGAAAGCATATAAACACTTACTCGGTTGTAGAGCTTCCATGCTGTTAGGCTAATTGTTCAACAAAGAAAGATTGAAAACAACAGTATATTCAAAATCAAAGGAGGAAGTGCTTTGAAAAGATGTTGGGGCTTACAGCTCAAGGAGAGGCCCAAGGTTTATCAGTGATCGCACTGTCGTTTTGTACAGAGGGACTTATACAAGTGACTGAGGCCCAAGAAAGGTTTTCTGTTCAAGGGGATGGGTCTTACACTCTCTCAAGAGGCCCAAGTTTTTAAAGAAAAAGAATGGGGCTTAGAACACGAGGGTAGGCCCAGATGATTTATTTTTGAATTGGAGATTGCGCCGAGGTTTTCTTTTAACGCAAAGGGACTTATACAATGTCTGAGGCCCAAAATTGTTTTGGTTAAAAGGGGATTGGGTCTTACACTCTATTAGAGGCCCAAAGATTTTTGAATGGGTCTTATAGCTCGAGGAGAGGCCCAGGGTTTGTTTTTCAACAGACGATGATCACGTCGAACTTTTTGAAATACAACGGGGCCTATACAATAAGTGAGGCCCAAAAATAGGTTGTATTTACAAAGGATTGGGTCTCACACTCTATTAGAGGCCCAAAGATTTATTTTTGTACAAGTGGTGGGGCTTACAGCTCAAGGAGAGGCCCAAGGTCATTTGTTTGAAAATGGCCATTGCGCCGAGATTTTTGAAAACGCGGTGGGTCTTATACAATAAGTGAGGCCCAAGAATGTTTGGTTTTCAAAAAGGGTTGGGTCTTACACTCTAATAGAGGCCCATGAGTGTTTGAAAATGTTTTGCAAGGGTGAAAACCAAAGAAACCCTAATTTGTTATGCTTTAAAAGTAAATATTTAAAGAAATCAAATAAAATACTAAATAAGTTTGAATAAACCATTTGTGATTTTTGTTTAAGGTTTGAAAAATGAGGGATTAATCATAAGGGATATTAAAACTCACTTGGTTTTGATTTTCAAAGTAAACATTCACTTTCAAAATGTTTAAAAAACATTAAAAAGGAATTTATTCACAAAAATACTAATTATATTAAATAAATAATATAAACTTAATTTTTTTGTGGAATAAAATATTTCAACATTTTTGTGATTTTTTGCAAAAAGAACCAATAAAAAATAATTAAAATTGAAAGAGTTATTAATTTTCCAATTAATTAATAAAACATGAAAATATTGGAAAAAATAGCAAAAATGTGAGAAAACACAAAATGGCATGGGTGGGGTTTGAACCCACGACCTCAAGGTTATAGGGCGCGCGCCTTACCACTTGGGTGGTGATACATCCATTGCTTGAAGTGAAACCACAAATATACAAGGCTTGCCTTGTTTTTGGCCTGGCCCAAGGCAAGGCAAGGCAAGTTTTGGGTCAGAAACGTGAAGGTCATAACTTTCTCATTTCTCCATGGTTTGAGACAAAATTTATATGCATCTGGCCTAGAATTTCACAAGGAATCCAATGGTGCTGGTATTTTTTCCAGATCATACTCCCTCCTCAAAATTCGATAGTGGTTTTGAAAAAGGCCTATAATTGCATTTTTTATGCTATACTTTGATACAGGCATGAATTACATGATGAATTGGTTCAAACACAACATATATAACATGTATGAGGTGTGTATGATCAGTGGACTTCAAAGCAATGCATATTTTGGAAAGTTCAAGTCATGATGCATACCTCTTTTTGAGCTTTTGGAGTTTTCTGTGCAATTTGCCAAACTTCTTGTTCCAGAAATGGTTTGATACTTTGGACACTCTCAAATGATCCCTTGGAAGGTTTTAGGATGATTGGAATCAGCTGGAACCTGCAAAAACACAAACTGGCCCTTTCTTGCAAAAGGGGTTAAAATGACCAAAATAGAAACTCTCTCAAATGGTGTTCCAGATGGTGGGAGCCATTTGGGACAGTTCAAGGATGATATTTGGAGTGTGTTTGAGGTTTTATCTGGTTTGGAAAGCGACTGATTCAAGACATGGCTTGAAAAATGCACAAAAGTACTATTTTGAGGTTTTAAGAGGTGACTTTGTGATTTAAGGATTACAGGTCACTTGTGTGAGTTTGGATCACCTACATATGATGTTTATGAGGTGTTAGGATCATGAGATGTGATGGAAATGCTCTCTAACTAAAAAACTCAGAGTTACCTTGCTAAAGAAGGCATTTTGGCCTAAAGAGAGGGATTTTGAGGAAAGCATCTGCTTGATGGCTTTGGTGTACTCAAACTGAGCACAAATGAGCTCTATTTATAGTAGAGCAAGTTTGTTTTAGGATCAATAGTGAATGGCAACTGTAGCAGAGGTTTGGCCAATGGTTGCACTTTGGAATCCAAGTCTCCTCTAGCCATTGACTAGAGGTTAGGGCAAAGGGTTGTGGTTCCCTTGGACTTGGATAAGTCTTCACTGAATTCAGTTGGAAATGGCTCAGTCCATGCCACCTTGGTGTATGCATTGAATGCTCCAATCCAAAATTAGAGTCTTGTCTCTCTGTTAGGCAATTCATGGTTTGGCATGCTACTTCTTGTTCCAAGGAATTTGGAGGCTTGGCTCAGTGTTTGTCCCCTTTAAATTTGATCCTCAGATGTGTCCAAAGTGATGACAAGGCTTGGAATTATTTGATTTTGCCAAATCGAGCAAAAATACAAAATTCTTCCTAGCCTTGGCAGTTTTCAGCAAGGCTTACTACCATTGTCATATCTCATGGCTCAAGTGGAATTTGGTGATGTTCTTGGCCATTTTGGAAAGCCCTCATATGATACAACAACTGTTTGATCATAATTGGTTTTGATACCTTTCGGATCCAAGTGAAAAATCCCCCTACATTTGGAAAAAAGTGAAGGCAGATTCTGACTTAGTGAAAATTTCACTAAGTGGTGGAAAAAAGTGACAGTTTCACTTTTTGTGATTTTGATAATTCCATAGCTCAAAATCCATAATAAATTTGGAAGGAGGTCAGTTCTAAGCTTTTGTAGAGGGTAATGAGAGCTAAAAATCTAGCTTTGGATGGGAAAAAATGGCCTTGTGGTTTAGGAGTTATGATCCTCCAAAGTTGGTACCCTTGCCACTTTGTTCATAACTTAGAAAATTTTCTAAGTTTTTATGGTTACCCTTTTTACAAGTTATCCAACTTTTCTTGATTTTTCTTGATGAATGATGATTCAAATCATACATTAACATCATTTTAGGGTTAAAAACCCATTTTTGTGAAAAATCTCTAAAAGTCAAAGTTGACTTTTGTGCACAGTTGACTTTTTATCAGATGAATTCCAAACTGTGCGATCCTCCATGAAATCAAGTCCTTGACCTAAATAAAACTTGATGGATTGATTTCATAGGTGTTATAGGGTGTATTAAATCATGTCCTAGGGTTTGGGAGCATGTCCTGGTCAAAAGTCAAAGCTACAGTTGACTTTTCTCATGAAACCCTAATTATGGCTATGATGAAATTGAGACTTGTTGCTCAAGCTCCTTGGATTAATCCATTGTTGCAAATGGATCAATTTAGTATGTTAGAGACCCTTAAACCATCTCTTGAGGTCTTGGATCATGATTTGTCCCAAAAGTCAACTTAGGGGTGAATTAGGTCAAGAAACCCTAATTCATGATTTTTGATGTATGCATCCCCTGAGGTCAAATTGACTTGATGCATAGGTCCATGAGGTTCCATGGGGTATTTTAGGTCATGCTTCAAAGCATTGGCTCATGTCCAGAGGAAAATTTCCATCTGGAGGCCCCGATCGACCAAAACCCTAATTTGGTGACACCGACGATCTTGAGGCTTGATCCACCTAGAAGGGAGCAACCTTGTGCTTAATCCTTGAAGTGGGAGTCCTCTTGATCCTTTGTGGATGTTTGAGAGGTTAGACAAGTTGAAGATCATGTCATTCCTTGGTTGATCCTTTGTCTAAGAACTCAGAGAGGGCTTGAAACCCTAATTTTGACTGTAGTAAGTGTTCACCCATCTTTGGGGATATTGATGAGGCATGATGGTACACCCATATTGTGATGATAATTTGCACAATGATGGGAAATCTTAGTGGTCAAAATTTGGGGTATGACAAAATCTTCAAGACTTCAGCTTCTCACCACTAAGTTTGAGAACTTGAGGATGAGAGAAGATCAAAGTATACATGACTTTCACATGAACATTGTTGTTATTGCCAACACATCTAGTGACCTTGGAAAGAAAGTCCCTGAAGCCAAGTTGTTCTAGAAAATTCTGAGGTCTCTTCCCAAAAGATTTGAAATGAAGGTGACTGCTATAGAGGAAGCTTAGGATATAACTACTATGAAAGTTGATGAGCTTATGGGGTCACTGAAAATCTTTGAGATGCCATTAAATGAAAGAACTGAGAATAAGAAAAGCTTGGCCTTTGTGTCAGATCATGATGAAGGAAGGACAAACTCCAAATAAGAGAAGTCTAAGGCTGTTGTATTTCTGGGAAAACAGTACAATAAATTGCTGAAGAAGATGGAAGGAGAATCAAGATAAAATGCCAAGCCTCAACCATTCAACAACTATAAAAGAAATAATCTGGGAAGAAATTCTAGGTATGATGAAAAGGATGATAAAGGAAAAGGGATCAAGTGCTATGAATGTGAGGGATATGGACACATTAAGTATGAGTGTCCTACCTTTCTAAAGAAAGAAAAGAAAGACCTAATTACATCTTGGGCTGAAGATGATTCTGCAAGTGATGAAGAATCACCTAAACAAGTTTTTGCTCTCACAGGAATATTTGACTCTGATATAGAATCGGAGATTGGAGATCTATCATACAATGATCTAGTCAAATCCTTTAAAGAG
Organism: Lathyrus tuberosus; assembly: GCA_022829125.1. Taxonomy (NCBI): domain Eukaryota; kingdom Viridiplantae; phylum Streptophyta; class Magnoliopsida; order Fabales; family Fabaceae; genus Lathyrus; species Lathyrus tuberosus. The sequence continues at coordinate 49,140 of JALAZF010000563.1, forward strand.
CTTTACAAGAGATGTGTTAAAGTCTGTCAGCTAGGAGAAAGACAACATAGGATTATTATGCTCCTTGAGACTGAAAGAATGAAAAATTTTGGTGTATCTCTGATCTCGAGAAGGAAGTCACTGTACTCAACTCCAAACTTGACAATGTCACCAGAAATGTCAGGATGCTCAACAACAGTTCTGGTATACTAGATGAGATACTTCAAGTTGGGAGGAATGTCAGAGATGTCAGAGGACTTGGCTACAATGACCAAGAAATAACAAGCAAGACAAGAAATTTAGAATGTAGCCTCAATTAGACCAAAAGAAGACATAAGATGTCCAACAGAATGTCTCAACATCATTATAGACATCAGAGGAGACAAGACTGAAAATGTCATCATTGTGGCAAGTATGGCCACATCAAACGATATTGCTACAAGCTACATGGATATCCTAAAAGAAGGATTGCAGGAAAGAGGAGGATTTCCAAAAATAGGTCTATGGCCCTGTTAGCTCATTCCAATCAAAAGGAGTACACTGAAGAGAAGTGGTACTTCGATAGTAGATGCTCAAGACACATAACTGATGTCAAGAGCTATCTGGTTAATATAGAGCCCCACTCCTCTAACCATGTCACCTTTGGAGATGGATCCAAGGGAAAGATAAAAGGGGTCGGGAGATTGGATCAAGCTGGGAATCCCAGACTTGACAATGTGCTGCTTGTCAAGGGATTAACTGCAAATTTGATCAGTATTAGTCAACTTTGCGATCAAGGTCTAAAGGTCAACTTCACAAAATCTGAATGTCTAGTTGTGGATGATAAAGATATGGTCATCATGAAAGGTGTCAGATCAAAGAACAATTGTCATGCTTGGACAACCTTGCAGATGGAGAAACACCGGAAACACTTCTCAGATCTGTACATGGGTGAATTACAAATTGGAAGGTTAAACAAGATGACACATAGGAGTTTACAACATCGGACTATCACAAGGATTGAAAATCTTCTTCAAAAGGCCTCTATGATCAAGGAAATTGCTGAAAATAGATGTTCTTATGCTGTCACAAATGACTCAATCATAAAAATTGTGAAATAAGTGCTGAAAATGATTGTCTTCAGATCACTGAAGTGGGGATCATTAGTGTCATCAAGGATGTCATGACATCTTGTTGGGACATCTTGAACTTCACTAATGGTACATAAATTCATAGAAAAACTCTCAAGGAAAAATTAGGGTTTTACTTGGTTAGTGGGAACACTATTCAAGAGTACGAATGGTTTGAAAAACAAACCCATCAAAACCATTTTAGCAATAGATACCATCACTCTGCACTAATCCTCTCGAACTCCTTCACCCTCGAGATTAAAGAGAAGACTAATCGTGTCCACGTTACGATGTCGCAACAATAATCACCGACAAGAGCAACCAAAAGGGATACTACAGCGACATCTGATTCTAGGTCAAAATGTGATGAGCTACATGCTGGAGATGTAATTGATGTTGCTCCTCTTGCTATCATGCCACGCAAACTAGATAAACTTCCGGTCAGAAGATAAAAAAGTATCCCAACAGGTAATTATTTGAACACTTCTGGTGCTTTCTCTAGTCCTAGGAAGAGAATAAAAAAGTTCATCACAGATGAAAGGATTGACAAAATAGTAGATAGACTCATAAGTCAGGGGGATATAATGAGTGTTGCTGGAATCACCAGACCCCTTGCTCAGATTATGCCACCCAACTCACCTCAGGATCAGGATGTGACTAAGAGAAATGCTGACAAAAGAGGAGATGATGATGAAATGTCAGAAGGGAATCTGTACACCCTTGCTGACTCTATGGTGAGAAATGTTGAAACAGATAATGAAACATCTTCATCTACACAAGGGACTTCAGAACAGGCTGACAAAATTATTAATTTAGATGATTTGCCCTCTGATGATGAAGTCATTGCAACAAGTCCCAAGCCTAGTGTGGCTGAACAATTAAAAAAGAGGAAAGATAAAGGTGTAGACATCTCTGAAAAGCAAACTAAGAAATATGTTGTTGGACCTCATAGGCCATGGAGCAAGGTTGTTGTTGGGACCAAAGAAGAGGAAGGTAGAGTCTGATAATGAATTAGACTATGATGGCACAAAGGATGGACATAATGTCATAAAGAAACCAGCCTCTAAGAAGAAGGCTGTCACGCTTCCTAAAGCTCCCATGGATAACATCTCCTTTCATGATGTTGTAAGTGTTACCAGGTGGAAGCATGTTTATCATAGAAAAATTGATATGGAGAGATAACTGGGATAGAATGCCCTCCAGTGTGAGGAAGTAATGGATTTGATTAAAGAAGCTGGACTGCTAAAGACCGTCTCTCACTTTGACTCATGATATGAGCAGCTGGTCAAAGAGTTTATAGTAAACATCCCAGAAAGATGCAATGATCGAAGAAGTGAGGACTACTTAAAGGTATATGTCAGGGGAAATGTTGTGACATTTTCTCCTGCTGAGATCAACAAGTACGTTGGCAGATCTGAATGCCCTCAAGCTGAAATTGAAGATTCTGATGATCAAATCTGTAGGGAAATTACTGGGAACACTGTAAGGAATTAGCCCAGCAAAGAGAAACTGTCAGATGGGAAGCTAAGTGTTAAATATGCCATTACATAGAATTGGTACTGTGAACTGGGTCCCTACTAATCACACTTCAACTATTTCAACTGGGCTTGGAAAGTTTATCTATGTTGTTGGAATAAGAAAGCCTCTTGATTTTGGTGAATATATCTTTGATCAAATTCTAAAACAAGCTGTCTCTTCAGCTGTTAAGTTGCCAATTTGCTTTCCATCACTCATCTGTGGAATAATTCTTCAACAATATCTGGGGATAATTTTATCTGGTGATGCTGTCATGAGAAGGAAGCCCCCTCTGACTCTACACTATAAGCTGTTTGTTGGAAAGCATGTCTCAGATATTTCCTCAACATCTGCTGCTACACCTTTAGAGGAGGACACTATTACTCAGCTGAAGGCAACCTACAAGGAGCTTGATGATATTATCAAAGCCAGCACTTCCAAAAAGGAGAAGCTAGAAAGATTAATACAAGCCTTGTCTGCTGAGCAAAACAAGGATATTGGAGTCAACACTGGTGATGCTGAGAAGGCAACTAAGGAGAACAGTGATGCAGGTGAAGGAGATGATGATGTTGATAATGGTTCTGGTGAGAGTGCGCGAGAAGATGATGATGAGGAAACTGAAGATGATTCTGATAGTTGTCTTTTCTCTATTTTTTGTTTTATTTTTTTTTGTTTTTGGTTGTGTAAGGGCTGAATGCTCAGGATAATTTTTACTTTTGTTGGGTGTGTAATTTAATTACTATGAACTGATTAATTGGTTTTTGAGTTTGTCCTTCTGCCTTTGTTATATTGTGGCTAAAAAGAGGGAGAAATACTAACATCACTAACCACGGCTGATATGCTACTAACTACTGAGGGGGAGTATTTTGTGTTGCTTGCATAAAGTACTGGTTGAGGGGGAGACAAAGTTTGTTTCTGCTGTTGTTCTGATGATGGTCTCCCTGATATGTTTCTACAGGTCAATTACAGTTAGTTTTAGCCAAAATCTGCCAAAGGGGGAGATTGATGAGTCCAAGCCTTTGAGGTTGGCATCAATTTTGGTAAAACTAACTTAGCAGAAAGATATTGGACAAGATGTCCTGACATGATGAACTAACTGCAGGTTAAGGTGTTAGACAAGATGTCCATTCAGGTGGATTTGACATCCTGTATGTTACAGTTTTGGAATAACTGTATTTGTTTTCCTAGAGTGATTGGAATATGATTTGATCCTAGATGGCATCTGAGATTGAGGAATTAGGAATTCTGATTCTAAAAAGGAATATACAGTTTCCTTGTAAGAGACATTTTTGGAAATCTTAGGACTGAAGAAAAGAATAGGTCGTAGATTCTGTGGAGCTGAAGTACTGCGTTTTAAAGCCCAAATCCAGTTCTGTTTTGCTTTATAAATAAGACGGATTTGACCTAGAAAGGTGTGGAAGTTTTACAGCCGTTATAGAGTACTAGGGTTTGTACTTTTGTGAGCCTCTCTTGTATTGCGTGAATACCTGAGTAGGACAGTTAATTGAGTTGTAATTTTCAGTCACTGCTGTGATTGAAAGGGAATTGAGAAGGGTCTCATACCTAGGAGTGTCTTAGGTAGAAATCTAGGGAGGGTAGTTTCTAGGTGCTAAGTTATAAACGTTGGAGTTTAAATTAGAACCAATTCTACTTAGTTGATTTCATTCCTGGCTTGGTAGCCCCCAGACGTAGGTGTTGTTGATCACCGGACTGGGTTAACAATTCCTGTGTGTTGTTTTCTTATTGCTGTTTGTTTCTGTTCTTCCTTAATCCTTGTGAGAAGCAGAGATCAAGTGTCATGACATCCTGTCTGACATCTTAGTGATCCGCTTAACCAGAATTTCACTTGTTTTTAATTCGGGTTGTTTTTTAGGATTGCCATTTTTTGAAAAACGAAAAGTGAAAATAGCAATAAATGCAGGAATTCAGAATGACATTATTTATTCATGATTTGTCGATTCTTGAAACACAACCCTATAAAACAAAACTCTATCGCTTTGGGCGAAGCGAAGAGGGACATTTACAGAAAAGTAAGCCCTATAAACTATCCATTTCACCTGGGCAAGGTGAAATGTTAAAACAAAGACGCATCAATTACTTCGATTTATGAACGACCCTCATGATATCGACCGCAACCCAATGGCGACGAACTCCTCTGTGAATCACAAACTCAGGCACTTTCCTTCTTGGTTTATCTTCAGAAATCACACTGATTTCTGGCGGAGTAGGATCATTGGAGTCTTCTTCCCATGCAGATTTATCATAAGAGGACTCTTCTGTTGCATCTTCCATAGTGTTTTCACTCTCAAGAGGATCTCCCGATCCAGTTGGTTGGATGTCCCCGTATCTGATGTGAGAGCTTTCGGGAGCAGTGTATTTGACTAGAAAGTCATACTTACCACTTGGCTGCCCCAAGGTATCCCAGGTTTCTGTGGGAATAAATGAGTCATCTTCCTCAATGATGTTGACTTTAAGAAATGCGTAGTTAATGAATTTTTGTCCCGCAATCTTTGTGAACTCATCAACACGGTGTTGGACATTCTTGAAATGTTCTGGGTAAGGATTTCGTGATTCAGGGGGAACAGGCGTGTTCCTTTCAAAATCATTCAGCTGATGGGCATTATCTGGTTGACTCTTTTGCCTTGAGTCTTCTATGTATGGCCTCCAGATAGGCAAATCATCCCAGGGATCATAAGAATCATAGTCAAAGTTGCCTTTCATCAGAGTGTCTTCCTCTAATGAATTGGGTGGAGCACGACATCCTTTGGGATCACAGTCTTCGTAGATCATTCTGACGTCTGATCTTGGTATATATCTAGGACTTTCTTTTGGAGAGCAGAATGATATGTACGTTTCTCCCTGAGATATATATCCTTCATTGTTGAAATAGGATTTCCACTCTTCCTTTGCATCAGAAGAGTTATTCTCCTCGATGATATGGAATTCTTGAGACACTGGGTGGAGGAAGCCTCCACTGTGGAAGAAATTCTGAATGGGACGAAAACTTTTATCCTTCTTCGTAGTCTGGGTACAGGTTGGAGAGAAACCAAGACCTTTTCTCGTCTTGTTATCAGTAGGAATTATAATATATCCCCATCCTTTTATGTTACTGCTCCCCATTACTTTGAGAGCGTCCTTGTATGAGGAAATTGATGTTCCTCCTTCTTGGTGATTCTCACTACTCACCGAGAGTGCTTGAAATTGAGCTCCAATAATCTCTTATGGTTCTACATAGGAGAATGAGTATAAGCTGCTCACTATTAAAGCTCGCTCTCCGCATACCGTAACTAATTTGTCGTTCTTGATGAACTTTAGCTTCTGGTGAAGTGTCAAAGTGACTGCCCCGACTTCGTGTATCCAAGGTCTTCCTAATAAACAACTATATGTTACCCGGATGTCCATGACCTGGAAAGTGACTTGGAAAGTGTGAGGACCAATGGTTATAGGAAGATCGACTTCACCGATAACTGTTTTTCTAGATCCGTCAAAGGCTTTGACGATGATCTCACTGCCTCTCGTGGGAGTACCTTGAAAAGATAGTTGTACCATAGTTGACCTTGGCATGACGTTCAGGGATGAACCTGTATCTACCAGTACGTTGGCTAGAGCATCGTCCTAGCAACTAACTGTGATATTGAGAGCCATGATATGGTTCTTGCCTTCCTCTGGAAGTTCTTCATCACTGAAACCCAAATTGTTGCAGGAAGTGATGTTGGAGATAATGTTTTCAAGCTGACCTACTTTCACGTCTTGTTCTACAAAGGCCTGTTCCAAGACTTTCCGTAGAGCTTCCCTGTGAGCTTCTGAACTAAGCATGAAAGATAACACAGAGATTCGAGACGGAGTTTGCAACAATTGATCCACAATGTTGTACTCGCTTTTCTGAATGAGCTTTACATTTCATCGTTGTTCTTTACGGGTCCCGTTTTGCTGGATTGACCAATTGGTTGATTAGGAACTTCTGTTTGAGGTTCCTTTTCTTTGGTAGGTTCTCCAACTCCTCTATTGAAGATCCGACCGCTCTGGGTAACTCGACTGATGTCGGCAATGTTCATAACAGATGATAGTGAAGTTTCTTTTCCATCTTCTAGGGTTGTTGCACCGTATTTGTAAGGGATAACCTTTTCTAATTTGTATGGCATTGGTCCTGGCAAGTAGACGACCACATGGGCTTTTTGGGCCTTTTGCCCGTCGTAGGCAGCCTCAATTGGTTAGAGGTTGAGAATTTTTCTACTGTCAAGAGGGACTTTTGACTTATTGAGCAGAGAAATTATGGTGCAAACATCCCTGGTCTTTCCATGATTGGAAACCATGACAAGGCTTTTGTTCAATAGTCCTTGGTTCTCATTTTGAACAGGGAAGAAATCTTGTATCATGTTGATTGATTGAAAATTCAATCATGGTTGAATTTCCTTTCGGTCTAGCTGATGCTGGAGGGCTGCTCGTACGAGATAGCATCCATGGTTATTTTCCTAGCATATTCCACAGTGTTCATAATTATGAGGTGGTACCCGACCGTATCCACTTTGTATGCAGTGCATCCTTACCAGATTTGTTTCTAGTAAGCGGATATCACAACTTTGGTGTCTACCAAGATTCCCATCATTTATGCTAACTTGTTGCGTGTCTTCATCTTGGAAGATCGGAACCCATCAGTGGTCCAACAGATGTTGAAGAGTTCTTTGTACAGGCGCACACCCTATGTCGTTTTCGCAGCATTATTTATAGTCTTGATAATCGTGTCGCCAGCAATGTGTATTTATCCCAAGAGAGGGAAAGGAAACACCGCGTAAACCTGAGAGAAAGGAAAAGCATGGTCTTACGACCAAGAGAACTGGGTTCGGGAGTCGGTTACGCGCGGGGAAGGTATTAGCACCCCCACGCGTCCATCGTACCCGATGGGATCCACGCTTGCTTGTCTCGATCAAAGGGTGTAAAGAAAGGATACCGGAAAAGGAACTGAAAGAAAGAAAGGAGAAAGAAAAGAAAAGGAACGGGAAACAAATGTAGGGAAAATAAAAGAAGTGCTCGCATGGGCCCTACCCCACTGCCTACGTATCTCATCGGGAGCATGAGAATCAGAGCGACGTAGTTCCCCTCAATAGGGATGGATTGTTTGTGTTTTTTAGAGAACGGCTTACGTTCTAGCTCAGGTGTTGCAGGCTCGCTGGTCCGAGTGCGTTACCGTCTTGCAAGAGAACGAGTAGAAGCGCGTTCGTGCGTTGAGAATGAATGAGATGAGAAAAGAATTCCCGAAGGAAAGACGTTATTGTTTGTTTTTGCCTTTTAGAAGTTTTTTTTCCATTTATTTGCATATGACAGTGTATCTGAATCTTAGTCATTGGAATGTGTACATTCTCACATTCCAAGATGGAATGGGTAAGAAAGCACACTAAGAGTGAAGAAGACCTCCACACTTAGCTCCAATTGTCAAGGTTCAAACACACTAGCATACTTGTGTTTATTAAGTGTTTTTGTTAATTAAGAAATGAAGAAGTGTTTTTATTATTTGTGCCTTCAACAAGTATTGCATTTAAGTCACTCATACAAGATCAAATGTTTAACACATTGACCCAAGATGGGCTATATGCTACACATTCCAAGATTATAAGAGAAGACCCCTTTTAATCTTTTCTTTATATGAAAGGCCTAAATGCAATAAATGCCTACCTTTATTAGATATTTTTGTATTTCTTTGAGATGAGAAGAGAGACTCAAGAGTAAGAAAACGGAAGTTAATTGTTAGTGTGCTCGCCGAGATATCGCATCTCGTGCCTACGTATCCGCAATCCGAAAAGAAAGAGGAATCAGAGCATCCGTAGTTCACAGTACTACGGGTGAACAGGAAACAGGATCTCGATTGCATAGGTGCGAGAGAACAAAGGGGAAAGACACACATAGAGTCTAAGGGGGAAACTCGGTCCTACAAGTTAACATGCATCAATGGTCCTAAGGTCAGGATCAGGAGGGAAGCTACCTAATGTTGTCATGCATGGATTGCTATCCTAATGTCTCTCCTACCTCCGACTTAATAAAAAATTAAGTGGAGCGAGGAATCCTAAGGGATCATGTCATCAGACAAGTAAACACAGGATAAATCAATCACAAAAAGAACTAAAAGCAATGCAAGAGTAAACAGTGTCAATCAGCAATAGTATCACACAACCAAAGGGAGAAAAGGGAAGCTTTAGCCAAGGGGTCATATCAACCGAGGCAAACAAGCTAGCTGTGGGAAGTAGGTACTCATCCAATGGTATCGAGAACCATGGAGAGCAGAATAAAAAAAAGGGAAGATGTGAATCAGATCACATAAGCATCAGCATTGGTCAATGCGAGCTAAAGACAAGGCGTGGGGGTTGGTTGCGAACCCTATCTTCCACTTGACCGACTCGATAACAAGAGTGAGTTATGTTCAAAGCTTCAATCATGTAATGAGAGCTAAGAATGACCTGGGACTAGAATAACGGGGGTCAATTGCAAACCCTAACTTCCGTCAATTGCCTTCTTGAAGGTCTTGCCAGGGGGAAATGGGAATGGGATGCCTCATAGAGGTCTTCAGGCACAATATTGAACAATCACAAACAGAGCCTCCTTTGAGGACTTCCATCATTGCCGGCCAAGTGGCACGGACTCCCAATCCTACTTCTCATGGCATAAAAAGGAAAAAGGCGAAATTAGTAAAAGAGAAGAGAAGTGATACCGAACGGATATCAATCCGTAGCGACGCAAGCAAAGTATAAGCAAACCGACAAGCTTCTAGTAACCTAGCATACATGAACAAAGGTGTTAGAAAGTGGAATGGATCCGTGAAAGACATCGAACCAAACGCTCCTAAAAAAACAATAAAACAAAGTCGTAAGCCATAAACAGCAGCAACAACAGCGCTCCAGCACCTGCATGGCTGTAAAAACTAGCGACAAGTAAAAACAGTCTATAACAGCTACTATTTACAGAACAGAATGGGTGTATATGCAGTCAGTCAGGATATCCACAATTTTACAGCACCCTTTGTGCACAGCAGCTGTGTATACAGCAGCTTCTACCTTTATTCAATTAACTAAGTCAAGTGAGAAACACTACAAAACAAACTCAACGATTAGTCAAAGTTCAAATGGAAATAACCAAAGTGAGCAACTAAGATCAAAAGAAAATATCGATAAGAAGTAATTGAAATCAATACTAAAATGTAAGCAACTCTTAGTCAAAAAACTAACATGTAACAAATATTAATAACTATTAACAAAGTTACCAAATGAAACTATTAAGAAGATATTAACACTAAAACCTATGTTTAGTCAATGTTAAAACAAACTCAATTCAACTAAGTCAACATCAATTAGTTCAAAGTTCCAATGAACAAATAATGGACAATTAGTGACCAATTAAGCCAAAAACATGTAGTGCGATTAAGCAAAACAATTAGTGCAATTAAGCAAAACAATTAGTAACCACTTAGGCAACAACAATTAATAAGCAATTAAGCTAAAAAACGATTAGTGTCATTAAGCGAAAATCAATTAGTGTCATTAAGCTAAAAACAATTATCAAACAATTAAGCTAAAAACGATTATTCAAAAATTAGTAGCAAGACATAAACCTAAATCTAATTAGTAAAATTAAAACTAACATTAGTCTAAAAAGCCAATTAGAAACCATGTTAAAATGCTAGTTAAAGTCAACATTAAGTTCTAATTTGAAACAAATTCTAAGTGGGGAACTAATTCTAAAAACAAACTAGTTCTAAAATCATGAACTAATTCTAATTACCATGGAGAAACATTACAATCAAATTCTCATTATCATGGAAAAATTTACAATTAACCTCTAATTACAATATTAACGCTAATATCTAAATCTAAATTTATTTCCAAAATTCTCTAAATCTAATATTAAAATCTAATCATAAAACTAAGTCACTAACTACTCAAGATTAGCCACAGTCACATGTTAAAAATACTAAAACCTGTTAAATTTGGGAATTGAGGCGTGTAGTGAGGAAATGTGAACGTCCCGGGGGTGCAGAGTGTGAATCCTATGGTGCCAATAGCAATAGCCTGGCCCAATGGCCTTTGATCCATGTTCCCAGGGGGGTGCCACGAGGAAAAGACGGGTGCAAATGTCAAGACACTGGACTTGAGGCCCATTTAGCTGTCCAAATGAAGCAAGGCGTAGTTCTGATGGCATATCCATTTCCTTCTCACATGCCCCATGTCTTCTATGACCTGGCCTGAGTCCAGAGAGCTCCACCGTGCCCGAAATAGCCTCCGGCGGCGGCAGGGGTTCAAAAACCTCCATATCTTGTGTCACCACAAACCTTATGACTCCCTCCTTCACGATCCGATCTCGGTTTTACATAGTCTCTCAAAAAAAACCAAATCGGAGCCAGATAGATATAAACCCTAGGTAGCTCAAATCGAAATTCAACGAAGAGCCAAGCGCGATTCGTAAAGAAGCTTAGGTCTTCTGTTTTGTGGAGCACAAACGAAAGGACGGTGAAGAGAAACTGTGTCGAATCGTCAAGGCATGGAGATCGGAGTGCTTACCGGCGACTCTTCAAGGTTGGTGATGCCAACGAAGCTACATATACCTTCTTCTTTCACAGATCTTAACCAACAAACTCGATTGCTCCACCACGACTACGTGACAGATCTGGATTTTGAGTTTCGGTGACAGAACTCCGGTTCGGTAGACGAATCCTTCGAGTATGAGTGTGGGAGCCATGGATCCACCATCGGCGTTGATTTGTGGCGGTGAATTCTCTTACCGGTAGGCGAATTGATGCTGACACGATGATGAAGGTTAAGATGGATTGAAGTTCGCCGCGGTTTTTACCGAAATTTCTTCCGCCTGATGGAGACGTCGGGGAATATCTCACAGTGAAACCTTGATTCGAATTCCTCCTCTGCGCGACGACATCGAGAATTACGACAATGCGAAAATTCAGGTACCAATTCCTCAATTCTCTCCTTCGAATCTCTTATGAATCCGCATTTTCTTCACCTTCTTCTATTGTTTCAAATCTCTGCGTCGTTGGCGTGAATACTTGTCGAATTCGCTTTTGAATTTCCCGTTGCAGGTTTGAGAATTGACGTTGAAGAAAACGAATTGAAGATGATGCAGGAGAGATTGAATATTATGGATGTTGATTGAAGGTTGATGTAGAGTTGGAGATTGGAAGATGATCGAGAAGAAGAAGGTGAAGATTAGGGTGAAGCTGAGAGTTCTTGGAGATTGATGAAGATCGTTGAAGATGAAAGTGAACGGAGCTTGAAGATTGAATCCGAAGGAGATTGGTGCAAGCTTTTTTTCTTAGAGGTTGTTAGAAGTTGGTTAAATCTGTTAGCGGTTGGTTATGGAGATTAGAGGAGTGTTAGAAAACGGTTAGGGAGGAATTTTTTGACAGTTGAAAAATCTGTTCTGAAATGTAACTGTTACTGTAATTTATATGTTCTGGTCTTAATCAATTTCTATCTCGCTGCTATATGACTTCATGAATAAATCAAGATCTTTATCAGGTTTTATTCCAGCATTATTTTCTCTTCTAGCAAGTTCTATCGACCTATCGTGTTTAAATCCAGCTCCTTGACAGCAACCAGCAAAGTGGATAGTTTTCCTCTCGGTCATCTCTGCTACATTCTAATATTGTTGGCTGACATAAGCAAACTCATTCAGTGCTATGGCAAATGATGTCAAATTGTAACGAGTGAGGTTCTGTGGTGGCTTAGTCCTTTTCCATAACATGTTCCACTGGACTTTCACATTACCATCAAATTAATAAATGCTGCCAAATACCGTGGCATGAATATTGGCGATTACCACGAATTTCCATATTCCCATGATGGCCACAATATAATTTGCCAAGGATAAAATCATAAATTGTAGTAGTAACCTTGCTCCACTGAAATATTTCGTGTAGAGCATCAAGTGATGCAGAAACCCCAACAAAAGGAAAGGCTACGAGAATGAGAGAGTTTTGGAAGGGCTTGATGAGTGATTTGAACAAATTGTGAGGGCAAATAGTAGCGGCTACAAATAAAGCTGTTGAGAAACAACATAGATGCAACTGCTCTCCTAACATGTTAGTTAGGTCAATCCATCTGGTTGCTTTAGCGAAAGTGATAACCGCTCTCCGAGTTCCGTTGAGATTAACATCATCAATGTCATGTGAAAGATTATGATAATGGTGATTGTGATGGTTCAACTTATGGCTGGAGTAACAATGACATGTAGATGGATGTAAAATGAAATTGGTTTAGTAATTTGGATAATTGGATAATGACATAGACACGGATATGTGAATGGACAATTGTTAATGAATGGATATTATGGACAAAGAAACAAAAGGAATGAATAATGGGTTTATTTGAATTCCAAGTGGCCCACACGATAAATCTCTGATTCCAATCACACTTTCAATCCACATCAAACTCACATCTTCAATGAATCCGAATAATTCCATCAGTAAGCTCAATCAACCATGACCCAATGATTTACAATTCAATTCACAGATATCCCGTCTTTATAACCAAGAATCTCAATACAAGAACAATTCCCCGAGAACAACTTGAAAATGAAGACAAGTCATGAAGCAGAAAGAAACATGATCAACCAGAGGTCCTTGATGCTCACTGATAATCTTCTGAATACGGAAAGCTCACACCAAAGGGAAATGCCTTGATCACATGTCCTATGCTAAATGCAATGCTATGCTTTATGTATTATTTTTCTATGACTTGAATGTAATGTAATGCAATGGAAACACACGCTAAATGATATGAAGAAATGAGAGGGCAAATTTTGGGGTATTACAGCGCACAACATCGGTATAGGGTCGAACCTTGATGGTCGTGTAGTACGATTGTTATTATTGTACTGCGGGCGAGCCTGCTGAAGAGGCTGTTGCTTCCTTTGCTGATCTTGTTACTGATTTGGTTGGCTCTGAGCAACCTGAGGTTGATATGTCAGAGCTGGAGCTTGGTTGATAGCGGGAGTTACCACTGCTAATGGTTGATACCTTCGCCTTTGCTTTCCCAGAGAGATATTACTAATATCTTGCTCTTTCTTCTTTTGGAAAGCACTACCGTATCTTTTAGTATTGCTGGACGACTCCGTATCTTTGACCTATCGTCCTTCTCGGGCTGCTTCTTCCAGGCGTACTCACATGTTCGCCATTTCAGTGAAGTCACTAGGCGTACTGGCGACCATTCGATCGTAATAAAACGAGCTTAATGTTTTTAGGAAGATCTTTGTCATTTCCTTTTCCTCGAGAGGAGGACAGATCTAGGCGGCGATTTCACGCCATCTTTGAGCATATTCCATGAAGTTTTCTTTATCCTTTTGTGACATTGCTCTGAGCTGGTCCCTATCTGGTGCCATGTCCAAGTTGTATTTATACTTCTGAATGAAGACTGCCTCAAGATCTCTGAAAGTACTGATCTTGGTGAGTTTTAAACCCATGTACCATTTGAGTGCGGCACCGGTTAAATTGTGTTGAAAATAATGGATTAGTAGCTATTGATTTTCTGTCTGGGTAGACATTTTTCGAGCATACATTACCAAATGACTTTGAGGGCAAGAGCTGCCTTTGTCTTTTTCGAAGTCAGGCACCTTGAATTTGTGCAGTATTTTTACATTAGGGACCAAACAGAGGTCAGCGGCGTCTTTACCAAATAAGTCCTGACCGCGATGAGATGCAGTTCCTTCTGCATTTCCAAGAGTTGTTCCTGGAATTCATTCATCCTTTCATATACTTCTTCGTTTATGCCCGAAACAGCCTGCAGAATCTGTTCTTCCGAGATAGTGTGTACCACTGATTGTGGTATAGACATTACGGTAGTAACTATTGGTGCTTCAGTGACCTGAAGTTTATAACCTTCAGGAGTTTCTGTTGTAACCCTTGCATCTTCATTTACCTGAAATTTGTAACCTTCAGGTCTGGCGGTTTCTGCTACGACTTCGGGGTCTTCAGTGACAGGTGGGATGTATCCTTCAGGTATAAAGTTGAAAGGCATGCCCGAGGGGAAACCTTTAGGCATGTTGTATTGAGGATGACTGCAAGGTGTTTCTAATTCTGGTGTGGATGTAATCTCTGAGATCACAATCCTTTGATGTCGTTGCTCCTGGCTGCTTCCAAGGATTGCATGGTGTTGTGGAGTTTCTCCAAACTTTCCTTTAGAGCGTTGATTTCTTCTCTCAGCTCTCTGTTCTCTTCCTCGAGATCATCCATTTTCTTTTGTCGATTAGCCCGAGTATTGTACGAATGAGACAGTTTGACTCTAGAGTGCGACACATAGGTGAGACTCAAAGTAAAAAAATGTGTTAATGTGAGAATGATGAATGATATGTTTTTTAGTTTTTAGTTTTCAAAAGAACTTTCAACAATTATATTGCAAATATCATACAGCAGGGGGGGGGGGGCTTTATTGAACTCGAAAGTTTACAGTATTTTACAAGGAAAAGTACAATATTTTACAAAGTGCGAGAAGGAAAATTAGGCCTATGGATCCCAAGTCCTCTCTGAGGAGAGCTCAGATGCTGGTTCCTAAACTTTTCTTTTCTTTGACTGGGCTCCTTCAGCCGTTGTTGGGTCGTCGATCCTCTGCCAAGTGAAAGGGGCGAGCAAATTTCTTCGTTCCTCTTGACTTTCTATAGCATGCTGCTCTAATATCTCAATCAGAGCATCATTTTCCTTGAGCAGTTAATGAATCTTGGTACACTCCAAATAAAGAATTTGGTACTTGTTCTTCCAAGAATTCTTCTCACGCTGAACTTTGTTGAGAGCGATCTGGAGTTTTTCTGCATCAGACATGAAATAAAGGACAAATTCCTTTAAGGGAAAAACTTCTTGACGAGGGATACAATTTTGTGAAATGTAATCTACAAGGTAGAAAGTCAAAGTTCATAGAACCACATGTAAGTATTACTTGTACTTTTTGACATTATTTTATTTTCTATAATGTATTACTTGTTATTTGTGTTTATTAATTAGTTATTATATGAAAATGATTTGTAGTCGCATAGACAACCCAACATCTATGAATGTGAATACTATGTGATGAGACATATGTTTAATATTGTCTCCAGAGGCCTTATCAATTCATGGACTAAGGTGTTAACAATTCATATACATGTAGTTTATGTATATTTGTTAAGTTAATGTTGTTGTTGTTAGCTTATCATAATTTAAATTTTATTTAAATTACAGGGGTTTAGAGACAAAACACCATTCTCACGAGAAGATATAGATGACATCCGATCACGTTGGCCCGATGTCTTTCTATCTTATTATGAATCTCATAAACACTAGTTTTTCTTGATTTACATCTATACACTAGAATTGTATAGATGTTTTGTCATTATAGGTGTAAATATGTATAGGTCCAAATATGTATAGATTCTCTTGGCAGATTTTTTTGTACCCCAAATGTCATTATAAGTATTGTAAGTATTGTACATTTGGTTTTATAAACAATGTAAAATTGGTATTCTATGTTATGAGTTGTATTAAATATAAATGATATGATTCTGTTATATTACTATGCATGTTTTGTGTAAAAAAATGATCCAGGTAAATGAAAATGGGATTTAAAACAAAAAAAATGGTTATACCCTTCAATTATTAACAAAATACAATGTAAATAGGGGCATATTTCCCACGGTTATAAACAAAAACCGATAGGTATATGGCGGGCGCAACATTGTTTTGAAGAAAAAAATGATGTTGTTGGAGATTGGACCAATGACCTTTTCACCTATCCCCTTGGTTATTTAGAATCGAGGGGTAAGGTGGAGGTTTTCATGACACCCTTCGTTACCTCGCCTCTGTAACCGAGGTAAACTCCCCTTCGCGTCCGAGTTAAAATAGGTATATTTATAGTAGTGAATAGGCATTGAATATCATGGGGTTGATGTTCCCAGAAGACTAATTGTATTTATTCAATATAGTGAATTTCTATTCTTTGGTATAGTGCCCCCCAGACGTAGGTGTGGTGTCATGGAACTAGGTTACCAATCTCTTGTGTTCTTTATTGCCTTTCTGCTTCATCATCTTGTATAAGATAAAATGCTTTCTCTTGGTATTTTAAACTGATTTGTATTCTTGTATACAATGTCTCAGACATCGTGTATGACTTTTGTCCCCATAATTTATTATCTGTCACAAATCAATTGTTCATGTTGTCCCATATATCTGGTCCAACATTTGTCCTCCTGAGAACATAATTTCAAATACTATTTATAATAAAAGTTCAATTTATAGTTTATCCTAGGAGAAATGTATTTCTTAAAACATTCTCAATTTATATTTTATTAAGTACAATCTAAATCTTCATTACCTTTATTTCATGCAATTTTTATAATATAAATGATTAAAAGAGCATTTACTTCATGCACATTACGTAATGAATGAATTATAAGTTTATTTTTTAAAATTGAGTGATTTTATTTTTCTTTTTAATTATTTATATTAAAAATTTAATTCAACATTTAATATATGAAAAATGTATTTATTAACACTACAATAAAATATAGATTTTGTGACGAACTTTCACCTTGACCAATTAATCTACCTAGGTAAAATCTATTCAATTAGACATCTTTTTTTATTCTTAACTTTTAAACCATATTTCACCTCGGTCAAGGAGAACAACCGTGGTTAAATGTGGCGTGTTCTTTTTATAAAAAAAATTATAGTTAAATAATTTTTCTCCAAGGTTTGCCAAACATGAGGAAATATCTCTAGGGGACACGCTTAGAATTCAAACACACAAATTTTTGTTTTTTTTAATTCATTTTTAGGCCACTTTTAGTTGTAATATCTCCTCAATATTTTATTATCTTGAAAATTTTGTCGTTGAAGATTAACGTCAAGGTTCAAGCATACCTTTGAAAAGGAAACTTGACATTAATCCTTAAATCATTATTTTCAATATATTGTTTTATCATCTTTAAAGCCAAATCTTTAAAGTCACTAATCGGCAACAACAACACAACAAGAAATGGAGTTTTCTAGTTTATATTATAGAAGAAATTATGTTTTCGAGTTTTGTTTAGAGGAGAAATAGAGTTTCATTAATGAAAGATGAAGTTTGGAGGCGAAATGAGTTAGGTTTAGGAGAAAGGTGAATGAAAATGCAGAGATTTTATAGAAAAATCTCATGGTGAAAAGGACCGAGGTGAAAAGTTGTTCCCTTTTTTTTTTTTAAATTAAAATAAATAACCTTTCCCCACGGTTGGTCAAAGGATCCGTGGTTAAAAGTTACTCATTTTAAATTAAAACATAATACATAAACGAAGTTGTAGCTTATTCTCCTTCTATAAACCAAACAACGCAATAGTGAAAACTCATCTCCATAAACGTACGAAGCACCATTTCTTCACTAACCTTCATCACATCTTTTCCAAATCATATTAAGTAAGAAAAGGAAACATGAAACTCACAAGAAGGGTACACAAAACTTATTTCTTTGTCTTCTTATTCATATTTCTGGTACGTGAAACATTTCCACTATTCATGTTACAATAATGTTGATGTTATTACTGTTGTTGTTGAATTATTATTGATGTTGTTGTTAAAACCCTAAATCCTATAGGTTTAATGTTCTCGTTGTTGTTGTTGTAGTTGTTGTTGTTGTTTAGATTGAGATTGATTTTTTTATGTTGTTGTTGTTATTGATATTGAGTTTGAAGTTTTTTATGTTGTTATTGTTGTTGTTGTTTAGATTACGATTAAATATTATGTTGTTGTTTTTGTTTAGAAAAGTAATAGGTTAATTATTGATGATATTGTTGTTATTGAGATTGATGGTGTTGTTATTTTGTTGAGATTGAGATTGTTATTTTTGTGTTTTTGTTTGTAGTTGTTGTTCAAATTGAGATTTAATGGTATATGTTGTCGTTGTTATTGTTGTTGTTGTTGTTGTTGTTGCTGTTGTTATTGTTGTTGTTGTTGTTGTTGTTGCTGCTGCTGTTGCTGTTGCTGCTGTTGTTGTTATTGTTGTTGTTGTTGCTGCTGCTGTTGTTGTTGTTGTTGTTGCTGCTGCTGCTGCTGCTGTTGTTGCTGTTGTTGCTGCTGTTGCTGTTGTTGTTGTTGTTGTTGTTGTTGTTGTTGTTGTTGTTGTTGCTGTTGTTGTTGTTGTTGTTGTTGTTGTTTTGATTTAACAATGTTTTGATTTTATAATGTGACTTAGAAACATTTTGAACTTAGTAAAGTTTTCATTCAAGATGCATGATTAACTCTAGTGTATGGGAAAGGAATGGATGAATTTGTGAAAAGAAAACTTTATGACAATAATAAATTATTTTATTGTTCTTGTTTTATATGCAAGAATATGACTATTTAAAAAAAAAGTAATATTCAATCACATATGTTGTGATGGAGTTAGTTAACATTATAAAATATGGATGTGGCATGGTGAAGTGGATAAAAACCAAATTGTGTCACATATATATGAAGTTTATGTAGATATGGATGATCAACTAGAAGATATGATATGTGATATTGAAGAAGATTATTTTAGGAATGCCCATGTGTATGATACTTTATGTAGTGAAAAGGAAACGTTGTTATATAAGGGGTGCACAAATTTTACACGATTGTTAGCAACATTAAGACTGTTTAATCTGAAGGAAAAAAGTGGGCGGATGGATAAAAGCTTCATTGAATTGCTTGAATTGTTGAAAGAAATGCTTTTAGAAGGTAACATGTTTATGGACCTTAATTATAATGCTAAGAAGATATTGTGTACAATGGGTTTATATTATATCAAAATTCATGATGTCATAATCATTGCATATTATATAGGAAATAGTATGAAAAACTGAATCAGTGCCCAAAATAAGGGGGTCATGTTACAAGGTGAAGGAAAATGGTGCTAATGATGATGACGATGACGATGTAAGCAAGAAACATCCTTGTGCCAAATTGTTGTGGTTCCTCCTAACAATTTCAGTGTTCAAGAGACTATTTGCTAATGTAAATAACACAAAATATTAGATGACATGTAGATGAAAGAAAATGCGATGTAAAAATTCGCCATGTAGCTTATTCTCTACAATGGAAGAAAATTGGTATGTTGCACCCATATTTTAGCCATGATCCAAGAAACCATAGGTTTGGAATTGACATTGATGGAAAAAACCCTATGATTATATGAGTATTAACCATACTTCATTGTTTATTCTTCTTATGATTTACAACCAATCTTAGTGGTTGTGCATGAATCGTAAATATATGATATTATCTATGATGATTTTAGGGCCAATAAATGATATAAATGTTTATTTAAGTTCATTGATTGAAGATTTAAGAGTTTCATGAGAGGAAAATGTTGATGTTCATGATCCATATTCGGGTGAAACTTTTAAGACGTGTGTCATGTTATTTTACACAATCAACAACTTTCCTGCATATGATAATTTGTTTGGGTACAACGTCAAGAGACATAAAGTGTGTCCTATGTGAATCTAATACATGCTATCACCAACTTAAGAATGGAGAAAAGACTCAATCATCCATATCGTATATTGTGGAAGACTTTTAATGAAGAGTATGAGTTTGATATCTCTCCCAAGCCTTTAAATAAGGAGTAAATTTATAAACAATAACAATGCATTAATTTTGTATTTGGAATAAACTAAAAAAGACCCGCGGAGAAAAAGTTATGGAAAAATAGGTCGGTGTTCTTTGATCTTCCATATTGTCCTGATGTGATGCATGTGGAAAAAATGTTTGTGATACTTTGATTGGAACACTTCTAAACATTAAAGGCAAGACAAAATATGGTAATAATTCCCGTATAGGTATGATGGTGATGGGTATACGACAAGATTTAGCCCCAAAAGAAATAGGAAAAAGATCATATTTTCCCCAAGCATGTCACATTCTATCTAGAAAAGAAAAAAGTTTTTGCGAGTGTTTCCATGGTATCAAAGTTCCCCCAAAGTACTCATCAAATTTCAAGAAATTTGTATCAATTAAAAATCTCAAATTAATTGGCTTAAAATGCCATGATTGTAATTTCTTGATGCAACAAATTCTATCAGTGACTATCTGTGGCATCTTACTAAAAAATGTAAGGGTAACTATTGTTAGACTTGAGACTTCACACACAAGAGGGGAGGGGGTGAATGGTGTGAATATGGAAAACTTGGTTTTGAAAAACTTTGGGAGATAAAAATAGAGTTTAAAAAATATTTTAAGAAATTATCAGTATAAAAATAAAATGAGGAAATAAAAAGAGTTAAGGGGAAAAAGGAACACCAAGAGTTATATAGGTTCAGTCAAAATAAAAGGACCCACTCCTCTCCCCAAGAATTGATCTTATGAGTTTCCAAGAATACACTGAGAGATTTTATCACGAAAGACTCATGAACCCCCTAATACAAGGAAATGGTGATTGATCTTCAAAGAGTATGTATCAAAGGGGATTTATAATCGATTGGACAAATGTTCTAATTGATTAGAAAAGTAAAAAATTCACCTCTAGCTATTTTGACTTCTCCCAATTCATTTGACACAATTTCCAGATGTTTTTCAAAGTATTTTCTTTCAATAAATTATTTTGAAAAGGGTCTAGTATGTGTGTGTGTGTGTGTGTGTGTGTGTTTGCTTTAGCCTCATACTTTTATGATAAATTCCTTTTACTTTTACAAACGTTCATTCATTACTAAAATAAGAAATCACTAATGCTAAGTTCGGAGACCACAAATTATTGCTTCAAGCCTTTGTCAGATACTACGCTTTATGTGACACATGCTTGAGTGACTTTAAGACGAGGCTTTAGATTATTCTTTGTTTGCCACCATCGGATCGTCAAGTTTATCAAACCTTAAAGATAGGTTTGTATCTTTATCCGTTTAATCGTTCATGCTTGACTTATCGTAATACTTTAGTTGTCATCATCAAAAGTTGATGTCCTTGTTAAAAGCATATCACCTACAAAACAAGGTTCCACAAATATAACCAGATTGTGCTTATTCTTTAATGTTATTTGTAATAAAGTATTTGATCTAGAAAAATTAGATGAATTGGAATACGAGGCTGCAATTATCTTGTTTCAATTGGATATGTATTTCTCTCCAATATTTTTTGAAATTATGGTTCACTTAATTGTTCATCTAGTTAGAGGAATCATATTTTATGGCCCATTTTATTTAAGGTGGATGTATCCAGTAGAGGGATAAATGAAGATCTTTAAAGGGTATAAAAAGAACCATCATTATCAGGAAGCTTCTATCATTGAAAGGTACATCATAGAAGAAACTATTGAGTTTTATCAAACTATTTGTCAGAAGAAGACTCTATAGGAATTCTGAAGTTTCGTCATGATGGAAGATATAAAGGTAGAGGTATCGAAGGTTTATATATTAAGTTAATGGCTTGGGATTAACTTCAACCTTACTTATCCGCTCATAAAAGACTTATCAAGAAAAAATTCCCCCGGATGAGTGACAAGTGGTTGTTGAAAGAGTATAACAAGAGCTTCATGAAATGGTTTAATGAAATAATTTATAATGATGAGAGTGCATCCAAGACAATTAATTAGATGTCATACATGCATAAATTTAATGTAATAACTTGGACTACATACAATATTAGTAAATTTTTCTTTTATACAAAATCAAAGGATGGTTGTAGTATAATGAAAAAAGTCGGGTTATGGTTGAGGATGAATCCATGTACTTTTATAGCTCCAAATATAAGAATCCTATTATGGATTCTAGACTGTATGTTGGTGTTATTAAGGATATTCGGGAGATTAATTATTTTTCATCCAAAGTGCCTTTATTTAAATTCAAGTGGATTGATAGTAACACTAATGTACAAACTGGTGAGTTAGGATTCACATGGGTCGACCTTCATAAGGCATCTTATATGAATTTACCATTCATCATGGCATCCAAGGTAAAACAATTATTTTATGTCTCTTATCCTTCTGACAATAGATGATCAATTGTTCTAAGAGGAAAACACATTCCTCCTAGTGATGAAAATAAAATGTTAACTTTTGATATTCCTGAGGCCCCTTCTTTCGCAACACACGTGTGTACTTAATATGAAGAAAATCATTCAAATGATATGCATGCTATTTGTTATGATCATCAAGAAGGAATATCGGAAAACTAACAAGTAAATATTTTTTATTGTTTGTTCATAATTTATTGTTTGTCATAGTTTCTAAGTGTTTTTTACATATACGCTAACAAGTGTTATTATTTCAACTTATAGGTGTTTAAAGGCAAGACACCAAAACAAGTTCGTTAACATTGTGCATCTTGCTTCCTTTAGATTTATGAGTCAAGTGCACACAAATTTTGTATGTTGGTTATTTCTTTGTTTGATGTAATACTATATAAGATATTGTCATTTATGTTTTGATGTAATAATATATAGTTTTGATTCATAATGTTTGCCATTTTGATTTTGGTTCACAAATGTTATGTTGTTGTTTCTGTATCAATTCTGAATCATAAAAGTACAGGTTATAATGAAAATTATGTAAAATTGAAAAGCTTATATTAAAAAAAAAAACAAAAAAAAAACAAAGTATTTTTAAACCATGGGGAAAATTGATCTTCCTCTATCTATCACCTCGGTTTAAAGTTACAATTGTGGTGGAAAGTTAAAATTTTCACCTCGGTTAAAATTTTAACCGTGGGGAAAAATTAGTGACATGCATCATTTTAAAAATGTCAAAATGTTGTTGTTGGGTATCGAATAAATGATCATGCCACTTTTCACCATGATTGGACATTCTAACTATAGTGAAAAGTGGTGTGCTATCAAGTTTTCACCTTGACTATTAGTCTGAGGTGAAAAGTAGCTCAATTTCTATCACACCATTCGTTACCACGAACAACAAACCATGGTGAAATCGTTCTCCCAACCAAGGTGATATATACTTTTTGTAGTAGTGTAAAATATTTTAAACTTTATATTTTATAGAAGACAATCTATTAGATTATTAGCACGCAATTTTATTAAAATTTATCATCAAATAAAACTATATATATGCTAATGTTGCAACTTCTAAGAGACAAACAAGCTTTACCACTCTAAAATATACTTTATTTTTCTTTTTGTAGTAAATAAGTTATTGAATAAAAAAGTAAAATAAAAAAGGATGGGAAACATAAAACTTAATCTATCAAACAAGTAGAAAAAATGATAGTTGAACATGCTTAACCTATCCTTCAAAAAACTTTCCAAAGCAAAAATAGGAATTAAATGTGACCAAGAGTCATAATCAGCAAAAAATGTGCATTGGCTAATCTATCTGCTTATATATTTCTCTCTATGAAAATGTGAGATATCTTGAATCTAAAGGAACATATAATGTGTAAAGTATTTTTCTATTTAATTAAAAGATGTCAATGGACAATTTTCACATTAGAAAATACATGAATGACCAAGATTGAGTCATTTTCAAGTCAAAGATCTCTCCAATTCCTTCTGTTAATATATTCTACAATAAGCATGATTCCATGCAATTAATCTTGAAAGGAGGTGCAAAGTTCAATCTTAACTAAGAAATCTCCCAAAAATGTTCCTAAATTATTCTTAAATATGCCATCACAAGTTGATATTTCAAAATTTTCTCTTGAAGCTTCACCTGTGTTGCACTTGATCCAATTATGACTAGAAAACACCAATTAACTTGTATGATTCTAGGTGCAAGAGGAGATCGAAAATTTATGTCAAAGAATTTAATAATTTTAAACTTGTGAATCGAAGAGTACATTTAGCTCTTGAAAGATGTAGGTGGTATATATATCAATTGTTTAACATGATGAGTGTCTCTATCAAAGTCAATTTTACCATTTTGAAACTTGATATCATTTATTGTGTGCTAAGTTTTCCAAAAAATTATAATGATGAGATTCATGATTAGATTTTGAATTTAAGAGTTCCAACTTCTACCAGCAAGTTTGAATAATCTTTCATAACTAGCTCCATCAGTATTCATGCCAAACAATCAGTCCATCAAATGCTATAAAAGTAAGGTGTGCTTGTTTACCGGTGAAAATGGAAAACAACCGATAGTCCTCCAGAGTTACTACGTCTTTGGTTGCTCACAGGATCGACTAGATTGATCCTAGGACATGTGTTGTTAAGTTAGTTTTTGGTTTCAATGATCATGAACATTAACACATTGTTTTTGGAGTGTTTTCCAAGGTTATTAAGAAAACATTGTGAACTTCTCTTGAAAAGCGTAAAATTGCAGAAAGATTAAAAGGTAAGTTGCTTGAAATAAATAACAACGAAATAAAATTGCAATGAAGGAAACTGACTAAAATTTAAAAGTGCTTTGATTATAAATAAGTTATTCAAACGTACATTATCTCAAAAGGACTCTTTTCACACACACACACACACACACACACACAGGTACTGGGAGTAAAATGTAGAGTTTGTACAATGGTTGAACACCCTATTCTAAATGATAAAATGTCCTATTTATACTACATTAGAAATAACCATCCCCTACGGTTAATTCGTCAAAATGCGCCACATTCCCACTACATGCATTTTGTCGCTTAAAAACCTTCCACATGTCCCACGAAATAGATAAAAACAAAAGGCGGTTGCCATACTTATTTTCACTTTCTATGTCAAACGCTTCCTTTGATGGACTTCGTCGAATTGCAATTCATGCAAAAATCTTCCTAAGTCCTGGACTACAACATCTCCTATGCATAAACTCTTTCGAATGGATCTTCTCTAGTCGAACCATACATTGCTTCATCTCACGCATGAGTCTTCAACTTTCAAAGATCCCCTTCCAGCCTTCTCTGCAGTCGAAATAACTTCTGTTGTTGAATTCATCAAGCCTTTCCTCAGAATATGACCTCAAACTTCTCAACTCACCTCCAGCATTAATGAGTGTCAAAATTCTAGCCAACATATTGCCCCCCAAAAATGTCACTTTCGATTTCAAAGAGAGAAAGACATTTTTTTAAGGTTTTCGACGCTATTGTACTGTTACTGTTGTGATGTCATGGTCATCATGACCACACCATTTCACTAGTCTCATCAAGACGCGCAGAAGACGTGCAAAACTCTAGAAAGTAATCATTACACCCTATTATCTAGGAAATAATGGGCTATCACCTGCAACTGTCTCATCTCACCGAACCAAACCGACACGTGCCCCACTACCTTAGCCACTAACCTTAGTGGTGAAATGAAGTGTTTAATTTTTCCCACTATAAATGCTCTTCTTTAATTCTATTCCACTTTTCCACCTTTCTGAATCTTCTTCTCCCTTTCAAGCACAACACAACTTTTCATCTTCTCTCAAGCAAGTCTTCAACAAACGCAAAATTCCTCCACCTTTACCCAACATTGGCGTCCAAGCAACTAACCGTTCCTCCCAAGACTAAAAGGCAACCAGCACTCTGCCCTGTTCACACAATCCTCGGCCCTAGCATGGTAGGCAATCAACAATACATTCCAGAACCTCCCCTTGAGGAAGAAAAAAGACGCATCTACCAATCTCATGTACTTATACCCATTTCAATTTCAAGAAGAGTTCATGCTCTTCGTGGTCCTTTACCAGACCTTAACACAAATGTTGCGACACTTAGGGCCTTCTTGTCAACTTATCATAAGTATATGCCTATGGAAAGTAGGGGAAAAACCAAACCCACCACTGAAACCAAAACTTTTGAACAAAAAGGAACTGAAACCCAGGACATGTCTTCGACTGAGCCTGAAGAAAACACTATCAGATTAGATTACATGAGCATTTCTCTAGAGCATTCCGCTCTTGTCCATTATCAAAAGACCCTGGGAACTATCTGAATTGGCTGGAAAATATAGAGAAAAAGAAAGCTGAATTTTGTAAAGAAATTGAGATTTTTTACATGATCCAATTGTCGAAATATGGACCTAGATACTACCAACCCATACTGCTCACCTCCCTATACTTCTAGGACAACACACACAACAACTTCCACTTCCCTTGTGGAATGCTCACTCTTACTCTCTTCGATATAACAACTATCACTAGTCTTCGACCCATAGGAGAGGCCTTCGATCCAAACCTGATGACGGAAGACAGCATTGGTTTCGACGGGAATCAAGCCACATTCACCCACTACATTGCTAACCATCATCAACAAGACACTGAAGAAGTGTCTAACGAAGATCATATTGCTTTTCTAGCTCTTTGGTTATCCCGTTGCGTCTTCTGTTTAAGGTCTCTACAGGTGGAAAAGAAATTTATGTCCATGCTAACCAACTACATTCTAGTCGAAAGCTCTGCCGTAGCCAAATGATCCTTGGTTGTTTGTATGAATCCTTAGGAGAGAGTGTGACACTTTTCAAGAGTATTCAAAGTGGATCTACTTCACACTTGAATTTGGATGGTCCTTTTTGGTTGTTGTAGTTATGGCTTAATGCCACCTTCTAACCCTCGTCGTTAACCCGAAACACCATCGACAAAGAAAGTGAAGAAATCAACAATAGGAGGGTTGAAGGGACACGTCTTGTCTACGTAACTCCAAATGACGAAGACATAAATCTCCAACAGGCCTATATTGAGTATGTGATGATGTATGCCAAGCGCTACCACTTTACTCCTTATATGGCTCGCCCCCTTCGCCAAAAGGACTTGTGGCCGTGAATGGTTTACTCGACCCTTCCCCCCCACGTCGAAAGACCAGGAAGAGGAATCCAAAGCTATATGGGATGCCTTCCTCACTCCGAAGTTAATTGCCACCAGACTTCAGCCATCTAGAAACCAAATAGTCCTTCTTAGCTACCAGCCAAATCTTGTCTCTCGACAATTTGGAATCAGCCAGATTCTACCCAAACCTCTCTTTCCAAGGAAAAGTAGAGTCATTCTTTACAATATGCATCCCGCAGAGGCTGAATGCATCAAAGAGATGACTCGCTACTCTGGCCTCACTCAAATCACTCCCATTTCCTTTACACCATCTTTTTATTGATCTAAAGAATACAGTACTTGGTGGAAGCAATATTGTCTTACAGAAATGTTTGATGTTAAAGCTTTCGACCAACATTTAATTTCTGCTTTTGCTCATAAATAGGATAAATCCAAGAAAGGTACTTCAACTCATATCAAGGAGATTCAGAAATTCCAAAAATAATTTGAATCTGCCTATCGACCTGATGATCTTAGTCGAACCATCCGCGAAGCAGCAGTCACTTTAAAAGAAAAATTTATGGACAAAGTCTCAAATTTAAAAATACCTTCTTACGTTAAACCTGATCAGATGTATGAGTTTGCTTTTAACTTATATCCTCCAAAATTCCCTCGACTACCAACAACTGATTTCGGTGTGGCTTTTAGCCCTCCGTTTCCTGACTGGTTCGTTTGTGGGGACTTTGTTAAAATCCTTCGACAAGAGTCTCAAAAGCGGGAGAAACAGGTGGTTCCGACTAAGCACACTTTGGACAGTTTCAAAGGGCATCTTCATGTTGGCATAAAGGATGTTCAAATTCTCTCTCCCATACTTGAAGGTGTGGAATAGAAAAATTTATTTTAGTTTATTTCTTTCACAAAAAACAAACTGTCGACCACTCTCAAAATAATCCATGCCAGCTCTGGCCCTACCATGAAAACCACTCGTGAACAAGACGAGGGTAATAACTCTAACCATGGCGTCGAAGGTCTTAAGGTAATGAAACTCCCTTCGAACTTCCAACTAAAACCCACTTTCTCTTCACTTTAGATCATCATAATCCATTCTCTTCTACAGGATGGCACATGTGATACATCACAACCGAGCATCCAACACACAATCCCTACGAGCACCAACGCCCCTTCAACCCAGCCTACTTCAAACAAGGAACCAAATAAAGGTCCGATAGTCGAGGCAAATGATCCAATCGAAGAACAACAAGAAACATTTCCTCCAAAGGGCACTACCCAACTAAGTCGAATTGCTGACCCCAACACTAAAGAAGATGAAGAAGAAGAGATTCCCTTTATCGAAGTCCAAGATACTATGGACGTTGATAACTCAGAAAATAAAGAAGGCAACACTTCGCCACGTGTTTCTAATCACGGTGGAAACAAAGGTGAAAATGATGAAGAAGAAGAAGAACAAAATGATGAAGGTCACTCCATGTTTGACTATGATGCCAATTCTACAGAAGATGAAGTCGAAGAGGAGGAAGAAGAAGAAATAGAACAAGATGAAAACATAGAGCATGAGTCAAGGCCTAATGAAACAGTCAAGACTACTCCACCGCCTACAACTGTTAAGGACACTAAAGCTTCATTACAGGAACCACTACCACCTTCTCCCCATCAGAACTAGCCAATATGAAGAAGACCAATCCCACGGAATATCTAAAGGCTATCCTTAGTACAAGGGGAGGTTCAACTGGAAAAGGTTCCAGCTCTTCCAAAGCTTTTGGGGACCAATATAGCAATCAATCTCTCAACCATCTGCTTTAAAAGATAAAAGAAAAAGTCTTTGAGGTTGACTTGCATCAACTCTTGGGAGCCAATCCTTCTGCTTCCTTTGAAATCAAGACTTTCCTAAAGCAAGTTAATGTCTTAATAGATCTTGGACTATTAATTGATCAGGTGACTGCAGATATAAGTCATCTAAGAGACGTTACATACAAAATTCAAAACAAAGTGAACACCCAGACAGCTGAGTGGAGGATGAAGTTGAATCCACCAACAAAGTTGCTGCGTTGGAGCAAAACTTCAACCAGAATCAAGAAAAACTTACAGCTTGCTCCAACAACATTGTTTTCTGGGAGAAACAGATCAAAGAATTACAGGCAAAAATTAAGAAGGAAATAGAGCTCGAACAAGAGATTCGAAAGCTCGATCACCAAGAAATCGACCAAGAGATTCAAGTTGGAGTACACCATGTCGAACGAGCTTAAACTTTGGGAGAAGAGATTGACACTCTTGCTTCGAATAAATCTTTGATTTATCATCATCTGCATCTCTCCAAAAATAAATATGAACGCATAAAGGCCTCTCTACCCTTTTAACTATCTTGCTTGTTTTGTTTGTAATGTAATCTGTCGAATGTTATTTTGGATTTGACTCTTGTAATTTGCAATGACTTAGCCATTTTGGCATTTTAATTTAAATTACCATGTTGGCTATACATTCTGCATATAAGTTATTCCGCTAATATTTTAACTTCCTGAAGCATAGGCTTATATCTTTTTAGATATTTTCCATTTGCTCTCAGAAGTCTTCGATCATCAGCCAGTTCTTCGATTTCATACGTGTTATTAGAAAATAACTGCGTAACTTGGAATGGGCCATCCCGTTTTGGGGACCACTTACCCAATGCTCTATCTTTCTTATCCATAGGCAAAATTACTTTCCAAACCAAATCTCCAGTCGAAAAAGACTTGACCTTTACTTTCTTGTTGTACACCTTTTCTACTCTCTTTTTCTGCCTCTTTAACAACTCCAAAGCGCTTAACCTTTCTTCATCTAAATCAACCAATTCATCTAACATCATACTCCAATACACCTCAGATGGGAGTTCACTTTGCCTTTGGATCCTAGTTGATTTAAGATAAATCTCAACTGGTAACACTGCATCATGCCCATAAGTGAGTCAAAAAGGTGTAGCATTGGTAGCTTCTTTAGGGGATGTCCGACAAGCCCATAAAACTTGGTCTAAAGTCTTATGCCAATTTATTGGAATTTTCCTCACTTGCTTCTTTATTAATCCAATAACCACTTTATTAGTTACTTCTACTTGACCATTCTCCTGAGCATAATAAGGTGTTGATGTCAACAATTTGATCCCTACTTCTTTGGCAAACTCTTGGACTGTAATACCCCGTAAATTTATAAACGCTCTGGTTAATATTATTATGATCAACTGGGTTCCGGGGTACTCTGAGTAATTATTTGATAAAATAATTAGAGTAAACTGACGAACTCAGAGTCGATTAAATTAATAGTATTTAACGTTGAGTTTTTATAATTTGATGTAATTGAGCTAATTTTGGACATTTAGTAGTGTTACTAAAAATGATAGTTTCTATACTATCTATTTTCTTTTCTTTTTCCTTGAAAACCAAACAAAGCTAAAGAGAAAGATAGAAAGAAGGAAAAACAAAGGAAAAGGAGGAGAAAGGAAAAGTGGAAGAAGGAAAGGAGAGAAAATTTCCAAAAGCTCAAGAATCATCATCAATTCATCTGTTCTTCGTTACTCGTCTCAGTATCAACCTCCTCGTCTAGTAATCCAGGTGGGTTCTAGTTAGACTCTTTAGAGTAGAGTTTGTGTTGAATTTAGAGTTAGGTTGAAATTGTGAAAAATCGATTATTCTGGCCCAAAAATCGGAAACCTAACTGTTGAAATTCAATGTATGATTATATGCTATACTGGTTGTTGTATTATAACATGTTTTGTTGCTTGATGATTGATCAAAATGTGATTTTGGGGTTGATTTTGGATCAACCCGTAGCAGAAAAATTCTGCAGGAACTTCTGCATTTTTTTCCTCTGCCCATACGCGTATGGAGCATGTCAATATGCGTGTGGGGCTTGTCAATACGCATACGGCAAGGGCAATACGCGTATGGATGGCCGGGCATTTGAGCAATACGCGTATCGCCTGGGGCAATACGCGTATGGCTGGGCGAGCTTTTGGGCATACGCGTACGGGGAATGCCAATACGCGTACGGCCAGGAGAATTACAGAATTCTGCTGTTGTGATTTATTTTTCCGATCGATTGTTTACAATGCCGTAACTTTTTGTACGTAACTCGGATTGGAACAATTTTGATATCGTTGGAAAGATAATAAAATGTACTTTCTTATTACTATGGTTTTAAAAATCGTCGGCCGATTTAATTATATCGGGATTTCTGGAATCGTGTCGTTTTATCGACTTTTATCTGTTAATTGTGTGTAATTATTGTGGGCAATATATGCATGTTAAAATATGGACTAGGCAGGGTGAGGATTATTACCAAAAACTGTGTCGGAAGTGTGAATGTTCCACGTGTGGCAACGCTCGTGCATGAAAGGGCGAGGCGTGTGCATTTCTGTTTATCAATAACCACAGTTGTGCGGTGTAGTTCATGAGACTCGAGCACCTTCTCTGAACATTATACACAACTACTTGGCAGGTTTGAGTCCCGTGTTAAGTACGGTTGGAGCCTACGGGTAAAGAGACTTGTGACGGTGTACGGGCCGTGAGAAGTGACGGATCACGGTGTACGGACCGGTGATCCCGAATCCAATCGTATGCCAAGTAGCTACAAGGATCCATGACTCGGATCGCCTTCTAGACGTAGAAGGGTACGGGAAAAGGGGATACCTTGGTATTGGTTATTGATATGTGAGTTCTTGAGTGTACGGACTCAGAACGTACTTCGGTACTTTGTGAATCCTTGAGTTTATAGGCTCAAGAGGTACTTCGGTACTAGTGTGAGTTTACAGGCTCACCGTGGCGATTACTTGTGTGTGTGTACTCATGGTCTTTCCCCTTTCCCTTTGGACATGAGTTAGGACTTTGTTAGAACCTTGTAAAGCCGAGAGGACTTTAAGATAGGGAACTCACTGAGATTTGATGTATCTCACCCCACTGTTGTTGTTTACATCACAAGTTCTGCAGGTTTGGCGAAGGGTAAGGACAAGGTTATTTGACTTTCCTTACGGATCGTGGTTTTGTGATGGCATGGCTTCCGCTATGGCGTTATGTTTTGAGATCATTGTTTTGATCTAGTTCTTAGTTTTTATCATTTTTGGAACATCTTGTATATGTAATGCCTTAGACTTTTAGTTCCTTTGTATTAGAGGCATTTATATATATAATGTGTTAACTAGGAACTTATTATGTTTCAATACCAAAAGTGAAGCTCATGTATAATATATGATTTGATGCATGTATTATTATATGGTCTTTACAGTTGGTATCAGAGCAGGTCGTATCCTCGACCTAGCCATGAAATAGAATAAGTGTTTCTTTCCGTTTCATATGCGGCGTGTCGCCATGGGTCTTGGCTGTTATATTTATGGTATTGAGTCTGATCAACTTAATCCTATTGATGTGGAATTCAGGAACATGGCTGATAGACGCAGAAACAACCGTGGAAGACCAAGGACTACTCCAGCTGGGACAGTTCCACAAGGTGATGAAGGGAATGCCCCGTTGTACCAATTTATGCAGCAGATGCAGCAGCAGCAGAATCAGTTCATGCAAGGAATGATGCAGCAAATGGCTGATGGTCTGCATCCTCCAGTGGTTGTTCCGGAAGTTACGGGAGGAACCTACAGGGAATTTGTTCGTATGAATCCTCCGGAGTTTCAAGGAGGGCTAGATCCGGTGAAGGCACACGAATGGATAACAGAAATGGAACGGATTTTTCTGATAGTTCATTGCAGTGAGGAGAATAAGGTGGTCTTTGCTTCTCACTGGTTGAAGGGTCCTGCCATGAGGTGGTGGGAGAGCGCTTCAGCCTTGATGACAACTCAGGAAGTGCCGAAAGTGTGGGAACAGTTTAAGGTAATCTTTATGGAGAAATATTTTCCGAGTTCTTTAAGGTCTCAAAAGGAGTTTGAGTTCCAACAGTTGAGACAGGGAAATTTATCAGTGGCTTCTTATGCGGAACAATTTGAGATCATGGCTGACTATTCTAGACAGGCCATGTATGCCCCTGATGAGAGGTGGAAGATAGATCAGTTTCTGTTTGGGTTAAGGGCTGAGATTTCACACATCGTGTCTCAACGGGAATTTGCTACTTATGCTGAAATGTTAAGACAATGTTATGTGGCGGAAAATAGCTTGAAAAAGATTCAAATGGAGGTGGATTCGAACAGGGTAACTCAAGGTGACCGTGGAAGGTCGAATCAACAGTTTAGGCAAAGGCAACAGTCTTCCAAAGGGAAGCAAGTACAGGGCTCTAGAACTAGTGTGCCTCCGGTATGTCGCACTTGTGGGAGGAGTCATTTTGGTAGGTGCTATTCGGATGGGATACGGTGTTATCAGTGTAACAAGATGGGTCATGTAGCGAGAGATTGTCCTCAGAGTAGGAATCAGGCACAAGGGAAGACTACGGGTCGAGTATATACTCTGGATGCAAGGAAAGCCAAGGGTGATAATTCCTTGATTGCGGGTACGTGTTTTGTTAATGGTCAACCTTGTTTTGTTTTATTTGACTGTGGGGCTACACATTCTTTTGTGTCTTTAAGATGCGTGAAGCGACTTGGGTTGCAAACTATTCCTTTATTTCCTCCTATGGTGGTTACTACTGCCATGGACGAAATGGTTGAAACACCACTGATGTGTGAAAATTGTGTGTTGTCGGTGAACGAAAGAGTCTTCCAGATTGATCTTATTTGTCTGCCGCTCAAGAAAGTGGATGTTGTTCTGGGAATGGACTGGCTTTCAGCTAATTCGGTTTTTATCGGTTGTAAGGAGAAGCTAATTATTATTCCATCTGCTGAGTCTACTCCGAAAGATGTATTATCAACGATTTTAGAAGGTACGGTGGGAATGGTAAATTTCTTGTTTGAGAAAGAGAAATTTGTTTTAATGGTTCTTACTAAGGAAGGAAGTAGTGAACAGCAAGTTCTGAGTATTCCAATAGTGTGTGAATTTCCTGAAGTGTTTCCAGAGGATGTTTCTTCTCTTCCTCCGGAGAGAGAAGTTGAGTTCTCTATTGACCTGATACCGGGAACGGCTCCTATAACCGTTTCTCCGTATCGGATGACACCGCTTGAATTAAGAGAATTAAAGGACCAATTGGAGGACTTGATGTCTAAGCATTTTGTTAGGCCTAGTGTTTCACCGTGGGGAGCTCCAGTGTTATTGGTAAAGAAGAAAGATGGGGGAATGCGTTTGTGCATTGATTATCGTAAGTTGAATAAAGTTACCATTAAGAATAAGTATCCCTTACCAAGGATAGACGACTTGTTAGATCAATTGAAAGGAGCCTGTGTGTTCTCGAAGATTGATTTACGCTCGGGTTATCATCAAATTCGAGTGAAGAGTTCCGATGTGCCAAAGACTGCATTTAGGACACGTTACGGTCATTACGAATTCTTAGTGATGCCTTTCGGTGTGACTAATGCTCCAGCTGTTTTCATGGATTACATGAATCGAATATTTCAGGCTTACTTGGACCAATTTGTGGTAATCTTTATTGACGACATTCTTATTTATTCTCGTACTCCACAAGAGCACGGAGAACATCTGAGGATTGTCTTATCGGTCTTGCAAGAGAAGTAATTGTTTGCTAAGTTGAGCAAGTGTGAGTTTTGGATGTCGGAAGTTAATTTTCTTGGACATGTGATATCTCGAGGCGGTGTGGCAGTGGATCCTTCGAAGGTAGAAGCAGTGATTAATTGGGAGAGACCGAGAAATGTTTCAGAAGTTAGAAGTTTCTTGGGATTGGCCGGTTACTATAGAAGGTTTATCAAGGGCTTTTCTCAATTGGCCTTACCAATGACGAAACTTACTCGGAAGGATGTTACGTTTGAATGGGATTCAGGTTGCGAACAAAGTTTTATCCATTTGAAGGAAAGCTTGACGAGTGCTCCAGTATTAATTATTCCTGATCCTAACAACTCTTATGAAGTATTCTGTGATGCTTCTAAGAGGGGTTTAGGGGGTGTTCTGATGCAAGGTGGTCAAGTGGTAGCTTACGCTTCTCGACAGTTAAAAGTTCATGAGAAGAATTATCCAACTCATGATTTGGAACTAGCTGCAGTGGTTTTTGCACTGAAGGTGTGGCGTCATTATTTATATGGTGTACGTTTTGAAATGTTCAGTGACCACAAAAGTTTGAAGTATTTGTTTGATCAAAAGGAGTTGAATATGCGACAAAGAAGGTGGATGGAGTACTTAAAGGATTATGACTTAGAATTGAAGTATCATCCAGGAAAGGCGAATAAAGTCGCGGATGCTTTAAGTCGGAAAATGGTTCATAGTGCGGAATTGATGATTTTAGAGTATTCATTGTTGGAAAAGTTTAGAGATCTTAATCTCCAATTTGTGTGGACTCCGAATGGTGTGATTATGGGAAATTTGAATGTCAATTCTACTTTGAGAGTTGAGATTCAACAGGCACAATTGTTAGAAGAAGAGTTACAAGAATTGTTACTTCAGCCGGGTTTTACACGAGCGACAGATGGGATTGTTCTGTTTAATCAAAGGATTTGTGTTCTGAAGGATGAGGCATTAAGAAGGAAGATTTTAGACGAAGCTCATAAGGGTACTTTTACGATACATCCTGGTTCTTCAAAGATGTATCAGGATTTAAAGAAGGATTATTGGTGGTCTGGGATAAAAAAGGATATAGCGGGATATGTGTCAGAATGTGCGGTATGCCAACAGGTGAAGATTGAACACCAAAGACCGGGCGGTTTGTTACAACCTTTGGATATTCTAGTTTGGAAGTGGGATAGTATTTCTATGGATTTTGCAGTGGGTTTACCCCGTACCCAAGGTGGGTATGATTCTATTTGGGTGATTGTAGATCGACTAACGAAATCTGCACACTTCTTAGCCGTAAAGACTACTCATAAGGCAAGTCATCTTGCAAGGTTGTTTATTGCTGAGATTGTGAGATTGCATGGTATTCCTTCTAGTATTGTGTCCGATAGAGATCCGAAGTTTACTTCGAGATTTTGGAAAGTGTTCCAACAAGCGATGGGTACGAAATTGTGTTTGAGCACGTCGAATCATCCTCAAACGGATGGTCAGACTGAACGAACAATATAAACGATGGAGGATATGTTAAGAGCTTGTGTGTTAGAGAGTAGAGGGAATTGGAAAGAACTTTTGCCGTTAATTGAGTTTTCCTATAACAATAGTTACCATGCAAGTATCGGTATGGCTCCGTATGAAGCATTGTATGGGAGGAAGTGTAGAACACCT
The DNA here is from genome assembly GCA_022829125.1 of Lathyrus tuberosus. Taxonomy (NCBI): domain Eukaryota; kingdom Viridiplantae; phylum Streptophyta; class Magnoliopsida; order Fabales; family Fabaceae; genus Lathyrus; species Lathyrus tuberosus. Next base: position 85,590 of record JALAZF010000563.1, read on the forward strand.
TTGTGTTGGGCTGAAATTGGCGAAGATAGAATTTTGGGACCCGAGATTATTCAAAAGACTACGGAAAAGATTCGAATGATCCGCGAGAAGGTTAAACAAGCACAAGATCGTCAAAAGAGTTATGCGGACAATCGTAGGAGACCTTTGGAATTTGAGGAAGGTGACCATGTATTTCTGAAAGTTACTCCGAGATTGAGATTGAAAGGACCGTTTAAGTCGCGTAAGTTAAGTCCTAGATACGTGGGACCGTATCAGATTTTAGAAAGGATTGGTGAAGTTGCTTATAGATTAGCCTTACCACCCTCTCTATCCGAGATGCATGACGTTTTTCACGTATCTCAGCTCCGTAAGTTTATTCCTGATCCTCTTCAGCCAATTCTACCCGAATCAGTGGAAATTGAAGTGGATTTGACTTTTGAACCACAACCGAGTTTTATTGTGGGAAGGGAAACAAAAGTGTTAAGGAACAAAGATATTCCACTTGTTAAGGTGCAATGGGATATGACGCATCCGGGCGATGCTACTTGGGAACTAGAATCGGAAATGCGAGATTCTTATCCACATCTGTTCAGGTAATATTCTAAATTCGAGGACGAATTTCTATTTAAGGGGGGGAGGATGTAATACCCCGTAAATTTATAAACGCTCTGGTTAATATTATTATGATCAACTGGGTTCCGGGGTACTCTGAGTAATTATTTGATAAAATAATTAGAGTAAACTGACGAACTCAGAGTCGATTAAATTAATAGTATTTAACGTTGAGTTTTTATAATTTGATGTAATTGAGCTAATTTTGGACATTTAGTAGTGTTACTAAAAATGATAGTTTCTATACTATCTATTTTCTTTTCTTTTTCCTTGAAAACCAAACAAAGCTAAAGAGAAAGATAGAAAGAAGGAAAAACAAAGGAAAAGGAGGAGAAAGGAAAAGTGGAAGAAGGAAAGGAGAGAAAATTTCCAAAAGCTCAAGAATCATCATCAATTCATCTGTTCTTCGTTACTCGTCTCAGTATCAACCTCCTCGTCTAGTAATCCAGGTGGGTTCTAGTTAGACTCTTTAGAGTAGAGTTTGTGTTGAATTTAGAGTTAGGTTGAAATTGTGAAAAATCGATTATTCTGGCCCAAAAATCGGAAACCTAACTGTTGAAATTCAATGTATGATTATATGCTATACTGGTTGTTGTATTATAACATGTTTTGTTGCTTGATGATTGATCAAAATGTGATTTTGGGGTTGATTTTGGATCAACCCGTAGCAGAAAAATTCTGCAGGAACTTCTGCATTTTTTTCCTCTGCCCATACGCGTATGGAGCATGTCAATACGCGTATGGGGCTTGTCAATACGCGTACGGCAAGGGCAATACGCGTATGGATGGCCGGGCATTTGAGCAATACGCGTATCGCCTGGGGCAATACGCGTATGGCTGGGCGAGCTTTTGGGCATACGCGTACGGGGAATGCCAATACGCGTACGGCCAGGAGAATTACAGAATTCTGCTGTTGTGATTTATTTTTCCGATCGATTGTTTACAATGCCGTAACTTTTTGTACGTAACTCGGATTGGAACAATTTTGAAATCGTTGGAAAGATAATAAAATGTACTTTCTTATTACTATGGTTTTTAAAATCGTCGGCCGATTTAATTATATCGGGATTTCTGGAATCGTGTCGTTTTATCGACTTTTATCTGTTAATTGTGTGTAATTATTGTGGGCAATATATGCATGTTAAAATATGGACTAGGCAGAGTGAGGATTATTACCAAAAACTGTGTCGGAAGTGTGAATGTTCCACGTGTGGCAACGCTCATGCATGAAAGGCCGAGGCGTGTGCATTTCTGTTTATCAATAACCACAGTTGTGCGGTGTAGTTCATGAAACTCGAGCACCTCCTCTGAACATTATACACAACTACTTGGCAGGTTTGAGTCCCGTGTTAAGTACGGTTGGAGCCTACGGGTAAAGAGACTTGTGACGGTGTACGGGCCGTGAGAAGTGACGGATCACGGTGTACGGACCGGTGATCCCGAATCCAATCGTATGCCAAGTAGCTACAAGGATCCATGACTCGGATCGCCTTCTAGACGTAGAAGGGTACGGGAAAAGGGGATACCTTGGTATTGGTTATTGATATGTGAGTTCTTGAGTGTACGGACTCAGAACGTACTTCGGTACTTTGTGAATCCTTGAGTTTACAGGCTCAAGAGGTACTTCGGTACTAGTGTGAGTTTACAGGCTCACCGTGGCGATTACTTGTGTGTGTGTACTCATGGTCTTTCCCCTTTCCCTTTGGACATGAGTTAGGACTTTGTTAGAACCTTGTAAAGCCGAGAGGACTTTAAGATAGGGAACTCACTGAGATTTGATGTATCTCACCCCACTGTTGTTGTTTACATCACAGGTTCTGCAGGTTTGGCGAAGGGTAAGGACAAGGTTATTTGGCTTTCCTTACGAATCGTGGTTTTGTGATGGCATGGCTTCCGCTATGGCGTTATGTTTTGAGATCATTGTTTTGATCTAGTTCTTAGTTTTTATCATTTTTGGAACATCTTGTATATGTAATGCCTTAGACTTTTAGTTCTTTTGTATTAGAGGCATTTATATATATAATGTGTTAACTAGGAACTTATTATGTTTCAGTACCAAAAGTGAAGCTCATGTATAATATATGATTTGATGCATGTATTATTATATGGTCTTTACATGGACCTTTCGACCAGTAAACACTGACCCTCGGTCATTTGTAATTGTCTTTGGAATCCCAAACCTATTTATTATATGTTTTTGTATAAATTTGATCACTGCCTCCTGGTCAACATTCACCAAAGGGATCACTTCAACCCACTTAGTGAAATAATCAATACCTACTAAGATATACTTGTGACTCTTTGAAGATGTTGGTCGAATCTCACCAACTAAATCCAATGCCCAACCCCTGAAAGGCCAAGGCTTCACAATAGAGTGTAACTCGCTTGTAGGAACATGTTGTATACTAACATGCTTTTGACATTCTTGGCATCCTTTGGCGAACTCAATACAATCCTTTAGCATCGTAGGCCAGTACATTCCTCGTCGAAACAAGAGCCATTTCATTTTGTGGCCTACTTGGTGAGCGCCACATGTCTCACTATGGACATTCGACAAAGCTAGGTAGGCTTTAGCCTCACTAAGACACTTAAGTAAAATTCCCTCAGGTGTTTTTTTTAAAAGTTCATTACCCATTAGAGTGTAACTTACAGACCTATACTTGACCTTTCGCTCCACAGACGCATTTGGATTATTCAAATAGTCCATAATAGGTTTTCTCGAATCTGTATTTGTCAAGTTGTCGATTGCCAAGATCTTGAAGTTCTCATTATCTGCATAACCTAACTTTGTTACTTCTAAATCCTTTGGAGACAACCTTGTTGCCATCACCTTCCCTTAAACCTCAATCACATCTTCTAATCTTTCCTTTGAAACCTTATTTCCAGAAGCAATCTGAGCCAAGTCATTGGCCTCTTGATTCTTCAGTCGAGGAAAATGCTTGATGTTCACCAAATCAAACTTTCGTAACAGTCTATTGGCTATTACAAAGTACATTATTAAATTTTCTTTAACGCATTTATACTCCCTTGTTATCTGTTTCACCACCAATTCAGAGTCACCAACGATTTCGACTCTAGTTGCCCCCAACTCCAACAAAGTCTCAAGACCCGCTATCAAAGCTTCATATTCAGCCTCATTATTTGAACAAGGCCCTTCGATTCTGTATTTGAACCTTGTTGGAATATTGCCAGGAGAGATAATCAATATCCCAATTCTTAATCCATCTTTGTGACTTGAACCATCAAAGTATAATTTCAAAGGCTCTAGTTCAAGATAGTTTTGGGGACTTTCAACTACAGAGTGGTCGACTATAAAGTCTGCTACCACTTGTCCCTTCATGGCCTTTAAAGGCACATAAGTCAACGAGTACTCCGTTAAAGCATGCCCATTTTCCAATTTGTTTATGAAGAATTGGCTTAGAAAGCATGTGTTTTAATAACATCATAATGGGAAGAAGCATAAACATCCACTGGTTTTATGTAATACTTTAGTTTCATACATGAGAAATACAGACAAATACATAACTTTTCAATCATGCTATATCTAGTTTCTGCATCATTCAAGACTCGACTAAGATAATAAATGGCTCTTTCGACGCCATTCTCATATTCTTGAGCCAACATGCTCCCTACGGTTACATCAGACGCAGAAATATACAGTTTCATACTTCCATTCCTACAAGGTGGCGACAAAATTGGGAGATGAACAAGATACTCCTTAATTTTGTCAAAAGCTTTTTGTTGTATCTTCCCCCATTCAAAATCTCCATTCTTGAGTCGAAGTAGATGAGAGAAGGCTTGAGTCTTGCCGCTCAAATTTGAAATAAATCTCCTCAAGATATTAATATTTCCAAGCAACGACTCCAATTCCTTCTTTGTCGATGGCGCCTTCGCCTCCAAAATAGCCTTTGTCTTATTCTGGTTTATTTCAATTCCCTTTTTATGAACTACAAAGCCTAAGAAGTCTCCAAGCTGCACACAAAATGTACATTTTATCATCAATGTAAATCTGCATAAGAGTTTCTGTGAAATAATGAAAAATCAAATTCATTTCCCTTTGATAAGTTTCCCCAGCATTTTTCAAGCCAAAAGGCATTACCACCCATTCATAGGTGCCTAAGGCTCCAGGACATCAAAATGTTGTTTTTGGCACATCTTCGTCAGCAATAAAAATATGATTATAGCCAGAGTACCCGTCGAGCATACTAAGATACTCATGGTCTGCAGCGGAGTCAACAAGCATCTCTGCCACAGGCATTGGATACTCATCTTTTGCGGTTGCAACATTCAAATCCCTAAAGTTAATGCAAACCCTTAAAGTCCCATTCTTTTTAATAATAGGGAATATGTTAGCAATCCACTCAACATATCTGGTTGTACGAATAAACTTACATTTGAGGAGTCTTTCGACTTCCTGCTTGATCTTTGACAGAATTTATGGTGCAAACCTTCTTGGATTTTGCTTGATTGGTTTTCTCCTAGGTTTCATGGGCAGTTTTAGTTTGACTAGCTCTCTACTCAATCATGGTATTTCGTCATAGTCCTAAGCAAAGCCGTCTTTATACTTCTTTAACAGCTGGATCACTTCGACCTTGAGTTTTGGGCCAAGGTTAACACTAATGTACGTTGGCCTTTTTTCTTTACCTTCTCCTAGATCAACTTCTTCCAAAGGATCCTGCACTAGCATCTTCACATTGGGCGCCAGCGGATCCTTTTCGAATCCCTAAGGCTCTTCGTCGTAAATCGTGTCGAGCCTCTGGCTTTGCATTTCTTGCTTATCCTTATTAGGTGGCTCTGGTTTAAAATCTATTTCAAGCCCCTTAAGGTCCACATTATTTTCTTTGGCTTCGAAAACCATGTACTTAACTTCTACCTCTAAGGTGACTTTTAATATGTTTTCGGCTATGTATGCCGAAATCTTTTCCCATGTCTTGGACTCAGTCATGATCCTCAAACTCATCTTCCCAACCAGTTGACTGGATATATATTGTCCCTTCAAATTCGAGGTCTTCTCTGACAACCTCTCTCTCCCATTGGAACCCATAGGTTGGGTCTAAATGAAGGGAGTAATAAGCAGCATCCGTTGGGTCGAACGCAAAGTCTGCAGGTCGAAAGGAGCAAAGTTTTCCAATTTCCTATCGAAGTTCCTTCTATCTACATGATTAACTTCAGTTAAAAAATAACTCTGGTCAGCCTCAATATTCTCTACTATACCATCGTTTCACCAGATAGTGATCCTCTGATGCATTGAGGATGGCACTTCTCCTATACCATGGATCCATTCTCGACCCAACAACAAATTATAATTAGCCTTCGACTCGACAACCATAAACATCGTCGGTCTCATTATTGTTCCAACAGCTAATTTCAATTGAATCACACCCAGAGTGCGTCCAATTTTCCCCTCATAATTTGATAAAACCATATTGTGAGGTTTCAGGTATGTATCAAATTTTCCTACTTTTTGTAGCATAAAATACGACATCAGATTAATTTCCGCTCCTCCATCCACAAGAATTTTACTAATCACCACATTCTCGACATTTCCTATAATAAAGAAGGGCTTAAGGTTATTCTTCATAGCCTCATCTGGCATTTCGAAGAAGGCATTATGCTCTTCGACGCAACCATTATTCATCACATAATAAAACACTGGTCTATGTCTAGCCATTTCACCTTCTATTACATCATCAGGTTCTTCGACCTCAGTAATCTGGTCGTATTCTATGGGAAACACATAAACCACGTTGCATGCTATGTCCAACAAAGCTTCTGATTTTGTATCTAAGAAATTGTCAGTCAACATGTCGTCATCATTCGCTATGTCCCTCAGCTTAATCTTGAGATCCTTGTCGCTACTGCGAAAATCCACCGGCGAAGGCACAAAGTCGCCATCGAACTTTATTTATCCCAACGGGGAAATGAAAACATCGAGAAAACCTTAGAAGGGAAGAACATGGTCTTGCAACTAAATCCGGGGTTTGGGAGTCGATTACGCAAGGGGAAGATATTAGCACCCCTCGCGTCCGTTGTACTCAACGAGATCCACTTTGTTGTTCTAATCAAAAGGTGTGTATATCTAAAGCTTACTTGCTAAGGGAAAGCAGAAACGAAAAGGGAAAAAACAAAAGGATACTCGATAGGATCTCACAATCCTATGCCTACGTATTCCCTCGTGGAATGGGAAAGTTAGAGTCATCATAGTTCGGAGGACTACGGGTGAAGGGGAAGGTTGCTCGCCAAGGATTAAAGCCCTTGTGCCTACGTATTCTCAACAGGAATGAGAAATAAGAGCGTCCGTATTTCGTGGGACCAAGTGCTTGGTGTTTTTATGGACGATGCTAACGTTCCTGTTCCAGCAATTTAGGTGTTTACCGCTCGTTGTATGGAGTCTTACGCGTTACCTATCTGCGGTAGAACGGTAATAAGATGCCCTTTCTGAAAAGGTTTGAAGAAAATCCTGAAGGACAAAATGATTTAAATTTGTTGGAGCGTTTTAAAGAAGTGAGTTGAATCGGTTGGTGATGTGTACGCACTAAAGTCTATGACAATAAGAGCAAGTACTTTGTACAAACGATCCAAACGTCTCGCGTACAAAATACTCTAAGAAGAGGTAAGGAATGACTCCCACTCATCTTTTCCCATATACTTAAGACTCGTTGTAGCGAGCGATTTTGGACGTGGTTCTTAAGCACTGTCGCTCTGGGGTACAACAGGTCGATTCATTTTTTATCCTATTGAAGCTGATAAAGGAAGGGAAATAGATGTCTCCAATTAACCCTGCTTGCATACTGAGTTTAAATAGATGACTGTTGGTTTACAGATGCGGTTTAGATTGTGGGCCTTTCTCTGCTTATTTTGCTAAGTATGATGGGATCATGCTATTGGTAGGATGTTAGGACTGGTGCTTTTCGATTGATGTGTGAAGGTATGGGATTTTGGGTTTTTTTGATTAGTGTGCTCGCTAAGATTTTTCAATCTTATGCCTACGTATTCCCGTTTGACAAAACAGGGAAATTAGAGCGATCATAGTTCCTCCTATTCTATGGGAGGAAAAAGGTTGTTTTTGGTGTCTTGTTCAAAGCCCAAGACATGAAGCTAAAGGTGGTTTGTATCTTGTTCAAAGCCCAAGATGTGAAGATAAAGGGTTTTGACTTTAGAGAGAATTTGTCATCTCTAAAGAGGGTATTTGGTCTGTTTGTCACGACTGTTGGGTGACTGATTATAAAGGAGAATTACTTTAACTGGGATATCTGAATCCAGCAATGCCATAATTTCCTTTATAGGGGATTTTTAACCTGAAGGAGAAGATTTTAACTCAGTGTAGAGCAATGCTATCTTTCCTTAGGAATTTCTCATGCTAAAAGAGGGACAGTGGTGTGGATGTAAATAATCCAGAGGCTTGCCGCTTACAAAAATTAGATGGGGGAAAATGAGTTGTTGATGTTTGTATACTGTGAACGAGGCACAACTTTTGATGCTAAAAGGTTGATTGACTCAACTGGGGGTTTCCTTATACAAAGCCTAAGAGGAGGCTAGTGACCCAACAAGTGGGTGGTTTTATGTGTCTCGTACGAAGCCCGAGATAGAGGCGAAAATGTTTGTGACCTAACAAGAGGGTCTTTTATACTCAACAAGAGAGTGTTTTAGTATCTCGTACGAAGCCCGAGAGGGAGGCTAAAAGGGTGATTGACTCAACAAGAGAGTCTTTTATACTCAACAAGAGATTGGTTTGGTATCTCGTACGAAGCCCGAGATGGAGGCTGAAAGTGGGTGACTCAACAAGAGAGTCTTTTATACTCAATAAGAGAGTTATTTTCTATCTCGTACGAAGCCCGAGATGGAGGCTAAAGGAGTTGACTCAACAAGATAGTGCTTCTATATGTCTTGTACGAAGCCCAAGACGGAGGCTAAAAGGGATTGACTCAATAAGAGAGTCTTTTATACTCAACAAGAGAGTGTTTTTGGTATCTCGTACGAAGCCCGGGATGGAGACCAAACAGTGATTGACTCAACAAGAGAGTCTGAAAAGGTTAGCTCCACTGGGGAGAATCATTGTACAAGGCCCAAGAGGAGGCTAACTGCGCTGGTGACTATTTCAGTTTAGTGACAGGTCCAGTTGTTGGATAAAAGAGAAAACCAGTTCTTATAAAGGTACTGATTTAAAGGTATTGTTGTGCTTTGGGATTGATCAGAGGATCAGGGATATTTCCTGTTCTTTAAGGAAATTGGAAATCCAAAGGGTATTGAGACTATCCAAGTCTACGGGTGTTTTGAGAAACCGATTCTCAGGTAGTGAATAATCTTTGTATAATGCCCAAGAGAAGGCTGGTATGTTAAGGGATGAAGGTCAACCCATTAATAGGTCTGATACTTGACTCAGAAAGACAGCTCTAGCAAATTGATGACTAGGTTCTGTTCCTATACCTTTGGAGGTCTCTGGGTCCTTGTACTAAGCCCAAGAGAAGGCATGCGAGCTTTTAAGAAGCCGAAGGGTCTTTGTACAATGCCCAAGAGGAGGCGGGGATGTTTTTAGGAAGCATGTGGGTCCCCAAACCCCGAGAAGTTCAAGACATGCTATTTACAGAGAATAGATCAAGCCAGGAAAGTTCGAGAATTTGGAAGAAACTCAAGAGATACCATTCACGGAGAAAAGATCATCTCAGGGGAGTAGAGTCTCTTTGACAATTTCTAAGGGTGACAGTCTGAGAAAGGGTTCACCGAGAATGCTGCCTTTCACGTCTCTATATTGTTTAACCCCAAGAGGAGGGAAGACTGTGTCTGGTAATCCTATGGGGATCTAGTTTTGTTTGTATTTAAGAGTGACCAACAGGGCTTTACCTAGTGCTAGACGTAGTTGCCGGGGAAAACTCTAAATAAATATACTAGTATTACACAGTTGATATTTGACAGGTATATAAAAGTTTGTGAAAGAAGACTTACAGTGAGCAGCCCCACAATACAGTTATATATATATATATGAAAGCGGATAAAGAAAGCGGGTAAACACTTACTCGGTTGTAGAGCTTCCATGCTGTTTAGTTAGTTGTTCAACAAAGAAAGCTTTTATAACAATATTATATTCAAAATCAAAGGAGAGAGTACATTGAAAACATTGTTGGGGCTTACAGCTCAAGGAGAGGCCCAAGGTTTTATCAGTGATTGCACTGTTGTTTTGAATTTGTACAGAGGGACTTATACAAGTGACTGAGGCCCAAGAGGTTTTCTGTACAAAGGGATGGATCTTACACTCTCTCAAGAGGCCCAAAGGTTTATTCTTATACAAGTGGTGGGGCTTACAGCTCAAGGAGTGGCCCACTGTTTTATTTTGAAATGGCGATCGCGCCGAGATTTTCTTTTAATGCAGGGGGACTTATACAATGTCTGAGGCCCAAAATTGTTTTGGTTAAAATGGGGGTTGGGTCTTACACTCTATTAGAGGCCCAAAGATTCATTTTTGTACAAGTGATGGGGCTTATAGCTCAAGGAGAGGCCCATTTGGTTTTGTTTGAAAACGGCAATCGTGCCGAGGTTTTTGAAAATACAGTGGGTCTTATACAATGACTGAGGCCCAAAGTGGTATATTTACAAAGGGGATGGGTCTTACACTCTAATAGAGGCCCAACATTGTTTTTGTACCAGTGATGGGGCTTACAGCTCAAGGAGAGGCCCAAGGTTTCTGTTAAAAAAGGCGACGACCGCGCCGAACTTTTTGATGGTATTGGGACTTATACAATACACTGAGGCCCAAAAAGGTTTTTTCAAAAAGGGTAGGGTCTTACACTCTACTAGAGGCCCAAAATTGTTTTTGTACCAGTGATGGGGCTTACAGCTCAAGGAGAGACCCAAGTTTTAAAACAACGATCGCACCGTTATTTTGAAAACTGTACCGGGACTTATACAATGACTGAGGCCCAAAAGGTTTTCTGTATAAAGGGATGGGTCTTACACTCTCTCAAGAGGCCCAAAGGTTTGAAAATGATTTGAGAGGGTGAAAATCAAAGAAACCCTAATTTTGTTTTCCTTTAAAAGTAAATATTTAAAGAAAATCAAATAAAATGATAAAAATACCAAATAAGTTTGAATAAACCACTTGTGATTTTTGTTTAAGGTTTGAAAAATGAGGTTTTAATCACAAGATGAATTAAAACTCATTTGGTTTTGATTTTGAAAGTAAATATTCACTTTTAAATGTTAAAAAATAATTAAAAAGGAAATTATTCACAAAAATACTAATTATATTAAATAAATAATATAAACTTAATTTTTTTGTGGAATAAAATATTTCAACATTTTTGTGATTTTTTGCAAAAAGAACCAATAAAAAATAATTAAAATTGAGGGAGTTATTAATTTTTCAAATCATTAAAAATAATAAGAAAAATAATAAAATATGAAAAAGTGGTAAAAAAGAGGATATGGGGCGAGGGGGATTCGAACCCCAGATCTCTTGTGTATAGGGCGCGCGCCTTACGACTGGGGTGGTGATACATCCGTTGATTGAAACACAACCATAAATATACAAGGCTTGCCTTGCTTTTGGCCTGGCCCAAGGCAAGGCAAGGAAAGATTTTGGTCAGAAACGTGAAGGCCATAACTTTCTCATTTCTCCATGGATTGAGACAAAATTTAGGTCTATCTTGCCTAGAATTTCACAAGGAATCCAATGGTGGTGGTGTTTTTCTTCAGATCATGCTCCTATTGAAAAACCCGATAGTGGTTTTGAAATAGCCCATGATTTGCATTTTCTATGCCATCTCTTGGTACAAGCATGAATTACATGATAAATTGGTGCAAACACAACACATATAACATGTATAAGAGATACATGATCAGTGGACATCAAAAGAAAGCATGATTTAAAGAATCCAAGTTGTGATGCTTACCTCTTTTTGGAGCTTTTGTGCAATCTGCCAAGCCACTTGTTCCAGAAATGATTTGATGCTTTAGACACCCTCAAATGATCTCTTAGAAGCTTTTAGGATGGCTGGAATTAGCTGGAAACCTCAGGAGCAAGTTTGAGCTCTTTCTTGCAAAAGGGGCAAAAGTGGTCAAAATAGCAACTCTCTCAAATGGTGTTCCAGATGTGTGGAACCATTTAGGACAGTTCAAGGATGATATTTGGAGTGTGTTTGAGGTTTTATCTGGTTTGGAAAGTGACTGAATCAAGACATGGCTTGAAAAATGCACAAAAGGCCTATTTTGAGGTTTTGAGAGGTGACATTGTGATTTTGGTGTTACAGGTCACTTGTGAGAGTTTGGACAACTTAGACATGATATATTGGATGTGTTTGGATCATGAGTTGTGGTGGAATTGCTCTCTAACTCAAAAACTCAAAGTTACCTTGCTAAAGAAGGTGTTTTTGCCTAGAGAAAGAGATTTTGAGGAAAGCAAGTGTTGTAGTGCTTTGGTGTACTCAAACTGAACACAATTGAGCTCTATTTATAGTAAAGCATGTTTGTTTTGGCTGCAATAGTGAATGGCAACTGCAGCAGAGGTTTGGCCAATGTTGAGCAATGAGAATCCAAGTCTCCTCTAGCCATTGACTAGAGGTTAGGGCACAGGCTGCTGGTCCCCTTGGTCTTGGATAAGTCTCGACTGAATTCAGTTGGGAATGGCTCAGTCCATGCCACCTTGGTGCATCCATTAAATGCTCAAATCCAAAATTGGAGTCTTGTCCCTCTTTTAGGGATTTCTAGGTTTGGCATGCTATTTTTGGTTCCAAAGACTTGGGAGTCTTGGGATCAGAGTTGGCTCCTCCTTGGTCCCCCCTTGAGGTGTTCAGATGGATAGAGTTGCTTGCCCTTTACAAAATTTGGGCAAATCGAGCAAAACTCCAAAATCTGCCTTGCCATGACAGTTTGCAGCGAGGCATATTGGCATTGTCGTATCTCATGGCTCAAGTGGAATTTGATGAAGTTCTTGGCCATTTTGGAAAGACCTTATATGATACAACAACTGTTTGATCATAGTTGGTTTTGATACTTTTTGGATCCAAGTGAAAAATTCCCCTACATTTGGAAAAAAGTGAAGGCAAATTCTGACTTAGTGAAAATTTCACTAAGTGTTGGAAAAAGTGGCATTTCATGTTTTCAACCATTTTGATCATTCCATAACTCAAAATCCATGATGAATTGGAATGAGGTGTAGTTGAAGCTTTTGTAGAGGGCCATGAGGGCTACAAATCCATCTTTGAATGGGGAAAAATGGCTTTGTGGTTTAGGAGTTATGATCCTCCAAAGTTGGTACCCTAGCCACTTTATTCCATAACTTAGAAAATTTCTAAGTTTTTTATGGTTACCCCATTTACAAGTTATCCCACTTTTCTTGACTTTTGTTGATGAATGATGATCCCAATCACACATTAACATCATTTTGGGGTCAAAGAACTATAATTGTGAAAAATCTCAAAAAGTCAAAGTTGACTTTTGTGCACAATTGACTTTTTGTCAAATGAATTCCAAACTGTGCGATCCTCTATGAAATCAAGTCCTTGACCTAAATCAAACTTGATGGATTGATTTCATAGGTGTTATAGGGTGTATTGAATTATGTCCTAGGGTTTGGAAGCATGTCCTGGTCAAAAGTCAAAGCTACAGTTGACTTTTCCCGCGAAACCTAACTGTGGTTCAGATGAAATTGAGACTTGTTGCTCAAGCTTCTTGGATTAATCCATTGTTGAAAATGGATCAATGTAGTATGTTAGAGACCCTCAAATCCTCCCTTGAGGTCTTGGCTCATGTTTTGTCCCAAAAGTCAACTTAGGGGTGAATTAGGTCAAGAAACCCTAATTCCTGATTTTTAGTGAATGCATCCCCTGAAGAAAAAATGACTTGATGATTGGGTTCATGATGTCCCTTGGGGCATCATAGGTTATGCTTTGAAGAATTGGCTCATGCCCAGAGGAAAATTTCCATCTGGAGGCCCTGGTCGACCAAAACCCTAATTTGGTGACACTATCCATCTTAAGGCTTAATCCACCTGGAATGCTGCTACATTGTGCTTGATTCTTGCTGTGGGAGTCCTCTTGATCCATTGTGGATGTTTGAGAGGTTTAGATAAGTTAAAGATCATGTCAATTCTTGATTGATCCTTTGTCTAAGAACTCTGAGAGGGGTTGAGACCCTAATTGTTGTTTGTAGTAAATGCTCACCCATCTTTGGGGAGACTGATGAGGTATGATGGTTCATCCATATTGTGATGATGATTTGCACAATGATGGGAAATCTTAGTGGTCATAATTTGGGGTATGACAGATGCCCCTATTTAATCTTCTTGGACTCGAAGGTGTGAATGGCGAAGGTATTCGGGCATTCGGAGTGCAAGATGATTAAATATCGGAATACCCAAAATTTTGATGGTGGTTAAGAATGGAAGTTTGCGCATCCTTCTTCTTTTGCTAAGCAAAGATGCTTAGAAAAGGTAAAAACTTCCCCTCGATCCTGGTCTTCTGCCAAGGAACTGGTCTCAGTTTCTGATGTAAACTTCCCCTCGATCCTGGTTTCCTACCAAGGAACTGATCTAAGTTTCTGACGTAAACTTCCCCTCGATCCTGGTTTCCTACCAAGGAACTGGTGTAAGTTTCTTTTGTAAACTTCCCCTCAATCCTGGCTTTCTTCCAAGGAACTGGTCTAAGTTTCTGACGTAAACTTCCCCTTGATCCTGGTTGCCTACCAAGGAACTGGTCTAAGTTTCTGACGTAAACTTCCCCTCGATCCTGGTTTCCTACCAAGGAACTGGTCTAAGAGTCTGATATAAACTTCCCCTCGATCCTGGTTTCCTACCAAGGAACTGGTCTAAGTTTCTTTTGTCAATAAACTTTCTTGACAAGGGAGGCTATGTGTAGCGATTTTCCTCAAGTTTCTCGCCGAATTTTCCTGGGGAGATGCCATTTGATAGAAAAAGTTTTGATGTTAGAGTTGCTGGGGAACCCAGTCGTCTGAGTTGTAGAGATGCACAAAATTCTCTGTTGGAGACGCCATTTGTTGATTCTACTGGGGAAAGCAAGTCTCTTGAGAGGCTGTTTTCTACTTGGGGTTATTTCATCATACTTTTCTCGGAGATCTTCTCGGAGAAATGCCATGTGATGTGATCCAATTTTGAGGTGCTGATGACCTTTTCGTCAGCGGATTTTTTCGGAGAAAAACTGTTGTATTGTCGAATCTCTGATTAAGAGGCTTTCTCTGGAGATTTTCCTTAATCTGGGAAAGCGGAGATATCATCTTCACTGGTGAAGAGTGATGTTTGTCGAATGTTCTCTGGTCTTTCAGAGGTTCAAGTTATCAAAGTGGTCGAAGACCGTTTCCATCCCAGAAATAAACTGGGAGAAAGATTGTTCAGACGCAACATTTCCTGACGAGGGAAGAACTGACAACTCGATTGAGAGGACTTTTATCACTAGGGGATAAGACCGACTAGAGTGATAGTGATGCAATATGAATACGAATGTAAATCAATAATGCATGATGTATGTATGTTTATGCTGACAAAACTGACACGACATACAGACTAATGGATGAACACGACTGGATACTCGGCCATTGCTGGGGAAGAAGAAGTACCGCTGGTTCAAGATAGCAATTCTGCCTTGCTTAGGAGAAATAGTCCCTGCGGGGAACTATCGTTAGCCGAGCTTAGGAGGTAAGAACTCGGCCGAGGGGTGTCAGATGAAACATGGTCTCTGACACAGTTGATCCTTCGTTTAGACGCATTGGTTTAGAAGGAGTACTTTGATTCTGCACTTTGAAGCTCGATTACTTCTGGAGAAGCGAGTGGCGTTCTTTCGATGTTCAACAGTCAAAAGAAATTGCCATCTTTATTTTAAAAGCAGAAAAAGTTTAACAAGTAAATTCATTTTTGTTTTATTTCAAGAATCGTTGATCATGTTAATAACTTCGTTCTGTAAAGCTAAAACAAATAAGAATTGCAAACAAAAGCACAAGGGCTCAAGTTTTATTGATAGGATGGAAATCAGCCAAGCGCTTGATTCCATAGAGTATTTACAAAGTTAGAAAATGGTAATTTAAGGGAAAAGGGCTATATTGACACATAACGACCGCTATCCTTCTAACAACTTTGAATTCTGGACATCCTGAGCTTCTGTCGAAGATGACCTTGACTAGAGTTTTTTGATGGATGGTGTAACTGCTGCTGAGGGACTTGCCCCTTTGTTGAACATAGTTACTTGCCATTATCCCTAACTTTTTCCTGGATTGTACTGTGATGTTTCCAATCCAACGGGATGATTTTTGATCATGTCTCTAATTTTTGCCTGGACCGCCCTTCCGGGTTTTCAATCCACCGAGACGTTTTTTTTTAGTTTAGGTGAAGTATTTCTTGACTATGTTAACATTCGTGGGGTAGGCAAATTCCTCTCCATCCATGGTTACAAGTCTCAAGGCGCCGCCTGAGAAAGCTTTCTTGACCACATAGGGGCCATCATAATTCGGAGTCTATTTACCCCGGGAATCAGTGAGAAATGATTGTATCTTTTTTAGCACAAGGTCTCATTTTCTGAAGACGCGAGGTCAGACCTTTTTGTCAAACGCCCTCTTCATTCTTTACTGATACAACTGACCGTGGCATAGTGCCGTTATTCTCTTTTCTTCTATCAGATTCAGTTCGTCGTGCCGACTTTGACACCATTCAGCTTCTATTAGCTTAGCTTCCATCAATACCCAAATTAATGGGATCTCTACTTCTATGGGGAGCACTACTTCCATGCCATATACTAGAGAGAAAGGGGTTTCCCCTGTTGAAGTGCGGACAGATGTTCGATAACCGTGAAGAGCAAAGGGTAGCATCTCGTGCCAGTCTTTGTAGGTTATAACCATCTTTTGAACGATCTTCTTGATGTTCTTATTAGCCGCTTCAATCGCTCCGTTCATCTTGGTTCGGTAGGGAGATGAGTTATGGTGTTCGATCTTGAACTCTATGCACAACTCTTTTATCATCTTATTGTTCAAGTTAGATCCATTATTTGTAATGATCTGGCTCGGAACACCGTAATGACAAATGATATTGTTTTTGATAAATTGGACCACCACTTGTCGGGTTACATTGGCGTATGACGCTGCTTCGACCCACTTGGTGAAATAGTTGATGGCTACCAGGATGAACCGATGTCCGTTTGAAGCCTTGGGTTCGATCATCCCAATCATGTCGATTCCCCATATGGAAAAAGGCCATGGGGAAGAGAGAACTTTGAGATGTGTTGGCGGTACATGAATTTTGTCAAAGTATATCTGACACTTGTGACACCTCCTCATGTACTTTTAGCAGTCGGATTCCATGGTCAACCAGTAGTACCCTGCTCTCAGAATTTTTCTCGCCATTGTGTGTCCATTGGCATGAGTGCCAAAGGATCCTTCGTGAATTTCTTTTATCAACATGTCTGCTTCTGGTCTGTCTACACTATCACCGCTCAGGAAGAAGCTACCTTCTAGCCTTCTGAGGGTTTTTTTGTCCCTCTTTAGTGCCCCAGGTGGGTACTCTTGTTTCTGAAGGAAGCATTTGATATCGTGATACCAAGGTGGGTCGTCTATGACTGCTTCGATGGTGAAGATGTAAGCGGGCCTTTCAAGGCACATTACGTTGATCTTAGGTAGGTCGTTCCATTGAACCACACTAATCATGGAAGAGAGAGTGGCTAATGCATCAGCCATGTGATTCTCATCACGAGGGATGTGATGAAACTCGATTCTGTTGAAGAAGGGTAACAACCTTCTTGCATAATCTTTGTAAGGAATCAGTCCTGATTGGTATGTGTTCTAAACTCCTTTGATTTGATTGATAACCAGGGCTGAGTCGCCATATACGTCTATGTTTTTGATCCTTAAGTCGATCGCTTCCTCGAGACCCATAATACAGGCTTCGTATTCGGCCTCGTTGTTTGTACATTTGATCGTAAGTCTGGCGGTGAAAGGAATATGGGTACCCTGAGGGGTAACAATGATTGTCCCAATTCCGTTTCCATAATGGTCGACAGCTTCGTCAAAGATTAGTCCCCATTGGGAACCTGGTTCTGGCCCTTCACTGGGTAATCTTTCATTTTTAGATACATGACATCTTCGTCTAGGAAGTCAAACCCGATTGATTCTTGATCGTCAATCAGTTGATGAGCCAAATGATCGGGTAAAATACTTCCCTTAATGGCTTTTTAAGCATGGTACTCTATGTCATATTCTGATAACAACATCTGCCAACAGGCAATTCTTCCCATTTGAGCAGGTTTTTCAAAGACGTACTTTGTAACACCCCCAATCTATAACCCCAATTAATTAAAGAGATAACAAATAATCAGAGTATAATTAAAACATTCATGGCATAGACAGAGGCGTCACATCAATTGAAACAAAATACAACAACCTGCTCATATAGATATGCAACAATTAGGTAGCAACATAAACAGAGGAACTCAGTTCCTAACACCCACAATTCAGATACAGAATAAAAGCGGAAAATCTGTAACTAAAATCTCATATATATATAACATAAAAGTTTGTCTGTCATATACAGAGTCATACATGTACAATCCCAAAAAGAACATATACATATACACATAATCACACGCGATCTCCCCGATTACCCGGTGCTACATATCAGAGCCGACCGACAAAAGAATGAATACCTAAGCTTCACAAAAAGACCTCCAGCATCTAATCTGCAATGCCTCATAGAGCATTCAAAATAGCAGAAGGGTGAGAAACATAATTATAATATAGTTGCATACAATTATGTAATAACAGGAAATACGCACACAACAACATTCTCACCACAACATATACCATACTCCAAACACAAAACAACACGATTCTTATCTCATACATCCACCACAAAAGCATATCAATCATGCTCAATACATTTATCACTAACATGTGTATATATCAACTCATCAATTCCATTCACAATTCCACACATAATCAATCCATTCATGATTAATGCAAATGCACAGAGACCGACACAACGACTCTATGCAATGCAATGCGGTACCGTTCCATCCATCATCCCATCGCTTGTTACTTAGTGTAACTCCCTGTCGGGCAAACGATGTTCTCCCGTCGCTCACACCTCTTTGTATAAGGCACACAACGTTTATGGATCGCTCACACCTCTTTGTATAAGGCACATGACCCGATCGCTCACACCTCTTTGTATAAGGCACAGGATCGTCTATAATCATCGCTCACACCTCTTTGTATAAGGCACACGATGTTATAGCATATTCCCTCTGGAATCGTTTCGTCGCTCACACCCACTAGGGCACACGACATCACAAGAATGCATATCATGATGCTTGGCATACAATGACTCATGACAATCAAATGCATACACATATACAACCATGTGAACCATTTCAACATCCATAATCATGCATATATAATCAAACATAACACAATGCATTTCTTTGCCCTTAGGCCACAAAACATCATCACAACATTCCATCACCTGCGTTCACATCATACAACAGCACACAAGCTATACGATATATATTAAAAGCATACCACATGATAACACATCAATCGCACACAATTACAAAGGTAAAAGTCGACAAAATGACACGTTTCCAAATTCCCGACACAATTAAATCGGTCAACCATCCCAAAACAATTCCTATAAGAAAGAGCATCTCATTAGCTTCCTAACGCACCCAACCGCGCCTCAATCCGACTTAAGGATCAAAAGTTATGAAGAAAACCAAACGCAACAATTTGTCATGTTCACTATGCGAATCTCCTAGTGAACATTCGCTTTCCTCATTCGCCATGCGAAGCTCCAGCGAGCCGTGGCAGAGAAAAAACAGCATAAAGTTCGCTTTGCGAACTACCGGCAAACATTCGCCCACCCATTCGCACTGCGAAGCCCTGGCGAGCCTTGGCTTTCCTCTTGGCTCCTTGTTCGCACTACGAGCCTGCGAATTCTGGGATTCGCAGCAGCGCTGTTCCTCACTCCAGCTCCCCATTTCCCCACCAAAACATATCCAAACCATATCATAACAACCAGAACATATTACAATCATAACAACAAGTATACTACCGCATTTATACCGATTTTCAACCGCGAAAAACATCGATTTCTCTCGTTTCCTCTCAATCGACCTAGAATTGAAAAGCTAGGAAAAAACCAACAAACACATACATGAGCATACACAAACATAGAATAACCGAGTTTCGATCCCTTACCCGATTAATCGTGCTTTGAAATGTCGGTTGATTCGATTACTTAAACTCCAAGTTTTTTCTCTTTTTCTTCTTCTCACTCTCCTTTTCTCTTGTCTTCTTTTTCTTTCTATTTTTCTCTCTTTTCTTTCTATGTTTCTATTATAAAAGAAAAACAATATCTACCCATGCCAAAAACACCAAAATACCCCTACACTCAATTTTCTCGTAAACGTTCCCAAAACGCGATAAAACATAATAACCAAGAATAAAATAATATAAAGACCAAAAATAATTAAATCGACTCGATTAAATAAATCTAACAAAAATTGGGGCGTTACAACTCTCCCCCACTTAGAAATTTTCGTCCTCGAAAATATTACCCGAGACGAACAACTCCGGATATGATTCCTGCATCCGACTCTCTAACTCCCAAGTCAAATTGCTCTCAGCAGCGCCTCCCCACGCTACTTTCACAAGCGCAATATCCTTGCCTCTTAACCGCTTCCACTCGCGATCCAAAATTCTCACCGGTAATGCCTCAACCGTAAGGTTCTCCCTTACCTCAACCTCATCCATTGGAATCACATGCGACGGATCCGAAATATACTTCCGAAGCTGTGAAACATGGAACATATCATGCAAATTCGAAAGATTCGACGGCAACGCCACCCGATAAGCCATAGCTCCCACTCTCGCGGATATCTGATAAGGACCAATAAACCGAGAAGTAAGCTTCTTCGACTTCAATGCACGCCCAACACCCGTCACCGGTGTAACTCTAAAAAATACATGATCGCCTTCTTGAAACTCAAGATCTTTCCTCCTTCGATCATGATAGCTCTTCTGCCTACTCTGAGAAGCCTTCATTTTCTCACGAATAAGTTTCACCTTTTTCGTAGTTTGTTGCACTAACTTCGGTCTG
The DNA here is from genome assembly GCA_022829125.1 of Lathyrus tuberosus. Lineage (NCBI taxonomy): Eukaryota > Viridiplantae > Streptophyta > Magnoliopsida > Fabales > Fabaceae > Lathyrus > Lathyrus tuberosus. Next base: position 106,264 of record JALAZF010000563.1, read on the forward strand.
ACCACCGAACTTTCACCCGATTCATGCCAACACAAAGGTGTTCGACATCTCCTTCCATACAACGCTTCAAAAGGTGTCATTCCAATACTCGAATGGAAACTGTTGTTATACGTGAATTCCACCAACGAAAGATAACTATCCCAAACACCACCTTGCTCAAGAACACAAGCTCTCAACAAATCTTCCAACGATTGAATAGTTCTCTCGGTCTGACCATCCGTTTGAGGATGATAAGCAGAACTCAATCTCAACTTGGAACCTAACGCCTTTTGCAAACTTTCCCAAAATTTGGAAGTAAACCTCAGATCTCGATCTGAAACAATACACGATGGAACACCATGTAGCTTCACAATCACACGGATATAAATCTCAGCCAACCTCTCCAAAGAAAAACTGATGTCAATCATAATGAAATGCGCCGATTTAGTCAGCCTATCCACAATCACCCAAATGGCATTAAGTCCCCTTTGAGTATTCGGCAACCCTGTCACAAAATCCATAGAAATGTTGTCCCATTTCCACTCAGGAATATTCAACGGTTACAATAATCCACTAGGCTTCTGATGTTCTACCTTTGATTTCTGACACGTCAAACACACATAAACAAACTGAGCCACATCCCTCTTTAATCCGGACCACCAAAAGATCTTTTTCAAATCTTGGTACATCTTATTAGCTCCCGGATGTATACTCAAACTACTCCGGTGTCCTTCCTCTAAAATCATATTTTTCAAGTCCGAATCATCAGGAATACAAATTCTACCACGAAATCTCAAAACACCCTGATCATCCACTTTAAAATCACCATTCACACCTTTAACTCCAACCGTCATCAAATCAACAAATTTCACATCCAACTTCTGTTTCTCGCTAACGGTCAACAGAAAATCAGTAGTGAACTTTAACATTCCAAGCCTCACGCTATCAGATGTCAATGCACACACCAAACTCAAATCCCTAAATTCTTCCAAGAGTTCCCACTCTTCAACCATCAAAGCGGACATATGCAAAGATTTCCGGCTTAATGCATCGATTACCACATTAGCTTTACCAGGATGGTAATTCAAGCTAAAATCGTAGTCCTTCAAAAATTCCAACCATCTCCATTGCCTCATATTCAACTCTTTCTGTTCAAACAAGTATTTCAAACACTTATGATCACTAAAGACTTCGAATCTTGCACCGTAGAGATAATGCCTCCAAATTTTCAACACGAAAACCACCGCAGCTAACTCCAAATCATGAGTAGGATAATTCTTCTCATGACCCCTCAACTGCCTCGAAGCATAAGCCACAACCTTACCTTCTTGCATCAACACTCCACCTAAACCACTCAAAGACGCATCGCAATACACCACAAACGGTTCAGTAGGATCCGGTAAGATCAAAATCAGAGCTGTAGTCAATCTTCTCTTCAGCTCACTAAAACTCTCCTCACACTGAAAATCCCAAATAAACGCTTTACCTTTACAAGTCAGCTGGGTCAAAGGAAGTGCTAACTTGGAAAAACCTTCAATGAAACTTCGATAATATCCAGCTAAACCCAAAAAATCTTCTAATTTCAGTAACAGATCTAGGAGCCTCCCATTGTAGAACTGCATCTACTTTAGATGGATCCACAATAATACCATTACCTGAAATCACATGCCCAAGAAAACTCACTTCTGACAACCAGAACTCACACTTGGACAACTTGGCATAAAGTCTCCTTTCCTTCAAAATTTGCAATACAATACGCAAATGTTCCGCATGTTCCTCCCGGGACTTAGAATAAATCAAGATGTCATCGATAAACACAACCACAAATTGATCTAAATGCTCATGGAAAATGCGATTCATATACTCCATAAACACTCCCGGCGCATTAGAAACCCCGAACGGCATCACGGAATATTCGTAATGTCCGTAGCATGTCCTAAAAGCCGTCTTTTGAATATCTTCCTCTTTCACTCTAATCTGATGATAACCCGACCTCAAATCAATTTTACTAAACACACACGCACCTACGAACTGGTCCATCAAATCATCAATTCTAGGAAGAGGATACTTATTCTTAATAGTCACCTTATTCAGCTGGCGATAATCAATACACAATCGCATACTTCCATCTTTCTTCTTCACCAAAAGAACTGGAGCACCCCAAGGCGATACACTCGGCCTCACAACCCTCTTTTCTGACAATTCATTCAACTGCTTTTTCAACTCAACCAACTCAAATGTCGACATACGATATGGTGCCATAGATACAGGTCTAGTACCAGGAACTAGATCTATAGAAAACTCCACCTCTCTTTCTGGAGGCACATCTGAAATATCCTCCGGAAACACCTCTGGAAAATCACACACAACAGGAAACACACCAATTGCAACTTGACTATCCATGGTCAATAATGCAAACAATCCAAACAATTGAGCTTCATCCGCCAAAAGTTTCTTCAACTCTTTGGTAGATAAGAAACTCGATTCCTCGTCTTCTTCAAGAGAAGGAAATCTTACCAACTTATGATAACAATCAATATGCACTCGATTGAACTGCAACCAATTCATTCCCAGAACCACATCTAAACCCTCCAACGGCAGACACACCAAATCCATCTCAAAATCTTTACCATAAATGGTCAAAGGACAACTTAAACAAACCAAAGAAGTAGTTACCAACCCCATTGCTGGAGTATCGATAACCATCTCTCCATCCATTGAAGACAACAAAAGATTCAAACGCTACACACACTCAGACGAAATAAATGAATGAGTCGCTCCGGTATCAATAATAGCAACTAAAGGCATACTATTAATAAAATAAGTACCTCTGATCAGACGGTCTGCACTAGTAGTCTGAGTTCCTGCCAATGCAAATACTTTCCCTCCAGCTTGAGCTTGCTTTGGTTTCGGACACTTCGTACTAACATGACCAGGTTCACCACAGTTGAAACACTTCACCACATTCCTCTTGCACTCAGCTGTTACATGTCTTATACCTCCACAATTGGAACACTTCCTTATATCCTTTCTACATTCAAACTGACGATGTCCTAACTCACCACACCTAAAACATCTCAGAAGATTATACATACCTCCCCCACTTGGCCTTTTATCAAAAGTAGCCCTTTACTTACCCTTGCCAGTTGGTGACACATAAGGACCCCCACGAAACGGTTGCTTTCCTTTCCTTTCGTTCACACTCTTATAGTGAGTAGAACGAGCTTTGCTATCCTCCTCATAAATTCTACAACAATCCACCAAATCAGAAAACCTTCTAATCCTTTGATAACCGATTGCCTGCTTGATCTCAGGACGCAACCCGTTCTCAAACTTCACACATTTGGAAAACTCCGCAGTTGCTTCAACATAATGTGGATAAAACTGAACAAGCTCCACAAACTTAGCAGTGTAGTCAACAACAGACATGTTACCCTGTTTCAACTACAAGAACTCTATCTCTTTATTTCCTCTAACATCTTCAGGAAAATACTTCCTCAAAAACGCCCTGCTAAACAAAGTCCAAGTGACCTCTTCACCTGTAGCTTCCCACACATGACGCATACTAACCCACCAATCATCAGCCTCCTTCTGCAACATGTGAGTACCCAGTCTCACCTTATGTTCCTCAGCACATTCCATCACTCGAAAGATTCTTTCAATCTCCTTAAGCCAAATCTGTGCACCATCAGGATCATATCTCCCTTTGAAGACAGGCGGTTTGTTCTTCCTGAACTCATCATTCCCACCAGCATTAGGTGCACCCCGCATAGCCTGAGCCATAGCTTGTATGGCAGCAGCAAGAGCATCGTCATTCCTTCCAGCCATATTCTGTTCATATCCAATGACAGGAACTATGGTTAAATAATCAGCTCGCCAGAACACAACTGATGCACAACAAACAACTTGGTCAAAACAACCGACACAGACTGGCACGGACTGACACAAACTGGCACGAACTGGCTCTGATACCACTTAATGTAACACCCCCAATCTATACCCCCAATTAATTAAAGCGATAACAGATAATCAGAGTATAATTAAAACATTCATGGCATAGACGGAGGTGTCACATCAATTGAAACAAAATACAACAACCTGCTCATATAGATATGTAACAATTAGGTAGCAACGTAAACAGAGGACCTCAGTTCCTAACACCCACAATTCAGATACAGAATAAAAGTGGAAAATCTGCAACTGAAATCTCATATATATATAACATAAAAGTTTGTCTGTCATATACAGAGTCATTCATGTACAATCCCAAAAAGAACATATACATATACACATAATCACACACGATCTCCCCGACTACCCGGTGCTACATATCAGAGCCGACCGACAAAAGAATAAAGATCTAAGCTTCACAAAAAGACCTCCAGCATCTAATCTGCAATGCCTCATAGAGCATTCAAAATAGCAGAAGGGTGAGAAACACAATTATAATATAGTTGCATAGAATTATGTAATAACAGGAAATACGCACACAACAACATTCTCACCACAACATATACTATACTCCAAACACAAAACAACATGATTCTTATCTCATACATCCACCACAAAAGCATATCAATCATGCTTAATACATTTATCACTAACATGTGTATATATCAACTCATCAATTCCATTCACAATTCCACACATAATCAATCCATTCATGATTAATGCAAATGCACAGAGACCGACACAACGACTCTATGCAATGCAATACGGTACCGTTCCTTCCATCATCCCATCATTAATTCACTCAGGAATTATTGGAATCATCACTTGTTACTTTGTGTAACTCCCCGTCGAGCAAACGATGTTCTCCCGTCGCTCACACCTCTTTGTATAAGGCACACGACGTTTATGGATCACTCACACCTCTTTGTATAAGACACACGACCCGATCGCTCACATCTCTTTGTAAAAGGCACACGATCGTCTATAATCATCGCTCACACCTCTTTGTATAAGGCACACTATGTTATAGCAAATTCCCTCTGGAATCATTTCGTCGCTCACACCCACTAGGGCACACGACATCACAAGAATGCATATCATGATGCTTGGCATACAACGACTCATGACAATCAAATGCATACACATATACAACCATGTGAACCATTTCAACATCCATAATCATGCATATACAATCAAATATAACACAATGCATTTCTTTGCCCTTAGGCCACAAAACATCATCACAACATTCCATCACCTGCGTTCACATCATACAACAGCACACAAGCTATACGATATATATTAAAAGCGTACCACATGATAACACATCAATCGCACACAATTACAACGGTAAAAGTCGACAAAACGACACGTTTCCAAATTCCCGACACAATTAAATCGGCCAACCATCCCAAAACTATTCCTATAAGAAAGAGCATCTCATTAGCTTCATAACGCACCCAACCGCGCCTCAATCCGACTTACGGATCAAAAGTTATGAAGAAAACCAAACGGAATAATCTGTCATCTTCGCTATGCGAATCTCCTAGCGAGCATTTGCTTTCCTCATTCGCCGTGCGTAGCTCCAGCTAACCGTGGCAGAGAAAAAACAGCATAAAGTTCGCTTTACGAACTACGGGCGAACATTCGCCCACCCATTCGCACTGCGAAGCCCTGGTGAGCCTTCGCTTTCCTCTTCGCTGCTTGTTCGCACTGCGAGCCTGCGAATTCTAGGATTCGCAGCAGCACTGTTCCTCACTCCAATTCCCCATTTCCCCACCAAAACATATCCAAACCATATCATAACAACCAGAACATATTACAATAATAACAACAAGTATACTACCGCATTTATACCAATTTTCAACCGCGAAAACATCGATTTCTCTCGTTTCCTCTCAATCGACCTAGAATTGAAAAGCTAGGAAAAAACCAACAAACACATACATGATCATACATAAACATAGCATAACCGAGTTTCGCACCCTTACCCGATTAATCGTGCTTTGAAATGTCGGTTGATTCGATTACTTAAACTCCAAGTTTTTCCTCTTTTTCTTCTTCTCCCTCTCCTTTTCTCTTCTCTTCTTTTTCTTTCTATTTTTCTCTCTTTTCTTTCTATGTTTCTATTATAAAAGAAAAATAATATCTACCCAAGCCAAAAAGACCAAAATACCCCTACACTCAATTTTCTCGCAAACGTTCCCAAAACGCAATAAAACATAATAACCAAGAATAAAATAATATAAAGACCAAAAATAATTAAATCGACTCGATTAAATAAATCTAACAACAATCGAGGCGTTACATACTTGATTGGATCCATTTCTGAGATTAACCAAGTAGTGTGACGAATCATATATTGGCGAAGACGTTTGGCTGCCCAAGCCAAAGCGCAACAAGTTTTTTCAAGCATAGTGTACCGAGTCTCGCAGTCGGTGAATTTCTTGCTCAAATAGTAGATGGCAGACTCTTTCTGTTTGGTTTCGTCTTATTGGCCAAGTACACAACCCATCGAGTCTTCCAAGACTGTCAGGTAGATGATCAGTGGTCTTCCTTCCACTAGAGGTGATAGAATCGGCGGATTCAACAGGTATTCCTTGATACTGTCGAAGGCAATTTTGCAATCTTCTGTCCAAACGCAGTCCTGATTCTTTTTGAGTAATTTGAAATCATATCATCGACATATACCTCGATTTCTTTGTGTATCATGTTATGAAACAGAGTAGTCATGGCCTTTTGATAGGTTGCCCCGACGTTATTCAAATCGAAAGGCATTACCTTGTAACAAAAGGTACCCCATGGGGTAATGAACGAAGTTTTCTCCATGTCTTTCGGTGCCATTTTGATTTGATTATAGCCCGAGAATCCATCCATGAAGGAGAAAACCTTAAACTTTGCTGTACTGTCAACCAGCATGTCAATGTGTGGTAAGGGAAAGTCATCCTTTGGACTAGCTTTGTTTAGATCCCTGTAATCCACACACATTCAGACCTTGCCGTCCTTTTTTGGAACGGGTACGATGTTGGCTAACCATTGAGGATATTCTGATGTGGCAAGGAAACCCGCGTCAATCTGTTTCTATACCTCCTCTTTGATTTTGATGGCCATGTCCAGGTGAGTCCGTCTCAACCTCTGTTTTACTGGCGGACATTCCGATTTCAACGATAAGTGATGTTCCACGATGCTGGTATCCAATCCTGGCATGTCCTGGTAGGACCAAGCAAACACATCGGGAAACTCTCTGAGAAGCTTTGGCAAACTCTCCTTGGTAGTTGGACTGAGCAATGCCCCAATCCTGATTTCTTTTCTCTCTTTTTCTGAACCCAAGTTGACCGTTTCCAATGGATCTTTGTGAGGTTCAATAGACCTTTCCTCTTGTCTGAGTAGTCGGGAGATCTCTTCTGGAATTTCGTCGTCAACTTCTTCTTCAGCCCCAAATACCGGGAATTCAAAGTCGGGAGAAGGCATCGGATCGTATGTTTCAACGGGGTTTAAAACAAGCAATCTGCATGACGTGATGATTTGTGTTTAAAAGAGATAGAGGGAATGCAAGAGTGTGTGCAGTGTTTTTCTTTGGAAAACTGCTTGTTTTCATTTTGAGTTGTTTTTTAGGATTACCATTTTCTGAAAAAGCGAAAAGAGAAAACAACAATTAATGCGGAAATTACAGAACGACATGATTTTATTAATGAACAAGTCAATTCTTGAAACTATAGCCCTATAAAACAAAACTCTATCGCTTTGGGCAAAGCGAAGAGGGAAATTTACAGAAAGCGAGCCCTATCAAAACATCCGTTTCACCTGGGCAGGGTGAAAGGTTAAAGATGGCAATTACATTGACTTATGAACAATTTTCAGAACATCGACAACAACCCATTGGCGGTGAACTCCTTGGTGAATCACAAAGTCTGGTACCTTCTTTGATTTGTCTTCAGAAATAACGTTGATTTCTGGTAGCGCAGGATCGGTGGAATCTGTCTCTTAGGCAGAGTTGTCGTAGGAGGATTTCTCTGTTGTATTTTGCAGAGTATTTGTGCTCTCGGGAAAATCTCCCCATCCAGTTGGCTGGATGTCTTCGAGCCTGATACGAGAGCTCTCAGGAGCGGTGTATTTGACCAAGAAGTCGTATTTTCCACTTGGTTGTCCCAAGGTGTCCCACACTTCTGTGGAACTGGAGGAGTTCACTCTCTCGATGACGTTGACCTCAGGAAAAGCGTAGTTGATGAATTCTAATCCGGAAAGCTTTGCCAATTCATCGTTATGCTGGACATTTTCTGAATGACCTGAGTGATGATCCCATGACATGCTGATTTTCTTGCCCCAAGTCTCCTGGGTACGGTTGCCAAATAGGCAGGCCATCCATTGGGCCATAATAGTTGTGGTCAAAGTTGTCTTTCATCAGAGTGTCCTCCTCTAATGAGTTTGGTGGAGCACAACATTCTTCCCGATCACAAACTCCATATATCATTTTGACGTCTGACCTGAGTATAAATCTCGGACTCTGTGCGGGATAGCAAAATGGCATAGGCACCTCTTCCTGAGACATATAACCGTCCTTGTTAAGATAGGACTTCCATTCCTCATCCATATCGGAGGAATCCTCCTCGTTGATAGTATAGACTATTTGAGGCACTGGGTGAAGGAAACCTCCACTGTGGAAGAAGTCCTGAATGGGATGAAGACTTTCATCATTAGCAGCTGTCTGGGTGTAGGTTGGAGAAAAACCAAGACCCTTCTTTGTTTTGTTATCAATAGGAATGACAAGTTGTACCCATCCTTTTGCATTGTTATTTTTGATCACTTCGAGAGCATCTCTGTATGAGGAAATCGAGGTTCCTTTCTCTGACTGATTTTCATTGCTCACCGAAAGTGCTTGGAATTGAGTCCCAACAGCCTCCTCGGGTTCTACACAAGTAGATGATGATAAGTTACTCACGATCAAGGCTTGCTATCCATAGACCATGACGAGTTGATCGTTCTTGACGAACTTCAGTTTTTGGTGCAGCGTCGAAGTGACTGCCCCAGCCTGGTGTATCCAAGGTCTTCCTAATAAACAGTTGTACGTTGCCCGGACGTCCATGACCTGGAAAGTGATTAGGAAAGTGTGAGGACCAATAGTTATGGGAAGGTCGACTTCGCCAATAACTGCTTTCCGAGATCCGTCAAAGGCTTTGACGATGACCTCACTACCCCTCATCGGGGATCCTTTGAATGATAGTCGCATTAAAGCGGACTTCGGCATAACGTTGATGGAGGATCCCGTGTCTACCAGTAGGCTGGCTAAAGCATCGCCCTGGCAGTTAACTGTGATATTGAGCGCCATGTTGTGACTTTTGCCCCCCTCTGGCAAGTCCTCATCACTGAATCCTAAGTTGTTGCAGGAAGTGATGTTAGAGATAATGCTATCGAACTGTCGTATTGACACATCCTGTTCCACAAAGGCCTACTCTAAGACTTTCTGTAGAGCCTCCCTATGGGCTTCGGAACTGAGTAAAAGTGATAGCACTGAGATCTTTGAAGGAGTTTGTAACAATTGATCAACAATGTTGTATTCACTCCTTTGGATGAGCTTCAGCATCTCATCATTGTTTTTAGAAAGGTCGGGATCACTAGAGTGACCGACTGGTGGATTGGGAGCTTCTGTCGGAAGTTCCTTTTCCTTGTTAGGTTCTCCAACTCCTCGGTTGAAGTTTCGACCACTCCGTGTTACTCGACTGATGTCTGTAATATTCACGACGGAGGGTAATGGACTTTCCTTTCCATTCTCAATTATTGTTGCACCGTATCTGTAAGGGATCGCCTTAGCTGATTCATACGGTAATGGTCCCGACAAATAAATAACTACCGGAGCCTTCTGATTTTTCTGACTATCGTAAGTAACTTCAATCAGTTCCTGGCTAAGAACTTTTGATTCGTCCCGTAGAGGGATGATGGTACAAACATCCTTGTTCCTCTAAGGGTCAGAGATTACAACCACGTCTCTGATCTGATTAGCGAAGTAGTCCGGCGTCCAGTCAACGGACCCTAAAGCTAGGTTTGGGTGAATCTCTTTCCGATCCAACTGACCTTGGAGAGCTGCTCAAATGAGGTAGCATCCTTGGTTATTCTTCGAGCAGACTCTACAACGTTCGTAGTTATGTGGTGGCACCTGGACACGCCCGCTTTGAATGCAGTGTAATCTTACCAGGTTCGTTTCCATAGATCGAACATCTTGACTTTGACACCGAGTAGGGTTTCCGTTAAGCACACTAATTTGTTGCGTGTCTTCGTCTAGATAGATTGGAAGCCACCAGTGGTTTAACAAGTGTTGTAAAGTTCTCTGAACAAGAGCGCACCCTTGGTTACTCTCACAACATCCTTTACAGTTCTGATAATTATGTGAAGTGAGAAAACCAAGTTGGACCTGCCTGGCGTGTATCTCCACCAAGCTGGTATTCATCAGACGAATATCAAATATTTGAATCATGTTGATCTGATAAGGATTTCTATCATGGTAGACCTGGATCCATCCAAGATCCATCTGACGCTGGAGGGTCTCTTGTATAAAAGAGCATCCCTGTTTGTTTAGCGAGCAAGTCAGACAAGAATTATAATCGTGTCGTGGCAGATTATGATAATGGCTTTGCCTTGAGTGCATTGCCACAAAGTTGACATTCATTGCACGGATGTCGTGGTTCTGAATGATATTGGAATTCGTATAGGTCATGTTGACTCCACGAACTCGATTCTCTTGGATCCATCCGATATCCAATTGTCCCTGTAGAGCTGATTGCACCACAAAACATCCCTGATTATTTTTAGAGCAGATATCACACTGGTGATAACTATGAGGTGGCACATGGCCATATCCGCTTTGTCTACAATGCATCTTGACCAAGTTGGCCCTTAACAAGAGTACATCATGAATTTGATAGATGTTGTTAGACTCTCCCTCTATCAAATTGACTGCAGCTTTTCATGTCGAGGCAGCGGGTTTTTGAGAACATTAGGATTCGTATCTTTGAAAGATAAAACCACGCTCCTAACAAGCTTTTGTACGTCGGATTTGAAACTGAGACAGTTTTCTATGTTATGCCCTGGTCCTCCTTGATGGTAAGGGTAAGTTTGATCCGCTTTGAACCAGAAAGGCAGATTTTCCGGTACTGTAAGAGGAGACTTAGTTTGAACGTGCCCCTTGACCAGTAGTAACGGAAATAGTTCTGCGTACAACACAGGTATAGGGTCAAACCCTGGAGGTCGCGTTGTACAGTTGTTATTATACTGAGGACGAGCCTGCTGAAGAGGCTGTTGTGTCCTTTGCTAATATAGCTGTTGATTAGGTTGGCTCTGCGCAACCTGAGGTTGATACGTAGGAATAGGCGCGAGGTTGATAGCAGGAGTTACAGCTGCTACTGGTTAATAACGTCGCCTTTGCTTTTCGAGAGAGGTATTCCCAATATCTTGCTATTTTTTCTTAGGGAGAGCACTACTGTATCATTTTGTACTACTTGATGATCCAGCGTCTTTAACTAAACGTCCTTCTCGGACGGCTTCCTCAAGACGAACTCCCATGCCCACCATCTCGGTGAAGTCAGTGGGAGCACTGACAACCATTCTTTCGTAGTAAAATGAGCTTAAGGTCTTTAAGAAGATCTTTGTCATCTCTTTTTCCTCAAGAGATGGACAAATCTGGGCGGCGATTTCACGCCATCTCTGAGCGTAATCCTTAAAGGTTTCCTTGTCCTTTTGTGACATCGATCTGAGTTGATCTCTGTTTGGTGCCATGTCTAGATTATATTTGTACTGCTGAACGAATGCATCGCCAAGATCTCTGAATGTGCCTATTGTGGCGCAGTTTAACCTCATGTACCATTTTAAGGCGGCACCGGTTAAACTATCCTAAAAGTAGTGAATTAGTAGCTCCTGGTTCTTTGTCTGAGATGACATTCGCCGAGCGTACATCACCAAATGGCTCTGAGGGCAAGAGATACCCTTGTATTTTTCAAAGTCGGGCACTTGGAACTTGTGTGGAACTTTCACATTGGGGACCAAGCAGAGGTCCGCGGCGTCTTTTCCAAATAAATCCTGACCGCGAAGGGCTTGCAGTTCTTTTTGCATTTCCAGGAATTGTTCCTGGAATTCATTCATTCTGTTGCACATGATGTCATTTTCACCAGAATGTATCTGTGGAATCTGTCCTTCTGGGACAGTGTGTACCACGGGCGGTGGTATAGTCATTATGGCCGAGACTCTTGGTGCCTCCTGAAGTTTGTAACCTTCAGGAGTTGTCATCATGCCCCTGGCATCTTCGCTTTCCCGAAGTCTGTAACCTTCAGGCCCAACGGCTCCTGTTGCGGTTCCCTGATCCTCATCGATCGGCGGAACATATCCTTCCGGGATATAATTGATAGGCATGCCCCAAGGACGATCTTTCGGCATTTTGTACCAAGGATCAGACTTTTCCACTATGGGCGTCGATGTAATCTCTGAGATCACAGTCCTTTGTTGTTGCATCTGAGCTTCTACTAGAGCTTGCATGTCGTTATGAAGTTTTATTAGATCCTCTTTCAGAGTGTCGACCTCTTCCCTCAACTCTCTGTTCTCTTCCTCAAGATCATCCATCTTTTTCTGACGATTGGCCCGAGTATTATACGAATGAGACAGTTTGACTCTAGAACCGAGACGCAAACGTGAGATTCATAGGTAACGAAGAATGCGTTTATGAGAATGATGAATGCAATGATTATTAATTATTTTTGTTTATTCAAAGTAAACTTCGACAATTAGATTGCAAATATCAAACAGTGGGGAAACCCCATTTTATTGAATTCAAAGGATTGCGGAAATGGAAATACAGTAGATTACAAAGTGCTGGAAAAGGAAACCTAAACTAATGGATCCTGAGTCCTCTCTGAGGAGAGCTCAAGTGCTGGTTCTGGTGCTTTCCTCTTCTTTGACCGGGGCTCTTGGGCCGTTGTAGGGTTTTCATTCCTTTGCCAAGTGAAAGGCGTGAGCAAACTGCTTTGGTCATCCTGATTTTCTACAGGATGTTGCTCTAAAATTTCAATCAGAGCATCTTTTTCTTTTAATAGCTGCTGTATTTTCTTACATTCCACATTGAGAATATGGTACTTGTTCCTCCAAGACCTCTTCTCCTGTTGAACTTTGCTAAGAGTAACTTGAAGTTTTTCTGTCTTAGACATGAAATAAAGGGCAGAGTCCCTTAATGGAAGAACTTCCTGGTAAGGGTAAGGCATCCTCAGCTTTAGAGCTCTAGTTTCTACCCAGTGGAGATAAGGCTCCACCGAGACACAGTCTGGTTTTCCTAGACACTCTCGTCATTTCCTATGAACGTGTTTCCAAGCGTGCACTATTTTTGTCTTTAGTTCCCTGTCATTTTCTCCTTCTTTGAAGAAAAGACCTTCCAGATTAGCACTGCGCGGGACATACCTCATCGGGTATCCAAATTGACGATGAACTAACACTGGATGATAGTTAATTCCTCCCTTAGTTCTTATAAGGGGTACATTTGGGAAATTTCCACAATGATCAATGATCCTGATCCCATGGTAGATTCGATTGTACCAATCAATGTCAGAGTTAGTAAGAGAAAGGACTCTCTGCGACCAACGTAAAGTATTCTTTTGATCCCAAAATGCAGCAGACTTGGGCAAATGGGAAGTGAACCATTTGTAAAGCAAGGGTACACAACACGTGATCATTCCTCCACTGTATAAATTCCTTAAGTGTACCGAATGATACGCATCCGCGAGTAAGGTCGGTACAGGGTTTCCAATCAGGAAAATCTTAATGGCGTTGATATCTACGAAGTTATCAATGTTGGGAAACAAAAATAACCCGTAGATGAGCAAAACAAAGATGCTCTCGAAAGCGGCCACGTTCCCTATACTGGCAAAGTACAGGGCTTTCTTTGTTAAGGACTGGGCTGACAAACCTTGGATGCCACCCTTAGTGGTCATGTGAGTCCTGACTTCTGACTCGTCCAATTAAATTGCTCTTGCAATGGTTTGATCCTTTGGAATTTCTTCCAGTCCAGAAAAAGGAGCCTGATCAGTGATATGTAAATCAGTCAGGTGAGAGTACTTCTCCAGCGTTGGTGCTATCTGATAGTCTGGGAATGTGAAATAGTGATAAACCAGATCGTAGAACTGGATTAGTGTGGATAGGATTCCTTCAATTACGTGTACCCTTAACAAGGACAGCAGTCCTCCATACTTGGCTCTGAAAGCCTCGTGGTTGGTGATCATTCTCGCCAAACCTCTCAAATCCTCTAACTTTGGAATCTTGAAGATGTACTTATGAGTTTTCCTTCTACCGAAATCCATTAGCGAAATCTCCTTTCTCTCTGATATTTGCAATCATTGTCTCAGTTTAATTTGAAAAAGAGAGACCAGAAGAGAAGATTTTCTTTGTTTGAATGTTTTTTAAATGAATGTATGAATGCAGCACACAAAAACATAGAAAAAACATGGGGTCAAAGGGTCGGTGTCATGAAGTCAAGGCTCTACCCCCCCCCCCAAAGGTTTATACTGGTGATTTTTTGTACTTGTCTGCAAAATCATTGACCCCTCTGGGATAACAACAGCAAGCAGATCGCCAGCGAGCTGATGTATCCTAGGGTGATCTCAAATGAGGGTAGTATCGCGTGACAACTATTTCCGATAGCTTCCGCACTACAAAATGGCTTAAGTCTGCTAAAAACCTCAGCTTCTCAGATAACCTAGTCGACCACACTACTTTCAACAACCGAAGTCGTATAGGCAATGTATCTGCAAAGGGAGTCTCCATTGAGTTTGATGGTCGATCGGGGGCTCTTAACTGGAATTCACTCCCAGTAAGATTACCCGCATTGCCATCACCTATCTTAGGTGTATACTCAATCTTTCCACATACGACATCACACACATTCCCATTAGCAGAAACATAAACACAAATATCATTTAGGAAAAGCAGTATATATATATTTGTCTTAATCATCTTAGACCTCTAGTCTTATGATCCTATACAGACAATGACTCCCCAGCAAAGTCGTCATTTCTGTGACATGAATTTAGAGTTTCAATCAGAGAGCAATTTTGGACGTGGTTCTTAAGAACTATCGCTCTGGGGTACTACATGTCGATTCATTTTTTATCCTATTGAAGCTGATGAAGGAAGAGAAATAGATGTCTCCAATTAATCCTGCTTGCATACTGAGTTTAAACAGATGACTGTTGGTTTACAAATGCGGTTTAGATTGTGGGCCTCTCTCTGCTTATTTTGCTAAGTATGATGGGATCACGCTATTGGTAGGATGTTAGGACTGATGCTTTTTTATTGATGTGTGAAGGTATGGGATTTTGAGTTTTTTTTATTAGTGCGCTCGCTAAGATTTTTCAATCTTATGCCTACGTATTCCCGTTTGACAAAACAGGGAAATCAGAGCGATCGTAGTTCCTCCTATTCTATGGGAGGAAAAAGGTTGTTTTTAGTGTCTTGTTCAAAGCCCAAGACGTGAAGCTAATGGTGGTTTGTATCTTGTTCAAAGCCCAATATGTGAAGCTAAAGGGTTTTCACTTTAGAGAGAATTTGTCATCTCTAAAGAGGGTATTTGGTCTGTTTGTCACGACTGTTGGGTGATTGATTATAAAGGAGAATTACTTTAACTGGGATATCTGAATCCAGCAATTCCATAATTTCCTTTATAGGGGATTTTTAAACTGAAGGAGAAGATTTTAACTCAGTGTAGATCAATGCTATCTTTCCTTAGGAATTTCTCATGCTAAAAGAGGGACAGTGGCGTGGATGTAAATAATCCAGAGGCTTGCCGCTTACAGCAATTTGATGGGCGGAAAAGGAGTTGTTGATGTTTGTATACTGTGAACGAGGAACAAATTTTGATGCTAAAAGGTTGATTGACTCAACTGGGGGTTTCCTTATACAAAGCCTAAGAGGAGGCTAGTGACCCAACAAGAGGGTGGTTTTATGTGTCTCGTACGAAGCCCGAGATAGAGGCGAAAAGGTTTGTGACCCAACAAGAGGGTCTTTTATACTCAACAAGAGAGTGCTTTAGTATCTAGTACGAAGCCCGAGATGGAGGCTAAAAGGGTGATTGACTCAACAAGATAGTCTTTTATACTCAACAAGAGAGTGATTTGGTATCTCGTACGAAGCCCGAGATGGAGGCTGAAAGTGGGTGACTCAACAAGAGAGTCTTTTATACTTAACAAGAGAGTGATTTTCTATCTCGTACGAAGCCCGAGATGGAGGCTAAAGGAGTTGACTCAACAAGAGAGTGCTTCTATATGTCTTGTACGAAGCCCAAGACGGAGGCTAAAAGGGATTGACTCAACAAGAGAGTCTTTTATACTCAACAAGAGAGTGTTTTTGGTATCTCGTACGAAGTCCGAGATGGAGGCCAAACAGTGATTGATTCAACAAGAGAGTCTGAAAAGGTTAGCTCCGCTGGGGAGAATCATTGTACAAGGCCCAAGAGGAGGCTAACTGTGCTGGTGACTGTTTCAGTTTAGTCACAGGTCCAGTTGTTGGATAAAAGAGAAAATCAGTTCTTATAAAGGGACTGATTTAAAGGTATTGTTGTGCTTTGGGATTGATCAGAGGATCATGGATATTTCCTGTTCTTTAAGGAAATGGGAAATCCAAAGGGTATTGAGACTGTCCAAGTCTACGGGTGTTTTAAGAAATCGATTCTCAGGTAGTGAATAATCTTTGTATAATGCCCAAGAGAAGGCTGGTATGTTAAGAGATGAAAGTCAACCCATTAACAGGTCTGATACTTGACTCAGAAAGACAGCTCTAGCAAATTGATGACTAGGTTCTATTCCTATACCTGTAGAGGTCTCTGGATCCTTGTACTAAGCCCAAGAGAAGGCATGAAAGCTTTTAAGAAGCCGAAGGGTCTTTGTACAACGCCCAAGAGGAGACGGGGATGCTTTTAGGAAGCCTGTGGGTCCTTAAACCCTGAGAAGTTCAAGACATGCTATTCACAGAGAATAGATCAAGCCAGGAAAGTTCGAGAATTTGGAAGAAACTTAAGAGATGCCATTCACGGAGAAAAGATCATCTCTGGGGAGTAGAGTCTCTTTGACAATTTCTAAGGGTGACAGTCTGAGAAAGGGTTCACCGAGAATGCTGCCTTTCACGTCTCCATATTGTTTAACCCCAAGAGGAGGGAAGACTGTGTCTGGTAATCCTATGGGGATCTAGTTTTGTTTGTATTTAAGAGTAACCAACAAGGCTTTACCTAGTGCTAGAAGTAGTTGCCGGGGAAAACTCTAAATAACTATACTAGTATTACACAGTTGATATTTGACAAGTATATAAAAGTTTGTGAAAGAAGACTTACAGTGAGCAGCCCCACAATAAGTTATATATATATATATATATATATATGAAAGCGGATAAAGAAAGCGGGTAAACACTTACTCGGTTGTAGAGCTTCCATGTTGTTTGGTTAGTTGTTCAACAAAGAAAGCTTTGATAAGAATATTATATTCAAAATTAAAGGAGAGAGTAATTTGAAAAGATTGTTGGGGCTTACAACTCAAGGAGAGGCCCAACGTTTTATTAGTGATTGCACTGTTGTTTTGAATTTGTACAAAGGGACTTATGCAAGTGACTGAGGCCCAAGAGGTTTTATGTACAAAGGGATGGGTCTTACACTCTCTCAAGAGGCCCAAAGGTTTATTTTTATACAAGTGGTGGGGCTTACAGCTCAAGGAGCGGCCCACTGTTTTATTTTTAAATGGCGATCGCGCTGAGATTTTCTTTTAACGCAGGGGGACTTATACAATGTCTGAGGCCCAAAATTGTTTTGGTTAAAAGGGGGGTTGGGTCTTACAATCTATTAGAGGCCCAAAGATTCATTTTTGTACAAGTGATGGGGCTTATAGCTCAAGGAGAGGCCCATTTGGTTTTGTTTGAAAACGGCAATCGTGCCGAGGCTTTTGAAAGTACAGTGGGTCTTATACAATGACTGAGGCCCAAAGTGGTGTATTTACAAAGGGGATGGGTCTTACACTCTAATAGAGGCCCAAAATTGTTTTTGTACCAGTGATGGGGCTTACAGCTCAAGGAGAGGCCCAAGGTTTCTGTTAAAAAAGGCGACGATCGCGCCGAACTTTTTGATGGTATCGGGACTTATACAATACGCTGAGGCCCAAAAAGGTTTTTTCAAAAATGGTTGGGTCTTACACTCTACTAGAGGCCCAAAATTATTTTTGTACCCGTGATGGGGCTTACAGCTCAAGGAGAGGCCCAAGTTTTAAAACAACGATCGCACCGTTATTTTGAAAACTGTACCGGGACTTATACAATGACTGAGGCCCAAAAGGTTTTCTGTACAAAGGGATGGGTCTTACACTCTCTCAAGAGGCCCAAAGGTTTGAAAATGATTTATGAGGGTGAAAATCAAAGAAACCCTAATTTTGTTTTCCTTTAAAAGTAAATATTTAAAGCAAATCAAATAAAATGATAAAAATACCACATAAGTTTGAATAAACCACTTGTGATTTTTGTTTAAGGTTTGAAAAATGAGGTTTTAATCACAAGATGAATTAAAACTCATTTGGTTTTGATTTTGAAAGTAGATATTCACTTTTAAATGTTAAAAAAACAATTAAAAAGGAAATTATTCACAAAAATACTAATTATATTAAATAAATAATATAAACTTAATTTTTTTGTGGAATAAAATATTTCAACATTTTTTTTTATTTTTTGCAAAAAGAACCAATAAAAAATAATTAAAATTGAGGGAGTTATTAATTTTTCAAATCATTAAAAATAATAAGAAAAATAATAAAATATGAAAAAGTGGTAAAAAAGAGGATCTGGGGCGAGGGAGATTCGAACCATAGACCTTTGGTGTATAGGGCGCGCGCCTTACCACTGGGGTGGTGATCATCCGTTGATTGAAACACAACCATAAATATACCAGACTTGCCTTGCTTTTGGTCTGGCCCAAGGCAAGGCAAGGCAAGATTTTGGTCAGAAACGTGAAGGCCATAACTTTCTCATTTCTCCATGGATTGAGACAAAATTTAGGTCTATCCTGCCTAGAATTTCAGAAGGAATCCAATGATGGTGGTGTTATTTTTCAGATCATGCTCCTATTGAAAAACCTGATAGTGGTTTTGAAATAGGCCATGATTTGCATTTTCTATGCCATCTCTTGGTACAGGCATGAATTACATGATAAATTGGTTCAAACACAACACATATAACATGTATAAGAGATGCATGATCAGTGGACATCAAAAGAAAGCATGATTCAAAGAATCCAAGTTGTGATGCTTACCTCTTTTTGGAGCTTTTGTGCAATCTGCCAAGCCACTTGTTCCAAAAATGATTTAATGCTTTGGACACCCTCAAATGATCTCTTAGAAGCTTTTAGGATGGTTGGAATCAGCTGGAAACCTCAGGAGCAAGTTTGAGCTCTTTCTTGCAAAAGGGGCAAAAATAACAACTCTCTCAAATGGTGTTCCAGATGTGTGGAACCATTTGGGACAGTTCAAGGATGATATTTGGAGTATGTTTGAGGTTTTATCTGGTTTGGAAAGTGACTGAATCAAGACATGGCTTGAAAAATGCACAAAAGGCCTATTTTGAGGTTTTGAGAGGTTACTTTGTGATTTTGGTGTTACAGGTCACTTGTGAGAGTTTGGACAGCTTAGATATGATATATTGGATGTGTTTGTATCATGAGCTGTGGTGGAATTGCTCTCTAACTCAAAAATTCAGAGTTACCTTGCTAAAGAAGGTGTTTTTGCCTAGAGAAAGAGATTTTGAGGAAAGCAAGTGTTGTAGTGCTTTGGTGTGCTCAAACTGAACACAATTGAGCTCTATTTATAGTAGAGCAAGTTTGTTTTGGCTACAATAGTGAATGGCAACTGCAGCAGAGGTTTGGCCAATGTTGAGCAATGAGAATCCAAGTCTCCTCTAGCCATTGACTAGAGGTTAGGGCACAGGCTGCTGGTCCCCTTGGTCTTGGATAAGTCTTGATTGAATTCAGTTGGGAATGGCTCAGTGCATGCCACCTTGGTGCATCCATTAAATGCTCCAATCCAAAATTGGAGTCTTGTCCCTCTTTTAGGGATTTCTAGGTTTGGCATGCTATTTTTGGTTCCAAAGACTTTTGAGGCTTGGGATCAGAGTCGGTTCCCCCTTGGTCCCTCCTTGAGGTGTTCAGATGGATAGAGTTGCTTCCCCTTTGCAAATCGAGCAAAACTCCAAAATCTGCCTTGCCATGATAGTTTGCAGCAAGGCATATTGGCATTGTCATATCTCATGGCTCAAGTGGAATTTGATGGAATTCTTGGCCATTTTGGAAAACCCTTATATGATACAACAACTGTTTGATCATAGTTGGTTTTGATACTTTTTGGATCCAAGTGAAAAATGCCCCTACATTTGGAAAAAAGTGAAGGCAGATTCTGACTTAGTGAAAATTTCACTAAGTGTTGGAAAAAGTGGCATTTCATGTTTTCAGCCATTTTGATAATTCCATAACTCAAAATCCATGATGAATTGGAATGAGGTGTAGTTGAAGCTTTTGTAGAGGGCCATGAGGGCTACAAATCCAGCTTTGAATGGGGAAAATGGCTTTGTGGTTTAGGAGTTATGATCCTCCAAAGTTGGTACCCTAGCCACTTTATTCCATAACTTAGAAAATTTCTAAGTTTTTTATGGTTACCCCTTTTACAAGTTATCCCACTTTTCTTGATTTTTATTGATGAATGATGATCCCAATCACACATTAACATCATTTTGGGGTCAAAGAACCATAATTGTGAAAAATCTCAAAAAGTCAAAGTTGACTTTTGTGCACAGTTGACTTTTTGTCAGATGAATTCCAAATTGTGCGTTCCTCTATGAAATCAAGTCCTTGACCTAAATCAAACTTGATGGATTGATTTCATAGGTGTTATAGGGTGTATTGAATTATGTCCTAGGGTTTGGGAGCATGTCCTGGTCAAAAGTCAAAGCTACAGTTGACTTTTCCCGCGAAACCTTAACTGTGGTTCAGATGAAATTGAGACTTGTTGCTCAAGCTTCTTGGATTAATCCATTGTTGCAAATGGATCAATGTAGGATATTAGAGACCCTCAAATCCTCCTTTGAGGTCTTGGCTCATGTTTTGTCCCAAAAGTCAACTTAGGGGTGAATTAGGTTAAGAAACCCTAATTCCTGATTTTTAGTGAATCTAAGGAAGACTTGGCCCTATAATTAGGTAGGGCAATACGCGTATGGCAAGGGCGAATAAGAGCATTACGCGTATGAAAACCCATTTTACACGGCCCTCTGCTGAAATGCGTAATGGTACACGTAAGGGGCAAAGCGTTACGCGTAACGAGTGAGGTAATACGCGTATTGGGTTTTTAGTGGAATCTTTTGGAGAGAAATGAGTCTCTGCTCATAAGCGTAGCACATTGGGAAATACGCATATGGATGGGCGAGTGAGCTGGGCAATACGCGTATGGCCCAGGGCAATACGCGTATGACCAGCGGGGGTGCAGAATTTTTCCGTTTCGCGATTTCTTTCCCGATTTCGCGTCCGATGCGGTTCCTTTTGATCCATAACTCGGATCGAGATGTTCTTGGTACTGATGGAAAGCTAATGAGATGGTCTTTCTTATAAAAATGGTTTTGAGATTGGTGGCCAATTTAATTATATCGGGAATCTGGAAATGTGTCATTTTGCCGACTTTTACTGTCGTAACTGTGTGCGATTGATGTGTTATCATGTGATACGCTTTTGATATATATATAACGTATGACTTATGTGCTGATATATGATGTGAATGCATGTGATAAAATGTTGTGATGGTGTTTTGTGGCCTTAGGGCAAGTAAATGCATTGTGTTGTGTTTGATTGTATATGCATGATTATGGATTTGGAATGGTTCACATTGTTGTATATGTGTATGCATTTGATTGTCATGAGTCATTATATGCCAAGCATCATGATATGCATCTTGTGATGTCGTGTGCCCTAGTGGGTGTGAGCGACGAAACGATTCCAGAGGGAATCTGCTGTAACGTTCGTGAGCCTTATACAAAGAGGACCTAAAGCGACATTATAGACGATTGTGAGCCTTATACAAAGAGGACCTAAAGCGATCGGATCGTGAGCCTTATACAAAGAGGACCTAAAACGACCCATAAACGTCGTGAGCCTTATACCAAGAGGACCTAAAGCGACGGGGAACATCGTTTGCCCGACGGGGAGTTACACTAAGTAAGAAGCGATGATTCCAATAATTCCTGAGTGAATTAATGATGAGAATGATGGATGGAATGGTACCGTATTGCATTGCATAGAGTCGTTGTGTCGGTCTCTGTGCATTTGCATAAGTCATGAATGGATTGATTATGTGAGGGATTTATGAATGGAATTGATGAGTTGATATATATATATATATATATATATATATATATATATATATATATATATATATATATATGTTGGTGATAAATGTATTGAGCTTGATTGATATGCCTTTGTGATGGATGTATGAGATATGAATTGTGTTGTTTTGTATTTGAATTATGGTGTAAGTTGTGGTGAGAATGTTTTACATTGTGTATTTTGTGTTATTATATAATTGTATGCAACTATATTTTAATTGTGTTTCTCACCCTTCTGCTGTTTTGAATGCTCTATGAGGCATTTCAGATTAGATGCTGGAGGTCTTTTTGTGAAGATTATGTCTTCATTCTTTTGTCGGTAGGCTCTGAAATGTAGCACCGGGTAGTCGGGGAGATCGTTATGTGACATTATGTATATATATCTTTTTTTTGGATTTTACATATATGACTCTGTATATGACAGACAAACTTATATGTTTATATATATAAGATTTCAGTTGCAGATTTTCCGCTTTTATTCTGTATCTGAATTATGGGTGTTAGGAACTGAGTTCCGCTGTTTATGTTGCTATCTTAATGTTGCATATCTTTATGAGCAGGTTATTATATTTCATCGTCATGATGTGATGCTCCGTTTATGCCATGAATGTTTTAATTCTACTCTGATTATTTGTTATCGCTTTAATTACTCGGGTTATAGATTGGGGGTGTTACATTAAGTGGTATCAGAGCCAGTTTGTGTCAGTCCGTGCCAATCCGTGTCGGTCATTTTGACCAAGTTGTTTGTTGTGGGACATTTGTGTTTTGGTGAGCTGATTGTTTAACCATAGTTACTGTTATTGGATATGAACAGAATATGGCTGGTAGAAATGACGCTGCTCTTGCTGCTGCTATGCAAGCTATGGCTTAGGCTGTGCAGGGTGCACCTAATGCTGGTGGGAATGATGAGTTCAGGAAGAACAAACCGCATATCTTCAAAGGAAGACATGATCCTGATGGTGATCAGATTTGGCTTAAGGAGATTGAACGAATCTTTCAAGTGATGGACTGTGCTAAGGAACAGAAGGTGAGACTGGGTACTCACATGTTGCAGGAGGAGGCTGATGATTGGTGGGTTATTGCGCGTCAGGTGTGGGAAGCTACAGGTGAAGATGTCACTTGGGCTTTGTTTAGCAGTGATTTTTTGAGGAAGTATTTTCCTGAAGATGTTAGAGGGAAAAAAGAGATAGAGTTCTTGGAGTTGAAACAGGGTAACATGTCTGTTATTGGTTACACTGCTAAGTTTGTGGAGCTTGTTCAGTTTTATCCACATTATGCTGAAGCAACTGCAGAGTTTTCCAAATGTGTGAAGTTTGAGAACGGGTTGCGTCCCAAGATCAAACCGGCAATTGGTTATCAAAGAATTAGGAGGTTTTTGGATTTGGTGGATTGTTGTAGAATTTATGAGGAGGATAGCAAAGCTCGTTCTACTCATTATAAGAGTGTGAACGAAAGGAAAGGAAAGCAACCATTTCGTGGTGGTCCTTATGTGGCACCAGCTGACAAGGGAAAACAAAGGGCTAATTTTGATAAAAGGCCAAGTGGGGGAGGTATGTATAATCCTCTGAGATGTTTTAGGTGTGGTGACTTAGGACATCGTCAGTTTGAATGTGGGAAGGATATGAGGAAGTGTTCCAATTGTGGAGGTATAGGACATGTAACAGCTGAGTGCAAGAGGAGTGTGGTGAAGTGTTTCAACTGTGGTGAATCTGGTCATATTAGTACGAGGTGTCCGAAACCAAAGCAAGCTCAAGCTGGAGGGAAAGTATTTGCATTGGCAGGAACTCAGCCTACTAGTGCAGATCGTCTGATCAGAGGTACTTGATTTATTAATAGTACGCCTTTAGTTGCTATTATTGATACCAAAGCGACTTATTTGTTTATTTCTTCTGAGTGTGCGCAGCGTTTGAATCTTTTGTTGTCGTCGATGGGTGGAGAGATGGTTATCGATACTCCAGCAATGGGGTCGGTAACTACTTCTTTGGTTTGTTTAAGTTGTCCTTTTACCATTTATGGTAAGGATTTTGCTATGGATTTGGTGTGTCTGCCGTTGGAGGGTTTAGACGTCGTTCTGGGAATGAATTGGTTGCAGTTCAATCGAGTTCATATCAACTATTATCATAAGTTGGTAAGATTTCCTTCTCTTGAAGAAGATGAGGAATCGAGTTTCTTATCTACCAAAGAGTTTAAGAAACTTTTGGCGGATGAAGCTCAGTTGTTCGGGTTGTTTGCATCATTGACTGTGGATAGTCAAGTTGCAATTGATGTGTTTCCTGTCGTGTGTGATTTTCCGGAGGATATTTCTGATGTGCCGCCAGAGAGAGAGGTGGAGTTTTCTATAGATCTAGTTCCTGGTACTAGACCTGTATCTATGGCACCATATCGTATGTCGGCATCTGAGTTGGTTGAGTTGAAGAAGCAGTTGAATGAATTGTTAGAAAAGAGGTTTGTGAGGCCGAGTGTATCGCCTTGGGGTGCTCCAGTTTTATTGGTAAAGAAGAAAGATGGAAGTATGCGATTGTGTATTGATTATCGCCAGCTGAATAAGGTGACGATTAAGAATAAGTATCCTCTTCCGAGAATTGATGATTTGATGGACCAGTTGGTAGGTGCGTGTGTGTTTAGTAAAATTGATTTGAGGTCAGTTTATCATCAGATTAGAGTGAAAGAGGAAGATATTCAGAAGACAGCTTTTAGGACACGATACGGACATTACGAATATTCTGTGATGCCGTTCGGGGTTTCTAATGCGCCGAGAGTGTTTATGGAGTATATGAATCGCATTTTCCATGAGCATTTGGATCAATTTGTTGTTGTGTTTATCGATGACATCTTGATTTATTCTAAGTCTCGGGAGGAACATGCGGAACATTTGCGTATTGTATTGCAAATTTTGAAGGAAAAGAGACTTTATGCCAAACTGTCCAAGTGTGAGTTCTGGTTATCAGAAGTGAGTTTTCTTGGGCATGTGATTTCAGGTAATGGTATTGTTGTGGATCCATCCAAAGTAGATGCAGTTCTACAATGGGAGGCTCCTAGATTTGTTACTGAAATTAGAAGCTTTTTGGGTTTAGCTGGATATTATCGAAGATTCATTGAAGGCTTTTCCAAGTTAGTACTTCCTTTGACCCAGCTGACCTGTAAAGGTAAAGCGTTTATTTGGGATATTCAGTATGAGGAAAGTTTTAGTGAGCTGAAGAGAAGATTGACTACAGCTCCGATTTTGATCTTACCGAAGATTGACTACAGCTCCGATTTTGATCTTACCGAATTTTAGTGAACCGTTTGTGGTGTATTGCGATGCGTCTTTGATTGGGTTAGGTGGAGTGTTGATGCAAGAAGGTAAGGTTGTGGCTTATGCTTCGAGGCAGTTGAGGGTTCATGAGAAAAATTACCCTACTCATGATTTGGAATTAGCTGCGGTGGTTTTTGTATTGAAAATTTGGAGACATTATCTCTACGGTGCAAGATTCAAAGTCTTTAGTGATCATAAGAGTCTAAAATATTTGTTTGATCAGAAAGAGCTGAATATGAGGCAACGGAGATGGTTGGAAATTTTGAAGGACTATGATTTTAGCTTGAATTACCATCCTGGTAAAGCTAATGTGGTAGCCGATGCTTTAAGTCGGAAATCTTTGCATATGTCTGCTTTGATGGTTAAAGAGTGGGAACTTTTGGAAGAATTTAGAGATTAGAGTTTGGTGTGTGTATTGACATCTGATAGCGTGAGGCTTGGTATGTTAAGGGTCACTAATGATTTTCTGTTGACCGTTAGCGAGAAACAGAGGCTGGATGTGAAATTTGTTGATTTGATGACAGTTGGAGATAAAGGTGTGAATGGTGACTTTAAAGTGGATGATAATGGTGTTTTGAGATTCCGTGGTAGAATTTGTATTCCTGGTGATTCAGAATTGAAAAAGATGATTTTAGAGGAAGGACACCGGAGTAGTTTGAGTATACATCCGGGAGCTAATAAAATGTATCAAGATTTGAAGAAGATCTTTTGGTGGTCCGGATTAAAGAGGGATGTGGCTCAGTATGTTTATGCGTGTTTGACGTGTCAGAAGTCAAAGGTAGAACATCAGAAGCCTAGTGGATTATTGCAACCGTTGGATATTCCCGAGTGGAAATGGGACAGCATTTCTATGGATTTTGTGACAGGGTTGCCGAATACTCAGAGAGGACATAATGCCATTTGGGTGGTTGTGGGTAGGCTAACTAAATCGGCGCATTTCATTCCGATTGACATCAGTTTTTCTTTGGAGAGGTTGGCTGAGTTTTTTTTCCGTGTGATTGTGAAGCTACATGGTGTTCCGTTGTGTATTGTTTCAGATCGAGATCTGAGGTTTACTTCCAGATTTTGGGAAAGTTTGCAAAAGGCGTTGGGTTCCAAGTTGAGATTGAGTTCTGCTTATCATCCTCAGACGGATGGTTAAACCGAGAGAACTATTCAATCATTGGAAGATTTGCTGAGAGCTTGTGTTCTTGAGCAAGGTGCTGCTTGGGATAGTTATCTTTCGTTGGTTGAATTCGCGTATAATAACAGTTTCCATTCGAGTATTGGAATGGCACCTTTTGAAGCGTTGTATAGAAGAAGATGTCGAACACCTTTGTGTTGGCATGAATCTGGTGAGAGTTCGGTGGTTGGACCGGAGTTAGTTCAACAAACTACGGAAAAGGTGAAACTTATTCGTGAGAAGATGAAGGCTTCTCAGAGTAGGCAGAAGAGTTATCATGATCGAAGGAGGAAAGATCTTGAGTTTCGAGAAGGCGATCATGTATTTTTGAGAGTTACACCGGTGACGGGTGTTGGACGCGCATTGAAGTCGAAGAAACTTACTTCTCGGTTTATTGGTCCTTACCAGATATCCGCGAGAGTGGGTGCTGTGACTTATCAGGTGGCGTTGCCACCGAATCTTTCGAATTTACATGATGTGTTCCATGTTTCACAGCTTCGGAAGTATGTTCCGGATCCGTCGCATGTGATTCCGATGGATGAGGTTGAAGTAAGGGAGAACCTTACAGTTGAGGCATTACCGGTTAAGGAGATTGAAAGAATCTTTCAAGCGATGGACTGTGCTAAGGAACAGAAGGTAAGACTGGGTACTCACATGTTGCAGGAGGAGGCTGATGATTGGTGGGTTATTGCGCATCAGGTGTGGGAAGCTACAGGTGAAGATGTCACTTGGGCTTTGTTTAGCAGTGATTTTTTGAGGAAGTATTTTCCTGAAGATGTTAGAGGGAAAAAAGAGATAGAGTTCTTGGAGTTGAAACAGGGTAACATGTCTGTTATTGGTTACACTGCTAAGTTTGTGGAGCTTGTTCAGTTTTATCCACATTATGCTGAAGCAACTGCAGAGTTTTCCAAATGTGTGAAGTTTGAGAACGGGTTGCGTCCCGAGATCAAACAGGCAATTGGTTATCAAAGAATTAGGAGGTTTTCGGATTTGGTGGATTGTTGTAGAATTTATGAGGAGGATAGCAAAGCTCGTTCTACTCATTATAAGAGTGTGAACGAAAGGAAAGGAAAGCAGCCATTTCGTGGTGGTCCTTATGTGGCACCAGCTGACAAGGGAAAACAAAGGGCTAATTTTGATAAAAGGCCAAGTGGGGGAGGTATGTATAATCCTCTGAGATATTCTCTAGGAAACTTAGGAATAGAGTGGATCATGATGGCTACTGGAAGAGGTCCTACTAGTGCGGTCATGATGCCACGAGCAGTGGAGGTTCAAGTGGAATATTATCATCATACACATTTGTTGTTACGATGGTAGTACTCTCAGGCGAACCTTCGATCTCGTGTTTCTTTTGACCATACCCTGACCTAGACTGCATCCGTAAGTGGGGAGGGATGATTCTTACAGGTATAGGTACTGTTGGTGACTTTGTTTTTGATGGTGACTATGGTTCCGTTGGTGACTTTGGTTCTTATGGTGGTTCCGAAACTATGCCGAATCTTTGATCTTGTGCTGTGTGGTACTATGCAACGATCCATCCATGACCAGTGGAAGCTTTGATCCTATGTCTTATTACATTCATAACTTTGCATTGCATTTGCATCTTGCATCATTTTTCATATCTGTCTCCGACCAGAACAGTGAGCTCATCCATCCTTTGTCCTCGACTTGCAGTTGATCTCCTGACTTTCGTATTGGACTTGAATCAGTATCTTGGAAGAATCATGAACTCAGGGGAACATAATCAGTTTTTGATTAGGGTCGATGTTGAATTGATGAAGAATCAGTTAGACCAACTTGTGGAAGCTATGGCCGCCATAACTAGGGGGAGGCTAGTATTCAGAGAATTGGGAATGTCATTCCACCTCCGGCGAACAATGTTGCTCAAGCTCAGCCTGTTCGAATCCCTGATGAGGATCAAGCTATACAGGAGCGTACCATCGTCCGAGATGGACATTCTTCTTCTCTTAATGCCACACACTATCATAGCTTTGCCTTCTCTGTGCCAGATTTCCAAGGGGTAGTTCCAAAGATGAAACCTAAAAATCCACGGGCTGTCCAGTTCAATGAAAGATGTCGTGTATTGGAAGAGAAGCTTGATGCCCTAATGAGGCGTGATACTCTTGATTTGAGTGCTTCAAGCATGTGTTTGGTACCAGGCCTTGTGTTACCTCCGAAGTTCAAGATGCCAAAATTTGAGCAGTACAAGGGGGATAGTTGTCCGAAGCAACATTTGGTAAAGTTTTGCAGAAGAATGACCTCATATGTCCGTAATGACAAGCTTATGATTCACTGTGTCCAGGACAGTCTGAGTGGGGCATCATTGAGTTGGTATGTGCAGTTAGAAAGTGGTTGCATCCAATCATGGACAGACCTAGCTAATGCCTTCATGAAGCAATGCAGTTATAATCTTGACATGGCTCAAGCGGATAATGAATCATTCAGAGAGTATGCTCAGAAATGGAGTTAGCTGCTCGCGTTCAACCACCACTTTTGGAGAGAGAATTGGTTGATATGTTTATGGGTACTTTTCAAGGACCATACTTCGATAAGATGATTGGGGCATCAAAATTCTCTAACATGGTAATAATTGGAGAACGCATTGAGGTCGGTATCAAGATTGGAAAGATTCAAGACGCCTCGAACTTCCTAGCTAATGAAAGTGAATCAATTGTCAATTCTCAAGAAGAATGGGAGGAAGAAAATAGTTCCATCTGGGAACATCCACCTCGTCCTCAATACTCAGATGTTTCAATTGTCCAGAGTCAACAATCTTCTGGGTCTCCGTATCAAGGACAATATCCTTCTCCAAATCAAGGACCTCGTCAGTACCAACGATCATACTGCCGTCAGCTGCGTCAGCATGCCCGACAAAGGCCAAGGAAGCCAGAGAGGAATTTCACTCAATTGCCAATGTCGTATAGTCAGATGTTGCCGGATTTGATCAGAGGTGGACTTATAGTGCCGAAAGAATTGAAGCCAGTGCCTTTTCCGTACCCACCAGGTTTTGATGCCAACGCCCGTTGTGATTACCATGCTGGGGCACAGGGGCATTCAACTGAAGACTTTAAGGTGCTTAAGAGCAAGATTCAGACTCTGCTTCATTCCGAGATGTTCTCATTCACACCTCAGGGTATTCAGATCAACAATTCTCCTTCATCCAGTTATGTGGGTTCATCAGTACAGGTCATGGAAGAAATCACCGAGAGCAGTTGTGCAGATGATTATCAGACTAACTTTGATGAACAATTCTGAAGATGGCTAGTTCAAAAGCAAATCCAGATTGGAAAGCCCAGTTCCCCGGAGCTGACTATCTTTTAGATCATGTCATTTCTTTGCATTTGTAGTTTCTTTTCTGTTAATGTGCAAACTCATTTGTGAAACTTGTCTGTTTTCAGTTGATAATGATAATGAAATGAATATTCATGTTTTGATTAAATCCATTTGTGTTCACTCATACTTTTTTATCAATATCTGACACTTGTTTAAGCAGGATCTAGGGGAGGATGATGAAATTTAAAGACGCAAACTTCTGATTGTATGCTTTTGAAATAAAACCTTGTTGATGATATACAGGCATTGTTTCAAATCCCTAAACACCGGAGATATAAGGAAGATAATCCCTTGTCAACCCCGTTGAGCCTCGGAGTAGGAGTTTCTTTCTGAAAATGGAAAAAACCTCAACCTTAACCTGGGGCAGGGTAGGTGTCAGTTAATTTAACCAAGCGTTCAAATTTCAAAGGAGTGCCCCATTCGAGGATCAATTACATCAATGGTTATCCCTCACCAACCGAAGAGTGAGGCAGTCGCAACCCTTCCAAACAAGTCAGACAAGCCAGTGTCACACGATTTGTTCAAAACAAAAAGTTCGCTAAGTCGAAACTTGAAAACAAGTGACTTAGGCAAAAGTTAGGGCATCCCGCTGGACTCCAAAAATCGAAAAAAGATTAAAAAAGAATCAGTCCAGGCAAAATCAGGGAAAACAAAAGAATAAAAAGCGAAAAATAAGAAAAAAAGAAAAAATCCTTGAGTAAAGAACAAGTCGTGTGACTACAGACACCAAAGAGAAAAGGGGTGACTGTCACTCCAAAAACCGTGTGGGCTCCTTCTATCCTCCTACCATTCATTAAACTTTTTGAAAGGTGAGCGCCTGTGTCAAGTTAGCTGAACGTAGGACTTGAGAACATCAAGGAGAATGGGTGGTTTAAATCAAAACTTTGGGCCTTATATCCTTTCTTTCTTAAACCGTGAACCAGGCCACGTTACAACCTTCGAAAGACCTAATTGAAGCAGGGTTATTTCAAAAGAATACTTCGGTAAAGATCGCGTCGAAGCTGACTCCTAAAAGGATTTTCTTACCATTCATGTTGGTATCAGTGACATTTTGATTAGTGATTCATTCACTATATGTCACAACATTTTTCCAGTGAACAAACTTGGATTTCAAAACTGTCATGTGCATTGCATTCAAATTATCTTTTCAAATGATCGGTTTTACTTGTGAGTAAGCACTTTTCAAATTATCTTTTCAAATGATCGGTTTCAAATTATCTTTTCAAATGATCTTTTCAAATGATCGGTTTTCAAAAGATAAGATGCAAAATGCCTGAGTACTCTGTTGAGCAGGGGCAAGCCATATGAAAGGGGCAATTCATTCCAAGATTCAGCCAATCTGGGGCAATCAGGTCGAGATTCGACAAATCTCTCGAAGGCCAGTTAGTCAGAGGTACTCTTTCAAAGATCAGTTAGACAGGGGTAAAGTCGTGTCAAGGCTTGTACTGGGGCAAGTCATTTCAGGAGTACAAAAAGTTATTCTCTCCGGAGAACGGTTAATCAAAGTCATAGGGCAAGATATGTCAAATCTTCATGAGACCTCTCGAAGACAGGTTCCTTTATAGTTTATGATGTATCAGGGCATCTTTTGGTTATATCACATATGCAGGGTTCATGTTGATAGCTAGCACGTGATGACCCCAGTAGAGTTTCTCTCCCTGCCAGAGATTGCTAAAGTTTCATCACTCGTGGCAGAGCATTATAAAGATTATACTCCCCAGTAAGAGTTCAAAATTTCGCTCTCCCCTAGTCAAGTTAGTGAAGTTCATTGCTTGTCAGCAAAAGTTTATATGCCTGTACAAGATAAGAGTGTTGGGTTTGTGCTTCCCCAGTTTATGGCAAAGTTGTTCCCATCTTCCCAACAGAGACAGGGATTGAAGGTAGGTTTCCAATGGAGGAGTAAGCTCAATGTTGTCCCCTAGCAGAGTTGATGTCGTCAATCATTGTTCCCCAAGCAAAGTTGTTGGTGGTGGATGGTATTCCCCAGCAGGTTAAAGGCGTTTCCTTGACCACATGTTAAGTTCAATGATATTCCCCATCAGGTTCGGTGTTATTGACTTAATTCCCCAAGCAGAGTTTGGGTGCTAGTCATCTCAGTGGCTAGGTCAACCGTGGTTGACATCCCCGACAGATTTCAAGTCCAATGGTTATTAGCACCTTTTCTGTGGCAGATCTTTGGGTTCCATCCTCACTAGTTGTTATTCTTGATCCCCAATGGAGTGGGAGTTCTTTTCGGGTTTCATCTTTAGCAGAGGTTATATCAGGAAGGTTGTTTAGTGTGACTTCCTCAGCAGGGTTCGTGACCGCGGAGACAATTCAGTTTGTCTTCCCCAGCGGAGTTGGCCTCATCTCTTCGGCATTTATTTTGCTGGAGGGGCCCTTTTGCATATAGTAAGCATTTTTCATTTCATCATTAAATGCGTAGCATTTCTATTTTGTATGGAGCATTACGCCATAGAAAAAAAATTCAAGCATATGCATGCGAAGCATAAGCCAGATTCAGTACCTTACGGGGAAGCCTGGATCAATTTTCAATCAAGATAGTGACATATCCCTAGAGAGAATGCCAAGTCATTCCCCAGCAAACATTTCAGTTAACCTCTGCTTACCTTTCTTCAGGGTCGTAGGTCATACGTCGATCTTACCCTCGATCAGTCCTTGTCCATCAACCCTTTGATGACGACATTCCAAAATAGAATTTCTTTCCGCCAAACCCCTTTGACGATGTGTTTCCTTCAGTCATGTTTCCTTTCCATCAAACCCCTTTGATGATGTGTTTCTTCGTATAGAATTTCTTTCCGTCAAACCCCTTTGACAATGTGTTTCCTTCGGTCAGGTTTCCTTTCCGTCAAACCCCTTTGATGATGTGTTTCTTCGTATAAAATTTCTTTCTGTCAAACCCCTTTGACGAGGTGTTTCTTGGGTTTCATGTTGTCTTTTCGTCAAATCCCTTTGAGGATGTGGTCCGTTGAGTATGTTTTTCTTTCCGTCAAATCCCTTTGACATTGTGGTCCGTTGGGTTTGTTTTTCTTTCCGTCAAATCCCTTTGACGATGTGGTCCGTTGGGTTTCATGTTATCTTTCCGTCAAATCCCTTTGACGATGTAGTCTGTTGAGTATGTTTTTCTTTCTGTCAAATCCCTTTGACGATGTGGTCCGTTGGGTTTGTTTTTTCTTTCTGTCAAATCCCTTTGACGATGTAGTCCGTTGGGTTTGTTTTTCTTTCCGTCAAATCCCTTTGACGATGTGGTCCGTTGGGTTTGTTTTTCTTTCCGTCAAATCCCTTTGACGATGTTGTCCGTTGAGTATGTTTTTCTTTCCGTCAAATCCCTTTGACGAGGTGTTTCTTGAGTTTCATGTTATCTTTCCGGAAAATCCCTTGGACGAGGTGTGGCTGGATTCCAATCATCTTTTCTCCCCACTGTTTGCAAATTTCGCGGTTCTTTTTGTATTCAATCACGTTTTACCTTGAATGTCTGAAAGCCGTTGCTATCATCCTTTCAGGTCCAAGTAGATTGAATAGGGGCAGCTGTAGCACCCCAAATTTGCCCTACCTTTTTCTGGCTTATGTTTCTTTTTCATTTGCATCTCATTTAGGTCATATAATTCATAATCATACAGTGCATTGGACTTCTAAGACATGGGATTACAACATTTCTTTAAATAAGGGTTTTCTATTTGCAAGAGTTTGAAGTCTGGTCCTTGTAATATTCTTATTCAGAGAATTCATCAGAGGCTTTGGGTCAGAGGTTCATTAGTGTGAATCAGGGTTTAATTTCTTCTCAGTTCAAGTCATCTTCTTCAAGATTTATTAGTGTACATCAAGGTGAATTAGGGTTTGTTTTCAAGGTTGAGTTGTAGACTTCATCAGGTTGTCAAGCAAGGGTTCATGTGAGGATTCACTTGATCAAAGATTCAGAGGATATTTGATTCAAACGTTTTGTTTCAGTGGCAAGATTATTCAGTGATAGCTGTGTGCACTTTATCAGAGGCTCATGAAAATATTTGGGATTGGTTATCCATTTACTAAACCATGTTCTTATCCATTTTTTAATATCCACATCATAAACTATTTTTTAACCAATTTCTAAACCCATTTTACCATATTCAATCCAATATCCATTCTTTATCCATTTTTCAAACCAATTTTAAGCTATTATCCATATCCATTAATATTTCTAAACATCAAAATCCATTTTTTATGCATTATCCAATTTTCCATATTTTCCAATAGCCATTTTTATTTTTATCCATTTTCACTTATCCAATTTCATATCCATATTTCTAATTACCCATCCATATCCAATATCCAAATCATTTTATCATTTTCTACTTTCAAAGTGAAGTCCATATACAATATTCATCTATGCCCATCTATTTTCTTACGATCCTCATACAAGGCAATTACACAAAAGAAAATTGAAGAAAAAAAAAGGCAACTACAAGCTTGATACAAGCCCCACTTCAAGTCGTCTCCAAGCTGCTACATGAAAATACATCCCTCACGTTACTGCAATTCCCAAGCCAACAACATAACGTGGCTACTTGAAGCTACATGGCCCACCAAATTCATACAAATTGCCAAGCCTTCAAACAATTGATATTCTCACAAGCCACTACACCAAGTTGTTCATACGAACGTCACATAAGCCAATGAGCCAAGCCAAAACGTAGCAGTTGCAAAAGCTAAAAACGACATCAAAAAGTTCATAAATAAGTCACGTACCACACGTTGAATTGAAACGCATCTGTAGCTCCAAAACGACAATTGATTCCAACCAAAATTCTCAATACACGCAGGTGTAAAACTCGTGACCGATTTCACGTGCAAATCCCAACTGAAAAATCAGAATTTCACAACAATTCGCATAACAAAATTTCCACTGAAAAGCCTATTCTACCCTTCCCCAAACATATGTATAAAGCTGCAGCTTCCAAAATTCACCATTTCTAATCGGTAGAAATCACATCAGAAAAAGCAATAATCTGCAGAAAATAAACATAACAACAGTTTCGCGCCAACCATGGCAATTCGAACGCAGTGGATTTGAAGAACATCGTAACAACAACGAATTCAGATTCGAAGCAAAATCAACATTATTCAACAACATTTCAAAAGTGAATCGCAGAAGAAGCATAAAGAGAGGTGAATTGAGAAGAAATGGAATCGAGCAAAACTAATCATACCTGGGTTGTGAAACCTTGTTTTGTCATCGAACCACCATCGGAGCGACTCCGATAGGTACGTACGTTGATCTCGTTTCAAACATTGATGTGTGATAATTTGTTCATGTGTTTGTTTCTTTGGATCTACAATTCGATTGTTGCTGATTAGTATAGGTTTGTGATGTTTCCGATTTGAGAATCTTTTACCTTGAGAGTGTGAGTTTGAACTTTGATAAGCAAGATGGTGGCGGAGTGGGAAGAGATTTTGGCGTGGTTGTTTCTAACAGTGGATTTGTGCGAGAAAATGGAGGAGGATGATTTGAGAAAGGTGAGACGTGTTGAGAAGGATTCGACGGGATGGGTCTGATGGCGAGGAGATTGTTGAGGGATTGAAGGCGAATGAGGTGATGATGTAAGGTGATTTGCTTGTGTCCATTGTTGAGTGACGTGTGAGAGTTCGCAAGGATGAGGAGGAGAGTTCTTGAGAAGCGAAAGGTGAAGAAACATTGCCGACGGAGATGTTGAACGGCGACGGCGTGATGGAAAGGAGAAGACAAAGGTTGAGGGAGCTCCGGCGAGGTTTAAAGGATGGCAATTTGATTTGAGGTGGAGAAGAAAGGATGTGATCCCAGTTGCGATGAAGATGGAAGGAAAGGAGTTGACAGCACAGTGAATAAGAAGAGGATATTCTATGTTGGTGGCTTCTTTCTCTGAATTTGGTCTCCTTTTCTCTCAGTTTGTGAAGCGGACTGGGTCTTGGGCCCATAGATTTTTTTTTGCACGACCCTGTTTCACTTGCACACTCTCCCTTGGCTTCTTGTCAAGACCTTTGGCCTGCTGAACTGCAAGGCCCACACGCCTGAAACCTGATCACACCGCCCACCTACTACTGCGTACCCCCTCTGTTTTCATTATTTGAATATTTTTTTAGTAGTTTTTTTTAAATAATTGATTAATTGTTTTAATTGGTTTTAATAGTTGTTTTGGTTTTGATTTTAGGCAATTAGATTAATTCTAAAATCTCGTCTTAATTAGAAGCTAGATTTTAATATTAGTTTTTTAATTCTAGAATTAATTTTAGGATTAGTTTTCTTTAGAGTTAATTTTAGAATTAGATTAGATTTAACTTGAAATAATTTTAGGTTTAATTTTAGAATTAGTTTTAATTTTAGATTAACTCTTTTTGTTAGAATTTAAACTTGGTTAATTTGCACTTTTTTTTAGCTTGGATATTCTTGATTAATTGTCGATCTTGTTTAATTCCTGATTTTCTCTCTGTACTTGAATTTCTCCTAACTCGGTTTCATATTTGATTCTCTCTTTGTGATTGAGTCGTCTGGTGTTTACTTATTGATTACCTCTGTATTCACATGCTCCCTTAAGGCTCCTAGTCCGACTTAATTTCTGATTAAGCTCGGAGTAGGATAGACATTAGGCTCTCAATCCAAGCATGATAACATTAGGTAGGCGTCCCTCCTAACCTTGACCTTAGAGCCACTTTGCATGATAACATGTAGGATTCAGTTTCCCCTAGAGCGTGTGTACGTCTCTCTCTTCTTTCTCAAAATACTAATCAAGACACTTAATAAATACGATGAGTACTGTGCGCCACGAGCCTAAAGTACATTGGAAATGACGTGTGTGGGGTCACCCCTTCACTTTTCTAGAGTGTTTAGCGTACATCCCATTGGGGACGACCATGCGACGCATTCACTCCTGTGTCATAGACTTTAGTGCAGTACGAATCACAAACAAAGTCAATTCACTTATTCAGGAGCGCTTCTTCGAGTTCCGACTCTTTTCTCTCGCACCCATGCGATCGAGACCGTTCCAGTTTTCCCATAGTAGCGTGAACTATGGATGCTCTGATTCCTCATTCCCTGATGAGGATACGTAGGCACGAGATGCGATATCTTGGCGAGCACACTAACAACTAACTTCCCTTTTCTCTCACACCCTTGCGATCGAGACCAACCTGTTAACCAAACCTTTCCTCTTACCCCAGTGCAATCGAGACCCTTTCGACTCGTAGGTCAAACTACAACTGCTCTGATTTCCTCCTTCTGGTTAGATTGAGGATACTTAGGCACAAGCCGGCGATGTCTTGGCGAGCAAACTCCCCCCTTTAGTGCGTAGTCCGTCGAACTACATTGACTCTGACTTTCCCATTGCACGAGAGAATACGTAGGCATACCACGATGATGTCCTATCGAGTCTCTTTTTTCCGTTTTTGTTTTCCCTTTCTGTGTACCTTTTCCGCTTAGCAGTAGGCTTTAGATAACTCACCATTTGATTAGACAACAAGCATGGATCACATCGAGTATGATGGACGCGTGGGGGTTCTAATACCTTCCCCTTGCGTAATCGACTCCTGAGCCCGGACTACGGTTGCGATGACCATGTCTTCTCCCTTTCTAGGTTTTCTTCAATCGTTTCCTTTCCCTGCATTGGGATAAATAATGTTCGGTGGCGACTCTTCTGTCCTAGTCTCTCGTCGGTTATTTTTTGCATATGCGAAAGATGTCATGAAGGAAGAAAGCTTTAACTCAATGTAGAGCAATGCCACTTTTTCCTGATGAATCTTTCATGCTAAGAGAGGGACATTGTCTTGGATGTTAGGGATCCAGAGGCTTGCCACTTATAGCTGTTAGATGAAAGATGAATTTTAGCCAGGATAAAGGAAAGACTCTAACTTGGATTTTGAATCAACAAGTGTGCCACTTACAATAATTATATGGAGAAAAGGTTTTGATTGTTTGTTTTTGAGATGTGATGTATAAAGGAAATGTCCTTCTGCAGAGAGGACTCATGGTCTCATCTGAGAGGATGTTGATTTTGGTGTGCCTTGATCAAAGCCCAAGGTTGAAGCTAAAAGAAAATAACTCCACTGGGGAGGGTTTTATCTGTCTTGTACAAAGCCCAAGATTGAGGCTGATTGGGGAAAGTTCTTATATGAAGCCTAAGAGGAGGCTATCTCTTGCTAAGGATTATTGAAATCCAAGAGCTGGTCCAAATTGTGTTGGGGAATCCAAGGGTTTTATTCTTGCTGGGAATCAGAGAAGAGTTGAAGTATCAGATGCCATGAGACTCTGATTTCTTTGGGGATTTGATGATGGTCAATTGACCCTGGTTGGAGATTTTTAAGGTAAAAGCTTAAACCTTGTTGGGGTCAGGGAAGTTTAAAGTTTGAGTTTAAAAACCTTAGAGGTTTTAACTCTGCTGGAGATTAGTATACTGATGAAATGATCAGGTTTTTTTCTTGTGTTTTAGGAAACTTAAGGGGTCTCTATGTGATCTAAGAGGAAATGAGACTTTCCAAATCTACTTTAATGAAGCCCAAGAGGAGGTTGAGACTGTCCAAGTCTCTCAAGAAGTGGTAGGCTCTGGTGTAGAGAGGGGTCTTTGTATGATGCCCAAGAGGAGGCTGCGGGTTTTAAGGGATGAAGATCAACCTTGGAATGGTCTGATGTTTTGGAATTTTGACTCTCCTGAGGATTGAACTAGTAGAGATGACTAATTTCTATCATATGCTTTTAGGAATCCTTTGGGTCCTTATACTAAGCCCAAGAGGAGGCTGGGGGGACTTCTAAGAAGTCAGTGGGTCCTTGTACTATGCCCAAGAGGAGGCTAAGGTGCTTTTAGGAAGCCTATGGGTCCAAACCTAAGAAAAGTTCAAGAAATGTTTTACCGGGAATTAATCCTTTCTTTGTTGAACAGTTCTAATGTTTAAAGAAATTCAAAAGAGGTTTCACGAAGAATTTATCCTCTATGGGGAAATGAATTTCTTGTATACATATATATTTCTATTTAAGTTTTGACAGTCTTGAGAAAAGTTTCACCGGGAATAATGCCTTTCTTTGTTCCATATTGAATAAGCCCAAGAGGAGGCAGACTGTATAGGGAATTTCCTATGAGGGAACTAGTTTTGACTAAGTTGAAAGTAACCTCTGGTTTGACCTAAGCATAGACCTAACTGCTGGGGAAACTCTAATCAAATATGCACAAGTATATATACAGATAAGTGAATTGACATATATATAAACAAATATGCACTGAAAAAGATATTGGGACTTACATTCTAAGAGGAAGCCCAAGTGTATTGTGATCTGTTGTATTGACTACAACTGTGTGATTGATTAGGGTTTCAAGAAATTGAAGAAATTTTTTAGAAAACTTTGAATTAAATTTGAGTTATAAGAAAGTTTGTTTAAAAAGAAAATAATGTTTAGGGCTTATATAATGACTGAGGCCCAAAATTGTTTTTATACAAAGAGGGGGTTGGATCTTACACTCTAATAGAGGCCCAAAAAATTGTTTGTAAAGAAAGAAAAATGGGGCTTATACTAAAGGAGAGGCCCAGATGATTTACTTGAAAAGGCGACGATCGCGCCGTGATTTAAAAACCACAGAGGGACTTATACAATGGCTGAGGCCCAAAAGTTATTTATGTACAAGAAGGAATGGGTCTTACACTCTAATAGAGGCCCAAAAGTTTATTTTTATACAAGAAATGGGGCTTACAGCTCAAGGAGATGCCCATATGAAAAACAGCAATCGCACCATTATTTTGAAAATTGTATCGGGACTTATACAATGACTGAGACCCAGAATTTGGTATTTACAAAGGAGATGGGTCTTACACTCTAATACACGCCCAAAAGTGTTTTAAATGAAGTTTGAAAAATCAAAATTAAGAGAAAACCCTAATTATAATTAAAGAAATAGTTTTCAAAGGAAATTAAATAAAAAATGATACAAAATATCAAATATATTCAAAAGTAAGTTGTAAAATTTGAAAAAATGTTTTGAAAAATCATGTTTAATCACATGAAAACTTGGAATCCATTTGAATTTGAAAAACCAAGGTGGAAATTTCATTTAAAAATGTTAAAAAAACAAATAAAATGAAATTATTTACAAAAAATCAAACTATATCAAATAAATAATATAAATTTGAATTTTTTATAGAATAAAATATTTTAACATTTTTGTGAATTTTAAAAAAAAGAACAAATAAAAAATGATAAATATTGAGAGAGAAATTAAATTTTGAAATCAATTAAGAAAATGACCTAAAAATTCAAAAATTCAAAATATGGCACTAACAGTCATCTTCTTCCTCACGACCTCCCTCCATGCCCATTTAGCAAAACCCCACATATCTCTCTCAATACGTAATGGTTTTGACTTTTATAAACACGAAAGTTGTGTATTTTTGAACAAGGATTTCAGTGATATAAATTAATTGCATTTATATTAAGTGTGGAGTGAGAAATCAAAAGATGAACACATGAGCCCTAATTTATGCAAGAACACTATGAAATCCTATACACGATAGCTACAAAGTAATTGATTGAGGTGAAACAATCTACATAAGTGCAGAAACATGTTAGTAACTTGAAAACACATTTATGATGCATGGATCACAGAGTTTGAGAGTGTCAGGCTTACCTCTGCAAGAGGAAATCAAATCCTCAGTTGTAGGTGTTACAGATGTTGTGTGATGATCTGGACAGTTTCCTTGGATCTCAAGTAGTGTGTTTGGAAGCTTGGAATGGATTGAAACAACCAGGAACTTGTTGTGGTACCCCAACTACAAATAGGCCAAAAAGCTTGAGCAAATGGATGGTGACTTTGTGATTCTGGTGTTCCAAATGTGTTTTGAGGTTATGGATCACTTGTATATGACATATGTGAGGTGTTAGGATGGTTGGTTTGTGTGGAATTGCTCTCTATTTGAAAATTCAAATGCGACTTGTAAGAGAAGCAAATTCTGGTTTTTTTAGAGTGATTGGAAGGAAAGCATAAGTTGTTATGCTTTGGTGTACTTGAATTGATCAGAAAGAACCTCTATTTATAGTAGAGCAACTTTGTTTTGGGAGCAATAGTGATTGGAGGCTGGATCACTCCATTATGCATTGAACTTTGTCATGTAGCCAAAGTCTCCTCTAGCCATTGACTTAAGTCAATCTTGCAGGCTATGAGTCTTCTGTTGCAGGGATAAGGCTTGAATCCTTTAGTTATCAATGACTCAGTCCATGCCACCTCAATGTATCTCTTGAATGCCTTGGAACAAAATTGAAGTTTTTGGAATTTCAAAGTTGAATTTCACATGCCAAGGAATAGGATTTTTAACTTGTGAGGCTTTGTGATCAGATTTTCCATCATTTGTGTTGATTTTGGACATAAATGAAATGATGAAAGTGTCCAAAATTGGCTCAAGAAATTGTGGGAACCAAGTCATATTTTCATGCCTTTGTGTGGGCAGGGTGAAATATGCCATTTTTGGAGGCTTATAACTCCTTGCTCAAGTTGAACCATGGGAGGCTCTTGTACTTTTTGGAAATCCCCAATAACATATTTCAACTTTGATGTTCAACTTTGGTCTTGAATCATCTTGGATCATAATGAAAAATGGCCTCAAAGTTGGTGAAAATGCAAAACAGATTCTGTCTAAATTTCACTAAGTGTTGGATAAATGGCCATTTTCAAATTTTTGTGATTTTGATCAATCCATAACTCAAAATCCATGAGGATTTGGAATCTGTTGTAGTTGACAATCTTGAACTATGTAATGAGAGCTTTCATTTGAGCTTTAGATGGAAGAAAAAGGTTGCTTGGATCACAAGTTATGGTCTTGCAAAGTTGGGTATAAATCATTTCTTTTTTTCATAACTTAGTGAAATTTCAAGTTTCTTATGGTTGCCCCTTTTGCAAGTAACCCTACTTTTCTTGATTTTTCTTGATGGATGATGATCCAAACCATAAGTTAACATTATTTTTGACTTAGGGAAGCCTTTTTTGTCAAGAAATTCAAAAAGTCAAATTTGATTTTTGGCACAGTTGACTTTTTGTCAGATGAATTTCAAACTTTGTGATCCTCTATGA
Source organism: Lathyrus tuberosus (assembly GCA_022829125.1). Taxonomy (NCBI): domain Eukaryota; kingdom Viridiplantae; phylum Streptophyta; class Magnoliopsida; order Fabales; family Fabaceae; genus Lathyrus; species Lathyrus tuberosus. The sequence continues at coordinate 148,448 of JALAZF010000563.1, forward strand.
AATCAAGTCCTTGGCCTAATTCAAACCAAATGGATGGATTCCATAGGTGTTTTAGAGTGTCTTGAATCATGTCCCAAGGTTTGGGATCATGTCTTGGTCAAAAGTTAAAGGTACAGTTGACTTTTCATCAAAAAACCCTAATTGGTCCAGATGAATTTGAATCCTTGTACTGCTTATGAACCAAGTTATTTGAGTCAATCCAATCTTGTAAATGGATCAATATGATGTATTGGAAGTCTTCAAAACACTTCTTGAGGTCTTGGCCCATGCCTTACTTCAAAAGTCAACTTAGGGGTCAATTAGGTCAAGAAACCCTAATTCCTGATTTTTTATGATTGCATCCCCTGAGACTATTTTGAACTTGTGATTGGGTCCATGAGGTCCCTTTGAGCTTCTTGGATCATTTTTTGAAGTATTGGCTCATTCCTAGATGAAAATTTCTCTATGGAGTGCCTTAGTCGACCAAAACCCTAATTTGGTGACACTAATGATCTTGAGGCTTGATCCACTTAAAATGTTGCACTCTTGTGCTTGATTCTTGATGTGGGAGACCTCTTGATCCTTAATAAATGTTTGAGAGGTTTGACAAGTTGAGGATTATGTTCATTCTTGATTGATCCTTAGTCTAAGTACTCTGAAAGGGTCCAAAACCCTAATTCTTGATTGTAGTGAATGCTCAACAATCTTTGAGAGGATTGATGAGGCATGAAGGTACATCTGTAGCGCGATTTTTGTGGTTTCGAATCACTATCGCTTTGGTACTATAGTTCGATTCATTTTTTATCCTATGAAGCTAATTAAGGAAGGGAAATAGATGTCTCCAATTAACCCTGCTTGCTTAATGAGTTTAAACAGATGGCTGTTGGTTTACAGATGCTATCAAAATAGGGGGGTTCTGTCTTAGGTTTATTTCGCTTGAGAATAGGGTGTCTTGAGGCTTTTGATAAGATGCTGGATTTGGTTTTTTCTGACTGATGTATGAAAGTACTGGACCTAGGTTTTTCGATTAGTATGCTCGCTAAGATCTCGCAATCTTATGCATATGTATTCCCGTTAAAGAAAACAGGGAAATCAGAGCAGTCGTAGTTCCTCCTATTCAATGGGAGGAAAAAGGTGTTTTGGTGTCTTGTTCAAAGCCCAAGACGGAGGCTAAAAGGAGTATTTGTGTCTTGTTCAAAGCCCAAGATTGAAGCTAAAAGGTTTATTTGTGTCTTGTTCAAAGCCCAAGATTGAAGCTAAAAGGTTTGACTGAGAGAGAACTTGTCCTCTCTAAAGAGGGATTGTTGATTTTTAGGTGCCTTGATCAAAGCGCAAGGTTGATTCTAAAAGGTTGATTGACTCCACTGGGTAAGTCCTTATACAAAGCCTATGAGGAGGTTGTATGAGACCGACTCAACAAGAGAGTGGATATATTGGTGTCTTGTACAAAGCCCAAGACGAAGGCTAAAAGAGACTGGCTCTTTGGGAGATACCCTTATATTAAGCCTAAGAGGAGGCTATAAGTTTGAATTTTCAGGGGAAAGTGTTCTATCTGTCTTGTACAAAGCCCAAGATTGAGGCTAAAAGGGTTTGACTCAACAAGAAAGTCTTTTATACTCAACAAGAGAGTGATCTAATGTCTCGTATGAAGCCCGAGAGGGAGGCTAAAAGGGGATGGACTCAACAAGAGAGTCTGAAAGTTGATTGACTCAACAAGAGAGTCTCTTATACTCAACAAAAGAGTGTTGTATACTCAATAAGAGAGTGTTTTGTTATCTCATACGAATCCCGAGATTGAGGCTAAAAGGAGATTGACTCAACAAGAGAGTCTTGAAAAGGTTAGCTCCGCTGGGGAGAATCATTTGTACAAAGCCCAAGAGGAGGCTAATTTTCCTGAAGAAGGGATCATTATACAAAGCTTAAGAGGAGGCTATCTTCCTGCTGAGGATTAGATCCATAAGCAGGCCCAAGGGTGAGGAACTCTCATGAGAGAGACCGGGTTTGTGCTGGAGATTGATCCAGAGTGATCGGTGTTTTTTCCTATGTTTGAAAGGAACTTGAGAATGTCTTTGAGACTCAAAGGGGTTTTAGACTGTCCAAGTCTACTGGTGAAGAGTTTTATCTTTTGTAGGATGCCCAAAAAAGGGCAAGGGCTTTAAGGGATGAAAACCAACCCTAAAGTGGCCAGAGGTTTGACACTGGAAAGACTGCTCTAGCAAAGGATGACTAAGTTATGTCTTATACCTTTAGGAGGTCGTTAGGGTCCTTGTATTAAGCCCAAGAGAAGGCATGAGAACTTCTAAGAAGCCGAAGGGTCCTTGTACAACGCCCAAGAGGAGGCAGGGATGCTTTTAGGAAGCCTGTGGGTCCCCAAACCAAGAGAAGTTCAAGAAATGCAATTCACAGAGAAGAGATCATTCCAGGAAAGTTCGAGGGTTTGGAAGAAACTCAAGAGATGTTATTCACGGAGAATAGATCAACTCCGGGGAGTAGAATTTCTTTGACAATTTCTAAGGGTGACAGTCTGAGAAAAGGTTCACCGAGAATACTACCTTTCTCTTTGTTCCATATTGTTTAACCCCAAGAGAAGGGAAAACTGTATCTGGAATCCTACGGGGGATCTAGTTTTGTTTGTATTTAAGAGTGACCAAAGTGGCTTTACCTAGTTCTAGACGTAGTTGCCGGGAAAACTCTAAATAACTATACTAGTATATATATACAGTTGATATATGACCAGTATTTAAAGAGGGTATGAAAGAAGACTTACAGTGAAGCAGCCCCACAATACAATTATATATATGAAAGCAGATAAAAGAAAGCGGATAAACACTTACCCATTGTAGAGCTTCCATGTTGTTTTGTTAGTTGTTTAACAAAGAAATTAAAGAAAGTTTTGATAGAAACTATTCATTTGGATTCAAAATCAAAGGACATAATACTTTGAACGGAGATCGGGGCTTACAGTTTAGGGAAAGGCCCAAAATTTAACAGTGATGGCACTGTTGTTTGTACTGGGATTTATACAACGACTGAGGCCCAAAAAGGTTTGGTCAAAAGAGGATTGGGTCTTACACTCTATCAGAGGCCCAAAGAGTTTGAAAATGAATAAAGATGGGTCTTATAGCTCAAGGAGAAACCCAGATGATTTTTGTTAAAAAGGCGACGATTGCGTCGTATTTTGAAAACGTACAGAGGGACTTATACAATGTGTGAGGCCCACAATAGTTTATTTACACGGGGATTGGGTCTTACACTCTATTAGAGGCCCAAAAGTGTTTTTGTACATGTGATGGGGCTTACAACTCAAGGAGAGACCTAAGGTTTTGTTTGAAAATGACGATCGCGCCGAGGTTTTTGAAAACACCGTGGGTCTTATACAATGACTGAGGCCCAAAAAGTTTTTGTTTCAAAGAGGGATTGGGTCATACACTCTATTAGAGGCCCAAAGTGTGAAAAAGACTTGTTTAGGGTGAAAATCAAAGAAACCCTAATTTTATCATTTTTAAAAGTAATTTTCAAAGAAAATGGATTAAAATGATAAAAAAACACCAAATAATTTTGAATAAACAACTTGTGAATTTTGGTTAAGGTTTGAAAAATGATGTTTTAATCACAAGATGAATTAAATCTCATTTGGTCTTGATTTTTCAAGGTGGATATTCATTTTTAAAAGGTTTAAAAACAATAAAATTGAATTTATTTACAAAAATATCAACCATATTAAATAATTAATATAAATCTTATTTTTTTGTGGAATAAAATATTTTAACATTTTTGTGATTTTTTGCAAAAAGAACCAATAAAAAGTCATTAAAATTGAGAGAGTTATTAATTTTCCAAATCATTTAAAATAATATGAAAAATAATAAAAAGTGGGAAAAATGATAAAAAGAGGATCTGGGGCGAGGGGGATTCGAACCCCAGACCTCTTGTGTGCAGCGCGTGCCCTCTACCAATGAGCTGGTGATACATCCGTGTATCAAAACCACCCCATGGATATATGAGGGTTGCCTTGTTTTTGTCCTAGCCAAGGCAAGGCAAGGCAAGATTTTAGCCAAAAACGTGAAGCTTGTAACTTTCTCATTTCTCCATGGATTGGGACAAAATTTAGGTATATCCTGCCTAGAATTTCACAAGGAATCCAATGGTGGTGGTGGTTTTTTCAGATGAGGCTCCTATTGAAAAACCCGATAGTGGTTTTAAAATAGGCCTTGATTTGCATTTTCTATGCTACCTCTTGTTACAGGCATGAATTACATGATGAATTGGTTCAAACACAACATATATAACATGTATAAGATATGCATGATCAGTGGACTTCAAAGTAATGCATATTTCAAAGAGTTCAAACTATGATGCTTACCTCTTTATGAGCTTTTTGTGCAATCTGTCAAGTGTTTTGTTCCAGAAACAATTTGATGCTTTGGACACCCTCAAATGATCACTTAGAAGCTTTTAGGATGGTTGGAACCAACTGGAATCCTCAGGAACAAGTTTGAGCTCTTTTTTGCAAAAGGGGCAAAAGTGACCAATATAGCAACTCTCTCAAATGGTGTTCCAGATATGGGGAACCATTTGGGACAGTTCAAGGATGATATTTGGAGTGTGTTTGAGGTTTTATCTAGTTTTGAAAGTGATTGAAACAAGACAATGCTTGAAAAATGCAAAAAAGTCCAATTTTGAGGTTTTGAGAGGGGACTTTGTGATTTTGGTGTTACAGGTCATTTGTGAGAGTTTGGACAGCTTAGATATGACATATTAAATGTGTTTGGATCATGAGCTGTGATGGAAATGCTCTCTAACTCAAAAACTCAGAGTTACCTTGCTAAAGAAGGTATTTTTTCCTAGAGAAAGGGATTTTGAGGAAAACAAGTGTTGTAGTGCTTTGGTGTACTTAAACTGAGCACAAATGAGCTCTATTTATAGTAGAGCAAGTTTGTTTTGCAAGCAATAGTGAATGGCAACTGTAGCAGCTCATTGTCCAATTGCATCACTTTGGAATCTTAAGTATCCTATAGCCATTGACTAGAGGTTAGAGCACAGGACTATGTGTCTTTGGTTCAGAGCTTATCCTTGACTCATTCAGTTGGAAATGGCTCAGTTCATGCCACCTTGGTGCACCCATTGAATGCTCCAAAACAAAATTGGAGTCTTGTCCCCCTTTTAGGCTTTATAAGTTTGGCATACTACTTATAGTTCCAAAGACTTGGGACGCTTATGGATCAGTGTTGGTTCCTCCTTAGTCTCCCCCTGAGGTGTTCAAATGGATAAACTTGTTTGTCATTTGCAAAATTTGAACAAATCGAGAAAAATGCTCAAATCTGCCTTGTTATGACAGTTGCAGCAATGCATATTGCCATTGTCACAACTCTTAGCTCAGATGGAATTTGACGGAGTTCTTGGCCATTTTGGAAAGCCCTCATATGATACAACACATGTGTGATCATAGTTGGTCTTGAGACATTTTTGATCCAAGTGAAAAATCCCCCTACTTTTGGAAAAAAAGCAAGACAGATTATGACTTAGTGAAAATTTCACTAAGTGTTGGAAAAAGTGACATTTCATGTTTTCAGCCATTTTGATCACTCCATAACTTAAAATCCATGAGGAATTGGAATGAGGTGTAGTTGACACTTTTAAAGTATGTCATGAGAGCTACAAATCCATCTTTGGATCAGCCAAAGTGGTTACTTGGATCTCAAGTTATGATCCTCTCAAGTTCCATAACTTTCTTTAATTTTTCTTGATGAATGATGATTCCAATCACACATTAACATCATTTTAGGGTCAAGGAACCATAATTATGAAAAATCTCAAAAAGTCAAATTTGACTTTTGTGCCCAGTTGACTTTTTACCAGATGAATTCCAAACTGTGTGATCCTCTATGAAATCAAGTCCTTGAACTAAATCAAACTTGATGGATATGTTCCATAGGTGTTATAGGGTGTATTGAATCATGTCCCAAGGTTAGGGAGCATGTCTGGGTCAACAGTCAAAGGTACAGTTGACTTTTTCCTCAAAACCCTAATTGTGGTCCTGATGAAATTAAAGCTTGTGGATCAAGGTTCTTGAATCAATCCATTGTTGCAAATGGATCAATGTAATGTATGGGAGACCCTTAAATCATGTCTTGAGGTCTTGGCTCATGCTTTGTCCCAAAAGTCAACTTAGGGGTGAATTAGGTCAAGACACCCAAATTCAAATTGATTTGATGATTGGGTCCAAGAGGTACCTTGAAGCATCTTAGGTTGTGCTTTGAAGCAATGGCTCATGCCTAGATGAAAATTTTCATCTGGAGGCCTTGGTCGACCAAAACCCTAATTTGGTGACACTGGCGATCTTGAGGCTTGATCCACCCAGAATGCTGTAACCTTGTGCTTGATTCTTGATGTGGGAGTCCTCTTGATCCTTTGTGGGTGTTTGAGAGGTTAGGCAAGGTGAAAATCATGTAATTTCTTGATTGATCCTTTGTCTAAGGCTTTGAGAGGGCTTGAAACCCTAATCTTTGTTTATAGTGCATGCTCAATAACCTTTGAGGAGATTGACTGAGGCATGTTGGTTCATCCATATTGTGGTGATGATTTGCACAATGATGGGAAATATTAGTGGTCAAAATTTGGGGTATGACAACATCCATATTATGGTGATGATTTGCACAATGATGGGAAATCTCGTGGTCAAAATATGGGGTATGACAGACGCCCCTATTTAATCTTCTTAGACCTGAAGGTGTGAATGGCGAAGACGTTGAGACATTCAAGGTAAAAGAGGATTAAATATCAGAATACCCAAAATTTTGACTGTGGTTATGAATGGTAGCAGTTTGCTCATCCATCTTCTTTTGCTAAGTAATATTACTTAGAAAAGGGTATAACTTCCCCTCGATCCTGGTCTTCAGCCATGGAACTGGTCTTAGTTTCTTGAAGAAATAAACTTCCCCTCGATCCTGGTTTCAGCCATGGAACTAGTCTCAGTTTTCTTTTTTTGTCTAAATAAACCTCCCCTCGATCCTGATCTTCAGCCATGGAACTGGTCTCAGTTTCTTCTTGTCGAGTTCTTTTCTTGACAAGGAATGTTATCCATTGTAGCGGTCTTCATCAAACTTCTCGGCGAGTTTTACTGGGGAGACGCCATTTGATGGAAAAAGATTTGATGTCAGAATTGCTGGGGAGAACCATTTGTCTGAACTGCAGAGGCGCGCAAACTTCTTTGCGGGAGATGTCATTTGTCGACCTACTAGGGAAGACGAATCTCTTGAGAGATTGTTTTTTTTTGCTTTGTGAGGTTACATCACACTTTTCTTCGAGACCTTTTTTGGAGAAATGCCATGTGATGTAATCCAATTTTGAGGTGCTGATGACTTTATTGAAAACAAACTTTTTGGGGAGAAACCGCGGTATTGCCAAGAGTCTTTTGGTGGAGAGGCTTTCTCTGGGGATTTTCTTTAATCCGGGAAAGTAAAATATCATCTTCAATGATGAAGAGCGATGTTTTAAAGATGCCTATCTGAATGGCTTCTTGCCTTTCAGAGGTTCAAGTTATCAAAGTGGTCGAGGACCGACTTCAATCCAGGAATGCACCGGAGATAGATTATTTAAACGGTACATTTTCCTGATGAGGAAAGAACTTAGACCAGAATTTTGTCCTATCTGATGCAGAAAGGAAAACTGACAACTCTATCGGAGAGAAAACGCTTATCACTTGGGGATGAAAATGACTAGAGTGATATTAATGCTATATGTGTATGAATATGAATCAATTATGCATGATGTATGTATGTTTATGCTGACAAAACAGAAACGACATACAGACTAGTGAGGAATACAACCGGATACTCGGCCACTCTAGGAGATGGGGGTATCACTGGAGATTCTGAAAGTTGTACATTTACTTGGGAATAGTGGTTCCTGCATCCGTCCCTATTTCTGGAGGCACAAACCTGCTAGGCATAAAAATTTGTTCTTGCTTTTCAGAGGTGGATCCTACTGAGGAGAAAAACCAACAATTAGTTTTCAACGGTAAGAACTCTACCGGGGATGTCAGATGGGACATCCCATATGAAGTAGTTGATCCTTTATTCAGGAAGTATTTTTTATTCTTCCATTTGAAGTCTGATCACTACCGGAGAAGCAGTCGATATTCTTTTTTGTGCTCATTAATCAAAAAGAGATTATCTTATTTGTTTTAAAGGTAAAAGTTGAACCTCTCATTTTGAAAAAGTAAATTCATTTTTTGTTTCAAGAATCGTTGATCATATTAAAAATGTCATTCTGTAAAGTAAAATAAATGAGAATTGTAAACAAAAGGCACACGAGCTCAAATTCTAATGATCGAATGGTAATCAGCCAAACGCATAATCCCATAAAGTATTTCAAAGTTTAGAAAATGGTAATTTAAAGGGAAATGGGCTACATTGAAACATAAAGACTGCTATCCTTCCACCAACTTTGAATTTTGGACATACTGAGCTTCTATTGAAGATGACCTTGATCGAGGATTTCTTGATAGATGACGTTGCCTCTGAGAAGCTAATCTCATCGGATATAGTTACTTGCCATGAATCCCTAACTTTTGCCTAGATTGCCCTTTCAGGTTTTCAATCCATCGAGATGACTTTTGCTCATGTCTCTAATTTTTGCCTGGACCGCCCTTTCAGGTTTTTAATCCACCGAGACGTTTTTTTTTCTTTTTATTTAGGCAAAGTATTTCTTGACTACATCAACATTTGTGGGGTAGGTGAACTCTTCTCCATACATGATTGTGAGTCTCAAGGCACCGCCTGAAAAGGCTTTCTTAACAACATAGAGGCCATCGTAATTCGGAGTCCATTTGCCCCTGGAATCAGTGAGAAATGATTGTATCTTCTTGAGTATGAGGTCTCCTTCCCTAAAGACATGAGGTTGGACCTTTTTGTCAAACGCTTTCTTCATTCTTCATTGATATAACAAACCGTGGCACAAAGCCATCATTCTCTTTTCTTCGATTAGGTTCAGTTCATTGTGTCGACTTTGACATCATTCAGCTTCTTTTAGCTTGGCTTCCATCAATACTCTCATTGATGGGATCTCTACTTCTATGGGGAGCACTAATTCCATTCCATATACTAGAGACAAAGGGGTTTCCCCTGTTGAAGTGCGAACATATGTGCGATAACCGTGAAGAGCAAAGGGTAGCATCTCATTCCAGTCTTTGCAGGTCACAACCATCTTCTGAACGATCTTCTTGATATTCATGTTAGCCGCTTCTACCGCTCCATTCATTTTGGGTCGATAGGGAGATGAGTTATGGTGTTCGATCTTGAACTCAGCACATAACTCTTTCATCATCTTGTCGTTCAAGTTGGATCCGTTATCCGTAATGATCTGGCTTGGAACACCATAATGGTAGATGAGATTGTTCTTGATAAATCGGACCACCACTTGTCGGGTCACATTGGTGTATGATACTGCTTTGACCCACTTGGTGAAGTAATCAATGGCTACCAGGATGAACCGATGTCCATTCAAAGCTTTAGGTTCAATCATGCCAATCATGTTGATTCCCTATTTTAGCGAGCGATTTTTGTCGGTGACGCGACCACCTTATCGCTGGGTTGGGTTTTCCTCCTCGAGGAGAAATGGGGTGCTACTTCCTGATTTCTTATTTATCCCATGAAGCTGGAAGGGAAAGGGAAGGTATCTAAAACTAACCTTGCACGCGAACGTTTAACTGAACAAACGCTTAAAGAGATTGGGGGTCCGGGGTCAGGTTATACAATGGGTAGTTGTCAGTTACCGATCCTATATGTGGTTATCCACATGATGTTAGCATTAGGTTTTCGCTTTTTACTTGATGGTGTTTATCCGTTATTGGGTTAGGAAAGTTTCTTGGGAAATATGAGAGAGTGAGTGAGTTTTTGTGGATGTTTTTGGTAAGGTGCTGAACCTAAGTTTTGATTGGTATGAAGGTACTAGACCTAGGGTTTTTGATTAGTATGCTCGCTAAGATTTCGCAATCTTATACCTACGTATTCCCGTTTAAACGAAATAGGGAAATCAGAGCAATCGTAGTTCCTCCTATTCTAAGGGAGGAAAAAGATAATGTTTTAGTGTCTTGTTCGAATCCCAAGATTGAAGCTAAAAGGTTTGACTGAGAGAGAATGTGTCATCTCTAAGGAGGGATTGTTGACTTTTGCGTGCCTTGATCAAAGCCCAAGGTTGAAGCTAAGAAGTTGATTGACTCCACTGGGGAGTTTATTATCTGTCTTGTACAAAGCCCAAGATTGACGCAAAAATGATGCTGACTCTTTTGGAGGATATCATTATGCCAAGCCTAAGAGGAGGCTGAGAAAGGTTTTGACTCTGTCGGGGAGAATCATTGTACAAAGCCCAAGAGGAGGCTGAAAAGAACACTGACTCAGTGGGAAAGACTTTTTATCTGTCATGTACAAAGCCCAAGATTGAGGCTAAATGGAGACTTTACTGACTCGGCTGAGGATATTTTAGGTATCTCGTACAAAGCCTAGGATAGAGGCTAAACTGAGTTAGACTCTACAAGAGAGTATTATTTGTCTTGTACAAAGCCCAAGATGGAGGCTGAAACGAGTTTGACTCTGCTTGGGAAATCATTCCTCGAAGCCTAAAATAAGGCTGGGAGGGATTGACTCTGTCGGGGAAGTTATTTGTCCCAAGCTTAAGAGAAGGTTATCATGATTTATGTCTTGTACAAAGCCCAAGATTGAGGCTAAAAGGGTTTGACTCAACAAGAGAGTGCTTTTATCTGTCCTGTAGAAAGCCCAGGATTGTGGCTGAACAAGCTGGAGAAATCATTATACAAAGTCTGAGAGGAGGCTAACTGTTGCTAGGGGAAATCTTTATATCGAGCCAAAGGGAGGCTGGAAAACATTGACTCAACAAGAGAGTATTTTTATCTGTCTTGTACAAAGCCCAAGATTGAGGCTAAATGGATCAACTCAACAAGAGAGTGTTTTATCTATCTCGTACAAAGCCCGAGATTGAGGCTAAAAGGGTTGACTCAACAAAAGATTTTGGGACGTGATTGACTCAACAAGAGAGTCGGGAAGTTGATGGACTCAACAAGAGAATCTGAAAAGGTTAGCTCCACTGGGGAGAATCATTATACGAAGCCCAAGAGGAGGCTGAATGTGCTGAGGAAAGGTCATTATACAAAGCCTAAGAGGAGGCTATCTTCTGCTGGGAATTATTGAGATCCCGAGACAGGTCCAAGTAGGGAATCAACTCTTGCTGAGGGTTACAGAAGAGTTGAGATATCAGATGCCTTGATGTTCTGATTTGGTATAGTGTTATACTGATGATAAACTGACCCTGGCTTGGGGATTTTTTTAGGAGAGAGACTGGGTTTTAGAACCCACGAGTTTTAACTTTGCTGGAGATTAATCTAGAATCTGGGGTTTCTCCTATAATTATTGGGTGCTTGAGAATGTATTTGAGACTCAAGGGGATTAGACTGTCCAAGTCTACTGGTGTGGAAGAGTTTTATCTTTTGTATGATGCCCTTAGGAGGAGGCGGGTGTTTTAAGAGATGAGAATCAACCCTAAAATTGGTCAGAGGTTTGACACCGGAAAGACTGCTCTAACAAAGGATGACTAAGTTCTGTCTTATACCTTTAGGAGGTCTTTAGGGTCCTTGCATTAATCCCAAGAGAAGGCATGCAAACTTCTAAGAAGCCGGAGGGTCCTTGTACAAAGCCCAAGAGGAGGCGAGGATGCTTTTAGGAAGCCTGTGGGACTCAAACCAAGAAAAGTTCAAGAAATGCTATTCACCGAGAATAGATCATTTAGTGAAAGTTCTGAGGTTTGAAGAAACTCAAGAGATGCTATTCACCGAGAATAGATTAACTCTGGGGAGTAGAATTTCTTTGACTATTTCTAGGGGTGACAGTCTGAGAAAAGGTTCACGAAGAATACTGTCTTTCTCCTTGTTCCATAATGTTTAAGCCCAAGAGAAGGCAAGACTGTATTTGGAAATCCTATGGGGATCTAGTTTTGACTGTATTTAAAGAGTGACCAACACATCTTCCCACAATACAGTTATATATATTTGACATGTATTTAAAAGAATGAAAGAAGACTCACAGTGTGCAGCTTCCCACAATACAAATATATATATATTAAAGCAGGTAAATGAAAGCGGATAAAACTTACAGGTGAGCAAGCTTCCAAGCTGTATTGTTAGTTGTTCAAAGAATTTAAAGAAAGTTTTGATAACAACATATATATTAAATCTAAATCAAAAGGGAAGTTGTTTTGAAAATATTATTGGGGCTTATACTCAAGGAGAGGCCCAAGGTTTAACAGTGATCGCACCGTTGTTTTGAAGATCGTAACGGGGCTTACACAACGACTGAGGCCCAAAAAGGTTTTCTATATAAAGGGGTTGGGTCTTACACTCTATTAGAGGCCCAAAGATTTTTTGAAAAAAAGAAAGATGGGACTTACAACATGAGGGGAGGCCCATGTGCTGGACAGTGATCGCGCCGTCGTTTTGAAAATCGTCGGGGCACTTATACAATGTCTGAGGCCCAAAAAATTTTATTTTCAAAAGGGGTTGGGTCTTACACTCTATTAGAGGCCCAAAGTGTTCGAAAAAGATTTGTTAGGGCGAAAATCAAAGAAACCCTAATTTCATCATTTTTAAAAGTAATTTCTTAAAGAAAATCAACAAAAAATGATAAAACACCAAATAAGTTTGAATAAACAACTTGTGATTTTTGGTTGAGATTTGAAAAATGATTTTTTAATCACAAGATGAACTAAAACTCATTTGGTTTTGATTTTCAAGATAAAAAATCACTTTAAAAATGTTTTAAAAACAATTAAAAATGAATTTATTTACAAAAATACCAACTATATTAAATAAATAACATAAGTTTGATTTTTTTGTGGAATAAAATATTTTAAAATTTTTGTGATTTTTTGCATAAAGAACCAATAAAAAATGATTAAAATTGAGAGAGAAATTAATTTTCCAAATCATTTAAAATAATATGGCAAATATTTAAAAAGTGGAAAAAATGATAAAAGGAGGGTCTGGGGCAAGGGGAATTCAAACCTCTGACCTCTTGGTTGCAGCGCGCGCCTTCTACCATTGGGGTGGTGATATATCCGTGTATCAAAACCACCCCATGAATATATGAGGCATGCCTTGTTTTAGGTCTGGCCAAGGCAAGGCAAGGCAAGGTTTTGGTCCAAAAACGTAAAGGTTGTAACTTTCTCGTTTCTCCATGGATTGGGACAAAATTTAGGTCTATCCTGCCTAGAATTTCACAAGGAATCCAATGGTGGTCTTGGTTATTTCAGATGAGGCTCCCATTGAAAAACCCGATAGTGTTTTTGAAATAGGCCTATAATTGCATTTTCTATACTAACACATGGTACAAGCAAGAATTACATGGCAAATTAGTTCAAACACAACATATATAACATGTATGAGATGTTTATGATTAGTGGACTTCAAAGCAATGCATATTTCAAAAAGTTCAAGTGATGATGCACTTACCTCTTGAAGCTCATTGTGCCATCTGTCAAGTTCCTTGTGCCAGAAGTGATCCAATACTTTGAACACAATCAATTAATCCCTTAGAAGCTTTTAGAATGATCACCAACAACTAGAATCCTCAGGAACAAGTTTGAGCTCTTTCTTGCAAAATGGGCAAAAGTGACCAATATGGCAACTCTCTCAAATGGTGTTCCAGATGTGGGGAACCATTTGGGACAGTTCAAGGATGATATTTGAAGTGTGTTTGAGGTCTTATCTGGTTTTGAAAGTGACTGAATCAAGACATGGCTTGAGAAATGCAAAAAAGTCCAATTTTGAGGTTTTAAGAGGGGACTTTGTGATTTTGGTGTTACAGGTCACATATGAGAGTTTGGACACCTTAGATATGACATATTGGATGTGTTTGGATCATGAGCTGTGATGGAAATGCTCTCTAACTCAAAAACTCAGAGATACCTTGCAAAAGAAGGTATTTTGGCCTAAAGAGAGAAATTTTTAGGAAAGCATCAGTTTGGGTGCTTTGGTGTACTCAAACTGATCACAAATGAGCTTTATTTATAGTAGAGCAAGTTTCTTTTGCAAGCAATGGTGAATGGCAACTGCAACAGGCCTTTGGCCAATGTTATGCAAAAGGAATCTCAAGTCTCTTCTAGCCATTTCCTTGAGATTAGAGCACATGCTTTGTAGCTTTGATTCAGAGATAAGCCTTGACTGAATTCAGTTGGAATAGGCTCAGTTCATGCCATCTTGGTGTATGCATTGAATGCTTGGAAACAAAATTCGATATTTGGCATCTTTGCAGCTTTTTAGGTTTGGCATGCTACTTGTAGATTTTTGGACTTTGGAGGCCTATGGATCAGTGTTTGTTCCTTGGTTGTTCCCCCTTGAGGTGTGCTGATGGATAACCATGCTTGTTGTTGCACAATATGATCAAATCGAGCCTTTATGCACAAATCTTCCTTGCCAAGACAGTTTGCAGCAAGGCATGTTGCAACTGTCATAACCTCTAGCTCAGGTGGAGTTTGCTGGAGTTCTTGGGCATTTTGGAAAGCCCTCATATGACATAACACATGTGTGATCATAGTTGGTCTTGAGATGTTTTGGATCCAAGTGAAAAATCCCCCTACTTTTGGAAAAAAAGCAAGACAGATTATGACTTAGTGAAAATTTCCCTAAGTGTTGGAAAAAGTGACATTTCATGTTTTCAGCCATTTTGATCACTCCATAACTTAAAATCCATGAGGAATTGGAATGAGGTGTAGTTGACACTTTTAAAGTATGCCATGAGAGCTACAAGTCCATCTTGGGATCACCCAATATGGTTGCTTGGATCTCAAGTTATGATCCTTTGAAGTTGGTACCCTAACCACTTTGTTTCATAACTTAGAAAAATTCTTAGTTTTTTTATGGTTACCCCTTTTACATGTTAACTCATTTTTCTTGATTTTTCTTGATGAATGATGATTCAAATCACACATTAACATTGTTTTAGGGTTAAGGAACCTTGTTTGACCAAAAAATCAAAAAGTCAAACTTTGACTTTTTGTACAGTTGACTTTTTATTAGATGAAATCCAAATTGTGCGATCCTTTATGAAATCAAGTCCTTGACCTAAATCAAACCTAATGGATGGATTCCATAGGTGATATAGGGTGTATTGAATCATGTCCCAAGGTTTGGGAGCATGTCTTGGTCAAATGTCAAAGTTACAGTTGACTTTTTCCTCAAAACCCTAATTGTGGTCCAGATGAAATTGAAACTTGTGAATCAAGTTTCTTGGATCAATCCATTGTTGCAAATGCATAAATGTAGTATATTGGAGACCCTCAAATCATGTCTTGAGGTCTTGGCTCATGTGTTGTCCCAAAAGTCCACTTAGGGGTGAATTAGGTCAAGAAACCCTAATTCCTGATTTTTGGTAAATGCATCCCCTGAGGTTAAATTGACTTGATGACTGGGTCCTTGAGGTCCCTTGGAGTATCTTGGGTTATGCTTTGAAGCATTGGCTCATGCCCAGATGAAAACTTCCATCTGGAGGCCCTGGTCGACCAAAACCCTAATTTGGTGACACTGGCGATCTGGAGGCTTAATCCACTTGGAATGTTGCAACTTTGTGCTTGAATCTTGATGTGGGAGTCCTCCTGATCCCTTATGGGTGTTTTAAGAGGTTAGACAAGTTGAAGATCATGTCATTTCTTGATTGATCCTTTGTCTAAGTTCTTAGATAGGGCTTAAAACCCTAATCTTCGATTGTAGAGAATGCCTAACAATTCTTGAGGAGATTGAGGAGACATATAGGTACATCCATATTGTGATGATGATTTTCCCAATGATGGGAAATCTTGGTGGTCAAAATTTGGGGTATGACAGATGCCCCTATTTAATTTTCTTGGACTCGAAGGTGTGAATGGCGAAGGTATTCGGGCATTCGGGATGCAAGAGGATTAAGTATCGGAATACCCGAAATTTTGATGGAGGTTATGAATGGCTGCTTGCTCATCCATCTTTTTTTGCTAAGCAATGATGCTTAGAAAAGGTAAAAACTTCCCCCTGATCCTGGTCTTCAACCACAGAAGTGGTCTTAGTTTCTTAAATAAACTTCCCCTCGATCCTGGTTTCCTGCCAAGGAACTGGTCTCAGTTTTTGATGTAAACCTCCCCTTGATCCTGGCTTCCTACCAAGGAACTTGTCTAAGTTTCTGGTATAAACTTCCCCTCGATCGTCGTTTCCTACCAAGGAACTGGTCTCGGTTTCTGATGTAAACTTCCCCTCGATCCTGGTTTCCCACCAAGGAACTGGTCTAAGTTTCTGCTATAAACTTCCCCTCGATCCTGGTTTCCTACCAAGGAACTGGTCTCAATTTCTGATGTAAACTTCCCTTCGATCCTGGTTTCCCACCAAGGAACTGGTCTTAGTTTCTGATGTAAACTTCCCCTCGATCCTGGTTTCCTACCAAGGAACTGGTCTAAGTTTCTTTTGTCAATAAACCTTCTTGACAAGGGACGCTATTTGTAGCGGTTTTCCTCAAACTTCTCGCCGAATTTTCCTGGGGAGATGCCATTTGATGGGAAAAAGGTTTGGTGTCAGACTTGCTGGGGAACCCATTCGTCAGAGCTATAGAGGTGTTCAAACTTCTCTGTTGGAGACGCCATTTGTTGACTCTACTGGGGAAAACGAGTCTCATGAGAGACTACTTTCTGTTTGGGGATATTACATCATACTTTCCCTCGAGATCTTCTTGAAGAAATGCCATGTGATGTAATCCAATTTGGAGGTGCTGATGACCTCATTTGATGCAAATTTTCAGAGAGAAACTGTTGTATCACTGAGAGTCTTCGGTTGTGAGGCTTTCTATGGGGATTTTCCTTAATCCGGGAAAGCGAAGATATCATCTTCAATGATGAAGAGTGACGTTTGTCGAAGGTTTTCTTATCTTTCAGAGGTTCAAGTTATCAAAGTGGTCAAGGGGCCAACTCCAATCCGGAAATAAACTGGAGAGAGGTTTCTTAGATGATTCGCTTCCTGATGAGGAAATAACTGACGACTCGATTGACAAGAGGACTTTTATCACTAGGGGACAAGACCAACTAGAGTAATAGTGATGCAATATGAATGTGAATGTGAATCAATTAGGCATGATGTATGTATGTATATGCTGACGAAACTGACACGACATACAGACTAATAGATGAACATGACTGGATACTCGGCCACTGTGGGGGACGAAGAAATACCATTTGTTCTAGATAGCAATTCTGCCTTGCTTAGGAGAAATCGTTCCGGTGGGGGAACAACAATTGGTCGGGCTTAAGAGATAAGAACTCGGCCGGGGATGTCAGATGGAATATTCGCGTCTGACACAGCTGATCCTTACTTCAGGTGTACTGGTTTAGAAGGAGTACTTTGATTCTGCACTTTGAAGCTTAACCGCCTTCGGGAGAAGTGATCGATGTTCTTTCGATGTTCAACAATCAAAAGAAATTGCCATCTTTATTTTTTAAAAGCAGAAAAATTTTGACAAGTAAATTCATTTTTGTTTTATTTCAAGAATCGTTAATCATGTTAAAATGTCATTCTGTAAAGATAAAACAAATAAGAATTGCAAACAAAAACACAGGGCTCAAATTTTATTGATAGGATGGAAATTAGCCAAGCGCGTGATCCCATAGAGTATTTACAAAGTTTAGAAAATGGTAATTTTAAGGGAACAATGGCTACATTGACACATAACAACCGTTATCCTTCTACCAACTTTGAATTCTGGGCATCCTGAGTTTCTGTCGAAGATGACCTTAACTGGAGTTTTCCTGATGGATGACATTACTGCTGCTGGGGGATTTAACCTTGTCATACATAGTTACTTGCCATTAATCCCTAACATTTTCCTGGATTCTACTTTGAGATTTCCAATCCATCGGGATGATTTTTTTACTTATGTCTCTAATTTTTTCCTGGACCGCCCTTTCGGGTTTTCAATCCACCGAGACGTTTTTTTATTTATTTAGGCGAAGTATTTCTTGACTACATCAACATTCGTGGGATAGGCAAGCTCTTCTCCATCCATGGTTGCAAGTCTCAAGGCGTCGCCTGAGAAAACTTTCTTGACAACATAGGGGCCTTCATAATTTGGAGTCCATTTGCTCCGGGAATCAGTGAGAAATGATTGTATCTTCTTGAGCACAAGGTCTCCTTTTCTGAAGACACGAGGTCAAACTTTTTCGTCAAACGCTTTCCTCATTCTTTGCTGATACAACTGACCCTGGCATAGAGCCGTTATTTGATTTTCTTCGATCAGGTTTAATTCATCGTGTCTACTTTGACACCATTCAGCTTCGGTTAGCTTAGCTTCAATCAATACCCAGATCGATGGGATCTCTACTTCAATGGGGACCACTGCCTCCATGCCATATACTAGAGAGAAGGGGGTTGCCCCTGTTAAAGTGCGGACAGATGTGCGATAACCGTGAAGAGCAAAGGGTAGCATTTCATGCCAGTCTTTGTAGGTTACTACCACCTTCTGAACGATCTTCTTGAAGTTCTTGTTAGCTGCTTCTACCACTCTGTTCATCTTAGGTCAGTAGGGAGATGAGTTATGGTGTACGATCTTGAACTCTGCGCATAACTCTTTCATCATCTTGTTGTTCAAGTTAGATCCATTATCAGTAATGATCTGGCTCGGAACACCATAGCGGCAGATGAGATTGTTTTTGGTAAATCGGGCCACCACTTGTTAGGTTACATTAGTGTATGATGCTGCTTCGACCTACTTGGTGAAGTAGTCAATGGATACCAGGATGCACCGATGTCCGTTTGAAGCTTTGGGTTAGATCATGCCAATCTTGTCGATTCCCCATATGGAAAAAGGCCATGGGGAAGAAAGAACTTTGAGATGTGTTGGCGGTACATGGATTTTGAAATTCTGGTACCAGATATGTGATGTTACGTGTGATGTAACAACAACACACTCTGCAATGGACAATGTAAAACAACAGAAGAGTACACAAAGAATTGTTCACCCAGTTCGGTCTAACTACCTACGTCTGGGGGCTACCAAGCCAGGGATGAATTTCACTATCAGTAGTAACAAATTTACAGACTCAACAACCCATTTGACATCTTCTAAACTTAATCACTACTTAATGAACCTTCTACCTAAGAGTCCACTTAAGTATGAGAACACTACTCAATCCCTAAATCACTTCAATGATATAATTCAAAGATCACACACTTTGAAAAACACAACTTGATTCTACTTCACAGCTTTGATCAAAAACAACTCAAAACAACAACACCAATTCACACTAGAATGGTTTACAATACAAACACGAAGACTCAAACGACTCTCAGTCTTTAGCTCTCTTTCTTCGTTACTTTCTTCAAAGGATTGATACGCTTTATATAGCTATTTGATCTGGTCTTGGACCTCCTACAATATCTGACCTGATTTTTTATTTAAAACTGAATCTTCAACAGATTTTCTCTCTCAAAATCTTCTTAAATCTTCAGCCTTTAAACACTCCTACAAATATGCATCAAATCTGTTTGTAACAGAAAATATCTCCTCCAAGATATTCGCATCCAATTACTCTGCCAGCTCTTCCAAAATCCAGCTAAAACGCTTAACGCTAAAAACATCTCAAACCTGATGTTTTACTGATCTGCATATCTGATGTCATGACATCGCATGTGACATCAGACTTCACAACTTCAACAAGCTAAGCACTTAACATTATTCATTGTTAAGACTCAATGTTAAGACATCACCCATGTGACATCAACATTGAACACTTTGTTTTACCAAAATTCTAGCCAATCCAAGAACCAACAATCTCCCCGTTTGGCTAATTTTGGCTAAAACAATCTCTGCAACATCAGAGACTTCAGCAGTGGATTAAACATTAAAAAGATTAAAAACTCAAAACCAGAACTAGCATAACCAGTTGTTCAACATGCACACTCCCCTCAACATCTGCACCACACCAGATCTTAGATAGGATACACTTTACACACCTAGGCTAACTCTCCCCCTTTTTAGCCATAATTGGACAATAACCAAACACAATGTCCTGACATAAAGACATGGTCAAAGACAAGTTCCAACACATTGACTGTCAGTTGATACAAACTATGCTCCTTGTTTTTATTATAAACACAAGCCTTTCTTCCTTCTAGCAGCACCACTCAGCAACCAAGAATGAGCCAGTCAAACATCAAAGATGCAGCAAAGAACTTCAAGCAGAAGGACAAGACTTTAGATCCACCTCAGAAGGGGAGCAAAACAATGACTGCAGCTGAAACTACTTCCAGAACCACAAAGTCAAGCAGAACCTCAGAAACAACCATGAAACCAAGCAAGAAGCTTCCTGTGCAACAACAAGCTACTGATGATGATTGGGATGAAGACTGGAAAGCTTTTCTAGATGCAGGGGGTTGTAACTAATGATGTACTTCAAACCTGTATGCCTTCAGCAGTTGAATAAAATCAATTTCTAATAAAGAATACAACTTCTTAATACACTCTCTAGCACATTTAATCTTCATAAATGCAAATTCCTAATTTACTTCTCAAACTTTCAAATTGGTTTGCATCTAAGGCTTTAGTAAAAATGTCAGCTAATTGTTTATCTGTAGCAACATGTTCCAAGGCAACGACTTTGTCTTCAACCAAATCTCTTATAAAATGATGCCTTATATCAATATCCTTGGTTCTGCTATGCTGAATAGGATTCTTAGAGATATTGATAGCACTCAAATTATCACAGTACAATGTCATGACATCTTGCTTGACATTGTATTCTGTTAACATCTGCTTCATCCAAACAAGTTGAGAACAACTACTCCCTGCTGCTATGTACTCAGCTTCAGCAATAGAAAGGGACACACAGTTCTGCTTTTTACTAAACCATGATATCAGATTATTCCCTAAGAAGAAACAACCTCCTGAAGTGCTTTTCCTATCATCAGCACTCCCAGCCCAGTCAACATCACAATATCCCCTTAACTCAGTCCCAGATCCATGACTATACAACATCCCATAGTCACTAGTGCCATTAACATATTTCAGGATCCTATTTACTTGCTTCAAGTGACTAACCTTAGGCTCAGATTGGTATCTGGCACAAACTCCAACAGCAAAAACAATGTCAAGTCTGCTAGCTGTGAGATACAATAGACTTCCAATCATGCTTCTATATAAACTTTGATCCACACTGACACCATGTTCATCCTTGGATAATTTTAGATGAGTAGGAGCAGGAGTCCTCTTGTGATTAGCATTCTCTAGACCAAACTTCTTCACTATGTTCTTTGCATACTTGCTCTGAGAAATGAATATGGAGTCCTCCATTTGTCTAACTTGTAGACCAAGAAAATAGTTTAGCTCACCAACAAGACTCATTTCAAATTCAGACTGCATCTGTTCCACAAAATGTTTCACCATTCCATCTAACCTCCCACCAAATACTATGTCATCAACATAGATTTGAGCTATCATCAGTTTTCCTCCTTCCTCTTTAACAAACAAAGTCTTGTCAATCCCTCCTTTTCTGTAGCCATTCACAACCAGGAATTCAGTAAGTCTTTCATACCAAGCTCTTGGTGCTTGCTTCAAACCATATAGAGCTTTCCTTAGTTTGTACACATGGTCAGGAAATGTTGGATCAATAAATCCTTTTGGTTGATCAACATACACCTCTTCATTTAAGTAACCATTCAAGAAGGAACTTTTAACATCCATCTGAAAAAGCTTGAATTTGAAATTACAAGCCACCCCTAAGAGCAATCTGATAGATTCCAGTCTTGCCACAGGAGCAAAGGTTTCATCATAATCAATTCCTTCAACCTGAGTGTATCCCTGAGCAACTAATCTGGCCTTGTTTCTGGTGACCACTCCTTGTTCATCAGATTTATTCTTGTAGATCCACTTGGTGCCAATCACATTAACTCCATCAGGCCTAGGTACAAGCTCCCATACTTCATTCCTCTTGAATTGCTCCAGCTCTTCATGCATTGCATTTATCCAAAAATCATCAGTCAGTGCTTCCTTGACATTCTTTGGCTCAATTTTGGAGACAAAACATGAACTTGCTATAACATCTCTTGACCTACTCCTCACTCCAGAGTTTGGATCACCTATAATGAGCTCCTTTGGGTCCTTCTGCACTCTGATAGAGGGATCTTTATGAGGTTACTCAGTTTCAGGCTCAGCAGCAGCAACACTAGGAGTTGGACTTCTGTCTTCAGCTTCTGGTGCAACTTCACCAACTGATGTTCCAGCATCATCTAGGACATCATCATCTTCCTGCTTGTCATTGTCATCAATCACCACATTGATTGACTCCATCATCACCTTGGTTCTAGAGTTGAAAACCCTATATGCTCTGCTGTTAGTAGAGTGTCCCAAAAATATTCCTTCATCACTTTTGGAATCCAATTTTCTTCTCTGTTCTCTATCATCCAGAATATAACATCTACTTCCAAAAACATGAAAGTATTTAACATTAGGTTTTCTTCCTTTCCATAGTTCATACAGAGTGGATGAAGTGCCTCTTCTCAGGGTAACCCTGTTGTGAATGTAGCAGGCAGTATTCATGGCTTCAGCCCGGAAATGATAGGGAAGTTTCTTGGCATGGATCATAGCTCTAGCAGACTCTTGGATAGTTCTGTTCTTCCTCTCAACTACTCCATTTTGCTGAGGAGTAATAGGAGATGAGAACTCATGACTTATACCTTCAGCAGAGCAAAATTCTTCAAACTTGCTATTCTCAAACTCTCTTCCATGGTCACTTCTTATCCTGATAACATTATTCTCCTTTTCGCTTTGGAGTCTTTGACAAAGATCTTTAAAAACATCAAACACCTCTGATTTGTCTTTGATGAAGCTCACCCAGGTGTACCTTGAATAGTCATCCACAACTACATATGCATATTTCTTTCCACCCGGACTTTCCACCTGCATAGGTCCCATCAAGTGCATATGAAGTAGTTCCAAGACCTTGGAGGTGGTGTCATGTTGAAGCTTCGGATGAGTCATCTTTGTCTGCTTCCCTTTTTGATAGTCTCCACACACTTTTCCTTCCTCAATATTAAGTTTGGGAATTCCTCTAACTGCTTCTGAGGAGATAATTCTCTTCATTCCTTTTAGGTGAAGATGTCCCAACTTCTGATGCCAGATTTTGACATCATCTTCTTTAGCAAAAACACAAGTGGGAGAATTTGAGTCTTGTGGCACCCAAAGATAACAATTGTCCTTAGACCTGTCTCCCTTTATAATGACTTCTCCTTTATCATCTTTGACAATGCATTCAGACTTTGTAAAGTCTACTTTGAATCCTTGATCACGAAGTTGACTAATGCTAATCAAATTAGCTGCCAGTCCTTTCACAAGAAGAACATCCTCCAGTCTGGGAGCACCAGCACAATTTAGTTTACCAATCCCCTTGATCTATCCTTTGACCCCATCACCAAATGTAACATATCCTGAAGAGTGAAGCTTCACATCTACCAACAGGTTCTTTACTCCAGTCATGTGCCTTGAACACCCATTGTCAAAGTACCAATCTTCTTTGGTAGAAACCCTTAAAGAAGTGTGAGCTATCAAGCTGGTAACCTTAACTTTAGGGACTCATTGCTTCTTAGGCTTGGTAACCTGCCTTCCTTTCTAACCGTTCTGTTTGGGAACAACCTGATGAGCCTTCTGTGGATATCCATGTAGCTTATAACAATAAGCCTTAATGTGTACAAAACATCCACAATGGTGACACCTCCAGTGTCTGTATTTCTTCTTAGATGGAGTTATGTTATGATGTTTTAACATCTGTTTTAACATCACTGGTTTTGGGGTGATAGAACCTGCATCACTGGTGAATCCCAAACCATATTTGTCTGCAGCCATCTTCCCAATACTAAGAATGTTGTCTAACGCATTAGTACCATTGTTCAACATTCTGATAGTTTTGGTCATAGAGTCCAGTTTATAGTTAAGCATACTGACTTCAGCTTCGAGTTTAGTCTTTTCAGCTTTTAACTGTACTATGGTTTTCTTCAGCTCTTCTCCTTCAAGACACACTTGTTCACTTCTTATGAAAAGATCTTTATAAGTGACAACAAGTTCATCATAAGTAACCTCATCATCCCAAGACTCATCATCTGACTCATAAACCTCAACCATAGCTCTAACAAGTTTACCTGAATTTTCTTCAGATTCACTCTCACTGTCAGACCAAGAAGCTGATAACCCTTTCTGCTTCTTTAGAAAAGTAGGACATTCCTTCTTGACATGTCCATACCCTTCACACTCAAAGCATTGTATCCCTTTGTCATTACTGGATTTTTCTTCATCTTTAGACTTCTTCCCTTGTTCTCCTGATCTGTTGATGTCAGAGGTAATGTTCTTGACATTGGGATTATAACTCCTATTTATCCTCTTCATAACTTTGTTGAACTGTTTACCCAGCAAGGAAATAGCCTGAGACAGCTCCTCCTGAGATTCAGCACCATTCCCTTTCTTCTCTTCTTGAGTATTAGATACCAAGGCTATACTCTTGGTCTTCTTTTCAGGTTCCTCTTCATTCAACCCTAACTCAAAGGTTTGAAGAGATCCAATTAGCTCATCAACTCTCATTTTGCTGATATCTTGAGCTTCTTCAATTGCAGTCACCTTTATCTTATACCTCTTGGGAAGGGATCTAAGGATTTTCCTCACCAGCTTTTCTTCAGTCATCTTTTCTCCAAGAGCACTAGAGGCATTGGACAGCTCAAGAATACTCATATGAAAGTCATGAATAGTTTCATCTTCCTTCATCTTGAGACTTTTAAACTTTGATGTCAGAAGTTGAAGTCTTGACATCTTAACCTTTGAAGTTCCTTCATGAGTAGTCTTCAAGATGTCCCAAGCTTCCTTAGCAACTTCACAGGTATTGATCAACCTGAATATGTTCTTATCAACTCCATTGAAAGTAGCATTTAAAGCTTTGGAATTTCCAAGGGCAAGCTCATCTTCTTCCTTGGTCCATTCTTCTTCAGGTTTCAGTTTTGAGCTGCCTTCTTTTTCTTTCCCAGTATCATCTTTCTCAACAACAACAGGTGCTTTCCATTCTTTTATGATAGCCTTCCAAGCCCTGCTGTCCAAGGATTTCAAGAAGGTAATCATCCTTGGCTTCCAATAATCATAATTAGAGCCATCCAAAATAGGGGGTCTATTCACAAATCCACCAACTTCCTTGTCCATCTTTACCAGAAAGTATCAGCCCTAGATCTCACCCAGATTCAGAGCAGGATGCCTGCTCTGATACCAATTGAAATTCTGGTACCAGATATGTGATGTTACGTGTGATGTCACAACAACACACTCTGCAATGGACAATGTAAAACAACAGAAGAGTACACAAAGAATTGTTCACCCAGTTCGGTCTAACTACGTACGTCTGGGGGCTACCAAGTCAGGGATGAATTTCACTATCAGTAGTAACAAATTTACAGACTCAACAACCCAGTTGACATCTTCTAAACTTAATCACTACTTAATGAACCTTCTACCTAAGAGTCCACTTAAGTATGAGAACACTACTAAATCCCTAAATCACTTCAGTGATATAATTCAAAGATCACACACTTTAAAAAACACAACTTGATTCTGCTTCACAACTTTGATAAAAAAACAACTCAAAACAACAACACCAATTCACACTAGAATGGTTTACAATACAAACATGAAGACTCAAATGACTCTCAGTCTTTAGCTCTCTTTCTTCGTTACTTTCTTCAAAGGATTGATATGCTTTATATAGCTATTTGATCTGGTCTTGGACCTCCTACAATATCTGACCTGATTTGTTATTTAAAACTGAATCTTCAACAGATTTTTTCTCTCAAAATCTTCTTAAATCTTCAGCCTTTAAACACTCCTACAAATCTGCATCAAATCTGTTTGTAACAGAAAATATCTCCTCCAAGATATTCGCATCCAATTACTCTGCCAGCTCTTCCAAAATCCAGCTAAAACGCTTAACCCTAAAAACATCTCAAACCTGTTGTTTTACTGATCTGCATATCTGATGTCATGACATCGCATGTGACATCAGACTTCACAACTTTAACAAGCTAAACACTTAACATTATTCATTGTTAAGACTCAATGTTAAGACATCACCCATGTGACATCAACATTGAACACTTTGTTTTACCAAAATTCTAGCCAATCCAAGAACCAACAGATTTTGTCTGAGTATATCTGACACTTGTGACATCTTCTCATGTACTTGTAGCAGTCGGATTCCATGGTCAACCAGTAGTACCCTGCTCTTAGAATTTTTCTCGGCATTGTGTGTCCGTTGGCATGAGTCCCAAAGGATCCTTCGTGAATTTCTTTTATCAGCATGTTTGCTTTCGGTCTGTCTACACATCAAAGCAAAACCATGTCAAAGTTTCTCTTATAGAGTGTATCATCGCTCAGAAAGAAGCTGCCAGCCAGTCTTCTGAGAGTTTTCCTGTCTTTTCTGGATGCCCTGGGTGGGCACTCTTGTGTCTGAAGGAAGCATTTGATATCGTGGTACCAAGGTTTGTCGTCTATGACTGCTTCAATCGTGAATATGTAAGCGGGACGTTCAAGGTGCGTTATGTCGATCATAGGTATGTCATTCCAGTGACCTACACTAATCATGGAAGAGAGAGTGGCTAATGCATCAGTCATGTGATTTTCTTCACGAGGGATGTGATGAAACTCGATTCTGTTGAAGAACGGTAACAACCTTCTCGCGTAATCTTTGTCGGGAATCAGTCCAGATTGATATGTGTTCCAATCTCCTTTGATCTTATTGATAACCAGGGCTGAGTCGCCATATACATCCAAGTTCTTAATCCTTAAGTCGATCGCTTCTTCGAGACCCATGATACAAGCTTCGTATTCGGCCTCGTTGTTCGTACACTTGAATGTCAGTCAGGCGGTAAAAGGAATGTGGGTACCCTGAGGTGTTATGATGATTGCCCCAATTCCATTTCCATAATGAGTGACAGCTCCGTCAAAGATAAGTCCCCATTGGGAACCGGGTTCTGGCCCTTCATTGGGTAGCGGTTCGTCGCAATCTTTCATTTTCAAGTACATGACATCTTCGTCTGGGAAGTCAAATCCAACTGATTCCTGGGCGTCAATTGGTTGATGAGCCAAATGATCAACTAAAATACTTCCTTTGATGGCTTTTTGAGCATGGTACTCGATGTCGTATTCGGATAACAACATCTGCCAACGGGCGATCCTTCGTGTGAGAGTAGGTTTTTCAAAGACATACTTGATTGAATCCATTTCAGAGATCCACCAAGTAGTGTGACGAATCATATACTGGCGAAGACGTTTGGCTGCCCAAGCCAGAGCACAGCAAGTTTTCTCAAGCATAGCATACCGAGTTTCACAGTCGGTAAACTTCTTGCTCAGATAGTAGATGGCAGACTCTTTCCTTTTTGTTTCGTCTTGTTGGATAAGAACACAACCCATCGAGTCTTCCAAGAGTGTTAAATAGATGATGAACGATCTTCCCTACACTGGAGGTGATAGAATCGGTGGATTCAACAGGTATTCCTTGATACAGTCGAAGGCGGTTTGGCAGTCTACTGTCACGGTCATGAGGAATATAAATCTGGAAATGTAATTCAAACGTCCCAGGAACCCCCTGACTTATTTTTCAGTCTTTGGAGAAAGCATTTTTTGAATGGCCTTGACCTTGTCAGGATCAACCTCAATTCCTTTCTGGCTGACGATGAACCCTAAAAGTTTCCTGAACGGACATCAAATGTGCATTTGTTGGGATTCAAGCAGAGTTTGTACTTTCTCAGATGCTCGAATAGTTTTGACAGGTGGGTCACATGTTCCTCCTCTGTTTTAGATTTGGCAATTATATTATCGACATATACCTCTATTTCTTTGTGCATCATGTCATGAAACAGAGTAGTCATGGCCCTTTGATAGGTTGCCCGACGTTCTTCAAACCGAATGGCATTACTTTGTAACAAAAAGTGCCCCATGGGGTGATGAACGAAGTTTTCTCCATGTCTTTCGGCGCCATTTTTATCTGATTATAGCCCTAGAATCCAGCCATGAAGGAGAAAACTTTGAACGTCGTTGTACTGTCAACTAGCATGTCAATGTGTGGTAAAGGAAAGTCGTCCTTTGGACTGGCCTTGTTTATATCTCTTTAATCCACACACATTCTGACCTTTCCGTCCTTTTTTGGAAATGGTACTATGTTGGCTAACCATTGAGGATATTCTGATGTGGCAAGGAAACCCGCTTCAATCTGTTTCTACACTTCCTCTTTGATTTTGATGGCCATGTCTGGATGAGTCCGTCTCAACCTTTGTTTTACTGGCGGATATTCCGATCTTAAAGGTAGATGATGTTCCACAATGCTGGTATCCAACCCTGACATGTCCTGATAGGACCAAGCGAATACATCGGGAAATTCTTTGAGAAGCTTTATCAAACTTTCTTTAACAGTTGGACTAAACAGTGCCCCAATCCTGACTTCTTTTCTCTCTTCTTCTGAACCCAAGTTCACCGTTTCCAACGGCTCTTTGTGAGGTTCAATGGACCTTTCCTCTTGTCTGAGTAGTCGGGAGATCTCTTCTGGAATTTCCTCATCATTTTCTTCTTCATCCTCAAATATCGGGAATTCAAAGTTGGGAGAAGGCTTTGGATCGTATGTTTCAATGGGGTTTAAAACAAGCAATTTAGACTTATGAGCAACTTTCAAAATGTTGACAGCAACCCATTGGCGGCGAACTCCTCGGTGAATCACAAAGTCTGGTACCTTCCCTCTCGGTTTGTATTTAGAAATAATGTTGATTTCTGGTGGAGCAGGATCATTGGAATCTGTTTCCCAGGCAGAGTTGTCGTAGACGAACTCTTCTGTTGTATCTTGTACAGTGTTTGTGCTCTCAGGTGAATCTTCCCATCCAGTTGACTGAATGTCTTTGAGCCTAATATGAGAACTTTCAGGAGTGGTGTATTTGACCAAGAAGTCGTACTTGCCACTCGGTTGTCCTAAAGTGTCCCACACTTCTTTGGAACTGGAAGAGTCATCTCCTTTGATGACGTTGACCTCGGGAAAACCACAGTTAATGAATTCTAACCCTGCAATCTTTGCAAATTCATCGTAGTGCTGGGTATTTTCTGAATACCCTGAGTGTTGATCCCATGACATGGTGGGGACGCAGGTATTCTTTTCTATGATGCTCAGCTGGTAAGCATCGTTCGGTTGACTCTCTTGCCCCGAGTCTCCTGGGTACGGCTGCCACATAGGCAGGCCATCCATTGGGCCATAATAGTCGTGGTCAAAGTTGTCTTTCATTAGAGTGTCTTCCTCTAATGAGTTAGGTGGAGCACGACATCCTTCCGGATCACAATCTCTGTATATCATCTTGACGTCTGATCTTGGTATATATCTCGGACTCTGTGCGGGATAGAAAAATGGCCTAGGCACCTCTTCCTGAGACATATAACCGTCTTCGTTAAGGTAGGACTTCCACTCTTCATCTGTGTCGGAGGAATCTCCCTCGTTGATAGTATGTACTTCTTGAGGCACTGGGTGAAGGAAACCTCCACTGTGGAAGAAGTCCTGAATGGGATGAAAACTTTCATCGTTAGTGGCAGTCTGGGTACAGGTTGAGGAAAATCCAAGACCCTTCTTTGTTTTGTTATCAGTAGGAATGATAAGCTGTCCCCATCCCTTTGTATTGTTACTTTTGATCACTTCGAGAGCATCTTTGTACGAGGAAATTGATGTTCCCTTTTCTGATTTGTCATTACTCACCGTGAGTGCTTGGAAATGGGTTCCAATAACCTCCTCTGGTTCTACACAAGTGGATGACGATAAGTTGCTCACAATCATGGCTTGCTCTCCACAGACCGTGACTAGTTGGTCGTTCTTGACAAACTTCAGCTTCTGGTGAAGTGTTGAAGTGACTGCCCCAGTCTGGTGTATCCAAGGCCTTCCTAAAAAACAGATGTATGCTGCCCGGATGTCCATGACCTGGAAAGTGACTTGGAAAGTGTGAGGACCGATAGTTATGGGAAGGTCGACTTCACCGATAACTATTTTTCGAGATCCGTTAAATGCTTTGACGATGACCTCACTGCCCCTCATCGGAGACCCTTTGAATGATAGTCGCATTAACGTGGACTTTGGCATAATATTCAGAGCCGATCCGGTGTCGACCAGTATGCTGGCTAATGCATCGTCGTGGTAGTTGACTAGAATATTGAGTGCCATGTTATTACTTTTGCCTTCTTCTGGCAATTCCTCGTCATTAAACCCCAAGTTGTTGCAGGAAGTGATGTTGGAGATGATGTTGTCGAATTGTCTTATAGTTACATCCTGTTCCACAAAGGCTTGCTCTAAGACTTTCTGTAGAGCTTCCCTGTGAGCTTCGGAACTGAGTAAAAGAGATAACACAAAGATTTTTGAAGGAGTTTGCAACAGCTGATCAACAATGTTGTACTCACTCTTTTGGATGAGTTTCAGCATCTCATCATTGTTCTTCGAAAGGTCGGGATCACTGGATTGACCGACTGGTTGATTTGGAACTTCTGTTTGAGTTTCCTTTTCTTTGCTGGGTTCTCCAACTCCTCTATTGAAGATTCGACCGCTCTGTGTTACTCTACTGATGTCTGCAATATTCACGGCAGAGGGTAATGGAGTTTCCTTTCCATTCTCAATTGTTGTTGCACCGTATTTGTAAGGGATCGCCTTATCGGATTTGTACGGTACTGGTCCTGGAAGATTGATAACTACAGGAGCCTTTTGATTTTTCTGACCATCATAGCAGGCCTCAATTGGTTCAAGATTGAGAATTCTTACACTATCGAGAGGAACTCTTGATTCATGGAGTAAAGGGATTATGGCGCATACGTCTTTGTACACTTCTCATTTAGGGATCAAGACAACCTTTTTGTCTCGATTGGGAAGATAGTTTGACATTGGCCCAAAGCTTGAACACGCTTGAATCTCTTTGTGGTCCAACTGACTTTCAAGGGCTGCTCGCACAACGTAGCATCCTTGGTTATCCTCCGAGCAAACTCTACAGCGCTCATAATTGTGTGGTGACACCAGGCCACGTCCGCTTTGTATGCAGTGTAACTTCACAAAATCTGTTTCCATTGGTCGAACATCCTGACTTTGATGCCTAGTAGGGTTCCAGTTAATCATACTGACTTGTTATGTGTCTTCATCTAGATAGATCGGAAGCCACCAGTGGTTCAACAAGTGTAGCAATGCTCTTTGAACGAGATCACATCCTTGGTCACTCTCACGACACACTTCACAGTTCTGATAATCATGCGAAGTTAGAAAACCGAGCTGGACTTGCTTAGCATGTAATTCCACCAAGCTGGTATTCTTCAAGCGAATATCGAAGATTTGAATCATGTTGACCTGATAAGAATTTCTATCACGGTAATCCTGGATCCACCCGAGATCCATCTGACGCTGGAGGGCCTCTTGTATAAAAGAGCATCCCTGATTATTTACCGAGCAGATCAGACAGGAATTGTAATTGTTCCGCGACAGATTATGATGTTGGATTTGCTTGGAGTGCATTACCACCAAGTTGACATTCATCGCACGGATGTCGTGGTTTTGAATGATGTTGGAATTTGTATAAGTCATGTTGACTTCACGGATTTGGTGATCTTGGATCCATCCGAGATCCATCTGTTCCTATAGAGCTGATTGCACCACAGAACATCCTTGATTGTTTTTAGAGCAGATATCACACTGATGATAATTATGAGATGGCACATGCCCATATCCGCTCTGTCTGCAATGCATCTTGACCAGGTTGGTTTCCAATAAGAGTACATCGTGAATTTGATAGCTATGATTAAACTCTTCCTCTATCAAATTTACCGCAGTTTTCTCGTGTTGAGGCAACGGGTTCGTCTGAACATTTGAATTTGTATCCTTGAAGGATAAGACTCCGTTCCTGACAAGCTTTTTCACATCGAATTTGAAACTGAGGCAATTTTCTATGTTATGCCCTGGTCCTCCTTGATGGTAAGGGCAAGTCTGATCCGCTTTGAACCAAAAAGGTGAATTTTCCGGTATTGGAAGAGGAGCCCTGGTTTGGACGTGTCCCTTGACCAGTAGTAATGGGAAAAGTTCTGCGTACAACATGGGTATAGGGTCAAACCCTGGTGGTCGCGTTGTACGATTGTTGTTGTACTGAGGACGAGCCTGCTGAAGAGGCTGTTGTGTCTTTTGCTGATATTGTTGTTGATTCTGAGTAACTTAAGGTTGATACGTTGGAACAGGCGCAGGGTTGATAGTAGGAGTTACAGCTGCTACTGGTTGGTAACGTCGCTTTTGCTTTCCGAGAGAGATATTACCAATATCTTGCTCTTTTTTCTTAGGGAGAGCACTACTGTATCTTTTGGTTCTGCTTGATGGTCCAACATCTTTGACCAATCATCCATTTTGGACTGCTTCCTCAAGACGAACTCCCATGCCCACCATCTCGGTGAAGTCGCTGGGCGCACTGGCGACCATTCGGTCGTAATAAAACGAACTCAAGGTCTTCAAAAATATCTTTTTCATCTCTTTTTCCTCAAGAGGTGGACAAATCTGAGTGGCAATTTCACGCCATCTCTGAGCATATTCCTTAAAGGTTTCCTTGTCCTTTTGCGACATTGCTCTGAGTTGATCTCTATCTTGTGCCATGTCCAGGTTATACTTATACTGCTGAACGAAGTCAGCGCCAAGATCTCTGAAGGTGGCGATCTTAGTGGGGTTTAAACCCATGTACCATTTGAGTGCGACACTGGTTAAACTGTCTTGGAAATAATGGATCAGTAGCTGTTGGTTTTCTGTCTAAGTTGACATCTTTCGAGCGTACATCACCAAATGAATTTGAGGGCAAGAATTACCCTTGTATTTCTCAAATTCGAGCACCCTGAATTTGTGCGGAATTTTCACATTGGGGACCAAACAAAGGTCTGCGGCGTCCTTTTCGAATAGATCCTGACTGCGAATGGCATGCAGTTCCTTCTGCATCTCCAGGAATTGTTCCTGGAACCCATTCATTCTATCGTACATACTTTCGTTTCCACCAGAAGGTATCTGTGGAATCTGTCCTTCCGGGACAGTGTGTACCACGGGTGGTGGTATAGTCATTATGGCAGTGACTCTAGGTGCTTCCCTATCCCAAAGTTTGTAACCTTCAGGAGTTGCTGTTATGCCCCTTGCATCTTCGTTTTCCCGAAGTTGGTAACCTTCAGGTCCAGTGGTTCCTGCTGTAGTTTTCGGATCTTCAGTGATCGGCGAAATATATCTTTCTGGGATATAGTTGAGTGGCATGCCCCAGGGACGATCTTTAGGCATGTTGTATTGAGGATCATACGTCTCTACTATGGGCGTAGATGTGATCTCTGAGATCACAGTCCGTTGTTGTGGCCTCTGAGCTATTGCCAGAGATTGCATGTCATTGTGAAGTTTCCTCAGATCTTCTTTCAGAGTGTTAATTTCTTCTCTCAACTCTCTGTTCTCTTCCTAGAGATCATCCATATTCTTTTGTCGATTGGCCCGAGTATTGTACGAATGAGACAGTTTGACTTTAGAACCGAGACACAAACGTGAGATTCGTAGGTAAGAAGAATACGTTATGTGAGAATGATGAATGATATGCAATGATTATATTGATTAATTTTTTTTTTTTAATCAAAAGAAACTTTGACAATTGGATTGCAAACATCATTCAGTGGGGAAATCCCGTTTTGTTGAATTCAAAGATTGCGGAAATGGAAATACAGTAATTTACAAAGTGCTGTAAAAGGAAATGTCTAAACTTATGGATCATGAGTCCTCTCTAGAGAGAGCTCAGGTGCTGGTTCAGGTACTTTCCTTTTCTTTGACCGGGGATCTTGAGCCTTTGTCGGGTTGTCATTCCTTTGCCAAGTGAAAGGAGTGAGCAGATTTCTTTGGTCTTCTTGATTTTCTACAGCATGTTGCTATAAAATCTCGATCAAAGCATCTTTTTCTTTTAACAGTTGTTGTATTTTGTTACACTCCACATTGAGAATGCGGTACTTGTTCTTCCAAGATTTCTTCTCCTGTTGAACTTTGTTGAGAGTAACCTGAAGGTTTTTCGTATCAGACATAAAATAAAGGGCAGATTCCTTTAACGGAAGAACTTCTTGATGAGGGTAGGGCCTCCTCAGCTTGAGAGCTCTAGTTTGTACCCAGTGGAGATAAGGTTCCACAGAGACACAGTTCGATTTTCCTAGAGACTCTCTTCCTTTCCTGTGAACATGTTTCCAGGCATACACTATTTCTATCTTTAGTGCCCTGTCATTTTCTCCTTCCTTGAAGAAAAGACCTTCCAGATGAGCATTACGCGGGACATTCCTCATCGGGTATCCAAATTGACGACGAACTAAAACTGGATGATAGTTGATTCCTCCTTTAGTTCCTATGAGGGGTACATTAGGGAAGTTTCCACAATGGTCAATGATTCTGATCCCGTCATAGATTCGATTGTACCAGTCTATGTCAGAGTTGGTAAGAGACATGATTCTCTGTGACCAACGCAAAGTACTCTTATGATCCCAGAAAGCAGCAGACTTAGGCAAATGGGAAGTGAGCCATTTGTATAGCAAGGGTACACAGCATGTGATTATTCCTCCGCTGTATAAATTCCTTAAGTGTACAGAATGATAAGCATCTGCGAGCAAGGTTGGTACAGGGTTTCCAATCAGAAATATCTTAATGGCATTGATATCAACAAAGCTATCAATGTTAGGAAATAGAAATAACCCGTAAGTGAGTAATACAAAGATGCTCTCGAAAGCAGTCACGTTCCCTATACTAGTAAAGTACAGAGCCTTCTTCATCAAAAACTAGGCTGGTAAACCTTGGATTCCACCCTTAGTGGTCATGTGAGTCTTGACTTCTGACTCGTCCAAATAGATTGCTCTTGCAATGGTTTGATCCTTTAGAATTTCTTCCAGTCCAGAAAAGGGAGCTTGGTCAGTGATAGGTAAATCAGTCAGGTGAGAGTACTCCTCCAGTGTTGGTGCTAGTTGATAATCCGGTAATGTGAAACAGTGATAGACCGGATCGTAGAATTGGATTAGTGTGGACAGGATTCCTTCAATTACATGGACCCTTAACAGAGACAATAGTCCTCCGTATTTAGCTCTGAAAGCATCAGGGTTGGTGATTATCCTTGCCAACCCTCTTAAATCCTCTAATTTTGGAACCTTGAAGGTGTACTTGTGCGTATTCCTTCTACCGAAATCCATAACGCAATCTTTCTCTCTGACATTTGCAATCATTGTCTTAGTTTAATTTGAAAAAGAGAGACTAGAAGCAAACAATTTTCTTTGTTTCAAGTTTTTTTAATGAAATGAATGCATGAATGAAACACACGAAAACATAGAAAAAATATGGGGTCAAAGGTTCGGTGTCATGAAGTCATGGCTCTACCCATCCTCAAAGGTTATATTGGTGATTTTTTGTACATGTCCTTAAAATCATTGACCCCCCTTGGGATAACAACAGCAGGCTGGTTCACCCGAGCGAGCTGATGTATCTTAGGGTAATCTCAAATAAGGGTAGTGTCGTGTGACAACTATTTCCGATAGCTTCCGCACTACAAAATAGTAACATGGTCTCAGACTACTAAAATCCTCAGCTTCTCAGATACCACAATCGAACAATCTGCTTTCAATAACTGAAGTCGTATAGGCATTGAATCCGCAAAGGGCATCTCCACTGATTTGATGGTCGACCGAGGTCTCTTATTTGGGAGTCACTCCTTGTAAGATTACCCGTCTAATGCCATCACTTATCTTAGGTGGCACTCTAACTTTCTAGATGCGGCATCACCCGCAATCCCATTAGCAGAAAAATAAACATGGATATCAATTAGGAAAATTGATATATATATATATATATATTCCTAAAACTAACATGCTAGACCTCTTAGGAGCTATAATCCTAGTCCAGTACAGACAATGACTCCCCAGCAGAGTCGCCATTTTACTATAGCGAGCGATTTTTGTCGGTGACGCGACCACCTTATCATTGGGTTAGGTTTTCCTCCTCGAGGAGAAAGGGGGTGCTACTTTCTGATTTCTTATTTATCCCATGAAGCTGGAAGGGAAAGGGAAGGTATCTAAAAATAACCTTGCACGCGAACGTTTAACTGAACAAACACTTAAAGAGATTGGGGGGTCTGGGGTCAGGTTATACAATGGGTAGTTGTT
This sequence comes from Lathyrus tuberosus, assembly GCA_022829125.1. Taxonomy (NCBI): domain Eukaryota; kingdom Viridiplantae; phylum Streptophyta; class Magnoliopsida; order Fabales; family Fabaceae; genus Lathyrus; species Lathyrus tuberosus. The sequence continues at coordinate 184,696 of JALAZF010000563.1, forward strand.
AGTTACCCATCCTATATGGGGTTATCCACAGGATGTTAGTATTAGGTTTTCGCTTTGTACTTGATGGTGTTTATCCGTTAATGGGTTGGGAAAGTTTCTTGGGAAATATGAGAGAGTGAGTGAGTTTTTGTGGATGTTTTTGGTAAGGTGTTGGACCTAAGTTTTGATCGGTATGAAGGTACTGGACCTAGGATTTTTTATTAGTATGCTCGCTAAGATTTTGCAATCTTATGCCTATGTATTCCCGTTTAAACGAAACAGGGAAATCAGAGCAATCGTAGTTCCTCCTAATCTTAGGGAGGAAAAAGATAATGTTTTGGTGTCTTGTTCGAAGCCCAAGATAGAAGCTAAAAGGTTTGACTGAGAGAGAATTTGTCATTTCTAAGGAAGGATTGTTGACTTTTGCGTGCCTTGATCAAAGCCCAAGGATGAAGCTAAGAAGTTGATTGACTCGACTGGGGAGTTTATTATCTGTCTTGTACAAAGCTCAACATTGAGGCAAAAAAGAGGCTGACTCTTTTTGAGGATATCATTATACCAAGCCTAAGAGGAGGCTGAGAAACGTTTTGACTCCGTCGGGGAGAATCGTTGTACAAAGCCCAAGAGGAGGCTGAAAAGAAGACTGACTCAGTGGGAAATACTTTTTATCTGTCTTGTACAAAGCCCAAGATTGAGGCTAAATGGAGACTTTACTAACTCGGCTGAGGATATTTTAGGTATCTCGTACAATCCCTAGGATAGAGGCTGAACTGAGTTTGACTCTACAGGAGAGTATTATCTGTCTTGTACAAAGCCCAAGAGAGAGGCTGAAACGAGTTTGACTCTGCTTGGGAAATCATTCCTCGAAGCCTAAAATAAGGCAGGGAGGGATTGACTCTGCTGGGGAAGTTATTTGTCCCAAGCTTAAGAGAAGGTTATGACGATTTATGTCTTGTACAAAGCCCAAGATTGAGGCTAAAAGGGTTTGACTCAACAAGAGAGTGCTTTTATTTGTCCTGTAGAAAGCCCAGGATTGTGGCTGAACAAGCTGGAGAAATCATTATACAAAGCCTAAGAGGAGGCTAACTGTTGCTAGGGGAAATCTTTATATCGAGCCAAAGGGAGGCTGGAACACATTGAATAAACAAGAGAGTATTTTTATCTATCTTTTACAAAGCCCAAGATTGAGGCTAAAAGGATCAACTCAACAAGAGAGTTTTTTTATCTGTCTCGTACAAAGCCCGAGATTGAGGCTAAAAGGGTTGACTCAACAAGAGAGTCTGGGACATGATTGACTCAACAAGAGAGTCAGGAAGTTGATGGACTCAACAAGAGAGTCTGAAAAGGTTAGCTCCGCTGGGGAGAATCATTATATGAAGCCCAAGAGGAGGCGGACTGTGCTGAGGAAAGGTCATTATACAAAGCCTAAGAGAAGGCTATCTTCTGCTGGGAATTATTGAGATCCCGAGAAAGGTCCAAGTGGGGAATCAACTCTTGCTGAGGGTTACAGAAGAGTTGAGATATCAGATGCCTTGAGGTTCTGATTTGGGATAGTGTTATACTGATGATAAACTGACCCTGGCTTGAGGATTTTTTTAGGAGAGAGACTGGGTTTTAGAACCCACAAGTTTTAACTCTGCTGGAGATTAATCCAGAAATCGGGGTGTCTCCTATTTTTTTTGGGTGCTTGAGAATGTCTTTGAGACTCAAGGGGATTAGACTGTCTAAGTCTACTGGTGTGGAAGAGTTTTATCTTTTGTATGATGCCTCCAGGAGGAGGCGGGTGTTTTAAGGGATGAGTATCAACCCTAAAATTGGTCAAAGGTTTGACACTGGAAAGACTGCTCTAACAAAGGATGACTAAGTTCTGTCTTATACCTTTAGGATGTCTTTAGGGTCCTTGCATTAAGCCCAAGAGAAAGCATGAGAACTTCTAAGAAGCCAGATGATCCTTGTACAAAGCCCAAGAGGAGGCGGGGATGCTTTTAGGATGCCTGTGGGACTCAAACCAAGAAAAGTTCCAGAAATGCTATTCACCGAGAATAGATCATTTAGTGAAAGTTCTGAGGTTTGAAGAAACTCAAGAGATGTTATTCACCGAGAATAGATCAACTCCGGGGAGTAAAATTTCTTTGACAATTTCTAGGGGTGACAGTCTGAGAAAAGGTTCACGAAGAATACTGCCTTTCTCTTTGTTCCATATTGTTTAAGCCTAAGAGAAGGCAAGACTATATCTGGAAATCCTATGGCGATCTAGTTTTGACTGTATTTAAAGAGTGACCAACATGGCTTTACCTAGTTCTAGACCTAGTTGTCGAGGAAAACTCTAAATAACTATACTAGTCTATATACATTTGATATAAGACAAGTATTTAAAAGGGTATGAAAGAAGACTAACCATGCGCAGCTTCCCACAATACAGTTATATATATTTGACATGTATTTAAAAGAATGGAAGAAGACTCACAGTGTGCAGCTTCCCATAATACATATATATATATATATATATACACTAAAGCAGGTAAATGAAAGCGGATAAAACTTACAGGTGAGCAAGCTTTCATGTTGTATTCTTAGTTGTTCAAAAAAATTAAAGAGAGTTTTGATAACAACATATATATTAAATCTAAATCAAAAGGGAAGTTGTTTTGAAAAGATTATTGGGGCTTATACTAAAGGAGAGGCCCAAGGTTTAACAGTGATCGCACCGTTGTTTTGAAGATCGTAACGGGGCTTACACAACGATTGAGGCCCAAAAAGGTTTTATGTACAAAAGGGTTGGGTCTTACACTTTATTAGAGGCCCAAAGATTTTTTGAAAAAAAGAAAGATGGGACTTACAACACGAGGGGAGGCCCATGTGATGGACAGTGATCGCACCGTTGTTTTGAAAATCGTCGGGGGACTTATACAATGTCTGAGAGTTTTGTTTTCAAAAGGGATTGTGTCTTACACTCTATTAGAGGCCCAAAGTGTTTGAAAAAGATTTGTTAGGGCGAAAATCAAAGAAACCCTAATTTCATCATTTTTAAAAGTAATTTCTTAAAGAAAATCAACAAAAAATGATAAAACACCAAATAAGTTTGAATAAACAACTTGTGATTTTTGGTTGAGATTTGAAAATGATGTTTTAATCACAAGATGAATTAAAACTCATTTGGTTTTGATTTTCAAGATAAAAATTCACTTTAAAAATGTTTTAAAAACAATTAAAAATGAATTTATTTACAAAAATACCAACTATATTAAATAAATAACATAAGTTTGATTTTTTTGTGGAATAAAATATTTTAACATTTTTGTGATTTTTTTCAAAAAGAACCACAAAAAGATGATTAAGATTGAGAGAGAAATTAATTTTCCAAATCATTTAAAATAATATGACAAATATTAAAAAAGTGGAAAAAATGGTTAAAAGAGGGTCTGGGGCGAGCGGGATTCGAACCCCAGACCTCTTGGTTGCAGTGCGCACCTTCTACCACTGGGGTGGTGACACATCTGTGTATCAAAACCACCCCATGAATATATGAGGCATGCCTTGTTTTAGGCCTGGCCAAGGCAAGGCAAGGCAAGGTTTTGGTCCAAAAACGTAAATGTTGTAACTTTCTCATTTCTCCATGGATTGGGACAAAATTTAGGTCTATCCTGCCTAGAATTTCACAAGGAATCCAATGGTGGTCTTGGTTTTTTCAGATGAGGCTCCCATTGAAAAACCCGATAGTGTTTTTGAAATAGGCCTATAATTGCATTTTCTACACTAACACATGGTACAAGCAAGAATTACATGGCAAATTGGTTCAAACACAACATATATAACATGTATGAGATGTTTATGATCAGTGGACTTCAAAGCAATGCATATTTCAGAAAATTCAAGTGATGATGCACTTACCTCTTGAAGCTCCTTGTACTATCTGTCAAGTTCCTTGTGCTAGAAGTGATCCAATGCTTTGAACACTCTCAATTGATCCCTTAGAAGCTTTTAGAATGATCAACAACAGCTGGAATCCTCAGGAACAAGTTTGAGCTCTTTCTTGCAAAAGGGGCAAAAGTGACCAATATGCAAACTCTCTCAAATGGTGTTCCAGGTGTGGGGAACCATTTGGGACAGTTCAAGGATGATATTTGAAGTGTGTTTGAGGTCTTATCTGGTTTAGAAAGTGACTGAATCAAGACATGGCTTGAGAAATACAAAAAAGTCCAATTTTGAGGTTTTGAGAGGGGACTTTGTGATTTTGGTGTTACAGGTCACATATGAGAGTTTGGACAACTTAGATATGACATATTGGATGTGTTTGGATCATGAGCTGTGATGGAAATGCTCTCTAACTCAAAAACTCAGAGACACCTTGCAAAAGAAGGCATTTTGGCCTAAAGAGAGGGATTTTGAGGAAAGCATCAGTTTGGGTGCTTTGGTGTACTCAAACTGATCACAAATGAGCTCTATTTATAGTAGAACAAGTTTGTTTTGCAAGCAATAGTGAATGGAAACTGCAGCAGGCCTTTGGCCAATGTTATGCAAAAGGAATCTCAAGTCTCCTCTAGCCATTGACTTGAGATTAGGGCACAGGCTTTATAGCTTTGGTTCAGAGATAAGCCTTGACTGAATTCAGTTGGAATAGGCTCAGTTCATGCCACCTTGGTGTATGCATTAAATGCTTGGAAACAAAATTGGATATTTGGCATCTTTGTAGCTTTTTAGATTTGGCATGCTACTTGTAGATTTTTGGACTTTGGAGGCCTATGGATCAGTGTTTGTTCCTTGGTTGTTCCCCCTTGAGGTGTGCAGATGGATAACCATGCTTGTTGTTGCACAATTTGATCAAATCAAGCCTTTATGCACAAATCTGCCTTGCCAAGACAATTTGCAGCAAGGCATGTTGCAGCTGTCATAACCTCTAGCTCTGGTGGAGTTTGATGGAGTTCTTGGACATTTTGGAAAGCCCTCATATGACACAACACATGTGTGATCATAGTTTGTCTTGAAACTTTTTGGATCCAAGTGAAAAATGCCCCTACATTTTGAAAAAAGTAAGACAGATTCTGACTTACTGAAAATCTCACTAAGTGTTGGAAAAAGTGGCATTTCATGTTTTCAGCCATTTTGATCACTCCATAACTTAAAATCCATGAAGAATTGGAATGAGATGTAGTTGAAACTTTTAAAGTATTCCATGAGAGCTACAAATCCATCTTGGGATCACCCATTATGGTTGCTTGGATCTCAAGTTATGATCCTTGGAAGTTGGTACCCTAACCACTTTGTTTCATAACTTAGAAAAATTCTAAGTTTTTTTTTATGGTTACCCCTTTTAGAAGTTAACTCATTTTTCTTGATTTTTCTTGATGAATGATGATTCAAATCACACATTAACATTGTTTTAGGGTTAAGGAACCTTGGTTGACCAAAAAATCAAAAAGTCAAACTTTGACTTTTTGTACAGTTGACTTTTTATCAGATGAAGTCCAACATGTGCGATCCTTTATGAAATCAAGTCCTTGACCTAAATCAAACCTAATGGATGGACTCCATAGGTTATATAGGGTGTATTGAATCATGTCCCAAGGTTAGGGAGCATGTCTTGGTCAAAAGTCAAAGGTACAGTTGACTTTTTCCTCAAAACCCTAATTATGGTCCAGATGAAATTGAAACTTGTGAATCCAGCTTCTTGGATCAATCCATTGTTGTAAATGGATCAATGTAGTATATTGGAGACCCTCAAATCATGTCTTGAGGTCTTGGCTCATGTGTTGTTCCAAAAGTCCACTTAGGGGTGAATTAGGTCAAGAAACCCTAATTCCTGATTTTTGGTAAATGCATCCCCTAAGGTTAAATTGACTTGATGATTGGGTCCTTGAGGTCCCTTGGAGTATCTTGGGTTATGCTTTGAAGCATTGGCTCATGCCCAGATGAAAATTTCCATCTGGAGGCCCTGGTCGACCAAAACCCTAATTTGGTGACACTGGCGATCTAGAGGCTTAATCCACTTGGAATGTTGCAACTTTGTGCTTGACTCTTGATGTGGGAGTCCTCCTGGTTCCTTATGGGTGTTTTAAGAGGTTATACAAGTTAAAGATCATGTCATTTCTTGATTGATCCTTTGTCTAAGTGCTCAGAGAGGGCTTAAAACCCTAATCTTCGATGGTAGAGAATGCCTAACCATTCCTGAGGAGATTGAGGAGACATATAGGTACATCCATATTGTGATGATGATTTGCCCAATGATGGGAAATCTTAGTGGTCAAAATTTGGGGTATGACACCTATATAGAAAAAGTCCATGGAGAAGAAAGGACTTTGAGATGCGTTGGCGGTACATGGATTTTGTCAGCGTATATCTGACACTTGTGACACCTCCTCATGTACTTGTAGCAATCTGATTCCATTTTCAGCCAATAATATCCTACTCTCAAAATGTTTCTTGCCATTGTATGTCCATTGGCATGAGTGCCAAAGGATCTTTCGTGAATCTCTTTCATCAACATGTTTGCTTCTTGTCTCTCTACGCATCTGAGCAAAACCATGTCGAAGTTTCTCTTATAGAGTGTATCACCGTTAAAGAAGAAGTTGCCAGCCAATCTTCTGAGAGTCTTCCTATCTTTTCTTGATGCCTCAGGCGGGAATTCCGGTCTTTGAAGGAAACATTTGATATCGTGATACCATGGTTTGTCATCTATGACTGCTTCAATTATGAAGATGTAAGCGGGCCTTTCATGGCGCATTATGTAAATCTTAGGTACGTAGTTCCATTGACTTACACTAATCATGGATGATAAGGTGGCTAATGCATCAGCCATGTGATTTTCTTCACGTGGGATATGATGAAACTCGATTCTGTTGAAGAATGGTAACAACCTTCTCGCGTAGTCTTTGTAAGGAATCAATCCGGATTGGTATATCTTCCACTCTCCTTTGATCTAATTTAGATCTAGGGCTGAGTCTCCATACACATCCAAGTTTTTTATCCTTAGGTAAATAGCTTCTTCGAGACCCATGATACAAGATTCGTATTCGGGCTCATTGTTTGTGCATTTGAACGTTAATCTGACAGTGAAAGGAATATGGGTACCCTTAGGTGTTACGATGATTGCCCCAATTCTATTTCCATAAGCATTGATGGCTTCATCGAATATTAGTCCCCATTGGGATCCTGGTTCTGGCCCTTCGCTGGGTAGCGGTTCATCACAATCTTTCATTTTCAAGTACATGACATCTTCGTCTGGGAAGTCAAATTCGACTAGTTCCCGATCATCAATCGGCTGATGAGCCAAATGATCGGCTAAAATACTTCCTTTGATGGCTTTCTGAGCATGATACTCGATGTCGTATTCTGATAACAACATCTGCCAACGGGCAATCCTTCCCGTGAGAGCAGGCTCTTCAAAGACGTACTTGATCAGATCCATTTCGGAGATTAGACGAGTAGTGTGATAAATCATGTACTGGCGAAGATGTTTGGTTGTCCAAGCCAGAGCGCATCAAGTTTTCTCAAGCATAGTGTATCAAGTTTCACATTCCGTGAACTTCTTGCTTAAGTAGTAAATGTCAGACTCTTTTCTTTTTGTTTCTTCTTGTTGGCCAAGCACACAACCCATGGAGTCTTCCAAGAATGTTAAGTAAATGATCAGTGGTCTTCCTTCCACTAGAGGAGACATAATAGATGGTTTTAATAGATATTATTTGATGTTGTCAAAATCTCTTTGGCCATCTTCTGTCCATACACAACTTTGGTTCTTTCTGAGTAGCTTGAAGATCGGCGCACTTGTCGCGGTCTGAGGGATATGAATCTTGAGATGTAATTCATACATCCCAAAAATCCTTTAACTTGTTTTTCAGTCTTTGGTGAAGGCATTTATTGAATGGCATTGACCTTGTCAGGATCAACCTCAATTCCTTTTTGGCTGACGATGAATCCTAAGAGCTCTCCTGAGCAAACACCGAATGTACATTTGTTGGGATTCAGACTGAGTTTATATCTTCTTCTGTTTTAGATTTGGCGATCATGTCATCGACGTACACTTCAATCTCTTTGTGTATCATGTCATGAAATAGAGTTGTCATATCCCTTTGATAGGTTGCCCCCGCGTTCTTCAGACGGAACGACATTATCTTATAACAAAAGTTGCCCCATGGGGTGATGAATGAAGTTTTATCCATATCTTCTGGAGCCATTTTGATATGATTATAGCTCGAGAATCCATCCATGAAGGAAAAGACTTTGAATTTCATTGTGCTGTCTACCAGCATGTCAATGTGTGGTAGGGGAAGTCATCCTTTGGACTTACTCTGTTCAGATCCCTGTAGTCTACACAAATTCTGACTTTTCTATCCTTTTTCGGAACTGGCACTATGTTGGCTAACCTTTGAGGAAATTCTGAGGTGGCGAGAAACCTGCGTCGATCTGTTTCTACACTTCCTCCTTAATTTTGATGGCCATATGTAGCGTGATTTTTATGGTTTCGAATCACTATCGCTTTGGTACTACAGTTCGATTCATTTTTTATCCTGTGAAGCTGATTAAGGAAGGGAAATAGATGTCTCTAATTAAACCTGCTTGCATACTGAGTTTAAACAGATGTCTGTTGGTTTACAGCTGCTATCAAAATAAGGGGTTCTGTCTTAGGTTTATTTCGTTTGAGAATAGGGTGTTTTGAGGCTTTTGATAAGATGCTGGATTTGGTTTTTTTTTCTGACTGATGTATGAATGTACTGGACCTAGGTCTTTTGATTAGTATGCTCGCTAAGATTTCGCAATCTTATGCCTACGTATTTCCGTTTAACGAAACAGGGAAATCAGAGGAATCGTAGTTCCTCGTATTCTATGGGAGAAAAAAAAGGTGTTTTGGTGTCTCGTTTAAAGCCCAAGACAGAGGCTAAAAGGAATATTTGTTTCTTGTTCAAAGCCCAAGATTGAAGCTAAAAGGTTGAATGAAAGAGAATTTGTCATCTCTAAAGAGGGATTTCTTGCCTTGATCAAAGCCCAAGGTTGAAGCTAAGAGGTTGATTGACTCCGCTGGGGAAGTCCTTATACGAAGTCTAAGAGGAGACTGTATGAGACCGACTCAACAAGAGAGTGGATATATGGGTGTCTTGTACAAAGCCCAAGACGGAGGCTAAAAGGGACTGACTCTTTGGGGGAAAGTGTTCTAACTGTCTTGTACAAAGCCCATGGTTGAGGCTGAAAGAGTTTGACTCAACAAAAGAGTCTTTTATACTCAATAAGAGAGTGATTTAGTGTCTCGTACGAAGCCCGAGAGGGAGGCTAAAAGGGGATGGACTCAACAAGAGAGTCTGAAAGTTGATTGACTCAACAAGAAAGTATTTTATACTCAACAAAAGAGTTTTGTATACTCAACAAGAGAGTGTTTTACTGTCTCGTACGAAGCCCGAGATTGAGGCTAAAAGGAGATTGACTCAACAAGAGAGTCTTAAAAAGGTTAGTGACTCAACAAGAGAGTCTGAAAAGGTAAGCTCCGCTGGGGAGAATCATTTGTACAAAGCCCAAGAGGAGGTTAACTTTCCTGAGGAAATGATCATTATACAAAGCCTAAGAGGAGGCTATCTTACTGTCGAGAATTATTGAGATCCTTAGGCAGGTCCGAGTGGGAGAACCCTCATGAATTGAGGTCGGGTTTCTACAGGAGATTGGTCCAGAATAATTAGGGTTTCTTCCTATGTTTAGAAGGAAATTGAGAATGTATTTGAGACTCAAAAGGGTTTAGACTGTCCAAGTCTACTGGTGAAGAGTTTATCTTGTAGGATGCCCAAAAGAGGGCAAGGGCCTTTAAGGGATGAGAATCAACCCTAAAGTGGCCAGAGGTTTGACACTGGAAAGACTGCTCTAGCAAAGGATGACTAAGTTCTGTCTTATACCTTTTAAGAGTCCGTTAGGATCCTTGTATTAAGCCCAAGAGAAGGCATGAGAACTTCTAAGAAGCCGAAGGGTCCTTGTACTACGCCCAAGAGGAGGCAGGGATGCTTTTTGGAAGCCTGTGGGTCCCCAAACCAAGAGAAGTTCAAGAAATGTAATTCACAGAGAAGAGATCATTCCAGGAAAGTTCGAGGGTTTGGAAGAAATTCAATAGATGTTATTCACGGAGAATAGATTAACTCCGGGGAGTAGAATTTCTTTGACAATTTCTAAGGGTGACAGTCTAAGAAAATGTTCACCGAGAATACTGCCTTTCTCTTTGTTCCATATTGTTTAACCCCAAGAGAAGGGAAGACTGTATCTGGAATCCTATAGGGGATCTAGTTTTGTTTGTATTTAAGAGTGACCAACGTGGCTTTACCTAGTTCTAGACGTAGTTATCGGGAAAACTCTACATAACTATACTAGTTTATATACAGTTGATATATGACCAATATTTAAAGAGGGTATGAAATAAGACTTACAGTGAAGCAGCCCCACAATACAGCTATATATATATAAAAACAGATAAAAGAAAGCGGATAAACACTTACCCGTTGTAGAGCTTCCAAGCTCTTTATGAGCTTTTTGTGCAATTTGCCAAGTGCTTTGTTCCAGAAACAATTTAATGCTTTGGACACCCTCAAATGATCACTTAGAAGCTTTTAGAATGGCTGGAACCAACTGGAATCCTCAGGAACAAGTTTGAGCTCTTTCTTGCAAAAGGGGAAAAAGTGACCAATATAGAAACTCTCTCAAATGGTGTTCCAGATGTGGGGAACCATTTGTGATAGTTCAAGGATGATATTTGGAGTGTGTTTGAGGTTTTATCTTATTTTGAAAGTGGTTGAATCAAGACATGGCTTGAAAAATACAAAAAAGTCCAATTTTGAGGTTTTGATGGGGGACTTTGTGATTTTGGTGTTACAGGTCACTTGTGAGAGTTTGGACAGCTTAGATATGACATATTGGATGTGTTTGGATCATGAGCTGTGATGGAAATGCTCTCTAACTCAAAAACTCAGAGTTACCTTGCTAAAGAAGGCATTTTTGCCTAGAGAAAGAGATTTTGAGGAAAGCAAGTGTTGTAGTGCTTTGGTGTACTCAACCTGAGCACAAATGAGCTCTATTTATAGTAGAGCAAGTTTGTTTTGCAAGCAATAGTGAATGGAAACTGCAGCAGCTCAATGTCTAATTGCATCACTTTGGAATCTTAAGTCTCCTCTAGCCATTCACTAGAGGTTAGAGCACAGGCCTATGTGTCTTTGGTTCAGAGCTTATCCTTGACTCATTCAGTTGGAAATGGCTCAGTTCATGCCACCTTGGTGCACCCAATGAATGCTCCAAAACAAAATTGGATTCTTGTCCCCCTTTTAGGCTTTTTTAGGTTTGGCATGCTACCTATAGTTCCAAAGACTTGGGAGGCTTATGGATCAGTGTTGGTTCCTCCTTGGTCTCCCCCTGAGGTGTTCAAATGGATAAACTTATTTGTCATTTGCAAAATTTGATCAAATCGAGTAAAATGCTCAAATCTGCCTTGTTATGACAGTTGCAGCAAGGCATATTGCCATTGTCACAACTCTTAACTCAGATGGAATTTGATGGAGTTCTTGGCCATTTTGGAAAGCCCTCATATGATACAACATATGTGTGATCATAGTTGGTCTTGAGACTTTTTGGATCCAAGTGAAAAATCCCCCTACTTTTGAAAAGAAAAGCAAGACAGATTCTGACTTAGTGAAAATTTCACTAAGTGTTGGAAAAAGTGACATTTCATGTTTTCAGCCATTTTGATCACTCCATAACTTAAAATCCATGAGGAATTGGAATGAGGTGTAGTTGACACTTTTAAATTATGCCATGAGAGCTATAAATCCATCTTTGGATCAGCCAAAATGGTTGCTTGGATCTCAAGTAATGATCTTTGGAAGTTGGTACCCAAGCCACTTTGTTCCATAACTTAGAAAAATTCTAAGTTTTTATGGTTACCCCTTTTACAAGTTATCCCACTTTCCTTGATTTTTCTTGATGAATGATGATTCAAATCACACATTAACATCATTTTAGGGTCAAGGAACCATAATTGTGAAAAATCTCAAAAAGTCAAAGTTGACTTTTTGTGCACAGTTGACTTTTTACCAGATGAATTCCAAACTGTACGATCCTCTATGAAATCAAGTCCTTGACCTAAATCAAACTTGATGGATATGTTCCATAGGTATTATAGGGTGTATTGAATCATGTCCCAAGGTTTGGGAGCATGTATGGGTCAACAGTCAAAGGTACAGTTGACTTTTTCCTCAAAACCCTAATTGTGGTCCTGATGAAATTGAAGCTTGTGGATCAAGCTTCTTGAATCAATCCATTGTTGCAAATGGATCAATGTAATGTATGGGAGACCCTCAAATCATGTCTTGAGGTCTTGGCTCATGCTTTATCCCAAAAGTCTTAGGGGTGAATTAGGTTAAGAAACCCTAATTCCTAATTTTTGATAAATGCATCCCCTGAGGTCAAATTGACTTGATGATTGGGTCCATGAGGTCCCTTGGAGTATCTTAGGCTATGCTTTGAAGCATTGGCTCATGCCTAGAGGAAAATTTCCATCTGGAGGCCCTGGTCGACCAAAATCCTAATTTGGTGACACTGGCGATCTTGAGACTTAATCCACTTGGAATGCTGCAATCTTGTGCTTGATTCTTGGTGTGGGAGTCCTCTTGATCCTTTGTGGAGGTTTGAGAGGTTAGACAAGTTGAAGATCATGTCATTTCTTGATTGATCCTTTGTCTAAGGCTCTGAGAGGGATTGAAACCCTAATCTTTGTTTGTAGTGCAGGCTCAATAACCTTTGAGGAGATTGACTGAGGCATGATGGTTCATCCATATTGTGGTAATGATTTACACAATGATGGGAAATCTTAGTGGTCAAAATTTGGGGTATGACACCATATCTGGATGAGTCATTCTCAGTCTTTGTTTAACCAGAGGACATTCTGGTTTCAATGGTAAATGACGTTCCACGATGCTGGTATCCAACCCTGGCATGTCCTGGTATGACCAAGCAAACACATTTGGAAATTCTTTGAGAAGTTTTATCAAGTCTTCTCTGACAGTTGGACTGAGCAGTGCTCCAATCTTAACTTCTTTATTTTCTTCTTCTGAACCTAAATTGATCGCTTCCAACAGCTCTTTGTGAGGCTCAATAGACCTTTCCTCTTTCCTGAGTAGTCGGGAGATCTCTTCTGGAATTTCTTCGTCCTCTTCTTCTTCATCTTTAAATACCGAGAATTCAAAGTTGGGAAAAGGCATTAGATCGTATACTTCAATGGGGTTTAAAACAAGTAATTTTGCCTTATGGACGACTTTCGGGACATCGACTGCAACCAAATGGCGACAAACTCCTCTGTGAATCACAAAGTCTGGTACTTTCCTTCTTGGTTTGTCTTAAAAAATGACACTGATTTCTGGCGGAGTAGGATCATTGGAGTCTTCTTCCCGTGCAGAGTTATCATAAGAGGACTCTTCTGCTGCATCTTCTATAGAATTTTCACTCTCAAGTGGATCTCCCCATCTAGTTGGTTGGATGTCCTCGTATAAGCTTTCGGGAGCAGTGTATTTGACTAAAAATTCATATTTACTGCTTGGCTGCCCCAAGGTATCCCAGGTTTTTGTGGGAATAGAGGAGTCATCTTCCTCAATGACTTTTGACCTCAAGAAATGCATAGTTAATGAATTCTTGTATTGCAATCTTTGCAAATTCATCACCATGGTGTTGGACATTCTCGGAATGTTCTAAGTAAGGATTCCATGACTCTGTGGGAAGATGGGTATTCTTTTCAAGACTACTCAGTTGATAGGCATTGTCCGGCTGACTCTTTTTCCCCGTGTCTTTCGCGTATGGCTTTCAGATATGCAAGTCATCTAAGGGATCATAATAATCGTAGTCAAATTCGTCTTTCATTAGATTGTCTTTCTCTAATGAGTTGGGTGGAGCACGGCATCCTTCGGGATCACAATCTCCATAGATCATTCTGACATCTGATCTCGGTATATATATCGGGCTTTACTTTGGAGGGTAGAATGACATGTGCGTTTCTCCTTGAGATGTATAACCATCATCGTTGAGATAAGACTTCCACTCCTCATCCCTATCGGAGGATTCGTTCCCATCGATGGTGTGGACTTCTTGAGATACTGGGTGGAGGAAGCCTCCGTTGTAGAAGAAATCCTAAATGGGACAAAAACTTTCGTCCTTCTTTGTAGTCTGGGTACAGGTAGGAGAGAAACCAAGACCTTTTCTTGTCTTTTTATTAGTAGGAATTACGATCTACCCCCATCATTTTACGTCATCGCTCCCCATTACTTTGAGAGCATCCTTGTATGAGGAAATCGATGTCCCTCTTTCTTGTTGATTCTCATTACTCACCGAGAGTGCTTGGAACTGAGTTCCAACCACCTCCTCTGGTTCTACACAGGAAAATGATGATAAGTTGCTCACAATTAAGGCTTCCTCTCCACATACCGTGACTAATTTGTCGTTCTTGACAAACTTCAGCTTCTGGTGAAGTGTCGAAGTGACTGCCCCAGCTTCGTGTATCCAAGGTCTTCCTAATAAACAGATGTATGCTGCTCAGATTTACATGACCTGGAAAGTGTGAGGACCGATGGTTATGGGAAGATCGACTTCGCCTATAACTGTTTTTTTAGATCCATCAAAGGCTTTGACGATGATCTCACTGCCTCTCATTGGAGTACCTTGAAAAGATAGTCGAACCAAAGTTGACATTGGCATGATGTTCAAGGATGAACCTGTGTCTACCAGTACGTTGGCTAAAGCATCGTCTTGGCAATTGACTGTCATATTAAGTTCCATATTATGGTTTTTGCCTTCCTCTGGAAGTTCTTCATCACTGAATCCCAAGTTGTTGCAGGAAATGATGTTAGAGATGATACTGTCAAATTGTCCTATTGTCACATCTTGTTCCACAAAGGCTTGTTCTAAGACTCTCTATAGAGCTTCTGAACTAAGCAGGAGAGATAACACAGAGATCAGAGACGGAGTTTGCAACAATTGGTCCACAATGTTGTACTCGCTTTTCTGGATGAGCTTCAGCATCTCATCGTTGTTCTTTACAGGTTCTGTATTGCTGGATTGATCGACTTTTTGGTTAGGAACTTCTGTTTGAGGTTCCCTTTCTTTGGTGGGCTCTCCAACTCATCTGTTGAAGATCCAACCACTCCGAGTAACTCGACTGATGTCGGCAATGTTCACAACGGAGGGTAATGGAGTTTCTTTTCCATTTTCTAAGGTCGTTGCACCATACTTGTACGGGATTGCCTTTTCTGACTTGTACAGTATTGGACCTGGCAAGTAGATAACCACAGGGGCTTTTTAGGCCTTTTGACTGTCGTAGGCCACCTCAATTAACTCTTAGTTTGGAATCTTTCTATTGCCGAGAGAGACTTCATCGAGTAGAGGAATTATGACACAAACATCCTTGGTTATTCCCTGATTGGAGATTATGACAGTGTTTTTGTTTTGAAAAGGGATGTAATCTTGTATCATGTTGATTGATTTAGAATTCGAACATGG
Organism: Lathyrus tuberosus; assembly: GCA_022829125.1. NCBI lineage: Eukaryota > Viridiplantae > Streptophyta > Magnoliopsida > Fabales > Fabaceae > Lathyrus > Lathyrus tuberosus. The sequence continues at coordinate 200,173 of JALAZF010000563.1, forward strand.
TTGAATCTTCTTTCGGTCTAACTGATGTTGGAGGGCTGCTCGCACTAGATAGCATCCTTGGTTATTTTTCGAGCATACTCTACAGCGTTCATAATTGTGAGGTGGTACCCGACCATATCCGCTTTGTATACAGTGAATCCTTACTAGATTTGTTTCCATTGAGTGTACATCACGACTTTGGTGTCTACCAGGATTTCCATCAGTCATGCTAACTTGTTGTGTGTCTTCATCTAAGTAGATCGGAAGCCACCAGTGGTCCAATAGATGTTGAAGAGTCCTTTGCACAAGTGCACACCCTTGGTCGTTTTTGTAGCATTCTTTACAGTCTTGGTAATCGTGCAAGGCCAGGAAACCAAGTCTGACCTGCTTAGCGTGTAATTCCACTTGATTGGTATTCATCAAGCGTATGTCAAAGATTTGAACCATATTGACTTGATGATTACTCCTTTCATGGTAGTCTTGGATCCATCTAAGATCCATTTGACGTTAGAGGGCATCTTGTACGAAAGAGAATCCCTGATTGTCTTTTGAACATATTGGACAAACGATTTAATCGTGTCGCGACAAATTGTAATACTGACTTTGTATTGAATGCATTGCCACTAGATTGACGTTCATTGCATGGAAGTCGCGGTTCTGAACAATGTTAGGATGTGCATGGGCCATGTTTACTTCACGAATCTAGTGATCCTGAATCCAGTCCATATCTATTTGTTCTTGTAGAGCTGCTTGTGCTATGGTACACCCTTGATTGTCCTTGGAGCAGATATCACACTGATGATAGTTGTGAGATGGCACATGGTCGTACCCGCTCTGTTTGCAATGCATCTTCACCAGGTTGGTTCCTAGTAAGCGTACATTGTGAATTTAATAACTATTGACGGGTTCCCCTTCTATCAAATTCACTGTGGTCTTTTCATGTTGTGGTAATGGGTTCGTCTGGACATTTGGATTAGTATCTTTGATAGATAACACCCCGTTCCTGACAAGCTTCTGTACATCAGACTTGAAGCTGAGACAATTCTCAATGTTATGTCCTGATCCTCCTTGATGGTAAGGGCAAGTCTGATCTGCTTTGAACCAAAAAGGTGGATTTTCTGGTACTGTAAGAGGAGTCCTGGTTTGAACATGCCCCTTGGCCAGTAGAAGTGGAAATAATTCTGCATACAACATTGGTATAGGGCCGAATCCTGATGGTTGTGTAGTACGATTGTTGTTATTGTACTGAGGGCGAGCCTGCTAAAGAGGCTGTTGTGGCCTTTGCTGATACTGTTGTTGGCTTGGTTCTGAGCAACCTGAGGTTGATATGTCAGAGCTTGCGCTGGGTTGATAGCGGGAGTTACAGCTGCTACCGGTTGATACCTTCGCCTTTGCTTTCCCAGAGAGATATTACTGATATCTTGCTCTTTCTTCTTTTAGAAAGCACTACCGTATCTTTTGGTATTGCTAGATGGCTCTGCTTCTTTGACCAATCGTCCTTCTCAAACTGCTTCCTCAAGGCGTACCCCCATGTTCACCATTTCAGTGAAGTCACTGGGCGTACTAGTAACCATTCGGTCGTAATAAAATGAGCTTAATGTTTTCAGGAAGATCTTTGTCATTTCCTTTTCTTCGAGAGGAGGACAGATCTGGGCAAAAATTTCACGCCATCTCTGAGTATATTCCTTGAAGGTTTCTCTATCCTTTTGTGACATTGCTTTGAGCTGGTCCCTATCTGGTGCCCTGTCCAAGTTGTATTTATATTGCTGAGCGAAGACTGCCTCGAGATCTCTGAAAGTACTAATCTTGGTGCGGTTTAAACCCATGTACCATTTGAGCGTGGCACCGGTTAAACTGTCTTGGAAGTAATGGATCAGTAGCTATTGATTTTCTATTTGGGTAGACATTTCCGAGCGTACATCACCAAATGACTTTGAGGGCAAGAGTTTCCTTTGTATTTTTCAAAGTAAGGCACCTTGAATTTGTGCGGTATCTTTACATTAGGGACCAAACAGAGGTCGGCAGCATCTTTGCCAAATAAGTCTTGACAGCGAATGGCATGCAGTTCCTTATGTATTTCCAAGAATTATTCCTGGAACTCATTCATCCTTTCGTATACGTCTTCGTTTCCACCAGAAATTGCTTGCAGAATATGTCCTTTCGGGACAGTGTGTACCACTGGTTGTGGTATAGTCATTACGGCGGTAACTCTTGGCGCTTCAGTGACCTGAATTTTATAACCTTCAGGAGTTTCTGTTGTAACCCTTGCATCTTCAATTACCTGAAGTTTGTAACCTTCAGGTCTGGCTATTCCTGCGACGACTTCCGGGTCTTCAGTGACCGGTGGGATGTATCCTTCAGGTATAAAGTTGTGAGGCATGCCCCAGGGAAATCCTTTAGGCATGTTGTACTGAGGATGATTGCCCGGCTTCTCAAATGCTGGTGTGGATGAAACCTCCGAGATTACAGTCCTTTGATGTTGTTGCTCCTGGGCTGCTGCTTGGGATTGCATGCCATGGTGGAGTTTCTCCAAACTCTCCTTCAGAGCGTTGATTTCTTTTCTCAACTCTATGTTCTCTTCCTCGAGATCGTCCATTTTCTTTGGTCGATTCGCCCGAGTATTGTACGAATGTGACAGTTTGACTCTAGAGTGTGACACATATGTGAGACTCAAAGACAATGATGTCTTATATGAGAATGATGAATGATATGCAAAGACTGAAAATGATATATTTTTTGTTTTTGTTTTTAAAATAACTTTTAACAATTGTATTGCAAATATCATACAGCGAGGGAGATCCTTTTATTGAACGCGAAAGATTGCAGTATTTTACAGGAGAAAGTATAGTATTTTACAAAGGTGCAAGAAAGAAATTTAAGCCTATGGATCCTGAGCTCTCTCTGAGAAGAGCTCAGATGCTAGTTCTTGAACTTTTCTTTTCTTTGATTGGGCTCCTTCAGCCGTTGTCGGGTCGATAATTCTTTGCCAAGTGGAAGGAGTGAGCAAATTTCTTCGTTCCTCCTGACTTTCTATGACATGCTGCTCTAATATTTCAATCAGGGCACCCTTTTCCTTTAGCAGTTCCTGAATCTTGGTACATTCCAAATTAAGGATCTGGTACTTGTTCTTCCAAGAGTTCTTCTCACGTTGAACTTTGTTGAGAGCGGTCTGGAGTTTTTCCGCATCAAACATGAAATAAAGGACAAATTCCTTTAAGGGAAAAACATCGTGACGAATGTCATACCCTAAATTTAGACCACATGATTTCCCATTATTATGAGGATCATTTCCACAATATGGACGTGCCATCATACCTCATCAATCTCCTCGAGGATTGTTGAGCCTTCACTACAATCAAGAATTAGGGTTTTGAACCCTCCCAGAGCACTTAGACAAAGGATCAATCAAGAAATGACATGATCTTCAACTTGTATAACCTCTCAATCATCCATGAAGGATCAGGAGGTCTCTCATATCAATATTTTGGAAAAGGTTGCAACATTCCAAGTGGATCAAGCCTCAAGATCGACAGTGTCACCAAATTAGGATTTTGGTCTACCAAGGCCTCCAGATGAAAATTTTCATCTGGGCATGAGCCAATACCTCAAAACATGATCCAAAATGCTCCAAGGGACCTCATGGATCCAATCATAAAGTCAAGATGGCCTCAGGAGAAGCATTCATCAGAAATCAGGAATTAGGGTTTCTTGACCTAATTCACCCCTGAGTTGACTTTTGAGGCAAGACATGAGCCAAGACCTCAAGACATGATTTGAGGGCCTCAAATACACCATATTTATCCATTTACAACAATAGATTGATCCAAGAAGCTTGATTCACAAGTTTCAAATTCATCTGGGCAACCATTTGGGTTTTGAAGAAAAAGTCAACTGTACCTTTGACTTTGGACCAAGACATGTTCCCAAACCTTGGGACATGATTCAAGACACTCTAAAACACCTATGGAATCCCTCCATTAGGTTTGAATTAGGTAAAGAACTTGATTGCATAGAGAATCACACAGTTTGAAATTCATCTGACAAAAAGTCAACTGTGTCTAAAATCAAGTTTGACTTTTTGAATTTTTTCACAAATGTGGTTCCCCTAAGTCAAAAACAATGTTAATGTATGCTTTTGATCATCATCCATCAAGAAAAATCAAGAAAAAGTGAGGTTACTTGCAAAAGGGGAAACCATAAGAAACTTAAATTTTTCTAAGTTATGGAACAAAATGGATTTGGTACCAACTTTGCAAGGTCATAACTCCCAAACCCTAAGGTTTTTTTCTTCCATCCAAAGCTTAAATGTAAGTTCACATGACATACTTCAAAATTGTCAACTACAAAAGATTCCAAATCCTCATGGATTTTGAGTTATGGATTGATCAAAATCACAAAAACATGAAAATGACGACTTTTTCCAACACTTAGGAAATTTTTTAGACATAATCTGTCTAAGTTTTTCACCAACTTTTGGACCATTTTTCACCTTGATCCAAGTTGAACCAGGTCCATTGGTGGACATCAAAGTTAAAGTATGTCATACAAGCTTTCCAAAGAGTACAAGAACTCCCATTAATTCAACTTGAGCAAGGAGTTATGGACCTCACAACATGCCTTGCTCAAACTGGTTTCCAAGGAAAATTTGGTGCATTTCTTGTACCACACGATTTCCATTTCAAATTTTGTCATCTTACAAGCTTTGTCCTCTTCCAAGATCAGAGGGAATCTTGATGAATCACCTGATATTTTCAAACTTTGACCATTGTGTCAAGGATCCAATCTTTTGGCATGTGTGTAATACCCCAAATTTTGACCACTTAGATTTCCCATCATTGTGAAAATCATCATCACAATGTGGATGAACCATCATGCTTCATCAGTCTCCCCAAAGATGGGTGAGCATCCACTACAATCAAAATTAGGGTTTCAAGCCCTCTCTGAGTGCTTAGACAAAGGATCAATCAAGAAATGACTTGATCTTCAACTTGTCTAATCTCTTAAACATCCACAATGGATCAAAAAGGACTCCCACTTCAAGGATTAAGCACAAGGCTGCTCCCTTCTAGGTGGATCAAGTCTCAAGATCGACAGTGTCACCAAATTAGGGTTTTGGTCGACCAGGGCCTCCAGATGGAAATTTTCATCTGGGCATAAGGCAATGATCCAAAACATAACCTAATATACTTCATGGAACCTCATGAACCCATGCATCAAGTCAATTTTGCCTCAGGGGATGCATTCATCAAAAATCAGGAATTAGGGTTTCTTGACCTAATTCACCCCTAAGTTGACTTTTGGGACAAACCATGAGCCAATACCTCAAGAGATGATTTGAGGGTCTCTAATATACCATATTTATCCATTTGGCACAATGGATTAATCCAAGAAGTTTGAGCAACAAGTCTCAATTTCATCTGCACCACAATTAGGGTTTTAAGGGAAAAGTCAACTGTAACTTTGACTTTTGACCAGGACATGCTCCCAAACCCTAATACATGATTAAATATACCCTATGACACCCATGGAACATGTCCATCAAGTTTGATTTAGGTCAAGGACATGATTTCCTGAAGAATTGCACAGTTTGGAATTCATCTGATAAAAAGTCAACTGTGCACAAAAGTCAACTTTGACTTTTTGAGATTTTTCACCAAAATGGATTTTTAACCCTAAAATGATGTTAATGTATGATTTGAATCATCATTCATCAATAAAAATAAGAAAAGTGAGATAACTTGTAAAAGGGGTAACCATAAAACTTAGAAATTTTTCTAAGTTAAAAATAAAGTGGCAAAGGTACCAACTTTGGAGGACCATAACTCCTAAACCACAAGGCCATTTTTTCTCATCCAAAGATGGATTTGTAGCCCACATTATCACCTACAAAAACTTCAACTACAAGTCATTCCAATTCATTAAGGATTTTGAGTTATGGAGTGATCAAAGTGGCTGAAAAGTGAAAATGTCACTTTTTCCAACACTTAGTGAAATTTTCACTAAGTCAGATTCTGCTTCACTTTTTGCCAAATGTAGGGGGATTTTTCACTTGGAATCAAAAGAGATCAAAACCAAACTTGTTCAAACAGTTGTTGTATCATGTAAGAGCTTTCCAAAATGGCCAAGAACATTGCCAAATTCAACCTACACCATGAGATACAACATTGCCAAGTTGCCTTGCTGAAATCTGTCAAAGCAAGGCAGAATTTGCAACTTTGGTCGATTTGCCAAAATCAGCCAAATTCAATTGCTCCAATCCACTTGGACACCTCAGAGGATTGAATCTAAAGGGGACAATCACTGAGCCAAGCCTCCAAGGTCCAAGGAACAAGGAATAGCATGTTGAACCTAGAGTTGCCAAAATAGGGACAAGACTTCAAATTTGGAATGAGGCATTCAATGAAACCATCAAGGTGGCATGGACTGAGCCATTCTCATCTGAAATCAGTCAAGACTTATCCAAGACTAAGGGGACCAAAGCTCTGTGCCCTAACCTCTAGTCAATGGCTAGAGGAGACTTGGATTTTCATTTGCCAATATTGGCCAAACCTACTTACCAGCTGCCATGCACTATTCCTTGCAAAACAAACTTGCTCTACTATAAATAGAGCTCAATTGTGGTCAGTTTGAGTACACCAAAGCCATCTAACAGATGCTTTCCTCAAAATCTATTTCTCTTGGCAAAAATGCCTTTCTTAGCAAGGTAGCTATCAGGTTTTGAGTTTGAGAGCAATTCCAATCAAACCAATCACTCACACACCTCACATACATCACATATGAGCTGATCAAACACTCACATAACATCTGGAACATCAAAATCTCAAAATCACTTGCCATCCACACAAGTTTGAAGTGAAGTTGCAGCTGAGATGCCATAAACTGATCCAGTCCATTTCAATTCAATCCAAGTGTTCAAACACACTCCATATGGTGTAGGGAAGTTGTTCAGATCATCACCACTCATCTGTAACACCTCCAAATCAAAAATCACTTTGAACTTGCTGTCACGACTTGGAGGTAAGCACATACTTGGTCATCTCTCAATCTATGCATATTTCCTCGCACAATAATTTGGCCATATGTTCATAATCATGCATGGAATGTTTTCCCTCAATTAATTGCATTGTTTGAATCGTGTATCAAAAATCCTAGCCTTCATGCAGAAATTAGGGTTCTTGAGGTCTCTTCGTGATTTCTTGTTGTATGTTTAATTTAAATGAAATTAAAGTACATAGACATGATCGTGAGGTTGAGGCGAGCATAATGATATGTGGATTGCATGATATGATTACGTATTCATGGAGATTGGATAGAAAATGCAAATCTGAGAAACCAAGAACACGCGCGTGTTCTTCAGCCTGTTCTTGGCGCCATTTTCATATATTCAAATATTTGAATTTTGTGATTTTGTTTAATTGATTCAAAAATTAATTTCTCTCTGAGTTTTAATGATTTTGAGTTGATTCATTTTTTAATAATTCACAAAAATGTTAAAATATTTTATTTTCACAAAAAATCCCAAAAATATTATTTATTTCATATAATTGATATTTTTGTAAAGAATTAATATTTTGATTGTTTTTGACATTTTAAATATTTTTTCTACATTGATTTTGCAACTTTTAATGCTTTCTAATTATTTTGTAGGTCAATACTCAATTTTTGAAGCATTAATCCAAGATCACAATTTGTTTTCCATGTGTTAAACAATTTTTGATCATTTTAATTGAATTTTTATTCAATTAAATACATTTTGAAAACAAATTAGGGTTTTGGATTAATTCAACCCTCATAAATCATTTTCAAAACTTTTTTGGGCCTCTTGAGAGAGTGTAAGACCCATCCCCCCTTGTACAAAAACTTTTTGGGCCTCACTCATTGTATAAGTCCCTCTGTACAAGTAAACGGCGCGATCGTCGCCCGTTTAAAAATAAAAAATCATCTGGGCCTCTCCTTGAGCTATAAGACCCATTCAAAACACTTTGGGCCTCTATTAGAGTGTAAGACCCAATCCCCCTTTTAACCAAAACATTTTGGGCCTCACTTATTGTATAAGTCCCTCTGCGTTAAAAGAAAACCTCGGCGCGATCGCCATTTTTAAACGAAAAACCTTTTGGGCCTACCCTCGTGTTATAAGCCCCACTCTTTTTTCTTTAAACCTTTTTGGGCCTCTTGAGAGAGTGTAAGACCCATCCCTTTGTACAAAAAAACCTTTTTTGGGCCCCAGTCACTTGTATAAGTCCCGCTGTACAAAGTCAAACAGTGCGCTCACTGATAAAACCCTGGGCCTCTCCTTGAGCTGTAAGCCCCAAATCTTTCTTTTTCAAAGCACTTTCTCCTTTGATTTTGAATATATTGTTGTTTTCAATCTTTCTTTGTTGAACAACTAACCAAACAGCATGGAAGCACTACAACCGAGTAAGTGGTTATCGCTTTCATTTACTGCTTTCATATTATAAACTGTATTGTGGGGCTGCTCACTGTAAGTCTCCTTTCATAAACTCATATCTACTGTGTAATAATAGTATAGATATTTCGAGTTTCCCCGGCAACTACGTCTAGAACTAGGTGACGCCGTTTCATTTATTCGTAGAAATAGATGCCTAGATCCCCAATAGGAGCACCAAATACAGTCTTCTCTTCGGCTGTCCTCCTTAGGAATCGTCAAGAAGCTCTACTCCCCAAGATGAATGTATTCTCTTTGAATGGCATCTTTGAGTTTCTCCCAAATTCTCGAACTTTCCTGACTTGATCTATTCCTTGTGGATAGCTTACCTTGAATGTCTCGGGGTTTGGGTACCCACTACGGTCATAATCTTGGACCTTAACTAAGGAACCCTCTTTAAAAGCTAAAAGTCGTTGGATAGTAAACCTCGCATGTTTACCTGTGGTTTTTATCTTTAAAAGAGTTATCTCTCCTAATGGAAAGGAGGTGATAGACCCACGGGCTTCTTAAAAGCATCGGCCTCCTCTTGGGCATTATTCAAGGACCCTACGGCTTCTTAGAAGTATTCACAGCCTCCTCTTAGGCTTCGTATAATGATCTCTTCCTCCGGGAATGATAGCCTCCTCTTGGGCTTCCTACAAGGACCCGTCGGCTTCTTAAAAGTTTCCAGCCTCCTCTTGGGCTTCGTACAAATTGTCCCGACGACCTCCTAGAGGTATAGGAACAGAACCTAGTCATCCTCATAGAACAGTCCTTTCATAGAGTCTACTACTGTTTCTCATAGCATAGTACAAAAGAAAAAACTCTAGACTTGGACAGTCTAACTTCCTTGAGTCTCAAAGACATTCTCAAGTGACCCCTTCGTTAAATAGGAAGGAAACCCGCAGACTCGGACAGTCTCAATACCCTTTGGATTTCCCGTTTCCTCAAAGAGAAGGAAATATCCCTGATCCTCAAATTAAATCCCTGAGTACAATGTTGCTCATATAAGAACTGATTTTCTCTTTTAAAATCAGTATATTGGATCTGTCACTCAACTGAAACAAACCTTTAGCCTCCATCTCGGGCTTCGTACGAGATACAAAAACACTCTCTTGTTGAGTATCAAAGACTCTCTTGTTGAGTCAAACTTTTAGCCTCTATCTCGGGCTTCGTACGAGACACAAAGACTCCCTCGTAGAGTCAAACAAACAATAGCCTCCATCTCGGGCTTTATACGAGATACCAAAAGACTCCATCGTCGGGTCAAAAACCTTTTAGCCTCTATCTCGAGCTTTGCACGAGACACAAAATAGCCTCCTCTTAGGCTTTGTATAATGATTTTCCTAGCGGAAATTAGCCACCTCTTAGGCTTTATATAAGAAAACCACTGGTTGATTCAATAAACCTTTTAGTATCAAAGTTGTGCCTCGTTCACAGTACACAAACATCAACAACTCCTTTCCTTTCGTCTAATCGCTGTAAGCGGCAAGCCTCTGGATCATCTATATCCATGCCACTGTCCCTCTTTTAGCATGAGAAATTCCTAAGGAAAGATGGCATTGCTCTACACTGAGTTAAAGTCTTCTCCTTCAGGTTAAAACCCTTTCTTCGGAAATTATGGCATTGCTCGGATCCACGTATCCCAGTTAAAGTAATTCTCCTTCTCCCCTCTTTAGAGATGATAAATTCTCTCTAAAGTCGAGGTCTTTCAGCTTCACGTCTTGGGCTTTGAACAAGACACAAATAGACCTTTCAGCTTCACATCTTGGGCTTTGAACAAGATACAAATCACCTTTCGCTTCACGTCTTGGGCTTTGAACAAGACACCAAAAACCAATTTCCTCCCATAGAATAGGAGGAACTATGAACGCTCTGATTTCCCTGTTTCGGTAAACGGGAATACGTAGGCATAAGATCGAAAGAAAAGATCTTAGCGAGCGCAATCAACAAAAAACCCAAATCCCATATCTCCATCAATTAAAAGCAGTATTTCAAAAGCATCAGCCCTAACATCCTAATCCTTGTTCCCCGCTAGAAAGTCCTAGAAAGAAATAAAACCGTATTGGCGAAAATACAAATAACCAGTACAAAGGCCCCCCCACATTGATAGCATCCGTAACCTAACAGACCGCTGTTTAAACTCAGTATGCAAGCAGGGTTAATTGGAGACATCTATTTCCCTTCCTTATTCAGCTCACAATAGGATAAAAAATGAATCGACCTGTAGTTTAAGCTCAAACCGCAGAGAGCGACCAGCGCTTAAGAACCGCATCCAAAATCGCTCGCTACAGAAAAGTGGCGCCCACCGTGGGGCGAGTTCTTTCTTTCTTACAATTTAAACCTTGGGTAAGTCATTTTCTTGGCGGTGGCCGCCAACAGAAAAGTGGCGCCCACCGTGGGGCCCTTGTTTTTCTTTCTTTCTGTTTTCCTTGTAAAATGGCAACTCTGCTGGGGAGTCTTTGCCAAGATCTTTTTGCCTTAGGGCATCATCCCCATTTTCCACGGAAAATGGGAACCCTACCGAAGAGAAAGATTGACCTATGCTCGTCCATCTCTTAGGCAGGGAACCACATATTGGGGCTTCCGCGGGGGAACCCATTTCTGTCAGGAACTTAAGAATCGTAGCTTTATAAGTCTAGGATGATTAGGACAAATATATATACTGCTTTTCCTAATTGCTATACGTGTTTATTTTTCTGCTACTGGGAATGCGTGTGATGCCGCATGTGGTGAGATTGAGTATACACTTAAGAAAAGCCAACCTTTTTCGTAGTGCGGAAGCTATCGGAAATAGCTGTTACGCGATACTACCCTCATTTGAGGTTGGTGATCTATTCTCGGTGAATGGCACTTACTCTAAGATTGCACACAACTCGCTGGCGATCCGCTTGTTGTCTGCCTTCCTGGGAGGAGCTGATGATAATGAGTACAGGTACAAAAATCACCCTAGTATAAACCCTTGGGGATGGGTAGAGCCTTGACTTCATGACAACGACCCTTTGACCCCATATTTTTTCTATGTTTTTGTGTGCTGCATTCATACATTCATTTAATAAAACATTAAAACATTCAAAAAACTTTCTCTTCTAGTCTCTCTGTTTTTCAAATTAAACTAAGACTGTGATTGCAAATATCAGAGAAAAAGATTACGCTAATGGATTTCGGTAGAAGGAGAACTCACCAGTATACCTTCAAGGTTCCAAAACTAGGGGATTTGAGAAGGTTAGCAAGGATGATCGCTAACCCTGAGGCTTTCAGAGCCAAGCACGGTGGTTTGCTACCACTGTTAAGAGTCCATGTGATTGAGGAAATCATGGATGCGCTCATTCAGTTCTACGATCCGGTTTATCACTGTTTCACATTCCCGGATTACCAGCTATCACCAACGCTGGAGGAGTATTCTCATCTGACTGATTTACATATCACTGATCAAGCTCCATTTTCTGGACTGGAAGAAATTCCAAAGAATCAGACTATTGCAATAGCAATTCATTTGGACGAGTCTGAGGTCAGGACTCGCATGACCACTAAGGGTGGCATCCAAGGTTTGCCAGCCCAGTTCTTGACAAAAAAGGCTCTATACTTCGCTAGTATAGGGAACGGGACTGCTTTTGAAAGCATCTTTGTCTTGCTCACCTACGGATTATTTTTGTTTCCCAACATCAATAACTTCGTCGATATCAACGCTATTAAGGTTTTTCTCATTGGAAACCCTGTGCCGACTTTGCTCGCAGATGCGTATCATTCTGTACACTTGGGAAATTTGTACAGCGGAGGGGAGATCACATGCTGTGTACCTTTGCTTTATAAATGGTTTATCTCGCACTTGCCCAAGTCTGCTGCTTTTTGGGATTGCAAGAGTGTCTTACGTTGGTCGCAGAAGATCATGTCTCACCAATTCCGATATAGATTGGTGTAATAGGATTTACGAGGGAATCAGAATCATTGACCGTTGTGGAAACTTCCCCAGCGTACCCCTCATAGGAACTAAAGGAGGAATTAACTATCATCCGATATTAGTTCTTCGTCAATTTGGATACCCGATGAGACACATCCCACTGAGTGTTCATCTGGAAGGTCTTTTCTTCAAAGAAGGAGAAAGTGACAGAGCACTAAAAATGGAAATAGTGCAAGCTTGGAAACATGTTCATGAGAAAGGACGAGAGTCTCTGGGAAAACTGGACTGTGTCTCGGTGGAGCCTTATCTCCATTGGGTACAAACCAGAGCTCTCAAGCTAAAAATGCCTTATCCTCGTTACGGAATTCTTCCACCGAGGGAAACTGTCATGTACTTCATGACGGAAACTGAAAAGCTTCAGGTTACTCTCAACAAAGTTCAAAAGGAAAGAAGAGCTTGGAAGAACAAGTATCGCACCCTCGACGTAGAGTGTGTCCAAATACAGCAACTACTAAAAGAGAAAGATGCTCTGATTGAAATTTTGGAGCAGCATGCTGTAGAGAATCAAGATGACCAAAGGAATTTGCTCACTCCTTTCACTTGGCAAAGGAATGACAACCTGACAACGGCCCAAGAGCCCCGGTCAAAGAAAAGGAAAGTACCAGAGTCAGCACCCGGTTTCTCCTCAGAGAGGACTCGGGACCCATTAGTTTAGGTTTTTGTTTCTGCACCTTGTAATCTACTGTATTTCCATTTCTGTAATCCTTTGAATTTCAATAAAAAGGGGTTTCCCCACTGTTTGATATTTGCAATCTAATTGTCGAAGTTTATTTTGATTAAACCAAAAAAACAACAATTAATATAATCATTGCATTCATCATTCTCACATCGCGTATTCTTCTTCCCTACGAATCTCACGTTTGTGTCTCGATTCTAGAGTCAAACTGTCTCATCCGTATAATACTCGGGCCAATCGTCAGAAAAAGATGGATGATCTTGAGGAAGAAAACAGAGAGTTGAAAGAAGAGATCGACGCTCTAAGAGAGGATATGAGAAAGCTTCGTAACGACATGCAAGCCATGGCAGAAGCTCAGCTACAAAGAACTGTGATCTCAGAGATCACCTTAACGCCCATCATAGAAAAGTATGATCCTAGGTATCAGATGCCGAAAGATCGTCCTTGGGGCATGCCTGTTAACTATATCCCGGAAGGATATGTTCCGCCGATCACTGAAGATCAGAGAATCGCAACAGAAGCCGCTGGGCCTGAAGGTTACAAACTTCGGGAAAGCGAAGATGCCAGGGGCATATTGAAGACTCCTGAAGGTTACAAACTTCGGGAGGCGCCAAGACTTACTGCCGTAGTCACGGCACCACCCCCTGTGGTGCACACTGTCCCAGAAGGACAGATTCCACAGACACCTTCTGGTAAGAAGGAAACTATGTTTGACAGAATGGATGAATTCCAGGAGCAGTTCTTGGAAATGCAGAAGGAACTGCAAGCCATTCGCGGTCAGGATCTATTTGGAAAGGACGCCGCAGACCTCTGCTTGGTCCCAAATGTGAAAGTCCCGCACAAGTTCCAAGTGCCCGACTTTGAAAAATACAAGGGTAACTCTTGCCCTCAGAGCCATCTGGTGATGTACGCTCGGCGGATGTCAGCTCAGACGGAGAATCAGGACCTGCTAATTCACTACTTACAGGATAGTTTAACCGGTGCCGCACTCAAATGGTACATGGGTTTAAACCGTACTACAATCAGTACATTCAGAGATCTTGGTACTGCCTTCGTCCAATAATACAAGTACAATTTGGACATGGAACCCGACAGAGATCAACTCAGATCAATGTCGCAAAAGGAAAAGGAAACCTTTAAGGAGTATGCTCAAAGGTGGCGTGAAATTTCCGCTCAAATTTGTCCACCTCTTGAGGAAAAAGAGATGACAAAAATCTTCTTAAAGACCTTAAGCTCATTTTACTATGACCGAATGATTGCCAGTGCACCCAGTGATTTCACCGAAATGGTCGGCATGGGTGTACGTCTTGAGGAAGCCGTCCGAGAAGGACGTTTGGTAAAAGACACTGGATCAACGAGCGGTACTAAAAAATACGGTAGTGCTCTCCCTAAGAAAAGAGAGCAAGATATTGGGAATATCTCTCTTGGAAAGCAAAGGCGACGTTATCATCCAGTAGCAGCTGTTACTCCTGCTATCGGCCCCGCGCCTGTTCCTATGTATCAACCTCAGGTTGCGCAGAGCCAACCTGACCAACAAAGGACACAACAGCCTCTTCAACAGGCTCGTCCTCCATATAACAACAACCGTACAACACGGCCACCAGGATTTGATCCTATACCCGTAACGTACGCAGAGCTGTTTCCGTTACTGCTGGCTAAGGGGCACATTCAGACTAAGTCTCCCCTTTCAATTCCGGAAAATCCGCCTTTTTGGTTTAAAGCGGATCAGACATGCCCTTATCATCAAGGAGGTTCAGGGCATAACATTGAGACTTGTCTCAATTTCAAATACGACGTGCAAAAGCTTGTTAGGAGCGGGCTCTTATCTTTCAAAGATACGAATCCTAATGTTCTTACGAACCCGCTGCCTCAACATGAGAAAGCTACAGTCAATTTGATTGAGAAAGAGACTAATAATGTCTATCAAATTCACGATGTACTCTTATTGGGGACCAATCTGGTCAAGATGCATTGTAGACATAGTGGATATGGCCATGTGCCACCTCATAATTATCACCAGTGTGATATCTGCTCTAAAGACAACCAGGGATGTTCTGTAGTGCAAGCAGCTCTACAGGAACAAATGGATCTTGGATGGATCCAAGAGCACCGAGTTCATGGAGTTAACATGGTTTACATGAATTCCAACGTCATTCAAAACCACGACATCCGTGCGATGAATGTCAACTTGGTGGCGATGCACTCAAGGCAAAGCCAGTATCATAATCTGCCGCGGCACGATTACAGTTCCTGTCTGATTTGCTCGGTAAACAAATAGGGATGCTCTTTCATACAAGAGGCCCTCCAGCGTCAGATGGATCTTGGATGGATCCAAGACTACCATGATAGGAACTCCTATCAAATCAACATGGTTCAGATCTTTGACATCCGCGTAATGGATACCAACCTGGTAGAGTTACATGCTGAGCAGGTCCGACTTGGATTCTTAATATCACATGACTATCAAAATTGTAAAGCGGGTTGCAAAAACGATCGAGGTTGTACCCTTGTCCAGGAGGCACTTCAGCACTTGTTAAATCACAGGTGGATGCCAATCTATATGGACGAAGATACTCAGCAGATTAGTATCAATAATAGGAATCCTACTCATCGTCAAAGTCAGGATGTCCGATCAATGGAAGGTAACCTAGTGAGGTTACATTGTATTCAAAGTGGGCGTGGCCAGGTGCCACCACACAACTATGACAGTTATAGCGTCTGCTCGGAAAGTAACCAAGGGTGTTACCTTGTGAGAGCAGCTCTTGAGGGTCAGGTCGATCATGGAGAAATTTGTCCATATCCAGGTTCTGGACCCATCATTTGGTCGCCGAACTACCTTGCCGAGCAAGTTGAGGATGTTGTCACGATCTCTGGTCATCACCGTATCAGGGATGTTTTTGCCATCATCCCTCTACTTGACGAATCTAGAGTTCCCAACCGGGAACGGATCGAGATTACTTATGATGGTCAGAAAAATCAGAAGGTTCCCATAGTCATTTATCTATCGGGGCCACTACCGTATGAATCAGCTAAGGCAATCCCTTACAAATACGGTGCAACAATAATCGAGAATGGAAAGGAAATTCCATTACCCTCCGTCGTGAATATTGCAGACATCAGTCGTGTAACACGGAGCGGTCGAATCTTCAACCGAGGGGTTGGAGAATCCAACAAAGAAAAGGAACTTCAGGCGGAAATTCCTGATCCACCAGTCGGTCAATCTAGTAATCCCGACTTTTCAAAATACAAAGATGAGATGCTAAAGCTCATCCAAAGGAGTGAATATAACATTGTTGATCAACTGTTACAGACTCCTTCAAAGATCTCAGTATTATCACTGTTACTCAGTTCAGAAGCACACAGAGAGGCTCTACAGAAAGTCTTGGAGCAAGCCTTTGTGGAACAAGATGTAACAATCAGACAATTCGATAGCATTGTCTCTAACATCACTTCCTGCAATAATTTGGGATTTAGTGATGAGGAATTGCCTGAAGAGGGTCGTCGTCATAACATGGCGCTCAACATTACAGTTAACTGCCAGGGCGATGCTTTAGCCAACGTACTGGTAGACACAGGGTCAGCCCTGAATGTTATGCCGAAGTCCACTTTGACGCAATTATCATTTAAGGGCCCTCCGATGAGAGTCAGCGAGGTCGTCATCAAAGCATTCGACGGATCCAGAAAAACAGTTATCGGCGAAGTTGATCTTCCCATAACTATTGGTCCTCACACTTTCCAAATCACTTTCCAGGTCATGGACATCCGGGCAACATACAGTTGTTTATTAGGAAGACCTTGGATACATCAAGCTGGAGCGGTTACTTCAACCCTCCACCAAAAGCTAAAGTTCGTCAAGAACGATCAACTTGTCACAGTCTGTGGAGAACAGGCCTTGCTCGTGAGTAACTTATCATCATCTGCTTGTGTAGAACCCGAGGAGGTTATTGGAACTCAGTTCCAAGCACTATCGGTGAGCAAGAACGATTAATCCGAAGAAGGAACTTCAATTTCTTCATACAAAGATGCTATCAAAGCGGTCGAGAGTACCGATACAAAAGGATGGGGACAGCTTGTCATTCCCACTGACAATAAAATAAAGAAGGGTCTTGGTTTTTCTGCGACCTGTACCCAGACAGCCGCCAACGATGAAAGTCTTCATCCCCTTCAAAACTTCTTCCACAGTGGAGGTTTTCTTCACCCAGTGTCTCAGACAGTTCATGCTATCAATGAGGAAGATCCCTCTGACACAGATGAAGAATGGAAGTCCTACCTTAACAAGAACGGCTATATGTCTCAGGAAGAGGTGCCTATGCCTTTTTGCTTTCCTACAGAAAGTCCAAGATTTATACCAAGATCAGATGTCGAAATGATCTACGGGGATTGTGATCCGGAAGGATGTCGTGCTCCGCCAAATTCATTAGAGGAAGACACTCTGATGAAAGAAAACTCTGACTACAATTACTATGGCCCGATGGATGGTCTGCCAATGTGGCAACCTTATCCAGGAAACTTGGGGCAAGAAAGTCAGCCGAGTAATGAAACTCAGCTGAGCGTCACTAAACAGAATATCTGTGTCCCCACCATGTCATAGGATCAACACTCAGGTCATTCGGAAACTACTCAACATGAAGATGAATTCGCAACGTTTGCAGGACTAGAATTCATCAACTATGCTTTTCCTGAGGTCAACGTCATCGAGAGGAATGACTTCTCCAGTTCCAAAGAAGTTTGGGACACTCTGGGACAACCAAGTGGAAAATACGACTTTATGGTCGAGTACACTGCTCCCGAAAGCTCTCGTATCAGGCTCGAAGATATCCAGCCAACTGGATGGGGAGATACAGCTGAGAGCACCAATGCTATGCAAAATGCAACAGAGGAATCTTCCTACGACAATCCTGCCTGGGAGACAAATTCCAATGATCCTACTCCACCAGAAATCAGCGTCATTTCTGAAGACAAATCAAGGAAGGTGCCAGACTTTGTGATTCACCGAGGAGTTCGCCGCCAATGGGTTGCTGTCGAGGTTCCGGAGGTCGTTCGCCAGTCAAAGTAATTGCCATCTTTAACCTTTCACCCTGCCCAGGTGAAACGGATATTTTGATAGGGCTCGCTTTCTGTAAATTTCCCTCTTCGCTTCGCCCAAAGCGACAGAGTTTTGTTTTATAGGGCTGTAGTTTCAAGATTCGACTTGTGCATTAATAAAATAACGTCGTTCTGTAATTTCCGCATTAATTGTTGTTTTCTCTTTTTGCTTTTTCAGAAAATGGTAATCCTAAAAAACATTCAATAATAAAAACAAGCAGTAAAATAAAAACACTGCACACACTTACATTTTCTCTATCTCTTCTAAACACGAATCATCACGTCATGCAGATTGCTTGTTTTAAACCCAGTTGAAACATACGATCCGATGCCTTCTCCCAACTTTGAGTTCCCGGTATTCGGGGCTGAAGAAGAAAATGACGACGAAATTCCAGAAGAAATCTCCCGACTACTCAGACAAGAGGAAAGGTCCATTGAACCTCACAAAGAGCCGTTGGAAACAGTAAACTTGGGTTCAGAAAAAGAGAGAAAAGAAATCAGGATCGGAGCACTGCTCAGTCCAACTACCAGAGAGGGTTTGATAAAGCTTCTCAAAGAATTTCCCGATGTATTCGCTTGGTCCTATCAGGATATGCCAGGGTTGGATACCAGCATCGTGGAACATCACTTACCGCTAAGATCGGAATGTCCACCAGTAAAGCAAAGGTTGAGACGCACTCACCCGGACATGCCCATCAAAATCAAGGAGGAGGTACAGAAACAGATCGACGCGGGTTTCCTCGCTACATCTGAATATCCTCAATGGTTAGCCAACATTGTACCCGTTCCCAAAAAGGATGGAAAGGTCAGAATGTGTGTTGATTACAGAGATCTAAACAAGGCAAGTCCAAAGGACGACTTTCCTTTACCACACATTGACATGCTGGTAGACAGCACAACAAAGTTCAAAGTATTCTCCTTCATGGATGGATTCTCGGGCTATAACCAGATCAAAATGGTGCCGAAAGACATGGAGAAAACTTCGTTCATTACCCCATGGGGTACCTTTTGTTACAAGGTAATGTCGTTCGGTTTGAAGAATGCCGGGGCAACCTATCAAAGGGCCATGACTACTCTGTTTCATGACATGATACATAAGGAAATCGAGGTATATGTCGATGATTTGATTGCAAAATCAAGAACGGAGGATGAGCACATTGAACATCTGTCAAAATTGTTCGAACGTCTAAGAAAATTCAAGCTCCGCTTGAATCCCAACAAGTGCACCTTCGGTGTCTGTTCAGGGAAACTACTAGGGTTCATCGTCAACCAGAAAGGAATTGAAGTTGATCCTGACAAGGTCAAGGCCTTTCAAGAAATGCCTTCTCCGAAAACTGAAAAACAAGTCAGAGGATTCCTGGGACGTTTGAACTACATCTCCAGATTCATATTCCTTATGACCGCCACTTGTGCGCCGATTTTCAAATTACTCAAAAAGAACCAGGATTGCGTTTGGTCAGAAGATTGCCAAACCGCCTTCGTCAGTATCAAGGAATATCTGTTCAATCCTCCGATTCTATCACCTCCAGTGGAAGGAAGACCACTGATCATTTACCTCACAGTCCTAGAGGACTCAATGGGATGTGTACTTGGCCAACAAGACGAAACTAAAAGGAAAAAGTCTGCCATTTACTATCTAAGCAAGAAGTTCACCGACTGCGAGACTCGGTACACAATGCTTGAGAAAACTTGTTGCGCTTTGGCTTGGGCAGCCAAACGTCTTCGCCAGTACATGATTCGTCATACTACTTGGATGGTCTCCGAAATGGATCCAATCAAGTACGTTTTCGAAAAACCTGCTCTCACGGGAAGGATTGCCCGTTGGCAGATGTTACTATCAGAATATGACATAGAGTACCATGCTCAGAAAGCCGTTAAAGAAAGTATTTTAGCCGATCATTTGGCTCATCAACCGATTGACGATCAAGAATCAATCGGGTTTGACTTCCCAGACGAAGATGTCATGTATCTAAAGATGAAAGATTGCGATGAACCGCTACCCAGTGAAGGGCCAGAACCAGGTTCCCAGTGGGGACTTATCTTTGACGGAGCAGTCAATCATTATGGAAACGGAATTGGGGCAATCATTGTTACCCCTCAGGGTATCCACATTCCTTTCACTGCTAGACTTACGTTCAAATGTACGAACAACGAGGCCGAATACGAAGCATGTATCATGGGTCTCGAAGAAGCGATTGATTTAAGGATCAAAAACTTGGACGTATATGGCGATTCAGCCCTGGTTATTAACCAGATAAAAGGAGATTGGAACACATACCAATCAGGATTGATTCCTTACAAAGACTATGCAAGAAGGTTGTTACCCTTCTTCAACAGAGTCGACTTTCATCACATCCCTCGTGATGAGAATCACATGGCTGATGCATTAGCCACTCTCTCTTCCATGATTAGTGTAGGTCGATGGAATGACATACCTAAGATCGACATAATACACCTTGAACGGCCCGCTTACATCTTCGCGATTGAAGCAGTCATAGACGACAGACCTTGGTATCACGATATCAAATGCTTCCTTCAGAAACAAGAGTACCCATCTGGGGCACTCAGAAAAGACAGGAAAACCCTCAGAAGATTGGCTGGAAACTTCTTCCTGAGCGGTGACACTCTTTATAAGAGAAATTTTGACATGGTCTTGCTCCGATGCATCGACAGACCAGAAGCAGACATGCTCATGAAAGAAATTCATGAAGGATCCTTTGGCACTCATGCCAACGGACACACAATGGCGAGAAAAATTCTGAGAGCAGGGTACTATTGGTTGACAATGGAATCCGACTGCTACAAGTACATGAGGAGGTGTCACAAGTGTCAGATATACTCCGACAAAATTCATGTATCGCCATCACATCTCAAAGTTCTTTCTTCCCCGTGGCCATTTTCCATATGGGGAATCGATAAGATTGGTATGATTGAGCCCAAGGCTTCAAATGGACATCAGTTCATCCTGGTAGCCATTGATTATTTCACCAAGTGGGTCGAAGCAGCGTCATTCGCCAATGTAACCCGACAAGTGGTGGTCCGATTTATCAAAAACAATATCATCTGTCGTTATGGTGTTCCAAGCGAGATCATTACTGATAATGGATCTAACTTGAACAATAAGATGATGAAAGAGTTGTGCACAGAGTTCAAGATCGAACACCATAACTCATCTCCCTACCGACCCAAGATGAACGGAGCGGTAGAAGCGGCTAACAAGAACATCAAGAAGATTGTTCAAAAGATGGTTGTAACCTACAAAGATTGGCACGGGATGCTACCCTTTGCTCTTCACGGTTATCGTACATCTGTCCGCACTTCAACACGGGCAACCCCTTTCTCTCTAGTATATGGCATGGAGGCAGTGCTCCCCATAGAAGTAGAGATCCCGTCAATTCGAGTATTGATGGAAGCTAAGCTCACCGAAGCTGAATGGTGTCAAAATCGACACGACGAACTGAACCTAATCGAAGAAAAGAGAATCACGGCACTATGCCACGGTCAGTTGTATCAGCAGAGAATGAAGAGGGCGTTCGACAAAAAGGTCCGACCTCGTGTTTTCAGAAAAGGAGACCTCGTGCTCAAGAAGATACAATCATTTCTCACTGACTCTCGGGGCAAATGGACCCCAAATTATGATGGCCCCTATGTGGTCACGAAAGCTTTCTCAGGCGGCGCCTTGAGACTTGCAACCATGGACGGAGAGGAATTTGCCTACCCCACGAATGTTGATGTAGTCAAGAAATACTTCGCCTAAAACTAAAAAAAAAAAAAAACGTCTCGGTGGATTGAAAACCCGAAAGGGCGGTCCAGGCAAAAGTTAGAGACATGAAAAAAATCATCCCGATGGATTGGAAACATCATAGTACAATTCAGGCAAAAATTAGGGATAATGGCAGGTAACTATGTTCAACAGAGGCAAGTCCCTCAGCAGCAGTTGCAGCATCATCTATCGGAGGAAATCTCCAGTCAAAGGTCATCTTCGACAGAAGCTCAGGATGTCCCGGATTCAAAGTTGGTAGAAGGATAGTGGTCGTTATGTTTCAACGTAGCCCTTTTCCCTGTAAATTACCATTTTCTAACTTTGTATATACTCTTTGGAATCACGCGTTTGGCTGATCTCCATCTTATCAATAAAATTTGAGCCTTTGTGCTTTTGTTTGTAATTCTTAACTTGTTTTAGCTTTACAGAATGGCGTTGTTTAAACTTAATCAGCGATTCTTGAAATAAAACAAAAATGAATTTACTTGTTAAAACTTTTTCTGCTTTTTAAATTAAAGATGGCATTTCTTTTGACTGTTGAACATCAGAAGAACATCGATCGCTTCTCCCGAAGTAAGCGAACTTCAAAGTGCAGAATCAAAGTACTCCTTCTAAGCCGGTACTCCTGAATAAAGGGATCAACTGTGTCAGAGACCTTGTTTCGTCTGACACGCCTCGGCCGAGTTCTCATCTCCTAAGCCCGATCAACATAGCTACCCGCGTGGACTATTTCTCCTAAGCAAGGTGGAATTGCTATTTTGAACCAACGGTACTTCTTCGCCCCGCGATGGCCGAGTATCCAATTGTGTTCATCCTTTAGTCTGTATGTCGCGTCTGTTTTGTCAGCATATACATACATACATCATGCATTTTTTTATTTGCATTCACATTTCATATTGCATCACTATCACTCTAGTCGGTCTTGTCCCCTAGTGGTAGAAGTCCTCTCAATCGAGTTGTCAGTTCTTACCTCGTCAGGAAATACTATGACTGAACAACCTCGCTTCCAGTTTAATTCTGGAAAGAAGTTGGTCCTTGACCACTTTGATAACTTGAACCTCTGAAAAGCCAGAGAAAACTTTCAATAAGCATCACTCTTCGCCATTTAAGATGATATCCTTGCTTTCCCGGATTAAGGAAAATCCACAGAGAAAGCCTCGTGATCAGAGATTCGGCAGTACGCCAGTTTTGCTCCGAAAAACCACTGATGAGAAGGTCATTGGCACCTCAAAATTGGACCCCATCATATGGCGTTTCTCCGGGAAGATCCCGAGAAAAGTATGATGAAAGATCCTAAACGAAAACAGTCTCTCAAGAGACTCGCTTTCCCTAGTAGAATCGACAAATGGCGTCTCCAAAACAGAGAAGTTTGTGTACCTCTACAATTCAGACGAATGGGTTCCCCAGCAAGTCTGACATCAAAACTTTTTCCACTCAAATGGCATCTCCCCAGGAAAATTCGGCGAGAAGTTTGAAGGAAAACCGCTACGAATAGCGTCCCTTGTCAATAAAGTTTATTGACAAAAGAAACTAAGACCAGTTCCTTGGTAGGAAACCAGGATCAAGGGGAAGTTTACATCAGAAACTAAGACCAGTTCCTTGGTAGGAAACCAGGATCGAGGGGAAGTTTATATCAGAGACTGAGACTAGTTCCTTGGTAGGAAACCAGGATCGAGGGGAAGTTTATTTCAAAAGAGACTGAGACCAGTTCTTGGTAGGAAACCAGGATTGAGGGGAAGTTTACCTTTTCTAAGCATCATTGCTTAGCTAAAGAAGATGAATGCGTAAGCTACCATTCATAACTACCATCAAAATTTCGGATATTCCGATATTTAATCCTCTTGCACCCCGAAATCTCGAATACCTTCGTCATTCACACCTTCGGGTCCAAGAAGATTAAATAGGGGAATCTGTAATACCCCAAATTTTGACCACTTAGATTTCCCATCATTGTGAAAATCATCATCACAATGTGGATGAACCATCATGCTTCATCAGTCTCCCCAAAGATGGGTGAGCATCCACTACAATCAAAATTAGGGTTTCAAGCCCTCTCTGAGTGCTTAGACAAAGGATCAATCAAGAAATGACTTGATCTTCAACTTGTCTAATCTCTTAAACATCCACAATGGATCAAAAAGGACTCCCACTTCAAGGATTAAGCACAAGGCTGCTCCCTTCTAGGTGGATCAAGTCTCAAGATCGACAGTGTCACCAAATTAGGGTTTTGGTCGACCAGGGCCTCCAGATGGAAATTTTCATTTGGGCATAAGGCAATGATCCAAAACATAACCTAATATACTTCATGGAACCTCATGAACCCATGCATCAAGTCAATTTTGCCTCAGGGGATGCATTAATCAAAAATCAGGAATTAGGGTTTCTTGACCTAATTCACCCCTAAGTTGACTTTTGGGACAAACCATGAGCCAAGAC
Source organism: Lathyrus tuberosus (assembly GCA_022829125.1). NCBI lineage: Eukaryota > Viridiplantae > Streptophyta > Magnoliopsida > Fabales > Fabaceae > Lathyrus > Lathyrus tuberosus. The sequence continues at coordinate 224,498 of JALAZF010000563.1, forward strand.
CTCAAGAGATGATTTGAGGGTCTCTAATATACCATATTGATCCATTTGGTACAATGGATTAATCCAAGAAGTTTGAGCAACAAGTCTCAATTTCATCTGCACCACAATTAGGGTTTTAAGGGAAAAGTCAACTGTAACTTTGACTTTTGACCAGGACATGCTCCCAAACCCAAATACATGATTAAATATACCCTATGACACCCATGGAACATGTCCATCAAGTTTTATTTAGGTCAAGGACATGATTTCCTGAAGAATTGCACAGTTTGGAATTCATCTGATAAAAAGTCAACTGTGCACAAAAGTCAACTTTGACTTTTTGAGATTTTTCACCAAAATGGATTTTTAACCCTAAAATGATGTTAATGTATGATTTGAATCATCATTCATCAAGAAAAATCAAGAAAAGTGAGATAACTTGTAAAAGGGATAACCATAAAACTTAGAAATTTTTCTAAGTTAAAAATAAAGTGGCAAAGGTACCAACTTTGGAGGACCATAACTCCTAAACCACAAGGCCATTTTTTCTCATCCAAAGATGGATTTGTAGCCCTCATTATCACCTACAAAAATTTCAACTACAAGTCATTCCAATTCATTAAGGATTTTGAGTTATGGAGTGATCAAAGTGGCTGAAAAGTGAAAATGTCACTTTTTCCAACACTTAGTGAAATTTTCACTAAGTCAGATTCTGCTTCACTTTTTGCCAAATGTAGGGGGATTTTTCACTTGGAATCAAAAGAGATCAAAACCAAACTTGTTCAAACAGTTGTTGTATCATGTAAGAGCTTTCCAAAATGGCCAAGAACATTGCCAAATTCAACCTACACCATGAGATACAACATTGCCAAGTTGCCTTGCTGAAATCTGTCAAAGCAAGGCAGAACTTGCAACTTTGGTCGATTTGCCAAAATCAGCCAAATTCAATTGCTCCAATCCACTTGGACACCTCAGAGGATTGAATCTAAAGGGGACAATCACTGAGCCAAGCCTCCAAGGTCCAAGGAACAAGGAATAGCATGTTGAACCTAGAGTTGCCAAAATAGGGACAAGACTTCAAATTTGGAATGAGGCATTCAATGAAACCATCAAGGTGGCATGGACTGAGCCATTCTCATCTGAAATCAGTCAAGACTTATCCAAGACTAAGGGGACCAAAGCTCTGTGCCCTAACCTCTAGTCAATGGCTAGAGGAGACTTGGATTTTCATTTGCCAATATTGGCCAAACCTACTTACCAGCTGCCATGCACTATTCCTTGCAAAACAAACTTGCTCTACTATAAATAGAGCTCAATTGTGGTCAGTTTGAGTACACCAAAGCCATCTAACAGATGCTTTCCTCAAAATCTCTTTCTCTTGGCAAAAATGCCTTTCTTAGCAAGGTAGCTATCAGGTTTTGAGTTTGAGAGCAATTCCAATCAAACCAATCACTCACACACCTCACATACATCACATATGAGCTGATCAAACACTCACATAACATCTGGAACATCAAAATCTCAAAATCACTTGCCATCCACACAAGTTTGAAGTGAAGTTGCAGCTGAGATGCCATAAACTGATCCAGTCCATTTCAATTCAATCCAAGTGTTCAAACACACTCCATATGGTGTAGGGAAGTTGTTCAGATCATCACCACTCATCTGTAACACCTCCAAATCAAAAATCACTTTGAACTTGCTGTCACGACTTGGAGGTAAGCACATACTTGGTCTTCTCTCAATCTATGCATATTTCCTCGCACAATAATTTGGCCATATGTTCATAATCATGCATGGAATGTTTTCCCTCAATTAATTGCATTGTTTGAATCGTGTATCAAAAATCCTAGCCTTCATGCAGAAATTAGGGTTCTTGAGGTCTCTTCGTGATTTCTTGTTGTATGTTTAATTTAAATGAAATTAAAGTACATAGACATGATCGTGAGGTTGAGGCGAGCATAATGATATGTGGATTGCATGATATGATTACGTATTCATGGAGATTGGATAGAAAATGTAAATCTGAGAAACCAAGAACACGCGCGTGTTCTTCAGCCTGTTCTTGGCGCCATTTTCATATATTCAAATATTTGAATTTTGTGATTTTGTTTAATTGATTCAAAAATTAATTTCTCTCTGAGTTTTAATGATTTTGAGTTGATTCATTTTTTAATAATTCACAAAAATGTTAAAATATTTTATTTTCACAAAAAATCCCAAAAATATTATTTATTTCATATAATTGATATTTTTGTAAAGAATTAATATTTTGATTGTTTTTGACATTTTAAATATTTTTTCTACATTGATTTTGCAACTTTTAATGCTTTCTAATTATTTTGTAGGTCAATATTCAATTTTTGAAGCATTAATCCAAGATCACAATTTGTTTTCCATGTGTTAAACAATTTTTGATCATTTTAATTGAATTTTTATTCAATTAAATACATTTTGAAAACAAATTAGGGTTTTGGATTAATTCAACCCTCATAAATCATTTTCAAAACTTTTTTGGGCCTCTTGAGAGAGTGTAAGACCCATCCCCCCTTGTACAAAAACTTTTTGGGCCTCACTCATTGTATAAGTCCCTCTGTACAAGTAAACGGCGCGATCGTCGCCCGTTTAAAAATAAAAAATCATCTGGGCCTCTCCTTGAGCTATAAGACCCATTCAAAACACTTTGGGCCTCTATTAGAGTGTAAGACCCAATCCCCCTTTTAACCAAAACATTTTGGGCCTCACTTATTGTATAAGTCCCTCTGCGTTAAAAGAAAACCTCGGCGCGATCGCCATTTTTAAACGAAAAACCTTTTGGGCCTACCCTCGTGTTATAAGCCCCACTCTTTTTTCTTTAAACCTTTTTGGGCCTCTTGAGAGAGTGTAAGACCCATCCCTTTGTACAAAAAAAACCTTTTTTGGGCCCCAGTCACTTGTATAAGTCCCGCTGTACAAAGTCAAACAGTGCGCTCACTGATAAAACCCTGGGCCTCTCCTTGAGCTGTAAGCCCCAAATCTTTCTTTTTCAAAGCACTTTCTCCTTTGATTTTGAATATACTGTTGTTTTCAATCTTTCTTTGTTGAACAACTAACCAAACAGCATGGAAGCACTACAACCGAGTAAGTGGTTATCGCTTTCATTTACTGCTTTCATATTATAAACTGTATTGTGGGGCTGCTCACTGTAAGTCTCCTTTCATAAACTCATATCTACTGTGTAATAATAGTATAGATATTTCGAGTTTCCCCGGCAACTACGTCTAGAACTAGGTGACGCCGTTTCATTTATTCGTAGAAATAGATGCCTAGATCCCCAATAGGAGCACCAGATACAGTCTTCTCTTCGGCTGTCCTCCTTAGGAATCGTCAAGAAGCTCTACTCCCCAAGATGAATGTATTCTCTGTAAATGGCATCTTTGAGTTTCTTCCAAATTCTCGAACTTTCCTGACTTGATCTATTCCTTGTGGATAGCTTGCCTTGAATGTCTCGGGGTTTGGGTACCCACTATGGTCATAATCTTGGACCTTAACTAAGGAACCCTCTTTAAAAGCTAAAAGTCGCTGGATAGTAAACCTCGCACGTTTACCTGTGGTTTTTATCTTTAAAAGAGTTATCTCTCCTAATGGAAAGGAGGTGATAGACCCACGGGCTTCTTAAAAGTATCGGCCTCCTCTTGGGCATTATTCAAGGACCCTACGGCTTCTTAGAAGTATTCACAGCCTCCTCTTAGGCTTCGTATAATGATCTCTTCCTCCGGGAATGATAGCCTCCTCTTGGGCTTCGTACAAGGACCCGTCGGCTTCTTAAAAGTTTCCAGCCTCCTCTTGGGCTTCGTACAAATTGTCCCGACGACCTCCTAGAGGTATAGGAACAGAACCTAGTCATCCTCATAGAACAGTCCTTTCATAGAGTCTACTACTGTTTCTCATAGCATAGTACAAAAGAAAAAACTCTAGACTTGGACAGTCTAACTTCCTTGAGTCTCAAAGACATTCTCAAGTGACCCCTTCGTTAAATAGGAAGGAAACCCGCAGACTCGGACAGTCTCAATACCCTTTGGATTTCCCGTTTCCTCAAAGAGAAGGAAATATCCCTGATCCTCAAATCAAATCCCTGAGTACAATGTTGCTCATATAAGAACTGATTTTCTCTTTTAAAATCAGTATATTGGATCTGTCACTCAACTGAAACAAACCTTTAGCCTCCATCTCGAGCTTCGTACGAGATACAAAAACACTCTCTTGTTGAGTATCAAAAACTCTCTTGTTGAGTCAAACTTTTAGCCTCTATCTCGGGCTTCGTACGAGACACAAAGACTCCCTCGTAGAGTCAAACAAACAATAGCCTCCATCTCGGGCTTTATACGAGATACCAAAAGACTCCATCGTCGGGTCAAAAACCTTTTAGCCTCTATCTCAGGCTTTGTACGAGACAAAAAATAGCCTCCTCTTAGGCTTTGTATAATGATTTTCCTAGCGGAAATTAGCCTCCTCTTAGGCTTTATATAAGAAAACCACTGGTTGATCCAATCAACCTTTTAGCATCAAAGTTGTGCCTCGTTCACAGTACACAAACATCAACAACTCCTTTCCTTTCATCTAATCGCTGTAAGCGGCAAGCCTCTGGATCATCTATATCCATGCCACTGTCCCTCTTTTAGCATGAGAAATTCCTAAGGAAAGATGGCATTGCTCTACACTGAGTTAAAGTCTTCTTCTTCAGGTTAAAACCCTTTCTTCGGAAATTATGGCATTGCTCGGATCCACGTATCCCAGTTAAAGTAATTCTCCTTCTCCCCTCTTTAGAGATGATAAATTCTCTCTAAAGTCGAGGTCTTTCAGCTTCACGTCTTGGGCTTTGAACAAGACACAAATAGACCTTTCAGCTTCACATCTTGGGCTTTGAACAAGATACAAATCACCTTTCGCTTCACGTCTTGGGCTTTGAACAAGACACCAAAAACCAATTTCCTCCCATAGAATAGGAGGAACTACGAACGCTATGATTTCCCTGTTTCGGTAAACGGGAATACGTAGGCATAAGATCGAAAGAAAAGATCTTAGCGAGCGCAATCAACAAAAAACCCAAATCCCATATCTCCATCAATTAAAAGCAGTATTTCAAAAGCATCAGCCCTAACATCCTATTCCTTGTTCCCCGCTAGAAAGTCCTAGAAAGAAAGAAAACCGTATTGGCGAAAATACAAATAACCAGTACAAAGGCCCCCCACATTGATAGCATCCGTAACCTAACAGACCGCTGTTTAAACTCAGTATGCAAGCAGGGTTAATTGGAGACATCTATTTCCCTTCCTTATTCAGCTCACAATAGGATAAAAAATGAATCGACCTGTAGTTTAAGCTCAAACCGCAGAGAGCGACCAACGCTTAAGAACCGCGTCCAAAATTGCTCGCTACAATGTGATCATTCAAGTTTCAAATCCAAAACTTCAAATTTGTCATTTGGCATTGATGTGGAACATAGAGCTGTCATGAACCAAGTCATATCAGTCCAATTGAGTCAAGATTGACTCAAAATTCAGAAGACCTAGAGCTACCAAGACCAGCTCAAGTCAATGGCCAAGAGAAGACTTGGTACCTTGGCATTTAAGAAAGTGATACATGGGCATATCCATTGGATAATAGAGTGAACCAGTTGCCATTCACTATTCCTTCAAAAACAAACTTCCTCTACTATAAATAGAGGTCATTTCTGATGTTTCAAACCACACCAAAACAATACCAAACCCTTGTTTTCTCACTCTCCCTCTCTTACTTCATTTTCAAGTCATTATGGAGCAATTTAGGAATTCTTGAAACCAGATCAAAAACCACTCAAACAACTATCCAAACATATCATAAATCATCCATTGGAGGTGTTCAAACCTTCATCCTCATTGTACAACATCAAAATCAGAAAGTCAACCTCCAAAACCTTAAAATTTGACTTTTCTGCATTTTTTAAGCCATGTCTTAATCCAATCACTTTCAAAACCAATTAACCCTTCAAATACTCTCCAAATATCATCCTTGAGTTGTTCCAACAAGTTTCCCTCAAGTGTAACACCATTTGAGTGAGGTACTATTTTGGTCACTTTTGCCACTTTTGCAAGAAAGAGCCAATTCTTGTTCCTGAGGTTTCCAACTAGTTTTGATCATCCTAAAAGCTTCTAAGGGATCAATCAAGAGTGTCTAAAGCATTGGATTACTTCTGGCATAAGCATCTTGACAGTTAGCACAAGGAGCTTCAAGAGATAAGTGCATAACAACTTAAACTCTTTAAAATATGCATTGCTTTGATGTCCATTAATCATGAACATGTCATACATATCATATGTGTTGTGTTTGAATCAATTTACCATGATATTATTGCTTGTATGATTTGGTAGCATAGAACTTGGAAATCTTGGCCTATTTTGAAACCACTATCAGGTTTTAAAATAGAAGCATCTTTAGAAAATTATGAGACCACCATTGGATTCCTCATGAAATTCTAGGCAGGATCCATCTAAATTTCATCCAATTTCATGGAGAAATGAGGGAGAAATGATCCTTCTTGCAAATCACACAAAACTTGGTTTTTTGCCTTGGCCTAACCTGAATTTAGGCTACCCATATATGTTTATGGGGTGGTTTTGATACACGGATGTATCACCACCCCATTGGTAGCAGCGCATGTGTGTTTGGTTTGAGGGTGTGGGTTCAACACCCACCCAGACCATTTTTTATTTCCCTCTCATTTTGCTTTTTTTTCTTATTTTTCATGATTTCTTAATTAATCTCAAAATTAATTTCTCTCTCAATTTTAATTATTTTTTATTGGTTCTTTTTTTGAAAATTCAAAAAAATGTGGAAATATTTTATTCCATAAAAAAATTGAATTTGTATTATTTATTTAATATAGTTTGAATTTTTGTAATTAATTTTATTTTATTTATTTTCAAACATTTTTAAAATGAGATTTCCACCTTGATTTTTCAAAACCAATTGAATTTCAAGCCTTCATGTGATTAAACATGATTTTCCAAGATATTTTTCAAATCTTACCACTTGTTTTTAAATATATTTGATATTTTGTACTTAATTTCCTTTGAAAATTATATTAATTTTAATTAAAATTAGGGTTTCCCTCAATTTTAAACTTCATTTGAAACACTTTTGGGCCTCTTGATAGAATGTAAGTCATATCACGTTGTAAATGAACCATTTTGGGCCTCAGTCATTGTATAAGTCCCGATACGATTTTAAATCTCGGCGAGATCGTTGTTTTCAAAACAAAAAAAATCATCTGGGCCCCCTTTATGTTGTAAGTCCCATTTTTCTTCTTTTTCAAACACTTTTGGGCCTTAAATAGAATGTAAGACCTAACCCCCTTTGTACATAAATAATTTGGGCCTCAATCATTTGTATAAGTCCCGGTAAAATTTTCAAAATAACGGTGCGATCGTTGTTTTTCATCTGGGCCTCTCCTTGAGCTATAAGTCCCAACTCTTGTATAAAAATAAACTTTTGGACCTCTAATAGAGTGTAAGACCTATACTTTTTGCAAATACAATAATTTAGACCTCAGTCATTGTATAAGTCCCTATGTGGTTTTCAAAACTACGACGCGATCGTCGCCTTTTCAAAAGAATTCATCTGGGCCTCTCTTTGAGTATATGCCCCAAGCTTCCTTTTAAAACAACTTTCTTTTTTATTTAGATTCAAATTCAAATTTTTTATCAAAACTTTCTTCAATTTCTTGAATAACTAACCATGCAGTTGCAGTTACTATGCTTGGGCTTGCGCAACTGTAAGTTCCACTATCTCCTCAACATACTTGTTTATATATATATATATATCATCTGTATATATGTTTGTTCATTATTTCTTAGAGTTTTCCCCATCAATTAGGTCTAGGTCTAGATCAAACTAGTGGTTACTCTTTCATCACAGTCAAAACTAGTTCCCCATAGGAAAATCCAAATACAGTCTTGTCTCCTCTTGGGCTTATACAATATGGAACAGAGAAAGGCATTATTCCCGGTGAAACTTTTCTCAAGAATGTCCTAACTTAGAAGTATTGAGTACAAGAAATCATTTCCCAAGAGAGGATTAATTCTCGATGAAACCTCTCCTGAATTTCTTCAAACCCTAGAACTGTTCTACAAAGAAAGGATTTATTCCCGGTGAAACCTTTCTTGAACTTTTCTCAGGCTTGGACCCACATGCTTCCTAAAAGGATCCCCAACCTCCTCTTGGGCTTTGTACAAGGACCCTCAGGCTTCTTAGAAGTTCTCAGCCTCCTCTTGGGCTTAGTACAAGGACCCAAAGACCTCCTACAGGTATAGGACAGAACTTAGTCATCTCTACTAATTCAATCCTCCAGAGAGTCAGAATTCCAAAACACCATACCAGTTTAGGGTTAATTCTCATCCCTTAAAACATCATCCTTCTCTTAGGCATCATATAAAGATCATTCTCCAGTAAAGAGTCAACCTCTTCATACCAGTAGACTTGGAAAGTCTCATCTCCTCTTGGACCTTAAGGAAACCCTCAAGTTTCCTAAGAAAACAGGAAAAACCCTAATCATTCCATCAATCTCCAGCAGAGTTTGAAACCTCCATAGGTTTTCATACTCAAAGTTTAAACCTTTACCATCAAAAAAACATTAATAGAATCAGAACCTCAGGGCATCTGATATTTCAATTCTTCTTCAATCCTCAGCAAGAGTTGATTCCTCAATTTGGACCTGTCTCTAGATCTCAATAATCCTCAGCAAAAGCCAGCCTCATCGTAGGCTTCATATACGAATTTTCCCAACCAGCCTCCTCTTAGGCTTTGTATAATGATCTTTCCTCAGCAGATTTAGCCTCAATCTTGGGCTTTGTACAAGACAGATAAAACCTCTCCCCAATGGAGTCAATTTCTTTTAGCCTCCATCTTGGGCTTTGTACAAGACAGACAAAATACTCCCCAGAAGAGTCCATCTCTTTTTAGCCTCAATCTTGGGCTTTGAACAATACAGATCATACTCTTCAGCTGAGTCAATCTCCTTTTAGCCTTAATCTTGGGCTTTATACAAGACAGATGTAACACTCCCTAGTAGAGTCAGCCTTTTAGCTTCAACCTTGGGCTTTGAACAAGGCACACAAAAATCAACATCCCCTCAGAGGAAATCAAGAGTTCTCTCTATAGGAAGACATTTCACTGAATATCACATATCAAAACAAATAATCAAACAAAACATAATTCCAGATAATTGTTGTAAGTGGCACACTTGTTGATTCAAAAATCCAAGTTGTAGTCCCTCTTTTATCCTGGTAAACTTCCTCTTTCATCTAATTGCTGTAAGTGGCAAGCCTCTGGATTATTTACATCCAAGCCATTGTCCATCTCTTAGCATGGAAGATTCCTAAGGAAAAATGGCATTGCTCTACACTGAGTTAATGTTTCTTCCTTCAGAACATTTCTCTTATAAAGGAAATTATGGCATTGTTGGATTCCATAGATTCCAGTTAAAGTAACTCCCCTTTATAATCAGTTACCCAACAAACTGTGATAAACAAGTGAGATACCTCCCTTTAGAGATGACAAATTCTCTCTCAGTCAAACCCCTTAGCTTCACTCTTGGGCTTTAAACAAGACATCAAACATCATTTTTCCTCCCATAGAATAGGAGGAACTACAATTGCTCTGATTTCTCGAGTACCTTTACGAAAATACGTAGGCATAAGATTGCCAAATCTTAGCAAGCACACATACCAAAAAACTTAGGTCCAGTACCTTACCAAAAACAACAGAAAAGCCGAAAACAACAAAAACACTCTCTCAACACTCCCAAAGGAGAAACTTTCCCAACCCATAACAGATAAACACCAGAAAGTATTTAAACATGCCAAATAAGATATATGGATAACCATATATACACTGGGTATTTGATAACTTCCCTTTGTATAACCTGACCCCGACCCCCCAATCTCTTAGCATTTGTTAAAGAAAACATTTGCGTGCAAGGTTAGTTTTAGATAGCTTCCCTTTCCTTTCCAGCTTCATAGGATAAATAAGAAATCAGAAAGTAGCACCCAATTCCAACCATTGTGGTAAGGTGGTCGAGTCACCGACAAAAAATGCACGCTACAACGAGGGTAAGGCATCCTTAGTTTGATGGCTCTAGTTTGTACCCAGTGGAGATAAGGTTCTGTAGAGGAACAATTTGGTCTTCCCAGAGATTCTCTCCCTTTCCTGTGAATATGTTGCCAAGCATGCACTATTTCTTTCTTTAGTGCCCTGTCATTTTCTCCTTCCTTGAAGAAAAGAACTTCCAGATGAGCATTATGTGGGATATTCTTCATCAAGTATCCAAGTTGACGGCGAGCCAGAATTGGATGATAGTTGATCCCTCCTTTAGTACCAATGAGGGATACATTGGGGAATTTTCCACATCTGGCGATGATTTTTATCCCTTCGTAAATCTGATTGTATCAATCTATGTCTAAATTGGTAAGAGACATAATCTTCTGCGACCATCGCAAATTACTCTTGTGATCCCAAAAAGCAGCAGACTTGGGCAAGTGGGAAATAAACCATTTGTAGAGTAATGGTACACAGCATGTGATCATCCCTCCACTGTATAAATTCCTTAAGTGTACAGACTGATAAGCATCCGTAAGGTTGGGACTGGGTTCCCTATTAGGAAAATCTTAACAACATTGGTGTCGACGAAGTTGTCAATGTTGGGAAAAAGGAATAACCCATATGTGAGCAGAACAAAGACGTCCTCGAAAGTAGTTATATTTCCTATACTAGCAAAGTATAGAGCTTTCTCCATCAGAAATTTAGATGGTAAACCCTGGATTCCTCCTTTGGTGGTCATGTGAGTCCTGACTTCTGACTCATCCAAAGAAATTGCTCTTGCAATGGCTTGCTCTTTTGGAATTTCTTCCAGTCCATAAAATGGATCTTGATCGGTGATAGGTAAGTCAATCAGGTGGGAGTACTCTTCCAGTGTTGGTGTGAGTTGATAATCCGGGAATGTGAAGCAGTGGCATACCGGATCGTAGAACTGAACCAGTGTAGACAATATCCCTTCAACCATGTTGACCTTCAAAAGAGATAACAATCCTCCGTGCTTAGCTTTGAAAGCCTCGGGATTAGTAATCATCCTTCCCAATTTCCTTAGGTCATCTAGTTTTGGAACCTTGAAGGTGTTTTAATGAATGTATGGATGCATGAATGCAGCAAACAAAAACACTTGAAAACATGGGTTTAGGGGTTCATCGTCACGAGCATGGAGCCATGGATCTACCCATCCCCAAAGGTGTGTACTAATTAGTCAATTTTTGTACCTGTAGAACGGGTTCTAATAGAGGTTCCCAAAATCATTAACCCCTCTTAGGGATATTAATGGCAAGCTGATTGACTCAAGCGAGCTGTAATATCCTAAGATGAATCTCTTTTGAGTGTAGTATCGCGTATCAACTATTCCCGATAGTCACGCACTACCTAATGGTTTGATGGTTAAATGTCTACTAAATCCTCAGTTTCATGGGTATCGCACTGGGAAAACTATGCTTTCACGACATGGTAGTTCAACATTAGTAAGTCCACACGGGTACCTCCACTGATTCGGTGGACTACCAGGTTAACTTGGTCGGGATTCACTCCCTATAATCCTTCCTGGAGACGCCACCACTTATCTTAATGTTCTCTCAGACTTTCCACATGCGTATTAATCGCATTCCCAGTTAACAGTAATTTAAGCATGGGTATCAAGTATGGTGACAGAATATGATATATATATATATATATATAGCAGAAAACTGAGAAATTAAGTAAATAAATAGAGGAATAAATGCAAAGCAAAGCATAGACCTCTTAGGAAATCTAATCCTAAAACTCCCCAGAAGAGTCGCCATTTTTCTGTAGCGTGCGATTTTTGTCGGTGACACGACCACCTTACCGCAATGTTGGAATTGGGTGCTACTTTTTGAATCCTTATTTATCCTATGAAGCTGGAAAGGAAAGGGAAGATATTTAAAACTAACCTTGCACGCAAATGTTTTCTTTAACAAATGCTAAGAGATCGGGGATCGGGGTCTGGTTATACAAAGGGAAGCTATTAACACCCAGTGTATCTATGGTAATCCATATGAACTCTTTATTGCATGTTTCTCTATTAACTTAAAATGCTTTCTTGTATTTATCTGATGTGGCTTGGGAAAGTTTCTCCTTTAGGAGAATTGAGAGATTTTTTTTTTGTTTTCGGGTTTTCTGTTGTTTTTAGGAAGGCACTGGACCTAAAGTTTTTGATTTGTGTGCTCGCTAAGATTTCGTAATCTTATGCCTACGTATTCCCATAAAGAGATCTGGGAAATCACAGCAATCGTAGTTCCTCCTATTCTATGGGAGGAAAATGTTTGGTGTCTTGTTTAAAGCCCAAGATTGAAGTTATCGAATTATTTATGTCTTGTTCAAAGCCCAAGATTGAAGCTAAAAGGTTGAATGAGAGAGAATTTATCATCTCTTAAAGGGAGATATCTCACCTATTCATCACAAATGTTGAGAAATTGATTATAATGGAAATTACTTTAACTGGGATATGTGAATCCGGCAATGCCATAATTTCCTTTATAAGAGGGATGTCATGAAGGAAGAAAGCTATAACTCAGTGTAGAGCAATGCCACTTTTTCTTGATGAATTTTTCATGCTATGAGAGGGACATTGGCTTGGATGTTAGGAATCCCCAAAGGCTTGCCACTTATAGCTGTTAGATGAAAGATGAATTTTAGCCTGGATAAAGGAAGGACTCCAGCTTAGATTTTGAATCAACAAGTGTGCCACTTACAGTAATTATCTGGACAAAAGGTTTTGATTGTTTGTTTTTTAGATGTGATGTATAGAGGAAATTTCCTCCTGCAGAGAGGACTCATGGTCTCATCTGAGGGGATGTTGATTTTGGTGTGCCTTGATCAAAGCCCAAGGTTGAAGCTAAAAGAAAATGACTCCACTGGGGAGGGTTTTATCTGTCTTGTACAAAGCCCAAGATTGAGGCTGATTGGGGAAAATTCTTATATAAAACCTAAGAGGAGGCTATCTCTTTCTAAGGATTATTGAAATCCAAGAGCAGGTCCAAATTGTGTTGGGGAATCTAAGGGTTTTACTCTTGCTAGGAATCAGGGAAGAGTTGAAGTATTAGATGCCATGAGACTCTGATTTCTTTGGGAATTTGATGATGGTCAATTGACCCTGGTTGGAGATTTTTAAGGTAAAAGCTTAAACCTTGTTGGGGGTCAGGGAAGTTTAAAGTTTGAGTTTAAAAACCTTAGAGGTTTTAACAATGTTGTAGATTAGTATACTGATGAAATGATCAGGGTTTTTCTTGTGCTTTTAGGAAACTTAAGGGGTCTCTGTGTGATCTAAGAGAAAATGAGACTTTCCAAGTCTACTTGAATAAAGCCCAAGAGGAGGCTGAGACTGTCCAAGTCTCTCAAGAAGTGGTAGGCTCTGGTGTAGAGAGGGGTCTTTGTATGATGTCCAAAAGGAGGCTGAGGGTTTTAAAGGATGAAGATCAACCCTAAAATGGTCTGATGTTTTGGAATTTTGACTCTCCTGAGGATTAAACTAGTAGAGATGACTAATTTCTATCCTATGCTTTTAGGAAGCCTTTGGGTCTTTGTACTAAGCCCAAGAGCAGGCTGGGGGGGGACTTCTAAGAAGCCTGTGGGTACTTGTACTAAGTCCAAGATGAGGCTGGGATGCGTTTAGGAAGCATATGGGTCCAAACCTAAGAAAAGATCAAGAAAGGTTTCACCAGGAATTAATCCTTTCTTTGCTGAACAGTTCTAAAGTTTGAAGAAATTCAAAAGAGGTTTCACTAGGAATTAATCCTCTCTGGGGAAATAACTTTCTTGTATACATATGTATTTCTATCTAAGTTTTGACAGTCTTGAGATAAGTTTCACCGGGAATAATTCCTTTCTCTGTTCCATATTGAATAAGCCCAAGAGGAGGCAAACTGTATAGGAAATTTCCTATGAGGGAACTAGTTTTGACTAAGTTGAAAGTAACCTCTGGTTTGACCTAAGAATAAACCTAACCGCTAGGGAAACTCTAATCAAATATGCACAAGTATATATACAGATAAGTGAATTAACAGACATATAAACAAATATGCACTGAAAAAGATATTGGGACTTACATTCTGAGAGGAAGCTCAAGTGTATTGTGATCTGTTGTATTGACTACAACTGTGTGATTGATTAGGGTTTCAAGAAATTGAAGAAAGTTTTGAGAAAACTTTGAATTAAATTTGAGTTATAAGAAAGTTTGTTTAAAAAGAAAAGAATGTTTGGAGCTTATATAATGACTGAGGCCCAGATGACTTATTTGAAAACATTGATCGCACTGCAATACCGACAGACATTGTAGGACTTATACTATAGCAGATGCCCAAAATTATTTTTGTAAAAAGAGGGGGTTGGGTCTTACACTCTATTAGAGGCCCAAAAAACTATTTGTAAAGAAAAAAAATGGGGCTTATACTCAAGGAGAGGCCCAGATGATTTATATGAAAAGGCGACGATCGCGCTGTGATTTGAAAACCACAGAGGGACTTATACAATGAGTGAGGCCCAAAAATTATTTATGTATAAGAAGGAATGGGTCTTACACACTAATAGAGGCCCAAAAGTTTATTTTTATACTATAGATGGGGCTTACAGCTCAAGGAGATGCCCAGATGAAAAACAGCGATCACACCGTTATTTTGAAAATCGTATCGGGAGTTATACAATGGTTGAGGCCCAAAATTTGATATTTACAAAGGGGATGGGTATTACACTCTAATAGAGGCACAAAAGTGTTTCAAATGAAGTTTGAAAAATTAAAATTAAGAGAAAAACCCTAATTTTAATTAAAAAATAATTTTCAAAGGAAATTAAATAAAAAATGATACAAAATATCAAATATATTCAAAACTAAGTTGTAAACTTTGAAAAAATGTTTTGAAAAATCATGTTTAATCACATGAAAACTTGGAATCCATTTGAATTTGAAAAACCAAGGTGGAAATTTCATTTAAAAATGTTAAAAAACAAATAAAATGAAATTATTTACAAAAATTAAAACTATATCAAATAAATAATATAAATTTGAATTTTTTGTAGAATAAAATATTTTAACATTTTGGTGGATTTTTAAAAAAAGAACCAATAAAAAATGATAAAAATTGAGACAGAAAATAATTTTTGAAATCAATTAAGAAAATGACCTAAAAATTCAAAAATTCAAAATATGGCGCCAACGGTCATCTTCTTCCTCACGACCTCCTTTCATGGTCGTTTTGTAAAACCTCGCATATCTCTCTCAATATGTAATGGTTTTGACTTTTATAAACATGAAAGTTGTGTATTTTTTAACAAGGATTTCAGTGATATAAATTAATTGCCTTTATATTAAGTGTGGAGTGAGAAATCAAAAGATGAACACATGAACCCTAATTTCTGCAAGAACACTATGAAATCCTATACATGATAGCTACAAAGCAATTGATTGAGGGGAAACACTCTACATAAGTGCAGAAACATGTTTGTAACTTGAAAACACATTTATGATGCATGAATCATAGAGTTTGAGAGTGTCAGGCTTACCTCTGCAAGAGGAAATCGAATCCTCAGTTATAGGTGTTACAGATGTTGTGTGATGATCTGGACAGCTTCCTTGGACCTCAAGTAGTGTGTTTGGAAGCTTGGAATGGATTGAAACAACCTAGAACTTGTTGTGGTACCCCAACTACAAATAAGCCAAAAAAGCTTGAGCAAATGGATGGTGACTTTGTGATTCTGGTGTTCCAGATGTGTTTTGAGGTTATGGATCACTTGTATATGACATATGTGAGGTATCAGGATGGTTGGTTTGTGTGGAATTGCTCTCTATTTGAAAATTCGAATGTGACTTGTAAGAGAAGCAAATTCTGGTTTTTTTAGAGTGATTGGAAGGAAAACATGAGTTTTTATGCTTTGGTGTACTTGAATTGATCAGAAAGAACCTCTATTTATAGTAGAACAACTTTGTTTTGGGAGCTATAGTGATTGGAGGCTGGATAACTCCATTATGCATTGAACTTTGTCATGTAGCCAAAGTCTCCTCTAGCCATTGACTTGAGTCAATCTTGCAGGCTATGAGTCTTCTGTTGTAGGGATAAGGCTTGAATCCTTTAGTGATCAATGACTCAGCCCATGCCACCTCAATGTATCTCTTGAATGCCTTAGAACAAAATTGAAGTTATTGGAATTGCAACATTGAATTTCACATACCAAGGAATATGATTTTGACTTGTGAGGCTTTGTGATCAGATTCTGCATCATTTGTGTTAATTTTGGACAGAAATGAAATGATGCAAGTGTCCAAAATTGGCTCAAAAAATCGTGGGAACCAAGTCATGTTTTCATGCCTTTGTGTGGGCAGGGTGAAAATGCCATTTTTGGAGGCTTATAAATCCTTGCTCAAGTTGAACCATGGGAGGCTCTTGCACTTTTTGGAAAGCCCCAATAACATACTTCAACTTTGATGTTTAACTTTGGTCTTGAATCATCTTGGATCATAATGAAAAATGGCCTCAAAGTTGGTGAAAATGCAAAACAGATTATGTCCAAAATTTCACTAACGAGAGCTTTCATTTGAGCTTTGGATGGAAGAAAAAGGTTGCTTGGATCACAAGTTATGGTCTTGCAAAGTTGGGTATAAATCACTTTTTTTTCATAACTTAATGAAATTTCAAGTTTCTTATGGTTGTCCCTTTTGCAAGTAACAATAATTTTCTTGATTTTTCTTGATGGATGATGATCCAAACCATAAGTTAACATTATTTTTTACTGACGGAAGCCTTGTTT
The DNA here is from genome assembly GCA_022829125.1 of Lathyrus tuberosus. Lineage (NCBI taxonomy): Eukaryota > Viridiplantae > Streptophyta > Magnoliopsida > Fabales > Fabaceae > Lathyrus > Lathyrus tuberosus. The sequence goes on from JALAZF010000563.1 coordinate 241,349, forward strand.
GTCCAGAAATTCAAAAAGTCAAACTTGATTTTTGGCACTGTTGACTTTTTACCAGATGAATTTCAAACTTTGTGATCCTCTATGAAATCAAGTCCTTGACCTAATTCAAGCCAAATGGATGGATTTCATAGGTGTTTTAGAGTGTCTTGAATCATGTCCAAAGGTTTGGGATCATGTCTTGGTCAAAAGTCAAAGGTACAGTTGACTTTTCATCAGAAAACCCTAATTGGTCCAGATGAATTTGAATCCTTGTACTGCTTATGAACCAAGTTCTTTGAGTCAATCCAATCTTGTAAATGGATCAATATGATGTGTTGGAGGTCTTCAAAACACTTCTTGAGGTCTTGGCCCATGCCTTGCTTCAAAAGTCAACTTAGGGGTGAATTAGGTCAAGAAACCATAATTCCTGATTTTTGATGATTGCATCCCCTGAGGCTATTTTGAACTTGTGATTGGGTACATGAGGTCCCTTTGAGCTTCTTGGATCATGTTTTGAAGTATTGGCTCATGCCCAGATGAAAATTTCTCTCTAGAGGCCTTGGTCGACCAAAACCCTAATTTTGTGACACTGATGATCTTGAGGCTTAATCCACTTGAAATGTTGTACTCTTGTGCTTGATTCTTGATGTGGGAGACCTCTTGATCCTTCATGGATGTTTTAGAGGTTTAACAAGTTGAGGATCAGGTCCATTCTTGATTGATCCTTTGTCTAAGTACTCTAAGAGGGTCCAAAACCCTAATTCTTGATTGTAGTGAATGCTCAACAATCTTTGAGAGGATTAATGAGACATGAAGGTACATCCATATTATGGTGATGATTTTCACAATGATGGTAAATCTTGTGGTCAAAATTTAGGGTATAGAAATGTGCAGACCGTCAGGTGTGAACGTGATGACGTTTTAGTCGATCAAATCTTTCACCTTGTGCTTAAACACGTTGCAATTATCAATTGTATGCTCGGGTGTTCCTGAGTGATACTCACACCTAGAATTTATGTCGTAACCAAGAGGAATAGGGTATGGAACAGGCTTGTCCTCTCTTAGTTGAACCAAAGAACCTTGGAGCAAACGAGTAAGCAGCTGACAGTGAGAATAGGAATTGGATCGAACCTTCTCTCAGGCCTTCTTGATCTTTGTTCTCTTTGTTGTTGATAGTTTTGCTGTTGAGGAACATAGGGTTGTTGGTACGGAACAGACTGTTGAGCAGCAGTTGGAATAGACACAACATTAGTTTCTCCCTCCTTCCTCTTGGGGAACCCATCATAAGGTTTCTTTGCATCTTTAGAGGAACCAGCAGCAGCTTGAATCTTTTCCATTTTGATATCGCTTTCGAATTTTTCTCCAGCCCTTACTAGATCTGAGAAACCAAAGGAAGTACTACCAATCAACCTGTTGTAGTAGGCACCTTGCAAAGTGCTCATAAACATGTCCACGAGCTCTCTTTCGATCATAGGAGGTTAAACTCGGGCAGCCAACTCACGCCATCTCTGGGCATACTATTTGAAGCTTTCGTTTTGTACTAATAATGCTTAGTAAATGTCTCAGCAAGCTACCATCAGCTACGGATATGAGTCCTCTCTAGTTGCACATACCACTCCAATGATGCCCTAGCCTGGAAATCCTGGAAGAAATGCATTAACAACTTCTCATCATCCGAATATGCAGACATTTTTCGAAAATATGCCCTAATATGAGTCTTAGGACAGGTGGTTCCCTTGTACTTGTCGAAAATAGGCACTTTGAACTTTGGAGGGATTTTCAAACCTGGTACCAAGCCCATGTCGGCCACGTCTATACCCAAAGTATTTAGGTTCTCCACAGCTCTCATTCTTTCTTCTAGCAAGCAGTATTTCCTTTCAGCCTCATTAGGAAAACTCATCTCAGCATCGTAAAACTGGTCATCCTGATTGTCTATCTTCAAGCAAGGAATAAGAAGATCAGTAACCCTTCTCCTTGGTTGATCTTCAGGAGGAAGTAGAGGAAGATCAACATGGGGGGATTCCCATCTTCGCCCGGAGGATTACTACCAACAACATTCCTATTGCCAGCGGGCCTTTGGATAAGCTCCCTGAACTCTTGTTGGCCCTGGGCCATAGTCTACATCACTTCCATGAACTGTGCCATACGAGTTCGGACTTCCAACAGCTCAGCTTGTACTTTATCCATGATCCTTTTCTGATTGTTGTAAGTTGCGTAGTGGTGAGAAGTCAAGTTTGCAATTCTGAAGAGAAGACCAAGTCAGAATAAGAATCCTCATCCTCGAATACCTGTTATGAATGCATGTATACCTGAGCGCGTGCAAATGCCATGCTCAATTATTTCCAGGGAAACTACCTGCTTTGATTCAAGTTTTACACATAAGAACCACAAAAAATAGATGGAATGCTCAACAACAAGTCTCAAAGCTAAGATGCATGGAAATACAAGAACATGTATGTTGAAATGATATGATGTCATCTATGTAAAGACATGGGATCAATGCTGCCACAAATTCAGAGTAACTGTCGTGCTGATAACAGAATGGTTTCAACAGTCTGCTTTGACGAGAATACTAGAAAACTAGATTCAAAAGTTCGCTCTGACAAGAATACCAGAAAACCAAATAAATCGGGTAGGATGAAGGTCAAGGTTTCCTGCAAAAACTCATTCCCTCTCTCATGTGGCTTCTAGTCTTGGACAAAGCTCCTAACAGGTTCTCAGCTTCTCTGGCTCTTAGGTCAAGTAGCAATGATACATTCACCATTTCTGGTTTGGCATTATTATCCCTCAAGGAGGCCTACATTTATTTTCCAAAGAACGGTCTCCAGAGTCATACGCCCTCAAGGGAACACTCTGGCTACTACATAAACATGCAGAGTAGAGCATCTCCCAAGAAAACTTCGTCTAAATGTGGGCTCAAGCCAACAATAAATGCTATGTAAGTCAACAAGAGTCCACTCTAATCCTATGTGTATACTCAAGCCTGGGTAATGGGCTTATCTCTCAGTAACATCTCCACCCAACAGCATAGCAATATCCAGAATAATATGGAAAGCAGTAAAATGCAATGAATGCAAATAAATGAAGCAAGTAAAGAATATAGATAAACACCCAATGAAAGGAAAACATCGAGAAAACCACATAAGGGAATAACATGGTCTCGCAACCAAATTCGGAGTTCGGGAGTCGATTACGCAAGGGGAAGGTATTAATAGCCCTCACGTCCGTTGTACATAACGAGATCCACTCTCATTGTTCTAATCAAAGGGTGTGTATATCTAAAGCTTACTTGCTAAGGGAAAGCAGAAAAGAAAAGGGAAAAACAAAAGGAGACTCGATAGGATCTCGCAATCCTATGCCTACATATTCCCTCGTGCAATGGGAAAGTCAGAGTCATCGTAGTTCGGAGGACTACGAGTGAAGGGGAAGGTTGCTCACCAAGGATTGGGGCCCCTGGGCCTACGTATTCTCAACAGGAATGAGAAATCAGAGTGTCCGTAGTTCAAAGGACCATGGGCTACTTGGTGTTTTTTTATGGACGACGCTAACGTTCACATTCCAGCAGTTTGGTGTTTGTCGCTCGTCGTCTGGAGTCTTAAGCGTTACCTATTTGTGGTAGAACGGTAATAACATGCCCTTTTTGAAAAGGTTTGAAGAAAATCCCGAAGGACAAAATGATTTGAATTTGTTTGAGCGTTTTAAAGAAGTGAGTTGAATCGGTTTGTGATGTGTACGCACTAAAGTCTATGACAATAGGAGCAAGTACTTTATATAAACAATCCAAACGTTTCGTGTACAAAATACTTTAAGAAGAGGTAAGGAATGAATCCCTCTCATCTTTTCCCATGTATTTAAGGCTCGTGACGCACTATACACATCGTATTTATTAAGTGTTTTATTTGCATTAAGAGAGAGAAGAGCAGGACGCAATGCAAGAATCTAAGGGAGACCTAGCCCTAGATGTTATCATGCAATGTGACCCTAAGGTTGAGATGAGAAGGGAAATTCTACCCTAATGTTATCATGATTGGATTGAGATCCTAATGTATATCCTACTTCAAACTTAATCAAAAAATTAAGTTGAACTAGGAAGCCCTAAGGGAACATGCAAGTAACAAGTAAATATAAAGCATCTCAATCATTAAGCGAGAATCAAACACAAAACAAGGCTCAAGTACAAGCAAGACGTAACAAGAAAATGCATCACCATGATTCAACAAGAATATTCATCAAGAGAAGTCATCAAGCTCAAAATAAAGCATCAAGAATTAATCCACCAAGCATCAAGAATTTTAATCAAAGTTAATCAAAATCATCATCACCAAAATTTTAATCCAAAATCATCCACAAACAATTACGAAAAAATTTATCACAAACAATTAATTATGAATAAAGAACAGGGGAGGTGTAGAGTGAAAACAAGATGTTAATAGAAATTCCATGGCCTAAGGGGCCCAATCCAAGCTCATGAATCATGAGTCAAAACAAAATGACAATATGAAGAAAAACCTTAAGTCTCAAACACGATTCCTTCACTTCTTATCACAGAAATTACCTCTCCTTCATCATACTTGCGCCACGGCTTCACATCTCCATTGTTCAAACACTTAGCCATGTTTCTTCTTCATCACCTTTTGCGTTCTTCTTCATCACCTTCGTCTGACTCACAACATCACCGGTAAACATCACAGCGCCGCGCCGGCTCGCCTCACAGCGGAAGCTGCAGCGCCTCCTCCGCCAATCCTCACTTCCTACATCACACCAACCTAACCTTGGCCTTAATCAATTCTAATCTAAATCGCGGATCGTGACTAGATCAAGAAAAATAAAAAAATAATAACATATCTCAATACTAAGACCTAAAAGGAGATTGTACGACCTGATGGTGATATCGATGAATATCTCACGGTGAAATCTTGATTGGACCTCCTCCTCTCCGTTGCGGCACCGAAAACGAAGATAATGCGAAACTTCAGGTACGATTTCCTCAATTCGCTTCTTCAAATCTGTTACGTTATCGAATTCGCGTCTTATTCTCCTTCTCGCTTCTTTTTCTTCGATCTGGTGCTGCTTCTGTGAATTATTGTTGTTGTTAAATTATGTTTGCAGGTTGACGATGGAGAGAATGATGAAGTTGCAGGGTGAAGAAGAATGAAGAGAAGTCGAGAACGAAGAAATGAAGGGGGGAGTGGAAGTGAGAGTGAAGAGAGAGTTTTATAGAGTGATTGGAAGCATCCAGAAGAAAAATATGTTTTGAGTTTGTTAAACTCATATTTCATCTGTTATAGACTTTTCTTTTGATGTTGAATCAGTGATATATTGTGAATGCTTCTCAACTTCTGCATTCCGTTTTGTTATTGGCTCATGTAAAGCTCGTGACTACGTCATGCCCGCGTTTGAATCTTCATGGTGTCGTTTTGTGCATTTCGTTTTTTCTTTCTCTTCATGATGCAACGTGTTGCTTGTTTCCTATTTCTCCTTCTTTTTGTTCTATTATTGTTGCAAAACCTATTGTAGTAATGATCTTAGCATGAAATGAATTGGCTTCGGACATCATGATGCCAATCTTTATTTGGGGAATTTGGTGACTTTGGACTTAAAGTAAAAATGGATAACGAATTGATTTTGGTTTTTTATAAAAACGGATATGGACATGAATTGAAATGGACTTAAAAAGGGTCAAAATGGGATTTGATTTAATTTGTGGAATTGGATTGAAAATGGATATGTGAATGGATAGCCAGACGATGAATGTGAATTGGGCATTTAGATCAAAATGGATTAATGGACTCGTATCTTGAATTCCAAGTAATCCACACGACCAAATTCGACTCAAACCTCTAATCCAAATAGGACTTGTATCTTTAATGAACCCCAAACTTCAGTCAATAAACCCAGTTTGACCTGAATCACAAGCAACAAGCAATAAACAACTGAGAGGCCAACAATGCTTTGATCATGAAATTCTGGTATCAGATATGAGATGTCAAAGGAGATGTTACGACACTAATATCTGAATTGTTATACAGGTAAGGACAAGGTAATAAACACAGTAAGAAGACAGTAAAAAAACACAAGCAATTGTTAACTCAGTTTGGTCCAACTCACCTACATCTGGGGACTATCAAGCCAGGAAGGAAATCCACTATTAATAGTATGAATTCAAAGCTAAACAATCCCAGTTTACAACTTCTCACTTAATCCCTACCTAGTGCAACTTCTACCTAAGACACTCTTAGATATGAGAATCCCCTCTCACTTCCCTTCAATCACAACCAGTGACAATTCAACAACACCAAAAACAGAAGTAAACACACTTCCAAGTAAAATACTTAGTTTTACTTAAAAGCTTCAACTAAGAACAATACACTCTTGCTTAAAAGCTTTAGAGTGAACAATTGACAATTAACAACCAACCTATCTTAATGTATCAGAAGATACATGAGTGACACACAATACAGCAACACAGTAAAAGAGCTCTCAAACCCTAAACCCTTATTTGTGCACACACAGTTTCTTCAATAATGCATCCACACATTTTTTAGGTTTAGTGAGTTTCTTTACATAGACTCTAGAAGTATGGCCTTGTACTCTTCAATCAAATCCACTCTTTCAGTTGTAAACCACATGCAAGATCGTCTCCACAAAAATAGGAACAAATCTTCAAAGTTTCCTAAAAGGTCTCCAAGACCCTTTTTATGAAACCAAACCAAAACTGCAATGTTCCTAAAATATCCTTGCTTTGCTGCGCTAAAATGAGAACTCAAAACATCCAGAATTTCATATTTTAAAATCAAATCTTCAAGGATTTAAAATGCAGATCTGTTCTAAAGTTCTGGTATAACATGTCACAACATTTGTCATAACATCCGTCAGGAAACATAACAGCAGACTCTGCTGTACCTGTTGGCAAATTTTGGCTAAAATACCTTTTGCACAATAAACCTGGAGAGAGGAATAATACCACAAACACACAACACAAGTTACATGTAAGAACATGTAGACTGTGTACATGAGGAAGAAGATAACCTGCATCGTCAGGAATATCCAAGTTACTCCCCCCGAACCATATAACCGATCCTTGTCATGGAGGAATAAATCTCCCTCTCAAAGTGAAAGAATAAACTTTTCCTAAGCACAAGAAAACCAACCTGGCCACAAACTTGAACTAAAAAAGTTCAAGACATTATAAACACATATGGCAGAAGCCACACACATTAGAAACACATATAACAGAAGCAACATATGAAGAACACAAGACATAAGACACAAATCTCCAAAACACAAATCCCCAAAACAATGCCTGAATGATAGAACATCTGGTAAGACATTCTGCAACCAACTTAAACAGAAGTAGCAGTAGCAGTAAAAGGCAGAAACAAGACAAACACCAAAAACTCAAATCAGCACCAAGACTTCTCCCCCTTTTTAGGCAAAAATTGAAAAACACAAAAAAAAACTGACAAACAAAGATAAACAGGAAATGCCACACCACTGACTCAAGGGCATATGAGCTAAGACTGACTCTCCCAGAAAAATCTGAGTGAACCAAAAATAGAGCGCACAACCGAAACACACCAGCCAGAGCAAAGAAGAAACTCCCTAAATAACCTTTCTAGCATCAGAGTATCGAAGGACTTACTCATGTTGAGACCAGGCTAGAGAAGATGGTTAGGAAGTAAGGTCTTTAAATACATGGAGAGTTACCTTGTTTGTAACGACCCTTGCTAGTAACGATACTCTAGTAAATGGGAGCGTTCTTGGAAGAAAATAAAATCAACCTTAGTAATCGTGCATATACGAGATAGTCATTCTATGTTTCTCTTTCTCCAAAATGTTGACCATGACAGTTCCCATGTCATTGAAACACGCTATCCTTGAACACACATGCACCTAAAAAAATTTTGCAGGCCTACTTTAAAGCACTGATGACTAGACACGTCGTCCTTGTCGTGCTAACCAGATTGAGAGCCTCTTGACAATATTGACTGAAACAGCGTGGTGCAATGTCCTGAAACCCTGATAGACATTGTATACTCTTACCACTCTACTCAAGTTGGAGTACTAACTTTCTCATCATAATACTTAGTCCATATCCCATTATTTAATCTTTCTGACCTAGGACATAAGGTTGTTTCTGACCTATGAACTAATCAAGGGCACACAACAGAAGAACCAGAAACACCATGCTCAAAAAGCTTCCTACTGAATTCCATGCCTAATATCTTCATCAAGGCTCAGCTGAATATCTGAACATAATTTCAAGACATCATGTCAGACATTTCACATCCAACAACTGAACCTCCTTTGAGACTCACAGCCTTCTACAGAGAAAAACAAATTCTCCCAGTCACAAATAATATTGTTACTTGGTCATTCCAAGAATCATGACCAAACCCAGAATATACATCAGAGGCACGCATCAGAGGTACACAAGCGGAAACACATATCTAGAACCACATCGACACTGTCAAGGAAAAAGGACCCACCTGACAGCGCAATGTCAAGACATCTTGTCTGGCATTATAACCTTACCAGAGATACGACAAAATAGGTTGCATGAGAACCTGAAAGCTTTCTACAGACTGTACCAAAGCAGCTACACAACAGACAGGTACACAGCTCCCCCTGTCACACATAATCAGTCACTCCCCCTGAAGACTACAACCTACTGCAGAGAATGCCTTCTCCTAGACATAACAACAAGCTCCACATCTTCTCAGTAGCAGCAACAGGCATGACAACCGATCATGCCCCCCCGAATAGTTGCACACAAGTAATAACACGAACCACGACTACTCTTTCTAAGCAATAGTACAAGCATGATATCAATTCATGACATCTGAAAAGCAAAAGAAAAATAAACCAACACTTTACTCTCACACATTAAGAACCACACAAATCTTATCAAGACATCACAGAACCAGTAGCCGAATTCCCCTTGAATTGCATAGCAAAAATAAGGACAATGTCCAGACACGGTGTATTCACACATACATGAGGTAATGGAAGCACACATAACTTGATGGAAACACACAATCTTGATCATCTTCGAGTGCTCTTCCACCTCTTACCCATGTCAAAGATCCTTCTACATTTCTTGTTGTTGTCACATGTTTTTGGAGTGTTGACAGTGAACTCTCTTGCCCCAGCCTTAAACATGCCTTTTTCAAACCAGCCCCTTTATCTTGCAGAGAATTTTTGTTCCATCCCTTAATAATGGCAACTTTCTTAGGTTTATTATGCCTCAGAGAGTAGAGGAAAGATACAGTATCTGTTGCATTCCTCTATGCCTGTGATTGCTATAAATCCTCAATAGGGCAAGTGCCTAGCCCATTATTTATGTTCTCAAATTGATTTGCATATAAGGCTTTAGTAATGATAATAGTCAGTTGTTCCTTAGAGTTCTCATGCTCCAAAATAACAACCTTGCCTTCAGCAAGATTCTTGATTAGTTGAAGTCTAACTAGGTTCTTGTTCCAGTCATGTTGAATGAGATATCTGATAGCATTCAGATCTTCATAATCTAATGCCATGACATTCTGCTTGACATTATAATCATTCCACGTCTGTTTCATCCACACCAGTTGAGAGAAAACTCTTCTTGTTTCACCATACTCAGCTTCAACTGTGTTCCCAGAAGCACATCCATCAACATTGTAAAATTCTTTCATCAAGAAATTATTTATGTGAGAGTAAAACACACCATAACCACTTGTTCCAATGATGCAATTCAAGATCTTCTTTTCTTGAATAATAGGACTCATCCTTGGTTTAAGCTTAGATACATGTCAAGAGTCTGATATTTTCTTTGTAAATTCAGTATTTTTGTCTTCCGTAGAGTGTCTTGCAATGAGTTCCTTGGTTTGTTCTGCTTGAGCTCTAACAAAGAGACCTGAAGTGACTTGAGAGTTATCTAACACAATCCTAGACATATTAGAGACTTCTTCTCTTCCGGCCTCATCAGTCTGCCCAGAGGATGTTTCATCATTGGCTTCAACATCTATCCTTTGCTCGGCAATTGAATCATCAATTGCCATGCTGATAGATTCCATTGTCATTTTAGTTCTGGAGTTAAAAATTCTATATGCTCTGTTGCTTGAAGAGTAACCCAAAAATATCCCTTCATCACTTATGGGAGCTATTTTACCCTTTTGATCTTGGTCAGTCAAGACATAGCATTTACTTCCAAAGGTATGAAAGTATTTGACTGTAGGTTTCCTTCCTTTCCATAGCTCATAGAAAGTGGTTGAAGTACCTTCTCTCAATGTGACCCTATTATGAATGTAGCACGCAGTATTCATAGCTTCAGCCCAAAATTCCAATGGCAATTGCTTAGCATGAAGCATAACTCTAGATGATTCTTGTATAGTTCTGGTCTTCTGCTCAACAATTCCATCTTGCTGAGAAGTGATGGAAAGAGAAAATTCATGACTGATATTTTCAGAATCACAGAACTCAGAGAATTTTGCATTCTCAAAATCTTTGTCATGGTCACTTCTAATATTTACAATCACATTGTTCTTCTCCTTTTGAATACTTTTACACAGATTTTTGAAGACTTCAAACGTGTCTGATTTTTCTCTAAGAAAGTTCATCCATGTAAACCCAGAAAAATCATCTATAACCACATAGACATACCTATTTCCACCTAAGTTTTCTATCTGCATTGGTCCCATTAAATCCATATGGATAAGTTCTAGCACTTTGGAAGTAGTCTGATGTTGTAACATTGTGTGTGACATCATGATCTGCTTCCTAATCTCACACTCACCACAAACTTTCCCTTCTTTAATCTTGAGTTATGGTATTCCTCTAATGGCTCCTTCAGACATGATCTCCTTCATTCTTTTGAGATGAATATGTCCAAGATTATGATGCCATAGCTTCACTTCACCCTCATTGGTTATTGAACATGTGGAAGAGTAAGCAGTTATTTAAGGTTCCCATAGATAGCAGTTGTCTTTAGACCTTATACCCCTTATTAGAATAACATCTTTCTCGTATTTGAATAAACATTATGACTTTGAAAAATTGACCAACAAACCTTGATCACATACCTGACTAATACTAATAAGATTAGTAGTTAATCCTTTCACAAGAAGAACATCTTTTAACTTAGGAGAACCAGCACACACCAATCTTCCCACTCCTTTAAATTCTCCTTTAAATCCATCACCAAATCTGACAGCACCTGGGGGTTGAGACCTAATATCCATCAATAACTTCTGAACCCCTGTCACGTGTCTAGAGCATCCACTGTCAAAGTACCAATCTTTTCTAGTTACAACCTTTAAGGAAGTGTGAGCTATAAGGTTCACATCCCTGTTGATAGACCTTCTCTTTTTACTCACTTGATTAGCCTTAGAATGAGCTGAAGATTGTTGAATTCCATATAATTTATAACAGAAAGGCTTTATATGACCATACTTTCCACAGTAATGACACCTCCAAGTTAATGATTGAGATTTTGTTGAAGTCACATCATGTCTGCCAGGATGTTGTACCATATGGTTGGACATGGTGATAATCTTCTTCTTTTTAGAAGGAAAGAACCTTTCTACATACCTTTTGTTTTGTTGATCATCATATGGATAATTACCTCTTGTATCACCATATTCTTTCATTATATCATATCCATTTTCATCCTTTTTAATGAGTCTGTCGTGTTATTAAGCTTAGAGTTCAAGAGAGTTGCCTCATCTTGCAGATGATAAACAGTACATAGAAGTTTCTTTCTCTCATTCTCCAGTTCAGCTACGATTTTCCTTTATTTTTTCTCTGTCTTAAGACTTTCTTCACACTTTTCACAAGTTTCCTTGTAAAACACATCCAGATCTTCATAGAGGATATTTTTTGCACAAGATTCTTCTTCGTCAACTCATCTACCAGAGAGAGCAGTCACAATATTGACAGTCTCAGAATTAGATTCATGTTCTGACTCATCATCATTAGACCAAGATACAGACAACCCCTTTTTCTATTTCTTGAGAAAGGTGGGACATTCTGACTTGATGTGACCAAAATCCTCACACTCATAACATTGTATGCCTTTTCTTTGATTTGACTTCTCTTCAATCCTGGCATTCTTTTGAGAGTCATTGTTATTTTTTATGTCAGATGTGATGTTCTTGACACCTGATCTTCCTCTTCTGTCCATCCTTTTTCAGAACCTTGTTGAATTGCCTCCTAAGAAGCACAATGGAATTTGATATTCCTTCTTTAGTATCCAGATCTCATTCATCATCTCCAACTTCAGTATTGGACACAAGGGTTATGATATCGTTCTTCTTTTCAGATCTGTCACTAATACCTAGTTCAAAGAATTGAAGGGATCCAACAAGTTCATCCACTCTCATGCTGCTGATGTCATAAGCCTCTTTTATGGCAGTAACCTTCATGTCAAATCTTTTGGGAAGATACCTGAGGATCTTCCTTACCAGTTTTTCCTCTAACATCCTTTCTCCTAAAGCACTGGATGAATTGGCTATCTCAAGGATATCTATATGAAAGTCATGAATACTTTCATCCTCTTTCATTCTCAAGTTTTCAAATTTTGTAGTGAGCAACTGAAGTCTTGACATACTCACCTTAGATGTAATACCCCATAATTTCTGTGAACCATTTTGAATAATATTATTAGGATCAATTAGGTTCTGGGGTACTCTGAGCAATTATTGGATAAAGTAATTAGAGTAAACCGATGAACTCAGAAATTTGATTAGATTAATATTATTTAACTTGGAATTTTATTAATTGGTGCATTTGAGATAATTTGGATAATTAGTAGTATTGCAAATTAATGTTTTCTATGTACATTTTCTTTCCATTTTCCTTATTTGAGAAAAGATAGAAACATTAGAGAAAGAAAAGGAAGAGAAGGAAAAGGAAGGGAAAAGAAGAGAAAAATTCCTCAAGAGCTCTAGGACTTGAATCATCAACCAATCTTCATCTTTTCATCTCAGCTTCAACCTCCTCATCTTGTAATCCAGGTGGGTTCTAGTTAGACTCTTTAGAATATAGTTTTAGTGAGTTTTAGAGTTAGTTGATATTGTTAGGAAATGAGAAATTTTACAATAGAATCATAATCTATGTGCTGAAATTCGTTAATTGATTATGTACCATACTGGTTGCGATAATTATAACATGTTTTGGTGTATTTTAGCTGAGAAAAATGGGATTTTGGGGTTGTTTTTTATCAACCCGTAGCAGAACTTTTCTGCAGGAAAATTTCTGGGTTTCACATGTCCGTACGCGTAACACACACGGCCATACGCGTATTGAGTTGGGCAATACGCGTATAAAAGTGAAGGATTTTGGGCGTTACGCGTATGGAGGAGGCAATACGCGTATGGTTTGGACAATACGCGTATTGGAGGAAAAAATGGAATTCTTAAGGGAAAACGGCCTCTGCCCATACGCGTATCACCTTGGGCAATACGCGTATGGCTGGGCGAGCCAACTGGGCAGTACGCGTACGGCACAAGGCAATACGCGTACCGTCAGGAAAATTGTAAAATTGTGTTTTCTCGCGATACTATTTTTCGTCATGTCCATAACTTTTGACTCGGTTATCCGTTTTTAATATTCTTGATATCATTGGAAAGCTAACAGAATGTACTTTCTTATGAAAATGGTTTTAAGGTTGTTGGCCGATTAAATTATGTCAGGATTTTTGGAATAGTGTGGTTTTGTCGTTTTTATCGTTTAATGGTGTGTAATTGTTGTTGAAAATGTATGCATGTCAAAATATGGAATAGGTAGAGTGAGGAGCATTACCATAAGAAATGTCAGGAAAATATAGAATGATTAGACACTAGTATAGAGCATGCGTGTTAACCGTTTGGTTGTGATAAGGCATAATGGCCTTGTGATTGTCGAATACAATCACGTTTGTGTGCGATCACGTAATCGTAACCAGTTATTTTTGCGAGTGCGTTTCATGGGTCTCGAGTTCCTCTGAAACATGTACACAACTACTTGGCAGGTTTGATTCCCGCGTGCAGTACGAATGGCGCTCTGGGAGCGTATGCTTGTGACGGTTAATGGCCCGTGTGAAGTGACGGTTCATAACGGTTAATGGCCCGTAGAACCCGAATCCATTTGTATGTCAAGTAGGTTTCGAGGATCCATGACTCGGGTTGACTTCTAGACGTAGAAGTGGACGGGAAAAGGGGATGCCTTGGTGTGGTTACCGATTAGTGATATTGTGAGTTGATGAACTCATAGCATGTTTCCATATAGTGTGTGTGTGTACTCAACGTCACTTCCCTTCCCTTTTGACTTGAGTTAGGTCTATTAGAACCTTGTAGAGCCGAGAGGACTCTAAGATAGGGAACTCACTGAGATTTGATGTATCTCACCCCACTGTTGTTGTTTACATCACATGTACTGCAGGTTCCGCGAAGGGTAAGGATAAGGCCGTGTGATTATCCTTACTTACCTGATGGCTTTGCTTCCGTTGTGGAGTTTTGAGATCATTAGTGATCTAGTTCTTAGTATTTTGTCTTTGGAACATCTTGTAGATATACTATGTCGTAGTTTTCTTGTATTAGGCTTTTTGGGCATGTATATGTATAATGTGTTCACTAGGAACTTATTGTGTATTTGAGTACCAAAAGTATTATTCATGTATAATATATGATTTGATGCATGTATATATATGTGGGCTTTACAGTTGGTATCAGAGCAGGTCGTATCCTCGACCTAGCCATGAAATAGAATAAGTTTTCTTTCCGGTTCATATGCGGCGTGTCGCCATTGGTCTTGTCTGTTATATTTATGGTATTGAGTCTGATCAACTTAATCCTATCTGTATGAAATTCAGGAACATGGCTGACAGGCGCAGAAACAACCGTGGTAGACTAAGAACCACTCCAGCAGGGACTAATCCGCCGGGTGACGGGGGAAATGCTCCTTTATACCAATTTATGCAACAGATGCAGCAATAGTAGAATCAGTTTGTGCAACAAATGGTACAACAAATGGCTGGTGGTGTGCATCCTCCAGTGGTGGTACCAGAGGCTGCAGTGGGAACCTTTAGGGATTTCATCTGTATGAATCCTCCGGAATTTCTGGGAGGGTTAGATCCAGTAAAAGCTCATGAATGGATATCAGGTATGGAACAGATTTTCCTAATCGTTCAGTGCAGTGAGGAAAACAAGGTGGTCTTCGCTTCTCATTTGCTGAAGGGCCCTGCCATGAGGTGGTGGGAAAGTGCTTCAGCCTTAATGACAATTCAAGAGGTACCAAAGGTATGGGAGCAGTTTAAGATAACTTTTATGGAGAAATATTTTCCAAGTTCTTTGAGGTCTCAGAAGGAATTCGAGTTTCAACAACTGAGGCAAGGTAACTTGACTGTGGCTTCTTATGCTGAAAAGTTCGAGGTTATGGCTGCTTATTCTAGGCAGGCTATGTATGCTCCTGACGAGAGGTGGAAGATCGATCAGTTTTTGTTCGGTTTAAGGGCTGAAATTTCACTCAGTGTATCTTAGAGAGAGTTTACTAGCTATGCTGAATTGTTACGACAGTGTTATGTTGCAGAACATAGTTTGAAAAAGGTACAAATGGAAGGAGATTTGAGCAGGGCAACTCAAAGTGACCGTGGAAGATCGAATCAACAGTTTAGGCAAAGGCAACCAACTTTTAAGGGAAAACAAGTTCAGAATTCTAGGACCAGCGCACCTCCGGTGTGTCGTACTTGTGGTCAGACTCATTACGGACGGTGTGGTATCGAAGGTGTGAGGTGTTATCAGTGCCAGAAAGTGGGCCACTTGGCGAGAGATTGTCCTCAGAGTAGGAATCAGGCACAAGGGAAGAGTATCGGCCGAGTGTATACCTTGGATGCGAGGAAAGCAAAGAATGACAACTCCTTAATTGCGGGTACGTGTTTCGTAAATGGACATCCTTGTTTTGTTTTATTTGATTGTGGGGCAACGCATTCTTTTGTGTCCACGCGTTGCGTGAAGCGACTTGGGTTGCAAGATGTTCCTTTGTTTCCCCATATGGTGGTTACTACTGCCATGGATGAGATTGTAGAGACACCGTTGATGTGTGAAAATTGTGTATTATCAGTGAATGAAAGAGTTTTCCATATTGATCTTATTTGTTTGCCGCTTAAGAAAGTGGATGTTGTTCTGGGAATGGATTGGCTTTCTGG
Source organism: Lathyrus tuberosus (assembly GCA_022829125.1). Taxonomy (NCBI): domain Eukaryota; kingdom Viridiplantae; phylum Streptophyta; class Magnoliopsida; order Fabales; family Fabaceae; genus Lathyrus; species Lathyrus tuberosus. Next base: position 257,487 of record JALAZF010000563.1, read on the forward strand.
TAATTCGGTGTTTATTGGGTGTGAGGAAAAGCTGATCATTATTCCATCCGAAGAGGCTACATCGAAGGATGTGTTAACTACTATTTTAGAAGGTACGGTTAGGATGATTAATTTCTTGTTTGAAGAAGAAAAGTCTGTTCTTTTGATTCTTACTAAGGAGGAGAGTAATAACATCCCTGTTTTGAGTATTCCGGTAGTTTGTGACTTTCCTGAAGTTTTCCCCGAGGATATCACTTCTCTTCCTCTGGAGCGGGAAGTGGAATTCTCTATTGACCTGATACCGGGAACGGCTCCAATATCCCTTTCTCCGTATCGGATGACACCACTTGAATTAAGAGAATTAAAGGACCAATTGGAAGAATTGTTGGCTAAGCATTTTGTTCGACCCAGTGTTTCACCCTGGGAAGCTCCAGTGTTATTGGTAAAGAAAAAGGATGGTGGAATACGATTGTGTATTGACTACCGTCAGTTGAATAAGGTCACCATCAAGAATAAATATCCATTACCAATGATAGACGACCTGTTAGATCAATTGAAAGGAGCCTGTGTGTTCTCGAAGATTGATCTACGGTCGGGTTATCATCAGATTCGTGTGAAGAGTTATGATGTACCAAAAACTGCGTTTAGAACCCGTTATGGTCATTATGAATTTTTGGTAATGCCTTTCGGTATGACGAATGCTCCGGCAGTTTTCATGGATTATATAAATCGGGTATTCCAACCTTACTTGGATCAATTTGTGGTGATTTTCATTGACGACATTCTTATTTATTCTCGTGATCCTCAAGAGCACGGAGAACACTTAAGAATCGTTTTATCCATTTTGCAAGAGAGCAACTTTTTGCTAAGTTAAGTAAGTGTGAGTTTTGGATGTCTGAGGTCAATTTTCTTGGTCATGTCATATCCCAGGGAGGTGTAGCAGTTGACCCATCAAAAGTTGAAGCAGTGATTAATTGGGAGAGACCGAAGAATGCTTCTGAAGTTAGAAGTTTCTTGGGATTGGCAGGGTATTACAGAAGGTTTATTAAGGGGTTTTCGCAGTTGGCTTTACCATTGACGAGACTTACTCGAAAGGAGTATTCGTATGAGTGGGATTTGGCTTGTGAAAGAAGTTTTAGGAGTTTGAAGGAGAGATTGACTACCGCTCCTCTTTTGGTTATTCCTGATCCTAGCAAGTCATATGAGGTATATTGTGATGCATTGAAGAAGGGTTTAGGCGGAGTGTTAATGCAAGAGGGATTATTGGTGGTCCGGGATGAAAAGAGATATTGCGGTGTATGTGTTGGAATGTGCGGTGTGCCAACAAGTGAAGATTGAGCACCAAAGGCCAAGTGGCTTGTTGCAACCTTTAGAAATTCCGATGTGGAAATGGGATAGTATTTCAATGGACTTCGCAGTGGGATTACCCCGTGCGCAGGGTGGCTATGATTCAATTTGGGTAATTGTGGACCGGTTAACGAAATCCGCGCATTTCTTAGCTGTGAAGACTACCTACAAGGCGAGTCATCTCGCAAGGTTGTTCATTTCAGAAATAGTGAGGTTGCATGGTATTCCTACTATTATCGTTTCGGATAGAGATCCAAAGTTTACTTCCAGATTTTGGAGAGCTTTTCAACACGCCATGGAAACGAGGTTATGTTTGAGCACGTCGAATCATCCGCAAACGGACGGTCAGATGGAACGGACAATACAAACCATGGAGGATATGTTAAGAGCTTGTGTGCTTGAAAGTGGGGGAAATTGGTGAGAACTTTTGCCGTTGATAGAATTCTCTTATAATAATAGTTATCATGCAAGCATTGGTATGGCACCTTATGAGGCGTTGTATGGTAGGAAGTGTCGAACGCCATTGTGTTGGACGAAGGTTGGCGATGATAGAATTTTGGGACCCGAGATTATTCACGAGACCACGGAAAAGATTAGAATGATTCGAGAAAAGATTAAACAAGCCAAGACCGTCAGAAAAGCTATGCGGACAACCGTAGGAGACCGTTGGAGTTTAATGAGGGTGATCATATGTTTTTGAAGGTTACTCTGAGATTGAGATTGAAAGGACCATTTAAATCACGGAAGTTAAGTCCAAGATACGTGGGACCGTATCAAATCATAGAAAAAGTTGGAGAAGTAGCTTACAGATTAGCCTTACCGCCTTCTCTGTCGGAGATGCACGACGTTTTTCATGTGTCTCAACTTCGGAAATTTGTTCCAGATCCTCTTCAGCCAGTTTTACCAGATACAATTGAGATAGAAGCTGATTTGACATTTGAACCTCAGCCGAGTCGTATCACAGGAAGAGAAATTAAAGTGTTAAGGAATAAAGAAATTCCTCTTGTTAAGGTCCAGTGGGACGAGACGCATCCGGGTGATGCAACTTGGGAATTGGAATCGAAAATGCGGGAGGTCTATCCTCATCTTTTCAGGTAATTGTTTTAAATTCGTGGGCGAATTTCTATTTAAGGGGGGGAGGGTGTAATACCCCATAATTTCTGTGAACCATTTTGAATAATATTATTAGGATCAATTAGGTTCCGGGGTACTCTGAGTAATTATTGGATAAAGTAATTAGAGTAAACCGATGAACTCGGAAATTTGATTAGATTAATATTATTTAACTTGGAAATTTATTAATTGGTGCATTTGAGATAATTTGGATAATTAGTAGTATTGCCAATTAATGTTTTCTATGTACATTTTCTTTCCATTTTCCTTATTTGAGAAAAGATAGAAACATTAGAGAAAGAAAAGGAAGAGAAGGAAAAGGAAGGGAAAAGAAGAGAAAAATTCGTCAAGAGCTCTAGGACTTGAATCATCAACCAATCTTCATCTTTTCATCTCAGCTTCAACCTCCTCATCTTGTAATCCAGGTGGGTTCTAGTTAGACTCTTTAGAATATAGTTTTAGTGAGTTTTAGAGTTAGTTGATATTGTTAGGAAATGAGAAATTTTACAATAGAATCATAATCTATGTGCTGAAATTCATTAATTGATTGTGTATCATACTGGTTGCGATAATTATAACATGTTTTGGTGTATTTTAGCTGAGAAAAATGGGATTTTGGGGTTGTTTTTTATCAACCCGTAGCAGAACTTTTCTGCAGGAAAATTTCTGGGTTTCACCTGTCCGTACGCGTAACACACACGGCCATACGCGTATTGAGTTGGGCAATACGCGTATAAAAGTGAAGGATTTTGGGCGTTACGCGTATGGAGGAGGCAATACGCGTATGGTTTGGACAATACGCGTATTGGAGGAAAAAATGGAATTCTTAAGGGAAAACGGCCTCTACCCATACGCGCATCACCTTGGGCAATACGCGTATGGCTAGGCGAGCCAACTGGGCAGTACGCATACGACACAAGGCAATACGCGTACCGTCAGGAAAATTGTAAAATTGTGTTTTCTCGCGATACTATTTTTCGTCATGTCCATAACTTTTGACTCGGTTATCCGTTTTTAATATTCTTGATATCATTGGAAAGCTAACAGAATGTACTTTCTTATGAAAATGGTTTTAAGGTTGTTGGCCGATTAAATTATGTCGGGATTTTTGGACTAGTGTGGTTTTTTTGTTTTTATCGTTTAATGGTGTGTAATTGTTGTTGAAAATGTATGCATGTCAAAATATGGAATAGGTAGAGTGAGGAGCATTACCATAAGAAATGTCAGGAAAATATAGAATGATTAGACACTAGTATGGAGCATGCGTGTTAACCGTTTGGTTGTGATAAGGCATAATGGCCTTGTGATTGTCGAATACGATCACGTTTGTGTGCGATCACGTAATCGTAACCAGTTATTTTTGCGAGTGCGTTTCATGGGTATCGAGTTCCTCTGAGACATGTGCACAACTACCTGGCAGGTTTGATTCCCGCGTGCAGTACGAATGGCGCTCTGGGAGCGTATGCTTGTGACGGTTAATGGCCCGTGTGAAGTGACGCTTCATAACGGTTAATGGCCTGTAGAACCCGAATCCATTCGTATGTTAAGTAGGTTTCGAGGATCCATGACTCGGGTCAACTTCTAGACGTAGAAGTGGACTGGAAAAGGGGATGCCTTGGTGTGGTTACCGATTAGTGATATTGTGAGTTGATGAACTCATAGCATGTTTCCATATAGTGTGTGTGTACTCAACGCCACTTCCCTTCCCTTTTGACTTGAGTTAGGTCTATTAGAACCTTGTAGAGCCGAGAGGACTCTAAGATAGGGAACTCACTGAGATTTGATGTATCTCACCCCACTGTTGTTGTTTACATCACAGGTACTGCAGGTTCCGCGAAGGATAATGATAAGGTCGTGTGATTATCCTTACTTAAACGATGGCTTTGCTTCCGTTGTGGAGTTTTGAGATCATTAGTGATCTAGTTCTTAGTATTTTGTCTTTGGAACATCTTGTAGATATACTATGCCGTAGTTTTTTTGTATTAGGCTTTTTGGGCATGTATATGTATAATGTATTCACTATGAACTTATTGTGTATTTCAGTACCAAAAGTATTATTCATGTATAATATATGATTTGATGCATGTATATATATATGTGGGCTTTACATTAGATGTGCCTTCATGTGTAGTTTAGCCCCATTTTATTTTTTAACAGTTTTGGTCCCGCACCCTAATTTTGGCCAAAAAAAAATGATGAACAGTAACTGGGTCGTACATGAACAGTACATGTCCGTACATGAACAGTACATAAACAGTGTGGGTTGGGGGACCAAAACTGTTAAAAAATAAAATAGGGGGACAAAAACCGTGAATTTTGACAAACAGGAGGACCAAAACTGTATTTTAGCCTAATATATTATAGAAGAAATTTGTTTATTAAAACTTTTCAATTTTATATTTAACTGTGTAGAGGACAATTTATAAGATTATCTGTACATGAATTTATTAAATTTTATTTGTAATGGAAACTACATCTTTGTTAATTTAGAAGCTTCTTAATTAACATTTTTTATTACTAATTATAGACTAGCCATTGATTATTACCACTCATTATTTTCTATATTACGCTGTTTTCAAAAAGTTTTCATTACCTTTTACTTGACTCAAGTTTCAAAATAAAAGAATTAATAGAACATTAATTTTCATGCACTTTACATAATGAGTAAGCTATAGTCTATTTTGTTCCATAAAAAAGTCTATTTTGTTACTCTCTCCGTCTTAAATTATAAAACGTTTTGAGTTTTTTACACAAATTAAAAAATTTAATTATTACTTTATGAAAAAGATAAATTATGCATAACTTTACAGTAATGTCCCTCATAATTATATAGGAGAGATAAATTAAAAGAGTTGAAAGAATAAATAATAATAAATATTTGAGGGTATATTGGGGAAGATGTCATTTATATTGCATTGAGAATGTAAATGACTTATAATTTGGGATAATTTGCCAAAATGACTTATAATTTGGAATAATTTATTTTGACAAAGTGACTTATAATTTAGAACGGAGGGAGTAAAATTGACTGTTTAATTTTTTATTATTATTTCTACTAAAAATTAAATTTATATTACAGGAAATTTTTTAAAAACATTTCCATTTTTATTTTTATAAAGGACAGACTAACACTCCATTATTTTTACTTAATGCGACTTTCAAAATAAAAGAATTAAAAAAGTATTAACTTCACAAACATGGTACATATTGAATGAATTATAAGTCAATTTTGTTAAAGTAGGTCGGTTAATTTATTTTCATTGCTATTTCTCTTAGAAATTGAATTTATCATTTATTAAAGGAGAACTTTATTCATACAAACCTTTTCATTTTAGATTTCTTATATGACAATCTCAGTGTCATTACCTTTACTTGAGGCATATCAACTACTTAACTATTAATGAAAAATGCATAATAACTCCCTAATCTACCCTTTCTTAACTTTTCTAATCCCACACAAAATAAGCCCTTTTTCGTCATTCACTAACCCATAATTCCATACCCAATCAAAACTTCCCTTCTTGCCACTTGTCCTACCCTTTTCACATCATCCTACCTACACCCTTTTACCCGGGTCATCAACTACCAAGTACCCATATTCAAAATTTTTTCATTTCATATACTACTACTCACTACTCATTTCATATACAACTCATCCATTGTCGTTTTCTCTCTCCCTTTTCGGCAACTTTTCTTCTCCATTGCTGCGTTCCAAATCGGTCATCATGTAAGCATCTGATCATACACATCGATTTTGTTATTTCAGTTTCTGAAGCTTTAAAAGTATGTATTTGTTCTTTGTTTTTCATGTTTGTAAAAGAGTTTTCGATGTTGTTTTAGGTTGTTTTAGGTCGTATTACATGTTTGTCATGTTTGAATAATCTGTATTTCAGTTTTTGTTAATGATGTTCCAAGTATGTATTTCAGTTTGTGGTGTTGTTGTGTACTAAAAATTCTTTTTTTTCAATATTTGTAACCTCTGTTCCTTTTTTTCTGTTGACGTTGATGTTTAAAAATATGTATTTCAGTTTGTGATGTTGTTGTGTACTAAAAAATCTTGTTTTTCATTATCGTTTTAGCTGTTCAGTATACAACTTTTGCTTTTGATGTTGAAATAACATGTTCTGCACTGTCTGTATTGGTTTTGCAAACCTGTTTCTCATATTTGAGTTGTTCATAACTCCTTATTTGTAGCTGGTTTTCAGACCCCTGTTCTGCACGTTATTTTTATGTTGAAACCACGTATCTGCGTTTTTTCCAAGTTTCTGTATTTTCTGAACATGAAATGTTGGAGACAGAATGCCAGCATCTTGCAATGTTGTGCATTATTCATTTTTTCCTGGTTTTTCTTTGTTATATCCATCTTACTCTTAAGTTTTGCAGCTCATTATGTCAAGACCCCCCATCTTTATTGCTAATTTGAAACCTGAGCATAACATTTAGAAGCTTGGCATTCGCGTCGTTGACCTATGGACGGTAACTGAGCGCAATGGCCAGCAACATGTTGAGGCTATTGTACAGGACGCAAAGGTCTTATTGTTTTTTATGCCATTCTTTCATTTGTTAAAAATCTCGTTTCTTTAACGTTAATAATATTTTCAATAGGGTGCTCAAATACATGTTGTAACCCGAAACCGAGAAGTTGATCTTTGGAAGCAGACCCTACAGGAACACCAGAGCTACATGATTTACAACGGAGAGCCTTTGACCTACGACCTTCCATTGAAAGTCAGTGACAACAAACTTAAGCTGTTTATAAATTCTGGCACTGCTATTACGACAATGGATCTCCCAGATATACCACCTCACACTTTCAAGTTCAAGTCATTTGGAGATTTTCTCAATGGTGCATTTGATGTTGATCGCTTATACGGTAATGTCTAATCAAATCTTTCCCACTTGCATTGTTCACTTATTTGATTTATGCAATTTACCAGGAAAAAATGTTTTCATGTCTGTCAGATGTTATAGGAGTTGTTCAACAAATTCAAAGAACTCAAGTAGGGGGGGCTGGAAAAAAACCTTGTGTCAACCTAACGTTGTCCGATGACTGGTTTGCAACTTCAATATTCCCTAGCAGCATCCCATAAAAAGACTGCACTTTTATTACATCAATAGTCCCGTGCCTAACAGTTTCATATTTTTACAGTGGTACTGATATTGATGTTACACTCTGGGAGACTTTCGCAAAACAGTTTATGAATTACACATCGGATGGTGAATCAATGATTGTGTTATTAACTCATGCTATGTGTCGTCAAAGTTCATGTATAATATGAAATGTTACTTCTATATCAAATTCCACTGTGCACCCTAACTTGCCACTTCATAGTTGTTTATATTCATCCTTGCAGCCAGTGGGAGGCTCAATCTTTCCAATGTTTGGAACGGATCTAAGTTGCTTATCAACTACGACCATCCCCAAGTTACTGAATTCAAATCAAAGTATGTTTCCACATTTTTAAGTGTGTTTTGCGTTACATAATCAATCTTTTCTCTTAACTAAACAAGCTTTTTGGTGATCAGGTTTGATGTCCCACTTCCAAGTCAGAATACTTCTCAAGCACTGTCTCTGAATTCTGGTTCACAAGGGGCTTTTGAGGACAGATATTTTTCATTCGTCAAGGACGTCATTAGTATTGGAGACATGTTGGGCCTGAAGGAAGTTAGTTACTTCTAAATGAAACACATATGTTTCCATTTATTCAGTTGCTTTCTTTATTTTTAATGACTATTCCATTCTGTAGGAGACATTCTGTAATACTTTTGGAACTACAAAAAGGTTCAACCGAAATCGATTGTCTTGGTATAATGAGATTTGTCCCACTTGTAACAAAACTAACAAATCACCGGGCAATGTCTTTGATTGCAACTGCAGTGACACTAAGTCACCACCGATAACAAAGTAAGTGACTGGAATCACACCAAACTCTGCATAGAATCATCTCATTCCTATTCTTTCCAATGCTTTTTCTTTATTCACATCTTTGTATTTTTATTAGGTATAAAATTGTTGTTGAGGTTGAACATGAAAACAAGGTTGGATACTTTGTGTTCTGGGATAAGGAATGCATTCCTTATGTTGGCATGCCTGCTCATGATTTACGCCAAATTATGAAACAGGTATCTCTTTCGCTCTACACTTTGATAGATGCATATCTATACCTTCTTTAACTTTACAATTTACTAAGTTTGATGCAACTGTACACCCGTATTTCTTTTCCATGGTTTGCTGCCCTATTTATTCCGTATTAATAAAAAATCCTTCCTGCTGTATTAGACGAATGAGGATCACCCAAAGATATACCCGACGCATCTCGACAACCTCTTAGATAAGCAGTTTGCTTTTCGTCTCAAGTACTAGCCATATTATGCTCAGGCATCTGTCGTCAAACTCAGTGAAGATCCTCATGTCATCCAAATGTTAAAAGATGCTATTTCTACATCAATGGTATCTTCTTTCTTTTTTCTAATTCATTCGTGTTGACAGATGGCTGTTTTTCCTTTTTCATCATGTTTTTGCTTTTCATCACCTTATAGAATGAATCTGAAATTCCTAATCACAAACCGGATGACAAGGGAAAATCAATTGTGGAAACACACCACATACCGCTCAACGCTGTCTTGCCTCAGTCTCAGTCCACTTATCCTTCTGTACGTAGTTCATCAATTATATTGATACAGTTGTTATACATGTCTACGTATTTTTAACAATTCCGTTCCGTTGCATTTGTCATAATAATGTTGTAGGCTGCCCAGAACTGGAGCCCTGAAGGTAGCTTCAACGGTACTCCTTGTAAGGGGTTGGCTCCAAATGATACCAAGGGAAAAGCAATTGTTGATACACAAGACATTCCAGTCAATGTGGCCCTTCCTCTGTCAACTAATCCCTCTGTAGGTTTCACATCTTTAATAAACATTCACATCTTAAAAAGTTTAACCGAATTTAAATAATTGTACTGCTTTATTCAGAATGTTGTATCTGATGCCCAGAACTGGACCTCTGATGGAAGCTTCAACTCTACCCCCTCTAAGCGGTTGTCTCCAACAGATTCAATTGATGAGCTAGCGCCTTCAAAATTCTTGCCCCCTAAGCTATCAGCAACAAAGACATCCAAACCCAAGAGTGCCAGGCATGTTAAGGGGAAATGAAGAAATCAAGCTTAGCAACATCAAATGCGAAATCTTTTGTAGGGCTATCCTGTTTTTTTTTTGTAATGATGAATGAAATTAATCAGCAAGTATCTCAAACATTTTTTGTTGGTTGTATATAATCCTTACCTTATGGAGTTCCTCCTACTAAACTATGGAAATATGCTGGTTGCAATGTTATTATTAATCTACTTCTTCTACTATGAATCTTGGAATGTTACTTTGTTTAGTTGTTATACTTCATATTTCTGAAATACAAATGCTTTGAAGTATCATAATTTCTGCTAAAATATGGATAAGCTTCGACAACACTATGTCAAATGACTCTTCTGCTACACAAATACTGTAAAACATTTCAAATTACCATACAACAACTATGGAAAAGTCTTCTAATTTTTATAGATACTAAAATATAACTAAGCCCCATGCGTATAAAATATAATGATCTCAAATCTTTTTTGCCAATTCCACTAAAATATATACTTTCTACCCTCTATCTTGCATTGGTTAGTGTGTCTATATCTCTGATGCACATCAATTCAGCCCCATGCGTCTACCTGTCAGCTACTGCCCCGTTTATCCTTTTCAGCTTGCTACTCCATCTGACTTTTGAGTTTTCCTTTCCATTGAAAAACGTGTTTCTGAAACTTGCTGTAGAGTAGCTAATATAATATATTTTTTTACAGCAATTTCTCATACAATTATATTGTAAATCCACAACTTTTGCTAATGTAGTCCAAATATTATACCTATTCTTGTGTTAAAAGGCTGATTGTAGGTAGCCCATCAAGTGTTTTACATGTGTGACAGCTCAATGTCTTCTCACTGTGCTGTCAACCATTTCTATTACGTTTTCAATTTCAACGAGTATTTTGTAACTTCATTTTAAGATTGGATGCATCCCATTAGATTACAAACCACTTAGTCTAAGACTGCTAATTTGTACATTCTGTTTTAGTCTTCTAAAACAATTATTTTATGTCCAACCATTGACTATTACCCTTTCTTGACTCAAACACAAGTCAAAACATAAACTTTGAATACAATCTTTCAGTTTTGTATCATTTTTTTCCTGCTCACTGAACTAAACACTAACACAGTCTACCCTTGACATTCTTGTCCTGAACAACTCTTAGTCATCTTTTTTTAGATTGAAGTCAGCAAGTCTTAACAATGTTTGATGGCATAAACACTCAAAATAACAGGTTCTAAGCCACACTCTTTCATATCTCTTTTGTTATCTATCAGGCTACATTCTAATGACATTGTTTTGCTACGTATAATCCGTTGCTATAATATTATGAACATTTGGACCTCTTCTCAGGATAACGTAAATGGAAAGTTTTGTAATTCGTTTTATGCTGCAAAGTTTTTTTTGCCTTGGATCACATTACACTGCAAAGAGATCAATTACAGCGAATTATTGAAAGTTTCAGAACTTAATTTACATATCTTAAGTTTCATATCCAATTTGATATTATATATGTTCTACATTGCAGTGACATTACTCCAGTTCCAAATTCTATTTACAATGAAGCCATGTGGAAGAAAGAAACAACTAAAAAAGCCAGGTTGAGAAGATACAGCATTCTGAAACAAAGACTTTCTAAGCGCCGTAAATTTGAACGTTATTCTTTTTCGCCAACGATTACCCCCGATAGGGTTCCACTTTCTAATATTACACAAGCATGTACAAACCAACAACTAATTCATAGAATTAGGTTGGAAGGTCAAAGGATTGATACAATTTTACAGACTTCACAACCACAATCATCACATCATTTTCAAACCCCTCCTAAAGTCTTTAACATTCAGGGTGTGGGCATAAACCTGAATTCTAGGTTCTCCAATGTTGCTACAAACAAGGGCATTGAAAATATCATTCCTAATAACCTGTCACAAAGTTAATTCAGCATTACTACACCACATCAACATACTACACAACCTGTCATGTGAGTATGTTTATTTTAACTACATTTCCTAACTTAATTACACTTCACTTAATCCTAACTGATTCAACTCATGCTCCATTATACAGTTATCCTGCACCACTACATAACATTAATGATCTTAAAAGACAAAGGGGTCGACCAAAGAAACCTCTCAGAGTTCCAGACAGAGCTTACAATCTCACTCGCAACGACGTGACCGAAGGCTCCCCTTCTCATGTTCTGCAGCAATCTACTATGTCTGATGAGTATGGCATCTTATCATGCTTAATATATTAATCGACTGGAGGCTATGTCCATTACATGTTGGTTTTTTTACAACTTTCATTATATACTTTAATCTACCTAATAACATTACTATCTTATGTACATTAGCCGAGCACTTCAAGTTAATACGGCATCGCTGAATGACATAAAACGCGGTAGGGGTCGGCCTAAGAAGTTTTCTGGACATCTTGATCGTCCTATAATTCATCCACGGACTAACACAACACAAATTCCCGTCCCACAGCCACAACTGGTACCCATGAGTTCCAAAGATCCTGTGTATGTCATCTTAAGTAAATGTCTCCTTTAATTAAATTGGATTATTACTTTACATATTTATGGCTTATTTTGTATTTTTTTCTAATACAGATGTCCAGAACCTAAATCTCCTATGGCATGTAATGCTTCGACTCATATCTCTTCCACCACGCCTTCAACAACACCTGTATTTTATCCTGTGTATGTCATCTTAAGTAAATGTCTCCTTTAATTAAATTGGATTATTACTTTACATATTTATGGCTTATTTTGTATTTTTTTCTAATACAGATGTCCAGAAGCTAAATCTCATATGGCATGTAATGCTTCGACTCATATCTCTTCCACCACGCCTTCAACAACACCTGTATTTTATCCTGTGTATGTCATCTTAAGTAAATGTCTCCTTTAATTAAATTGGATTATTACTTTACATATTTATGGCTTATTTTGTATTTTTTTTTCTAATACAGATGTCCAGAACCTAAATCTCCTATGGCATGTAATGCTTCGACTCATATCTCTTCCACCACGCCTTCAACAACACCTGTATTTTATCCTACAGTTAACATGAATTTCGAGAGTGACGAAGACAATGACTCTGATTACAACCCTTTCCAATGTAACCATCAGATTCTGGTATTGTTTAGATTACTCTTTAAGTTAACTCATCAACATTCTTTCAACACATAAACAAATACTTGGTGTCATTTTCTACAAACACTTAGTAATAATTATACCTATCATGCAACTGATACAAAACATGTTGTTACTAAATTCAGATTTCATACAGTTCATTATTAACGTTTTTTTAAGCAGCACAAGAGACTGATGATGATTCAAGCTTGGACAACGATGATTACTGTCCACCTTTTTCAACTGCTAACCACCCAAATCCTATTAATCAAGGTATACCTCTGTCATAGTGTTGTCTAACATTGCTAATTTTCTCTTAACAACCATTCAATGCATAAATTTCATTCCATTTTATATTGTCAGATTACTCAGATTTGGGTGATGCAATGATTGAGTGTCGACACTGTCATGCTTTGATGTGGTACCAAGAGAGAATGAACAAACATTTACATTCAGCAAATCCTAAATACCAAATATGTTGTGGAAATGGGAAAGTTCAATTGCATTTCTTAAAACCACCGCCGAGGTATTTATCCCATTTGCTATTTAATCATGACTCGGCCGATAGTAAGAGTTTTCAATCACAACTGCGAACATACAACATGATGTTTGCTTTCACTTCCCCTGGTACGAAGCTCGATAACAAGTTCAACAATGGTCGCGGTCCACCAACAATCCGTATCCAAGGACAATGTTGTCACCAGATTGGAAGTTTATTGCCTGTGGAAGGACAACAACCAAAATACGCACAACTTTACATATATGACACAGAAAATGAAGTCTCCAACAGAATGGAAGGCCTTCGGTAATTGTCTACATCCATTTTTGTTTTTATTTACAGTATGCAAAGTTTCACCTTTATTACTTACTTATTTCGCTTTTAGGAACAAAACCAACATTGATCCCCAGATTGTCAAGAATCTCTCTGAAATGTTGTACAAACATAACATACATGCTAAGAGTTTTCTAATGGCAAGACATAAGCTCAATGAAGGCAATGTCCATAACCTGAAACTTAGACTAATTTCAAACAGATCTACGGATGGCAGAATCTACAACCAACCAACTGTTTCGGAAGTTGCTGCTTTAATTGTAGGTGATGTTGACACGGCTGATGAAAGGGATATTATAATGCAAAGACAAGGTGGAAAACTCAAACGTATAGATGAATTTCATGCAAGTTATTTGGCCTGGCAATATCCTTTGATCTTTCCTTACGGAGAAGATGGTTATAGACCAAATGTAGCCCACCGAGATCTTGACATTTTGATGATAACCCAAGAAACAGGCTTACTATTAGAGAGTGGTTAGCATTTCGGATTCAAACCAGGGCTTCTGAGGGAAAGACTCTTTTATCATCTAGGTGATTGTTTCAACAATTTTTGGTTAATGGGTACACCATGCTAGAGGGAGAGAGATTAAAATGGCTCCGAAACAACCAATCCAAACTTAGAGTATCTAAATATCAAACTCTTAATGAAGAGGGAGACCAAAGTCAAAACCCAAGTTCAAGCATTGGAAAGAGAGTCGTCTTACCATTGTCTTATGTGGGAAGTCAGAGATTCATGGATCAATTATACTACGATGGCATGGCAATTTGTAGTAAAGTTGGCTTCCCGGACCTATTTATTACCTTCACATGTAACCCAAATTGGCCAGAAATTCAAAGAGTTCTGACTCCTCTAAAGCTTAAGCCAAAAGACAGACCGGATATTGTCGCAAGAGTTTTTAAAATGAAGTTTGATAACCTCCTAACGGACGTTACTAAGAACGGTGTCTTGGGGAAAGTTCTTGCATGTAAGTCAGCCTTATTGGCTATTATATTTTTTACGACTACTCCTTTCTAAGTTTGTTTTCTACATACCCCATCTTTTGCCAATTACATGTTATTACACTAACATACTAATCAGATATTTTTTACAATGACAGATATGTACACCATAGAATTTTAGAAACGAGGGTTGCCACATGCCCACATTCTAATTTTCTTGCATCCTGCTAATAAATATCCAGCCCCTTCTGACATTGACAAGATAATATCTGCCGAGGTGCCGGATCCGGTGAAACAACCAAAGTTGTATAATCTTGTCAAGAACCATATGGTTCACGGACCTTGCGGAATGGCTAATCCTAAATGTTCGTGTATGAAAGATGGGAGGTGTTCCAAGTACTTTCTGAAGAAATTTCAAGATGTCACCGTTGTTGATCAAGGAGGCTACCCGATTTATAGAAGGAGAGATAATGGTCACACAATTGAGAAGAATGGTGTTACACTTCATAGTGGTCACGTTGTGCCCCACAATCCGAGCTTGCTCCTGAAATATCAAGCCCACATCAATATGGAGTGGTGTAACCAGAGTACTTCGATTAAGTATCTGTTCAAATACATCAATAAGGGATCGGATCGGATTTCAGCTGTTATTGTGCCCAGTAATCCTTCAACAAGTGAAAATGTCGACGAAATCAAACAATACCTTGATTGTAGGTATGTTTCACCAAGTGAAGCATGTTGGAGAATTTTTTTCTTATTCGATTCATGGAAGAAAACCAGCGGTCGAGAGGTTGTTTTTTCACTTAGAAGGTGAGAAGTTTGTGTACTACAAGGACTTTGAACAAATTGGAAATGTCCTTCTAAAGGCGAGTGTTATAGAGTCCATGTTCACTTCTTGGTTTTTGGCTATCACGCAATATGAGGAAGCAAGACTTTTGACATATGGCCAATTCGTCTCAAAATTTGTTTACAATAAAAAACAAAGATGTTGGAAACCTAGAAAGAGAGGTTACACCATTGGGCGGTTAATTTGGGTGCCTCCTACAACAGGGGAATTGTATTACATGAGGATGATGTTAATTGTGAAGAAAGGCCCTACATGTTATGATGATCTCAAAACAGTTGATGGGTTTAAACATTCAAGTTTCCGAGACGCTTGTTTTGCAATGGGGTTTCTACAAGATGACAATGAGTTCATAGCAGCAATCAAAGAGGCCTATGATTGAGGTTCCGGTATTTTCCTTCGGAAACTTTTTGTTACAATGTTGCTTTCAGCTTCAATGAATAGACCAGATCATGTATGGCGTAGTACTTGGATATACTTATCAGATGGAATTCTGTACGACCAAATCAGATTGTCAAATAATCCAGGTTAACTAATATTCTTGCTTCTTTTATTGATATAATACACATGCTGACTATGTACTAACTCTTCGACGAATCGACTTCTAGATTTATCTTTGTCTGATCAAGATATTCAAGAACTGACGTTGATGGAGATAGAAAAACAACTTCAAAAAAATAGGCGGAGCTTGAATGAGTTTAAGCCGATGCCGTATCCAAATGCGTACGTCCTTGATTTCCTTGGTAATCGGCTCATATATGATGGACGACCATACGATATTGCAGGTCAAAAAGTATTATTCCAAGATTTGTTCAAATCCTTAACAGGTATTACATTTCAACCTTTTCAAACTACAATATTTCATAACTTGACATGGACATAATAACGAATCAAATTGACGGAAATAATTTCAGTCTGCAGTACTCATCATTCTCGGCGTAAAAAAAAGACTAAACCAATAACAATACTGAAACATTTCACCACTGCACTACACATATATTACAGATCATCACATTGCTGCCTTATATCCTTTCATGTGTTGTATGACTCCTGCAACACACCAAACTGTTTTTGCAGCCTTGCCTGAATAATCTTTAATGTATTATTTGTTTCTGCTATACGTATCAACACTGCAGGAACATCTCATTTAATTGTTTCTCCAAGTACAATCTGAACTTCTATTAATTGTTTTCGTCTATTAATTTGGCATTTGCATCTATACCAGTCACACAAGTCTATTATGATGTCGTATAATATAATTTCTTCTTACAAACAGATGAACAACTCGGTATTTTTCAGACGATCATGCAAGCTGTCACCGATAAAAGAGGAGGCGTTTTTTTCTTATACGGTTATGGTGGAACAGGCAAGACTTTCATGTGGAACACATTATCTGCGGCATTGCGTTCAAACCAAGATATTGTTCTAAATGTCGCATCAAGTGGAATCGCAAGTCTACTTTTGCTTGGAGGTCGAACTGCCCATTCAAGATTCAAGATACCAGTACCTTGCACAGATTCATCAACTTGTAACATTGAAAAAAAATCCGACCTCGCAGGCCTTTTGCAAATGACAAAGCTAATTATTTGGGATGAAGCCCCTATGGCAAATAAATTCTGTTTTGAAGCTCTTAACAAGTCGTTAAAGGATATTATGGGACATGATAACGTGGCATGTGATCAAATATTTGGTGGTAAAGTCCTGGTTTTTAGTGGTGACTTTCGACAAATCCTACCTGTTGTACCAAGAGGAACAAGGTCGGACATTGTTCATTCAACCATTAATGCCTCTTATATCTGGGATCATTGCAAGGTTCTCAAACTAACACAGAATATGCGGTTACGGACTGGATCCAACTCTTCTAATTCAAATGACATTAGGCTGTTCTCCGAATGGATCCTAAAAGTATGCGACGGTCTCATTTCTGAACCAAATGATGGTTATGCGGAAATTCCTATTCCACCTGACTTGCTTCTAACGGATTACATAGATCCAATAGATAAAATTGTGTCAAGCACTTACCCAAATCTACTTCAAAATTACACAGATTCAAGGTTTTTACAAAGT
This sequence comes from Lathyrus tuberosus, assembly GCA_022829125.1. Taxonomy (NCBI): domain Eukaryota; kingdom Viridiplantae; phylum Streptophyta; class Magnoliopsida; order Fabales; family Fabaceae; genus Lathyrus; species Lathyrus tuberosus. The sequence continues at coordinate 274,870 of JALAZF010000563.1, forward strand.
AGGGCTATCTTGGCATCAACTATTGAGATTGTTGATGAAATTAATGATTACATTACAAATCTTCTTCCAGGTAATATTTACTTACAAATCTTTTTGCCATTTGCAATGTAACACATTCTCACTGTAAAATACATTTTTCTCCTTTTTCAGGTGATTGTAAAGAGTTTTTAAGTAGTGATTCCATTGATCATTCGGACGCAAATTGTAATGAGGCTTACGAACATTTGACACCTGAATTTTTGAGCTGTTTGAAGACGTCAGGATTGCCTAATCATTCCATCAAACTAAAGATCGGCACAACAGTCACGTTGATACGAAATTTAGATCAAGCAGAAGGTTTGTGCAATGGTACGCGGTTAACCATTACTAGGCTGGCAAATCCATGTCATCGAAGCGAAGATTATATCAGGTACTAATATCGGAAACACTATATACATTCCACGGATGTCGTTATCACCTTCTCAGTCACCTTGGCCATTTAAACTAATTAGAAGACAATTCCCGATAATTGTTTCATTCGCAATGACAATAAACAAATCTCAAGGAAAATCATTAGACCATGTTGGATTATATTTGCCTAAAGATGTGTTTAGTCATGGTCAGCTTTATGTCGCAATGTCGCGAGTGAAGAGCAAGGATGGTTTGAAAATATTAATCCATGATAAAGACAACAAACCTTTATGTCATACGATTAATGTGGTCTACAAGGAGGTTTTTCACAACATTGCCTAGGTATTACTCTTTTTCATGATCATAACTAATTAACAGCTCTCTTTAATTTCTACCACTTATCTACTCATTTTCAATTTCATAGTTAAAAATGAGGTAACAACAACTAACTGTTTCCCTTCAATGATCATGTTTAGGAAACACAAGCTGCATTCAACTTCTTCTTGGCCTATGTGAAATATATTATGTTAAAATTCTTATGTACAACATTTTGCACTACTAAGTAAGACCTATGTGAAATATGTTATCTGCTTTTTAATGCACTAATACATCTTCGATTTATTACTGTTTTTCAATTTCTGCATGGCCCCTGTTGTCTGTGTATGCCAATTTCAATTACTACAACTATACTCCATACCAGTTAATAGGTCCCACATGCAATATATTCCACACTTCAAACTTCATCATTCACAGGCATTCAAAACAGCCTTCTCAGTTAATAGGTCCCACGTGCAATATGTTCTATACTCAAATACATTTATATTTTGGTTTGTCACAAATTCACTTGATATTTGCAATGTGAGTCTTTTACATTAGTATCCATGTTTTTTAGATTTATATGATATTATTACACCAGAGAATTTATATGTGAGCCTTTTATAAAAGTATATGATATTGTTACACAAGGGGATTTATATGTGAGCCTTTTACAACAGTATCAGTTTAGTATCAATTTTCTTTAGTTCTATACTGTTGTAAATGGATACTGATTGTTATACTTAAACAAGTATTACGCTATGAATTTGATGATGTCCCTTAACATCATTGACATCATTATCTCAAGTTTCTACACTTCAAATTTCATTGAAACAATAATATCAGCAAATAATTCAAGATTTTGAATGCTGTTTTGTAGGAGGACCCTGCTCTTTCTGGTGAAGGTTTAGGCATGATTTTCTGGTGTCCCCTGCATAGTGGTTCTTTTTCTGATTTTCTGGTTTCCCCTGCATAGTGGTTCATTTGTTGGCTGGCCTATGTGTCGCTCCCAGGATTTTCATCCAAGTACAAACGCGAAAGTGGCACCAAACAGAGTCGCCAGCAATGTGTATTTATCCCAAGAGAGGGAAAGGAAACACTGCATAAACCTGAGGGAAGGAAAAGAGCATGGTCTTGCGACCAAGAGAATGGGTAAGGGAGTCGGTTACGCGAGAGGAAGGTATTAGCACCCCCACGCGTCCATCGTACCCGATGGGATCCATGCTTGCTTGCTCGAACAAAGGGTGATAGAAAAGGATACTGGAAAAGAAAACTGGAGAAAGAAAGGAAAGAGAAAGAAGAACAAATGTAGGGAAAATAAAAGAAGTGCTCGAATGGGCCCTACCCCACTGCCTACGTATCTCATCGGGAACATGAGAATCAGAGCGACGTAGTTCCCCTCACTAGGGATGAATTGTTTGTGTTTTTTAGAGAACGACTAACGTTCTAGCTCAGGTGTTGCAGGCTCGCTGGTCCGAGTGCGTTACCATCTTGCAAGAGAACGAGTAGAAGCGCGTCCGTACGTTGAGAATGAATGAGGTGAGAAACGAATTCCCGAAGGAAAGACGTTATTGTTTGTTTTTGTCTTTTAAAAGTTTTTTCATTTATTTGCATATGATAGTGTATCTAAATCATAGTCATTGGAATGTGTACATCCTCACATTCCAAGATGGAATGAGTAAGAAAGCACACTAAGGGTGAAGAAGACCCTCACACTTAGCTCCAATTGTCAAGATTCAAACACACTAGCATACTTGTGTTTATTAAGTGTTTTTGTTGATTATGAAATGAAGAAATGTTTTCTTTATTTGTACCTTCAACAAGTATTGCATTTAAGTCCCTCATACAAGATCAAATGTTTAACACATTGACCCAAGATGGGCTATATGCTACACATTCTAAGATTATAAGAGAAGACCCCTTATAATCTTTTCTTTATATGAAAGGCCTAAATGCAATAAGTGTCTACCTTTATTAGATATTTTGAATTTTCTTTGAGATGAGAAGATGAAAGACTCAAAAGAGAGAAAGGTAAAATCTATGTGAACAAAGACTCAATCCTAATTGATTAGTCAAGGGAGTGATCCTAATGGTTTGTGTGGTTTAAAACCTAAATCTAAAGAAAGAATGAGCTAAACAATTCACTTCTAAAGTAGAAGATGAATTGTAACTCAAAAGGGGAAAGTAATGAGTTATTAAAAGGAAGCACATAAGTGCTTAACAAAACACAAGATGGAATTGTAAAAGATGAAAGGAGAAAAGTTTGAATGTGGATCTCTTATCCACACCCAATTTCAACTTACCAAAGCCCCTACATGGTTAGTGAACATGTATAAGAAGTATAAGAAGCAAAAGAACATTTAATGCACCATAAAGCCCAAAAGAATAAGATGAAAGATCAAATACTATTAGTCACAACCAGAATGTGCATCATATGGAAACCAAAAGATTATCATCATGCAAGTCCAAGTGGACAACCAACAAACATCATCCATGGCATTAGAACATGTTATCATAAGAAAAGGGAGATGAAAGATGAAAAGAAATGAAAGAAACATGCATAAAGGGAACATGTAATCCAAGGATCAGAATTGAAATGAAATGAAAAATGATTCACAAACATCTCACAAGTATTCATGAAGCAACTATCAAGACAATCAATAGGTAAAAGTAGAAGTAGAACTGAAATGAGAGTTCAAAAGAAAACACAAGTACTTCATATTAAGGATACACAAAGTCCAAATGAAAGTAAACATGCAATGATGCCACATAATATGTACCAATGACCTATAATGTCAAATGAATAGTTCACAAAATAGGCAAATGATCATGCAAGTATGCACAAAAGCAATCATGTAAACATGCACAAAGATTATGAGGATATGACATGTTATTATGCTTCAAATGAAATGTTTTAAACAAAAATCAAATGAGTTCATGAAAATTATTCAAGCATGATTTTCAGATACACAAATCAGAAATGAATCATATATCAAAGTAGCATGCAAAATTCAAGGCAAAATGCCTTCATACAAAGCATTTAGGTCAAATTGGATGCACATGCAAAGTATTACAAAAATGAACACCAAAACATGTCATAAAATGACTTAAAAAATCAAATAAAAATCATATGACATACTTCAATGCATTAATGACTCAATTCAAAAAGAACCAAAGCAAAACCATTCACAATGCTCAAGAAAAAAATTAAACAAAATCATGTATCATCAATGAAATGCACACAAATGAAAAATTCAAAGAAAATATGCAACAGGGGCAAAAATGTCATAAAATCATAAAATAAAATCATCAAAAATTTTATAAATGCCTTAATGATGTTCATGAATTTTTATGAAATTTTATGATGCTATTTGGTAATTTTAAAAATTAAAAAGCAAACGTGCACAAAAATGGAAAAATAAAATGAAATGGAAAAAGGAATGGGGGTGCAAGCATAGCAAAATATGAGTTCAAATTAGTTTGGGCTTAAGACATAGGGGTGCAAATATCATTTTGGTCCAAGGTCCAAGTCTTCGCAATCCATACTAATTAACATGCACTCTCAGTCAAACATAGGTCAAACACTCCACGCCATTAGATTAAGTCAAGTCAACCAGCCAGTCAAAGTAATTAAAATCAATGCACGCACATGAAAGTCCACACACCATACCATGTACCACACCAAACGAAGTTCACTCTAATTAAAAATAAAACATGTGCGAGACATGTGATGTTTTTATGCGTTGTCATCACACAAGCCACACGATGATGAACATCCAACGGCCACATTCAAACTGCAAATAAAACCCTAAAACAAGATCACCGGCCGGAGAGGGACCTCCGGTCACCTTCTCCGGCGAGAACCACCACCTACAACTCTCTCATCTCACCAAAATGCACAAATATGGTACCAAAATGAAGCTTACGCTATGCACATCATGAATCCAACATTATTTTTCACATAATAATCACACATAGAGAGAACAGAGGAGATTAAAGCAAGCCCTGAGTTTTGCAAATACGCCTTTAGAAGGCCTATCAACTAGCCGGAGTTAGGAATGCTTCTATTAAGCTCATATAAACAAGAAACACATGAAAATGAACAGAAATCGTGCAATACAAGTTCAAGAGCTCAAACCTGAAATTGATGAAGCCTTGAATACACAAGAATATCGGAGAAAAATGCTTCTTCCTTGAGCTTTACTTGGCCAACTAAAGGCTTAACTGAAGTGGTTGATGATGATTCAGTGGAGATGAATGAAATCCAAGCTTCAAAACAGTTGCTCTTTGGTGAAATTGAGAGAGGATCAAAGAAGATTTAGGAGGAGGATGAACAATGTGAGCTCGAGAATCCTTTGCAATGGAGAGATTGAGAGTGAAGCAGAGAGAGTTTTGGAGAGAGTGTGGAAAAATGAAGTTAGAAACTGAAGTTAGAGAGTGAGGTTTTGTTTTATAGTGTGAGCTAACCATGGTTTAGTGAGTGAGTTAGAGTGAGTCAAGGTGGTTAAACTGAGTCATCCCTAACTAACTGAGTCAAGTTAGTTAGGGAGAGCAATGATATGGTGGTGGCAGCTCATGACAAACTATGGTGGAGGTGAAATGGCACGACTGGTTATATTACCAACTTGTTCTATAAGCTTCTAACTTTCCACTTCTATGCATGAATGAAACACGTGACATGGTGAGTATAAAAGGTGTTTGGTTAAATGAAGCAAAGGTTGGAGAGTGAGCAATGCACGGGCAAGCTGGTAAAACAACAACAACATTCATTTGGTTTTTTTCTGGTTTTTTATGGAAGTTGAGAACAATGGAGATAGGGTGGTTTGATAATGAAATTCTCTCTACTCCATGGGTGGTTTAGTGTATTTTTGGAGTCATTTGAAGGAGGGAATGTAATACTACAAGTTTGGTTTGAAATTTGGGTTGAAATAATGCTTGGAAAAGGTTGAAAAATGACTTAAAGCACAAAGGTTTGGAAACTAGTTATGGGCGAGGAAATGAGGTTGGTTGGCAAGGTGTGCATGGCATGGATTTTCAGCATGATCATAGCAACTTGGACTCACCATATCTACTTCATAGCTTGATCAAATCAACTTTTGCCCAACATGAAACTTGAAGAGGACACTACAAGGAACATTTTTTATGTTGACAAGTTTTGCAAATAAAGCCTCTAACCATGAGAAAAATAGGTGTACATTTGGCCCACCCACTGTTTGTAAAAAGGACATGCGCGTGACCTGAGAATCCTTGGTCATGACCTAGTTTTGAACCTACTTTGCCCAAACTTTGGTCAATCATATCTCACTCAATTTTTATCCAATGGAGATGTTCTACACATGGATTTGAAGCTTGAAACAAGAACTTTTGTTGTGGCCGAGTGGAATTTTCATTTGAGGTCCCAATTTTGAATGGCCTTGGTTCAAACTCTGATGCAAAATGGCCAAAACTTGCCTTATTTAGTAACCCTACTTCTTCCAAAAATGGCAACTTTCCACATCTTGATTTTTTTATGATTCCTTTGGAGTTTCTTGATAAAATTTTGTACATTGGTCACATATAACATGAATTTCATGAATTTGGCCTCAAAAAGTCAAGAGTTGACTTTTTCCACTGATTATTTGACTTGACCCCAATTTTTCTGATTTTTTATCTTTCTTCCAATTGAACCACTTCTAAAACCAATTGAGAGGTAATTTTCCACATACATACACTTAAGAACATGTAGAATACCATGACATCAAGTTTTGCCCAAAAAATCAGAGATTCCCTGATTTTATTAGAAACCCTAATTTTGGACCCCTCTGGTTAGGAGGGAAAGGTCCAGTCTTCAATTTCAAATTCCTCAGAGTATGTTGTGTACCCTCTTAAAGGAGGATGAGATATACCATTTGAGGGTGACTTTGGATCAATGAGCTATCTCTTTTGAGGGTTTTCCTTCAGTTTTTGAACCTCTTGCATGATGAAGTATGTATTGTTTCAATCTCCCATTGGATCTCACTTCCTTGAGATTGTGGTTGATCAATTGAGATAGTGTGAGACATGAGAGACCTTTTGGCTTGCCTTGAGGCAACTTGATTGACCTTTTTGTGCTTTGAATGATCCCTTGATTGTCCACCTTCCACCTGATCACATGCCTTGATGGTAAGAGGGATGCTATGCTTCATTTTTCTATGTTAAAGATGCAATGTAATGCTAATGAGGTGGATATGATATGATAAATGATAATGCTATGCTATGATGACAAAAAGGGAGAGCAAATTTTGGGGTATTACAACTGCCCCTATTCAAACGTTGTAGACCTGAATGCTTGAAAGCGATTGCTTTCAGACTTTCAAGGTATATAGTGATTGAATACCAAATATAACCAAAAATTTGCTCTGGGTGACGAAGAAGAAAAGGGATATAAACCCAACGAGACTGCTGGATTGAATCTTCAAATGAACGTCGTCGGAGAGATCTATCTTTTGAACGACGCCAGGCAACTACTGGCTTGCCATACTGTGGGTGGACTTTAATAACGTCTTTTGTACGACGCCAGACGACTACTGGCTTGCCACACTGCGGGTGGACTTTAATAATGTCTTTTGTACGACGCCAGACGACTACTGGCTTGCCACACTACGGGTGGACTTTAATAATGTCTTTTGTACGACGCCAGACGACTACTAGCTTGCCACACTGCTGGTGGACTTTAATAATGTCTTTTGTACGACGCCAGACGACTACTGGCTTGCCACACTGCAGGTGGACTTTAATAATGTCTTTTGTACGACGCCAGACGACTACTGGCTTGCCACACTGCTGGTGGACTTTAACAATGTCTTTTGTACGACGCCAGACGACTACTGGCTTGCCACACTGCTGGTGGACTTTAGCTGCTCTGCCATTCTAAACAATGGACTTTTACCAGTTCGTGTTGGATTTATGCCAATCTGTCATTGGACTTCAATGATTACCAAACAGGCCTTGGAATCTCAAAATTGCCATCCTCAGATGGACTTTTGCAGCTTTGCCAAATTAAACTTGGACTTTGATGCTTACCAAACCGGCTTTGGAAGCTTTGCCAAATGATCATCCCACCTGCTGGAACAACCATCTGCAATACTATCCCACATGCTGGAATAATATGAATAAACTGTATATAATGATCATCCCACTGGCTGGAACAACCATCTGTCATACTATCCCACCGGCTGGAATAATACGAACAAACTGTAAATAATGATCATCCCACTGGCTGGAACAACCATCTGCAATACTATCCCACCTGCTGGAATAATATGAACAAACTGTATATAATGATCATCCCACTGGCTGGAACAACCATCTGCAATACTATCCCACCTGCTGGAATAATATGAACAAACTGTATATAATGATCATCCCACTGTCTGGAACAACCATCTGTCATACTATCCCACCGGCTGGAATAATATGAACAAACTGTATATAATGATCATCCCACTGGCTGGAACAACCATCTGCAATACTATCCCACCTGCTGGAATAATATAAACAAACTGTATGCATGCCAAAAATAAATTGGACTTTGGATTGTAAATGAGCAATGCTGAGAATTACACCACCGGCTGGGTAATATCATATGTTGACATCTTGCTGAAGGAAGGATTCTGTCAATCTCTTTGGACCTTGCTGGGGAAATTACTGCGACTCGGCTGGGGAGTATAGCAGACAAGATTCAATGCTGAACTCTGTGGGGGTACCATTACCAGAGATACAATCTTGCTAGGGATCAGGGCTGCTCTGCCAGGGACATGCGAATCTTGGGTGAAAGACAATCCGCTGCAACCTGCTGAGAAAGAGTCCCTATAGATCTATAAGGGAAACCCAAAGCAATTCCACGGTAATCTGCTGAAGAAGAAGACTGTCGAGCTTAGGATAAATGTCACAATGCCCCATGTTGGGCGAATTTTCCCTTTGACGACTCCGCTGGGGATAATGAGTTTACAACACACTCTTCTAGAGAAAACTGCTTTGAAGCGTATCGTGCTGGGGCTGCCCTTTGAGAGGATTTTACAAAAGACCAAGCGTCTTCAAACTCTACTGGGGATAACAGATCGGGAGTATCCCTTGCTGGGGAGATAACATGCCCCTCCCCCATGCTTAGGATGGTCAATAACTCCGCTGGGGATTATTCTTTGACAAATTTCATATGCTGAAACCTGCGGGAGATATGATACCACCACTTGCTGGTACATCCTGCCAAGAGTAAACTCCACAAGGGATGTTACTGCTAGAAGTTTCGTCTCTTAAGAGGATTTTATAGAAAACCAAGCGTTTTCAAACTCTTATACGAACACTCTGCCTTGAACTACCCTTCACATCGTCTGCAAGGTACCGGAGGGTCGGCGCTTGTTATTGACCTGGAGCGTTCACTGCGTTAATAACCGTTATCAACACAGAAGAATTCCATCTTCGACCGCCATTGCCGTCACGAAACTCGGTGGGAACTCTTGAATGGAAGAATCGACTTAATAAGATACAACAGTATCAAGTCAAAGCAAATATCTGTCGATTGTGCTGAGAGATAACTTTCGTGCTGCTTGGGTCGATCGTACTCATTACGTGCAACAGAAAAAAAGAATATGCACATGCCCCAGGATATTGCGTGTCTTTTGAGTCCACCCTCCAAGGTTATCCAACAAGCAAAGTAATTTTAATTGTCTTTGCGCATGTTTTTGCAAGGCCAAGATATTTTCAAAGTAATGTTTTATTATCAAAAATCGGACGTTTTTGCAAACAAAACAGTAAAATGAAAATAAAAGCTCGTGACTGAATATTCAATTTTATTGATGAAATGCCAAAATTGGCGGATTTACAATCGGAAGCAAACCCCTGAAAGAGGCGATTGCCATAAAATTGAGAAAAGAAATCTATCCTAATGATAATGCGGAAATTGGATTCCAACTGATTTCTGATTCTGTTATAGCCAGTATGTATTCCAACTCTCTTGATTATCTTCGCCTTCGGAAGCTCGTAGTCGGACCAATTCCTCCTTTGGAATTTTGCGAGTTCGTTGAAGAGTAGAAAACGTACAGATTAATTCAGACTACAGTCATTCGCTTTAATCCCTCTTTTGCGTGGATCGCCTTTTCAGGTTTTCAATCCACCGGGATACCCATTTTTTCCTAAGTTGCCCTTTCGGGTTTTCAACTTACCGGGTGTACAATTCTTTTCAATTATATCCCTAATTTTTGCCCGAACCTTTATTCTGTTTTTGGTTCGCCGGGATGCCCTTTTTTGCCTGGATTCCTTTTTTTCTTTTATCCAGCGGGTCTCTTTATACGAAGTATTTTTTAACTGCATCTGAATTAACAGGGGATGAAAAGTCTTCACCATCCATGGTTGTCAGCAATAAGGCTCCACCTGAGAAAACCTTTTTAACCACGAATAGACCTTCATAATTAGGAGTCCATTTGCCCCTGTGATCTTTACTCGGAGGAAGTATTCTCTTGATTACCACATCGCCGACCTTGTAGACTTGAGGTCGAACTTTTTGATCGAATGCCCTCTTCATTCTGCGCTGGTATAGCTGGCCATGACATACTGCTGCTAGTCGTTTCTCCTCAATAAGGCCCAGCTGGTCAAATCTGACTCGTACCTATTCAGCTTCATCTAGCTTAACGTCCATCAATACTCGGAGAGAGGGAATCTCAACTTCTACCGGTAAAACTGCCTCCATACCGTATACAAGCGAGTATGGTGTTGCCCCAGTGGACGTGCAGACTGATGTTCGATACCCATGCAGAGCCAATGGTAACATCTCATGCCAATCTTTATACGTGACAACCATCTTCTGCACAATCTTGTTGATATTTTTGTTGGCCGCTTCGACCGCGCCATTCATCTTCGGGCGGTACGGAGAAGAATTGTGATGCTCGATTTTGAAGTCCCGGCATAGCTCAGCCATCATCTTATTATTCAAATTAGAACCATTATCAGTAATGATTCTTTCGGGAACTCCATATCGACAAATGATATCTCGCTTCAAGAAACGAGCCACCACTTGCTTAGTGACATTGGCATAAGATGCTGCTTCAACCCATTTAGTGAAGTAATCAATGGCGACCAAGATGAAACGATGGCCGTTTGAAGCAGTAGGCTCAATTTTCCCAATCATGTCAATGCCCCACATCGCAAATGGCCACGGAGAAGACATGATACTCAACGGATTGGGAGGAACGTGCACTTTATCTGCATAGATCTGGCATTTGTGACACTTGCGAGCATACTTGCAGCAATCTGACTCCATTGTCAGCCAATAATAACCCAATCTCAATAATTTCTTAGCCATCACATGTCCTCCGGCATGGGTACCGAAAGAGCCTTCGTGCACTTCAATCATCAACAAGTCTGCCTCGTGTCTATCCACACATCTGAGCAGAACCGTGTCAAAATTTCTCTTATACAGCACGCCATCCTTATTCAAGAAGAAACTACCGGCTAGCCTTCTTAATGTCTTCTTGTCATTAGAAGATGCCCCAGGCGGGTATTCTTGATTTTTCAAGAAGCATTTGATGTCATGGTACCAAGGCTTATCGTCAGACACTGCATCAACCTCAAACACAAAAGCAGGCCTATCAAGACGAGATACATCAATCCTGGGCACAAAGTTCCAACCATGCACTTTGATCATCGAAGATATAGTGGCCAAGGCGTCTGCAAACTTATTTTCATCTCTAGGAACATGGTACAACTTGACAGTTGTAAAGGATGTCAGCAATCTCCTCGTATAATCTCTATACGGAATCAGATTCTGTTGATGTGTGTGCCAAGTTCCCTTTACTTGATTGATTACCAGTGCTGAATCACCAAAGATATCGAGGGTCTTGATTCGTAAATCAATAGCTTCCTCAATTCCTAGTATGCAAGCTTCGTATTCTGCTTCATTGTTGGTACATCCAAAAGTTACTCGGGCAGTGAAAGGCATGTGAACACCTTCTGGCATAATGAGAACTGCACCAACTCCGCATCCATTCATATTAACTGCCCCATCAAACATCAAACTCCATTTGGATTCAGGGTCAGGCCCCTCCTCCAGAAGTGGTTCCTCGCAGTCTTTCGCTTTGAGAAACATGATGTCCTCATCAGGGAAATCAAATCTCATGGGCTGGTAATCATCAAGAGGCTGTTGCGCCAGATAATCTGACAATATACTTCCTTTGATTGCTTTTTGCGAAGTAAATTGAATGTCGTACTCTGTCAGTACCATCTGCCACCTTGCAACTCTGCCTGTAAGTACTGGTTTCTCAAAAATATACTTGACCGGATCCAACTTTGAGATCAACAGGGTTGTATGTGTGAGCATGTCTTCTCAAGCATTGAATAACGCGATTTACAATCTGTAAATTTCTTGCTCAGGTAGTAGATGGCATGTTCTTTCCTACCTGTCTCGTCGTGTTGACCGAGGACACAACCCATGGATCCTTCGAGCACTGTCAAGTACATAATCAGTGGTCTCCCTTGAACTGGAGGTATTAGAATCGGAGGTTCCTGCAAATATCTTTTTATTTTATCGAATGCATTTTGACAATCATCGTTCCACCTGACCGTTTGATCTTTTCTTAGCATTTTGAATATCGGTTCGCAGGTGGCTGTTAGGTGAGATATGAACCTTGAAATGTAGTTCAATCTCCCTAGAAAGCCGCGAACTTCTTTCTCAGTTCTCGGTACAGGCATATCTTGTATAGCTTTCACCTTAGCAGGATCAACCTCTATCCCTTTTTCACTGACGATGAAACCAAGCAATTTTCTGGACTGCACGCCGAAAGTACACTTGTTAGGATTCAGTCTCAACCTAAATTTCCTCAACCTCTCAAATAGCTTCTTCAAGTTGATCAGATGTTCTTCTTCTGTCTTTGATTTAGCAATCATGTCGTCCACGTAGCACTCGATCTCTTTATGAATTAGATCGTGGAATAGCGTCACCATTGCTCTTTGATAAGTTGCCCCTGCGTTCTTCAACCCAAAAGGCATTACTTTGTAACAGAAGGTACCCCAAGGGGTAATGAATGTTGTCTTCTCCATGTCTTCAGGCGCCATCTTTATCTGATTGTACCCGGAGAATCCATCCATAAATGAGAACACTGAAAACTGAGCGGTATTGTCAACCAACACATCAAAATGAGGGAGTGGAAAGTCATCTTTAGGGCTCGCCCTGTTGAGATCCCTGTAATCCACACACATTCTGACTTTGCCATCTTTCTTCGGCACCGGTACTATGTTGGCCACCCAAGGAGGATAGTTGGTCACTTCCAGAAAACCTGCATCCAACTGTTTCTGTACTTCTTCCTTGATCTTCAAAGCCATTTCTGGTTTTGTTCTGCACAGCTTTTGCTTGACCGGTGGACAATCCTCTTTCAATGGTAGTCTATGCATAACTATGTCTGTATCTAAACCTGGCATATCTTGATATGACCAAGCAAAGATGTCAACGTATTCCCGTAGCATGACTATCAGCTCTTGCTTTACATCAGCCCGCAGACTTGCACCGATCTTAATCTCTTTCTTGCTTTCCTCTGAACCAATATTGATAACCTCAAGAGCTTCTTGATGAGGTTGAATGGTCTTTTCTTCCTGTTTCAACAGTCTAGCTAATTCTTCTGGGAGTTCATAGTCTTCATCACTTTCTTCCTCAGCTTGATAGATCGGATTGTCGAAATCATACGTGGGCATAACAGAATCATTTTCAGAGGAATTCACAGAATCAAGTCTGCATGATTGGATTTATGCTTTATTTTAGATTATTTTTGCTTGAAAACAAAAGAAAAGAAAGTGCATTATCATTTTTAATTTTCTTTGTGTGAAAATAAAAATAAAGAAAGAATAAAGGAACACAAATTTGTAAACAAAAACGTCCTTTTATTGATATTAGAACATTATGTGAGAAAATATGGTGGCCCTACAAATGGATCCTCACACCTTGGGCAGAGTGTGGGATTTTATGCAGTATGAAAGACAAGAATTATTACTCTGAATGGTGTACAACATGAACGACTTCTTCGCTAGACCAGTTCTGCAATACTTCACCCGGAGCCAGTGCATATACCCATCTGTCCAGATAATCTGAGCTTTCAGCGCCATCTTCTATTGCTGAGCAGGACTGATTGGGGTTGATAATCCCTCCACTGTTGAAGCGGATTGGCCCACGGAATCGGGGAACTGGCGTCTGGACCGGTTGGTATCCAATGCCAAACTTATCTTCTTTCACGAACACATCAATAGCCTTACCCCAACCTTGGGCATTTCCGCTTTCGACCACTTCTCTGGCCTGCTTATATGACGCAATTGATGCACTCGACCCACCTGGCACATTCGACACCACCGCTGCTGAAGTAGATTCTGGTAAGTTATTGATATTCAGGGCTTCAAAAGATGGGCACAAGGTTTCATGATTTTCTCCATCCATTTCCACATATTTGAAAGTGGATAGATGACTCACAAATATATCTTCCTCACCGCAAACAGTAACCACTTGACCCTCGAACACGTACTTGAGCTTTTGATGAAGTGTGGAGGTAACTGCGCCTGCTGCATGAATCCATGGTCGGCCCAACAAACAGCTGTAAGCGGGCTGAATGTCCATAACGTGGAAGATCGTCTTGAATATCTATGGACCAACCTGTATTGGCAGTTTTACCTCTCCAAACACCGATCTCTGGGATCCATCAAAAGCTCTCACAATCAGATCACTGGGTCTAAGAACCAATCTATCTACTTCAATTTTCATCAGGGCCTTTTTGGGTAACACATTCAATGAAGAACCTGTGTCAACCAGCACATGCGACAAAACAGCTCCCTTGCATTTAAGTGTGATGTGCAACGCCTTGTTGTGATTACGTCCATCTGGAGTCAAATCCCTGTTCGTAAACCCCAACCCGTGGCTCACATTCACATTAGAAATTACCCCCTCCAACTGGTTCACTGTAATCTCTTGGGGAACGTATGCCATATTCAGAACCTTCAACAAAGCAGCCCGGTGTGCATCTGAACTCATTAGCAGGGATAATATCGAAATTTTAGAGGGTGTCTGATTAAGCTGGTCAATGATCTTGTAATCGCTCTTTTTGATAACCCTCATAAATTCTTCAACATCATTATCAAAATTGACTTTAGGGTCCTCTTCCTGAGCAGGCACCTTGTCATCAACAACCTGTTTTCCTTTTGCTCTTGCGGCGGCTTCAGCTTCTTTATCACTCCTTAAAGTATGAGGAGCAAACAGCCGACCACTTCTGGTGAAACCACTTGGTCCACTGACATTCTCAATGCTAGTACCAACAGCAGCCCCTGCTTTCTGCTGACTTCCTCCTTGATGAGTATCGGTTCCATATTGCCACGGAACTGCCCTATTAGACACATAAGAAGCCGATTCAGGAACTATTATCGTGACTGGTCTCGGCCTCTCGGGCACGATGATAGCAACAGGCTCCTCAACAGGCACCTGTATTTCAATTGGATTATAGTAAATGGTAACGGCAGAAACATCTTTCTCCTTCTCTATCTTATCAAACTGAAGTCTTCCTTCGTCCATAAGATCCTGCAGTCCAGCTTTCAACTTACTGCAGCCATTAATCTGTTTTGAACAATCCTCGCAATCATAGGCGCATCCAGGAAATACCTTTCCTTTTAACAAACGTTCTTTTACAATCAACAGCGGAGTCTTTACCAAATTAACATCAGTAATCAAATTCAACTTCTTGCCATCAAAAATAGCGTTCGTGCCTGCACCTCCATGATGAGGCATTGGATTATCACGAACATTCGGCGGCTTAGAGAAATTAATAGCTTTTGCGTCAATCAGATCTTGAACCTTATGTTGAAAGGCCCGGCACTTTTCTATTGAGTGACCTGGCGCACCAGAATGAAATTCACATCGAACATTAGCATCGTAACCTTGAGGCAATTTTCCGGTATCTAGTGGCTTCATAGTCCGAAGTTCAACCAACTTCTCTTTGAGCAGTTGTGGTAACAAAGAAGCATATGTCATAGGCAAGGGATCAAACTTACGGTCCCTTTGTCTATTAGTCTGGAATCGGGGTCTAGCTTGCTGATCTGGAGCTTGCTGTACTGCTGGAACCGGAATGGTTACAGCATCCACCTGATGGTAAGATTGAGTCCTGCCTCTGCCCTTTCCTCTATACACAGCGCTGGACTTCCCTTCTCTTTTCCTCGGTCCATTGGCAAAGGGTTTCTTCGAACTTGAAGCAACAGTCCGACTGACATCTTGAATCTTACCCAATTTCAGCAGACTTTCTATTCGTTCCCCAGCAACGAAGATATCGGCAAACCCCGTGGAAGGACATGCAGCAAGTCTATCCAAATACGTCCCTTGAAGTGTGCTCACGAACATATCAGCCATCTCACGATCACCCAAAGGTGGTTGAACTAGAGCAGCCAATTCTCTCCATCTCTGTGCGTACTGCTTAAAGCCCTCCTTGTTATCCTGAGTCATACTCTGCAATTGAGTACGATTGGGTGCCATGTCCAGATTATATTGATACTGCTTCAGAAACGCAGCACACAAATCTTTCCAACTCCTTATATGAACCCTGTCCAGCTTAATGTACCATTCCAGGGAGGCGCCTGACAGGCTATCCTGGAAAAAATACATCCAGAGCTTTTGGTCCTCGGTGTAAGCCCAATCTTGCGATTGTAAGCTTGCAAATGTGTTTTGGGACAGGTACTGCCGTTGTACTTATCCAGTGTAGGAAGCTTGAACTTGGGAGGAATCCTTACACCTTGCACGAGACCCATGTCTTCTACATCAATTCCCAGAGGATTTTGGCTCTCAATAGCCCTGAGTCTTTCATCCAGCCCTTCATACTTCCGGTCATCATTGTAGAAACCCCTGTCATTGTTGAGTGTGGTAAACTGATCCTCTGGACCATCCTCCAAACCATTATCATCAAGTCCCAGATGTACTCCACCAGTAGGGACATTGCCAATGGGGGAAGTGCGCACATTGTGATTCAGGGTTTCAGTTTCCAATCTCTGAATAGTGGCTCTCATGGCCTCTTGACCAGCCCTCATAGTTTCCTGACCTTGAGCGATCCCCTGCATAAGGTTCATGAACTGCCCCATTCTTCCCCTCAAATCAGCTAACTCAGTCTGAACTTGTTCCATTACTCTGGCTTGATTACGTCGGGTAGAATATCGATGAACTGGGGTGTCAGCTATCGTGCCTGAAAACCAAATAAAGGTTAGCAGGCGCCTGCAAAAGAAATAAAACTTGCAATGCAAAAATGATATGCTATGCAAATGCAAATGCACAGTTATGTTTGTCATTTCAAGATACTTTTCATATCCTGATTCCAATCGTAACCACAAATTCCTGACGACCAGAAATCATGATTAGTGAGTTTTTCTCTGAAGAGATATTCATATACACCCACCACAAATATCTGACGACCAGACATAGTGATTTTGTAGTGTGCCAGTGTGCAGATATCTTATCACATCATATATATCTGAAGACCAGAAATTATGAATAGAAATAACTCATTTCATACAAATTCCCAAAAATTTTCAAGCACGTTTATCGTAGTTTCAGCAACAAAATAAGAAACAAGCAGTCAAATGGATCCATCAACAATTCTGATGGTAACCATTGCAAATGACAAAGAAATGGCGAAATCCTTAATCTGATAGCTCTACATCTTTCAGCTTCTGGCTGGAGTACTTAATCTCTTCAAACAGGATGCGGGTACGCTGATGATGCGGCTTCTCAATCAGCTCTTTGATTACTACGTCCCTTTTTTCCAATGCATCCTCTAATGACCCCACGTGCATCAGCAATGCTTCATCTTCATTGGCTCCTTTGCGCCTCTTAATTCCAGCTTGAATTTTAACCAGCTTCAGATCTGCCGTGACCTCTTCAAGCTCTTTGTTGGCAGTTTTCAGCTTATCTTCAGTGTTCCTTATCTGTTCTTGGCTTTTGTCAAGGTCTTCTCGATGCTTTCTTCTTTCTACTGAGCTTTCTTCAGCTCTTCATTTTTATCTTTTAACTGGGTCAGCAATTCAGAGTTCTCAATTCTGACTTCATCCCAAGCTTGACGGAGTTTAGCTAACGAATCCTTGCTTCGGGCCAGAGCCTGCTTTGTAGCCTTATGAGCCTGACTAGTATCATCTGCTCCCAAAGTAAGCTTCCGGAAATACCGAGCTCTATCATCAAAATCTTCTTCCTTATCCGCCAGGGTTTTTTCTGCTTTCAACGCTCTCTTTTCCAACTCTTTGTTGTCAGCTAGAGCTTTCTGAAGACATCTGCTCATTCCAGAGTTCTCTATCTGCAGCTCTCTAACCATTTTCTTCCATTTCTCGCACTCTTCAGCCGGTACCATGGAATGTTGATCGGGACATAAGAGAACCTCCCTGGAAAAGGGTAGCAACTGCTTTTTGACCTTCATCTCAATCCAAGCATCGTAGTCAGGGTACGATCTACAGTCTCCTTTGCCGAAAGTCAACTTTCCCTCTCTCTCTGCCTAAATTTCCAAGCATTTATTACTTCCGGCACTCTTTCATTCTTGGTTCCCACGAAAAACAGAGAAGCGCTAATCTCTTCTTCAGCAGGAGGATGTCTCGAGGCATAACCAAATTGTCTAACTGCCAATACCGGGTTATAATTAATCCCACCTCTTCTTCCAAGTAGAGGCACATTCGGAAAACTTCCACATTTGACAGTAAGCTCTATCGTCAGTAATTTGGGATTAAACCAAATGATGTTATTGGCAGTCAAACCTATCAATCTCTTGGACCACTTCATTGTCTCAGCAGTTTCTACAAACGCACCAGTCCGAGGTAAATGTTTGAAGAGCCAATGACATAACAACTGGGTACAACAACTAACCAAACTCCCTCTTGCCTTCTCATTTTTGTAGTGTACTGAGTAATAAAAATCCCCTAGCAGGGTAGGAATCGGATTCTTCGAAACGAACACTTTCAACGCCTGCATATCAACAAAGTCAGGCTGACCGGGGAAAAGCACCAAACCATAGATACAAAGAGCTAACACAGCATTGTAAGTAGTCCAATTGTTAGCCTTGGCAGCTTCCTGAGCTCATTGAAAAAGAAACTCCAAATGAAATCCTTCATCTTCTTTGAGTCTGCTTAGGCCACTTTTCACAACAAACAGGTCCAGACGTAGAACAACAGCAATTACTTCGGGGGTAAGAGCAACTTCAGAAAAATACGGTATAGAAGACGTGATTGGAATTCCCAAAATAAATGAGAATTCCTCCAGAGTGGGCATCAGAATGTAGTCAGGGAATAGGAAACATCTCATTGATGGCTCATAGAACTGTAAGAAAGTATGCAACCCATCCTTCTCATACTTTGTGAATGCACGGACCATCTTAATCAGCTCTCCATATTCCTTCTGAAAAGTGCTGAGAACATCAGAACCAGCCATGCCTATCATCTTGTTCAATAAATCCAGCTTAGGATCAGGGAATTTGTATGACACATTATTCTTCCTCTTGACCTCAACTTCTTGGGAACTCATGATTGGAATCAGACAATATGGTAGGTACCTAAAATGACAAACATAACCTGTTATGATATGATTATGCAAATGCAAAAGGCATGTGATCAGGTATCCAGGTGTCTGTGTCTGTGTTGAACTGTGTGCACTGTGTCTCTGCACTGAATCTGGCAATATATCTGAGATGAATACTCAAAACACTGTCATAGGGTACACTGTCTGTAATAATCATAGAATCACAAGTACGGTATGTAGGAGGCTGGGTTACCTGCAAACCTGTAAACATCCCACCCATACTCACATGTGGTTCCTAGAAAATAAGGCTTGTCAGCTTCGGAGGTTTGAGAAGCGATAGCACATTCAGCCCGTAGGATACAATGTTATGCCAATCAAAGAGGTCGTCCACTGACTCACCTTAGAAAATAAAGGTCATCCTATGCAAGTACCAAAGTGGGCTCTCGGGTGCGAGTGGGTTTGCCATAGAATGTGGTCTGCCACTGTCACCACTAAAGAGAGATATTTCCACTAAGGTCCTCATGATCGGTCACTAGAGTCGACAGCTCTCTAGATCGGCATCCTGGAATACGCAAGATGCGCACGCCATGATGGGTCCCAAGATAGCCTCGTCTAGCTGTGAATTTCGTGATTACCCACGTACATAGATGGCATGTAGGTCCCACTACTCTCCACTCTACATCTAAGTGTATACTCGAGCCTGTGTACTGAGCTCATCTCTCAGAAATCCCATCCCGCCAAACAGAAAACAGCACAGTCTAGCACAACAGTAATAATATGATATGTAATGCTAAAAAGCAGTAAATACAGTAATGTACAGTAAGGCAATAAATAACCATACAATAAAACGGTAAATACAGCATAACAATAAACACCCAATGAAAGAAAAACAAACAAGCGCTAGGATTGACTCGCTTAGGATGAACCAGCAATAGGTCAACCTGTCCCCAGCAGAGTCGCCAGCTGTCGGTCCTGGGATTTTCATCCAAGTACAAACGCGAAACTGGCACCAAACAGAGTCGCCAGCAATGTGTATTTATCCCAAGAGAGGGAAAGGAAACACTGCATAAACCCGAGGGAAGGAAAAGAGCATGGTCTTGCGACCAAGAGAATGGGTAAGGGAGCCGGTTACACGAGAGGAAGGTATTAGCACCCCCACGCGTCCATCGTACCCGATGGGATCCACGCTTGCTTGCTCGAACAAAGGGTGATAGAAAAGGATACTGGAAAAGAAAACTGGAGAAAGAAAGGAAAGAGAAATAAGAACAAATGTAGGGAAAATAAAAGAAGTGCTCGAATGGGCCCTACCCCACTGCCTACGTATCTCATCGGGAACATGAGAATCAGAGCGACGTAGTTCCCCTCACTATGGATGGATTGTTTGTGTTTTTTAGAGAACGGCTAACGTTCTAGCTCAGGTGTTGCAGGCTCGCTGGTCCGAGTGCGTTACCATCTTGCAAGAGAACGAGTAGAAACGCGTCCGTACGTTGAGAATGAATGAGGTGAGAAAAGAATTCCCGAAGGAAAGACGTTATTGTTTGTTTTTGTCTTTTAAAAGTTTTTTCATTTATTTGCATATGATAGTGTATCTAAATCATAGTCATTGGAATGTGTACATCCTCACATTCCAAGATGGAATGAGTAAGAAAGCACACTAAGGGTGAAGAAGACCCTCACACTTAGCTCCAATTGTCAAGATTCAAACACACTAGCATACTTATGTTTATTACGTGTTTTTGTTGATTATGAAATGAAGAAATGTTTTCTTTATTTGTACCTTCAACAAGTATTGCATTTAAGTCCCTCATACAAGATCAAATGTTTAACACATTGACCTAAGATGGGCTATATGCTACACATTCTAAGATTATAAGAGAAGACCCCTTATAATCTTTTCTTTATATGAAATGCCTAAATGCAATAAGTGCCTACCTTTATTAGATATTTTGAATTTTCTTTGAGATGAGAAGATGAAAGACTCAAAAGAGAGAAAGGTAAAATCTATGTGAACTAAGACTCAATCTTAATTGATTAGTCAAGAGAGTGATCCTAATGGTTTGTGTGGTTTAAAACCTAAATCTAAAGAAAGAATGAGCTAAACAATTCACTTCTAAAGTAGAAGATGAATTGTAACTCAAAAGGGGAAAGTAATGAGTTATTAAAAGGAAGCACATAAGTGCTTAACAAAACACAAGATGGAATTGTAAAAGATGAAAGGAGAAAAGTTTGAATGTGGATCTCTTATCCACACCCAATTTCAACTTACCAAAGCCCCTACATGGTTAGTGAACATGTATAAGAAGTATAAGAAGCAAAAGAACATTTAATGCACCATAAAGCCCAAAAGAATAAGATGAAAGATCAAATCCTATTAGTCACAACCAGAATGTGCATCATATGGAAACCAAAAGATTATCATCATGCAAGTCCAAGTGGACAACCAACAAACATCATCCATGGCATTAGAACATGTTATCATAAGAAAAGGGAGATGAAAGATGAAAAGAAATGAAAGAAACATGCATAAAGGGAACATGTAATCCAAGGATCAGAATTGAAATGAAATGAAAAATGATTCAAAAACATCTCACAAGTATTCATGAAGCAACTATCAAGACAATCAAGAGGTAAAAGGAGAAGTAGAACTGAAATGGGAGTTCAAAAGAAAACACAAGTACTTCATATTAAGGATACACAAAGTCCAAATGAAAGTAAACATGCAATGATGCCACATAATATGTACCAATGACCTATAATGTCAAATGAATAGTTCACAAAATAGGCAAATGATCATGCAAGTATGCACAAAAGCAATCATGTAAACATGCACAAAGATTATGAGGATATGACATGTTATTATGCTTCAAATGAAATGTTTTAAACAAAAATCAAATGAGTTCATGAAAATTATTCAAGCATGATTTTGAGATACACAAATCAGAAATGAATCACATATCAAAGTAGCATGCAAAATTCAAGGCAAAATGCCTTCATACAAAGCATTTAGGTCAAATTGGATGCACATGCAAAGTATTACAAAAATGAACACCAAAACATGTCATAAAATGACTTAAAAAATCAAATAAAAATCATATGACATACTTCAATGCATTAATGACTCAATTCAAAAAGAAGAAAAGCAAAACCATTCACAATGCTCAAGAACAAAATTAAACAAAATCATGTATCATCAATGGAATGCACACAAATGAAAAATTCAAAGAAAATATGCAACAGGGGCAAAAATGTCATAAAATCATAAAATAAAATCATAAAAAGTTTTATAAATGCCTTAATGATGTTCATGAATTTTTATGAAATTTTATGATGCTATTTGGCAATTTTAAAAATTAAAAAGCAAACGTGCACAAAAATGGAAAAATAAAATGAAATGGAAAAAGGAATGGGGGTGCAAGCATAGCAAAATATGAGTTCAAATTAGTTTGGGCTTAAGACATAGGGGTGCAAATATTAGTTTGGTCCAAGGTCCAAGTCTTCGCAATCCATACTAATTAACATGCATTCTCAGTCAAACATAGGTCAAACACTCCACGCCATTAGATTAAGTCAAGTCAACCAGCCAGTCAAAGTAATTAAAATCAATGCACGCACATGAAAGTCCACACACCATACCATGTACCACACCACACAAAGTTCACTCTGATTAAAAATAAAACATGTGCGAGATATGTGACGTTTTTATGCGTTGTCATCACACAAGCCACACGATGATGAACATCCAACGGTCCACATTCAAACTGCAAATAAAACCCTAAAACAAGATCACCGGCCGGAGAGGGACCTCCGGTCACCTTCTCCGGCGAGAACCACCACCTGCAACTCTCTCATCTCACCAAAATGCACAAATATGGTACCAAAATGAAGCTTACGCTATGCACATCATGAATCCAACATTATTTTTCACATAATAATCACACATAGAGAGAACAGAGGAGATTAAAGCAAGCCCTAAGTTTTGCAACTACGCCTTTAGAAGGCCTATCAACTAGCCGAAGTTAGGAATGCTTCTATTAAGCTCATATAAACAAGAAACACATGAAAATGAACAGAAATCATGCAATACAAGTTCAAGAGCTCAAACCTGAAATTGATGAAGCCTTGAATACACAAGAATACCGGAGAAAAATGCTTCTTCCTTGAGCTTTACTTGGCCAACTAAAGGCTTAACTGAAGTGGTTGATGATGATTCAGTGGAGATGAATGAAATCCAAGCTTCAAAACAGTTGCTCTTTGGTGAAATTGAGAGAGGATCAAAGAAGATTTAGCAGGAGGATGAACAATGTGAGCTCGAGAATCCTTTGCAATGGAGAGATTGAGAGTGGAGCAGAGAGAGTTTTGGAGAGAATGTGGAAAAATGAAGTTAGAAACTGAAGTTAGAGAGTGAGGTTTTGTTTTATAGTGTGAGCTAACCATGGTTTAGTGAGTGAGTTAGAGTGAGTCAAGGTGGTTAAACTGAGTCATCCCTAACTAACTGAGTCAAGTTAGTTAGGGAGAGCAATGATATGGTGGTGGCAGCTCATGACAAACTATGGTGGAGGTGAAATGGCACGACTGGTTATATTACCAACTTGTTCTACAAGCTTCTAACTTTCCACTTCTATGCATGAATGAAACACGTGACATGGTGAGTATAAAAGGTGTTTGGTTAAATGAAGCAAAGGTTGGAGAGTGAGCAATGCACAGGCAAGCTGGTAAAACAACAACAACATTCATTTGGTTTTTTTCTGGTTTTTTATGGAAGTTGAGAACAATGGAGATAGGGTGGTTTGATAATGAAATTCTCTCTACTCCATGGGTGGTTTAGTGTATTTTTGGAGTCATTTGAAGGAGGGAATGTAATACTACAAGTTTGGTTTGAAATTTGGGTTGAAATAATGCTTGGAAAAGGTTGAAAAATGACTTAAAGCACAAAGGTTTGGAAACTAGTTATGGGCGAGGAAATGAGGTTGGTTGGCAAGGTGTGCATGGCATGGATTTTCAGCATGATCATAGCAACTTGGACTCACCATATCTACTTCATAGCTTGATCAAATCAACTTTTGCCCAACATGAAACTTGAAGAGGACACTACAAGGAACATTTTTGATGTTGACAAGTTTTGCAAATGAAGCCTCTAACCATGAGAAAAATAGGTGTACATTTGGCCCACCAACTGTTTGTAAAAAGGACATGCGCGTGACCTGAGAATCCTTGGTCATGACCTAGTTTTGAACCTACTTTGCCCAAACTTTGGTCAATCATATCTCACTCAATTTTTATCCAATGGAGATGTTCTACACATGGATTTGAAGCTTGAAACAAGAACTTTTGTTGTGGCCGAGTGGAATTTTCATTTGAGGTCCCAACTTTGAATGGCCTTGGTTCAAACTCTGATGCAAAATGGCCAAAACTTGCCTTATTTAGTAACCCTACTTCTTCCAAAAATGGTAACTTTCCACATCTTGATTTTTTTATGATTCCTTTGGAGTTTCTTGATCAAATTTTGTACATTGGTCACATATAACATGAATTTCATGAATTTGGCCTCAAAAAGTCAAGAGTTGACTTTTTCCACTGATTATTTGACTTGACCCCAATTTTTCTGATTTTTTATCTTTCTTCCAATTGAACCACTTCTAAAACCAATTGAGAGGTAATTTTCCACATACATACACTTAAGAACATGTAGAATACCATGACATCAAGTTTTGCCCAAAAAATCAGAGATTCCCTAATTTTATTAGAAACCCTAATTTTGGCCCCCTCTGGTTAGGAGGGAAAGGTGCAGTCTTCAATTTCAAATTCCTCAGAGTATGTTGTGTACCCTCTTAAAGGAGGATGAGATATACCATTTGAGGGTGATTTTGGATTAATGAGCTATCTCTTTTGAGGATTTTCCTTCAGTTTTTGAACCTCTTGCATGATGAAGTATGTATTGTTTCAATCTCCCATTGGATCTCACTTCCTTGAGATTGTGGTTGATCAATTGAGATAGTGTGAGACATGAGAGACCTCTTGGCTTGCCTTGAGGCAACTTGATTGACCTTTTTGTGCTTTGAATGATCCCTTGATTGTCCACCTTCCACCTGATCACATGCCTTGATGGTAAGAGGGATGCTATGCTTCATTTTTCTATGTTAAAGATGCAATGCAATGCTAATGAGGTGGATATGATATGATAAATGATAATGCTATGCTATGATGACAAAAAGGGAGAGAAAATTTTGGGGTATTACACTATGGTGTAACATACATTTCGTAGGGACATATATGCCTTGCTGTTTCACTTTTATCTTTTACCACTCTTTAATTGGTGAAACAAATTTGTATCTCTACTGTACTTTGATAATTCTTGTGTTGTGTTTAAAAGGATCAGTTTTCGTTACTTTCCGTAATAAATATTAGTACTTACTCCACAAACTTTCCACACATCACAAACTCAACACAAACTATGCAGTCCATCATTGTGGCAACTAAATGAACACTATCGTTTCAAACGTTTTGTTTTTCTTTCTTATTTGGTTACAATGAATATTATCCTTTGTCAAATTCTACATATTATCCTTTGTCAAATACACATAAGCTTGGGCCATCCCAAATTCTCCCGAAATCATGTTACAAAGGCATTATACAACCTTTAACACTTACACAACAAAACAAAACAGAACCTTTGGTACAGAAGTTGAACGCATCAGTCCACAACACAAAGACACCAACTGCTTCTGGTTCTTCACAACACAAAGCCAATACTCTGCATCAAGCCAATATTGCATACCCTGCAATATCAATGACAAAACCTGCTATGCAGAATACATCAAAGGATGTCGTGGACAAAATCCTGTTGTTTGCCATCTGTGCAGAGTAAGTGGCATTCAGCGACATTACTATTTCAATGCACACAGCATATGTGATACTTAATAAAGGCAACATATCCTTAAACCATTCTCCTTAGACAGTCATACTGATTATGTGTAGCACAACAACTATGCAGTCTATCATTGTGGCAAGTAAATGAACACTATCGTTTAAAACGTTTTGTTTTTCTTTCTTATTTGGTTACAATGAATATTATCCTTTGTCAAATTCTACATATTATAAATTGATCTTACATAAAAAATAAAACATTCTTACAACAGGATATAATTCCTCAAATTTTTGGTAATCAAAAGTTTGACAAAAAATGAATTATTCGCAATAAGTTATACAGGATTTAAGTGAGAAATATTCTAACAACAATTTTTGTTAACTACTTCGTAAATACATCTCTTTAATACTGTGTTTCAAGATTCCATAGCGAGGATACTTGACTGTGTTTCATGAGAAAGCATTCAAATGATAACATATTAACAGTTTTCAATACTTGACTGTGTTCATGAGAAAGCATTCACTTTTTACTCATCAATCCATTACAGATGAAGTTTTCTATACCATTACAGTTTTCAATAACTATTTACTCAGTCACTTTTGATCAATCCATTCAAATAATAAAACAGTAACAGTTTACTCATTACTCATTTTCAATACCATTACATCCTCCTGCTGATAAACAGTTCTAATAACACTATATAATTCATACATAAATATTGTTTCATATAATACCACCACCAGTACAGAAACCATATAAGCAAACTAACTTAAATACCACAAACCAATCTAAACTACTAGACACACCATTAAGGTTCCATTTCTAATACATAATACAGCTGATTACATAATCAACCAACACTGCAAACCCCAAAAGTAGCTAACTGGTTTTATCATTACTAACTACACCAACCACCAAACAACTTCAGACTTTCAACGATTTAAAAGCTTCACCACCAGCCTGTTACAAGGAGGATCACAAAGCATGAAGCCCACTTTATCACCTCGGCGGAGTTGTTTGTTCTTCACGAATTCCTTCCACCCTTTCCATATGAACATATCCACGCTGTATTTGCGTTGCGAACAGTGGAGGTGACACTCATACCTTTCTTTCGTATCGCAATCAAACAAGCAGAGCTGTCGTGAAACACCGTGCAGAGCACGCTTTATCACCTTCTGTGGAATTTGCTGCAATTATTCATAAACAAAGAATCAATATGTTGCAATTTCAACTTTAATGATACAAACACCTGCTGTTAACATAACACACCAGAACATTCTTAGCAGCAGTTTTTCCAGAATGGATGTGCTTCTTCTAAAGGTAAACTTTTGGCCGGTTACTCAGATCTTGATCACTTTCTCCTTCAACCGATCTGCATTAACAACATTCAGACAATTATATAATTAGACAATAACATTGTAAACTGAGATGAAGCAACCATCTACCATTTAAAACCTATAACTTAAACTGCATCATAATTATGTCAAGAACACCACCTATATAGAATTCACAACAGACTCAGAACTGCTTCATCATTATACATAGTCTTATAATTATTCAGCAGCCAACCCAAAGCCTCTTCTTGAACATGCAAATCCCTTATAACATCCTCTTGACTTTAGATTACCAACATGTTTATCCTATGACTCCACAATATTACAGATCATGACGAAAACTAACATGCAAACCGAAAAAAAATTGCAAATAACCAACAAAACATACACTCCAAACTATGTGCCATCGATTCAACCGATCGTCACAACTTTTCTTTTCCTACAAAGCATGCTACGGATACCGTAATCTCATATAATATCTGCATTCATCATACCTTTCAATCTCCTGCTGAACCGTTTTCATCGCCATTCTTTGCATGAGACGCCGTACAGATAGTTCCGAAATGAAACGTTTCAATATGCCTCCCTTGCGTACGCAATGCCTACCAAAACAAAGGATAATTCACGTTTTCCCATTTAATCAGTTTTTGGGCCACGTTTTGGCCTACTTTTCTTTTAATTTTGTTTTTCACACATTAAAAACATGGTTAATTGATCACTTTAAGTTTTTTTTTATTTATGGTTTCATTCTATTTTCAACCTATTTCATTATAATACATTAAATAAAATTTATAATAACTTCAAATTTATGACATAAGTTAAATTTTATTTTTCTTTCATTTTAAATAATTGATAAAAAATCTTACACTTTTTTTATAATTACTACTTATTTTGGCCCGTTCGTCCGATTTAAACATGCTTTTACCTGTGCGGACGCACGGGTCTTCTACTAGTTTCGTAATAAAAGAAGTCAAAGAGTATTAACTTCACATGCACGATACATAATGAATGGATCATATTCATCTAAGATATTCGAGATTTTTATGTGCCATCCCACATTTAAACGTGACATATCTAAAATATTCTTGTTAAAATTTATCCAAAACAAACCGCACGAAAAAATTTGATAGTACAATTCAAAAATCTGATACGAATGAAAAAATTTAATAGTGTATTCTAAAAATTCGATGTGCATTTTTATCTGTTTAAAAAAAATGATGGATTTTAAAACTCATGAAATTTCTCAAAAATTCAGAATACACACAATATATATTTTTTTAAAACGTAGAAATCCAAAGGATATTATGGTAAAGCATTGCAATTGAGGGGTGTCTGTTTTAAGTGTGGGTGACAGATAAATATCTCTAGATATTCATTCTAGACAATCTCCAAATTGATAAAAGATACAAAAATGTGCTCAATATTATAGTGGTGATTTGGAAAAAGCCAAGAATAATATAAATGAATATAAACACTAATCTACCATATAAGAAAATCTTATACCACCAAAAATACTATTTTATCCTTTGGACACGTGTCAAATTCTTAACACCATTTTTGTTTTACAACACCTTTCAACTTCTCTCTCTTCTATCGTCTCTCTCTGAATGTATTTTATCTATTTTCTCAACATTCTTCATCT
Source organism: Lathyrus tuberosus (assembly GCA_022829125.1). NCBI lineage: Eukaryota > Viridiplantae > Streptophyta > Magnoliopsida > Fabales > Fabaceae > Lathyrus > Lathyrus tuberosus. The sequence continues at coordinate 303,927 of JALAZF010000563.1, forward strand.
TCTTCTCTCTTTGCTCTGAACTAAATCAGCTCATTTCTCAATCAACCATCAATTTTGACAATCAACACCATCAATTAATTCGAAAAACCACAAAGCTTTAAGGTGGTTTGTTCTTCATCTTCATTCTTCTTGATCTCCTATTTTTCTGTATTTTTTTCGTTTTCGATTCTGATTCATAATATTTTTCTTCTTTTTATGTTCATCCTAAAATCCAGATCTGTTATCTTAGTTTGATTTACTGCATATTTGGTGGATGACGATTTAGAAGTGATTGTAGATTTTTGGATTTTGTAGAGATTTGTATAGATCTGTGGTTGCTTCCTGCTCAGATATGTAGTGTTGAATTTTTTGTTTTTAGATTTTAGATGGTGGATTATTCTATGTTTACGTTTACGTTTCTTGCTATGAGATATTTTCCAGATACCAAACAATGTTAGAGACGAGTTAAGAGCGTATGAACCGTGAAAGGGAGAAGAAATAAATGTTTTTGAGGAGAGATAAGTGCTTCTGTTATTTTTGTATTTTTTCCTTACTGTTTCCTTTCTTTTATTTTTTTAAATGATAAGGGCTATGTGGCTAGATCTGGGTTATTTGATCTAAGTTCAAGGGTGATCCATGCGTGTCTCACCACTGTATGTTTTTGAGTTTTTTAAACCATCTAAAATGATGAAAAAGAAAAAATTAATATGGTTTTTAATGTTGTTTTTGACAGAAAATATAAGTATCGCGAACTCGATGCGTTGGCAAACAAGGTATTTTTCAATAGATTTGGAAGTTTTGAAGCTCTTTCTTCTTCGAGTGTTGAAAAAGCTTTCTGACACGAAATGATTCATGGAGCAAAAAGAATAATTGAGTATAGTGAATATGGTTAACTAAGTTACTCATTTTGGTGATTGTTATGATTGATTAATATGACAAGAAGAAATTTAAGTGTCTCACATGATTCGGTCTCATGTTTTACTTGGCTTTCTTTTTATAGTAGAAGTTTTAAACAGGATTAGGAAGATGCTCTGAAGTGCGCTGCTCGAGAGATAGAAGTAGGGATGCGTGGAAAGTTATAGACCAGGTATGAGAAATTCCTTTTACAACCGTTATCATAGGTTTATGACATTGAGGTATCGTGTAAAATTTGAATCACATTGAAAACTGATTATTTTAGTGTCTTGAATTGGGATAAATCATAAATGTTTAGGTTTGGTTTTTAAAACATTGGGCTTAATATATCATGTAGCTATATTAATTAGGAATTATTCAGAAAGCTTTTCTATCCGGCTTTAGAACGTTGTCTTTTCAATGACCAATATATGGTAGTTACCAGAAAAAAGAAATTGATGGTTTGATCTTATTGTTATTGCGGTTGTTCACCAAATCTTGCAAGTTACCAAGTTTTTATAGAAAGCATGAATTGTGAGCATGCACATGATATTGGTCTTTATGCAAAAAGAGATGTGAGTACTCTCTTCTTTATATGAATGAAAATTTTCATTATTGTTAGAAAGTATTGCTTGGTTATGAATACTTGACACCAAAATGAATTAGATTTGACTTTGTTAATTTCTTGATGATAGATTGCTTTGGGTGAAGAATTGACATATAGTTATCACTACGAGTTTGTTGCTGTAGAAGGATATCCTTGTCTTTGTGGATCCTTGAAGTGCAGAAAGTTATGCATATGCTAAAAGCTCAACATTCTTTATGTTGTTGTTGTTGTATTTAAATTATATGTGTAACAATGTGTTATCATGTGAGTCTCTATGTCCCAAAAATAAAATAGGAAACTGAAATATTATTAAGAATCATAAGAAAATTTTTACTTACAAAATAACTAAGGTATCCTATATGTACAGAAAAATAAGCTAACTGTCAATGAGAAAAACAAGGACAACAATGTTAACTTAGGCATGTTGCTGGCGTGTTTGAAGCGCGTACCATATCGGGTGAAATTTGTAAGGACAAATATCGGATGCAATTTGAACTTTGGTATTGTTATTAAAAATTAGAACTTAATTCTTGGTCTTAATGTTTCAATCCTCAGTGTAACAGGCTACCAATCCTTTGCTATATCAGTATTATCTTGGGTCGGCTCAACAACAGCGTTTTGGTTTTTCATGGAACGACGGTCGTATCGGTTTCAGTGAGCATAATAAATAAATTTCATAGTACTCAGTTTTCCTTGGCGGGTTTTCCAATTTCTTGCTATAAATTTCTAGTTTCTTCTTATATGTGTTTGATAATTTGAAATGTCACTTGGTTGTCAAAAGGGCAAAGTGTAGACAACATTGTATACAAACATTTACTTTTGATACATTGCATCTAAATAGCATCGCATATAGATACATTTACTTGGTATTGCTTCCAAAGATGGATTAAAATCTATGTCGTTGCTTTTACCTAATAACTTGCCTCTGTTTAAATGGTGAATTATTTACAATTTGCTGCTGTGAATGTTTAGGTCCTCACAAGATTCAAGGGATTGGTGTTGGCTTTCCTATTTATGTCTTAGCAAGTACTTTAGACTGTTGCCAAAGACAAAATTTTGTTTTTTCTCCCTTTCGAAATCAGTGTTAATCCAACAGAAAATATCATAATATTATTGGAATTATTGGAACTATTGTGTACAAGAGGAAAGATTTTAAAGGTTGCTTATGTAGATTGTTTCATGTAATTTGGCAACTTGGTATTATTTAGCAGTTATTTTTATATTCGAACAAATAAGATGAAAACTAATATTAAATATATATATGTATAGTTGAAATTTTAAAAAGAGGACTTTGATTTTTTATCTTGAAATTTATATGTATTTATTTTTTCATAACCAACAATTATCTTGAACTGCACTAAAATAGTTATAATCAATTATATGGAATAATTAATTTTTATTAAAGTTTATAATTTAATAACATTAATGGATAGAAAAAGTATGTTCTAAAAATGGGAAGATCCATCCTACCAGTAAAAGACGTATCATATGTGTATAAATAAATTTTTAACATATAAATTGCTTTAACTATAATTTATTTTATAATCATATCTGTGATAAATGTTTATTTGTGATAATAATTAGAATGTAATAATTTTATTCATAATAATTAGAATCCAATAATATTTAATTATAGAATTAAATATGTTTTTATTCTTTTAAATATAATAGTTATGTTTTTCATCCATCTAAATAAAATAATTAAATACTTTTTTTTATAGAAACATTACATTTTCAAAGTGTGGAGATAAAATTTTATTTTATACCATTTATAATATTTATTAATTATTATAATAATAATTATTAATGTTTTTATAATTTATGCACATATAAAAAATGCACATGTCATAGATATTTACACGTGTTTATAAGAGTATATATATATATATATATATATATATATATATATATATATATATATATATATAATTTATCTATCATATAAGAAATAAGAAAGATTATAAGTTTTGAAAATTTTTTTACGAATTTAATTGGTATAATGGTATAATTGTGAATTTAAATATTTTAAATGTACTGATAATGATTTATTTTTAATGTGTTAATGAACTAAATTGTGGGTAGTTTATATTCTTTTAATGTAGTTAATAAATATCAATCCATTAATTTGATCTATTTTATTGTTATTCAATTACTTACCATCAAATATCAATTAAGAAAGAGAAAGATTAATAATCAGTCACTACTACGAAAAACCCATTTAACAACGGTTAGGAATGACATATAATGACGCGGGCGAAGGCGTTGTTATGTAGATTGTTGTTGTATCTTCGATGTTTCTACAACGGTCTGAAAACCGTTGTTGTATTCTGGAAAACGCGCTATATATTGCAACGGTTAGTTGTATCAACCATTGTGAAACATATTATTAATCACAACGGATATTAGTTTCAGCCGTTGTGAAATATATTATCAATCACAACGGATATTAGTTTCAACCGTTGTTACATGTACCCTTAGTTTATTATATACAAATGTATATTGCTTGTTTTACCATACACCTAGTTAAAGAATTACAACCATTAAATTGGTAAGGAAATATATAATTTGAAAAATTAAAATATTCTTGAAAACCAACTTAAACACACCACTGTTTTTCGAATTGCATCCATTTCATTCAGCACATTGAATGTTCCTTAACACATAATATACGATTCAACGGTCTGATTCACTCTACTCATCGATATTTTTAATTATATAGTTTACCTCTCCATCGCCCAAAATCATCGCGATTTTATCAGCATAACAATCATGATCATAAAAACCACGATGATTTTTGGCGATGAAAAGGTAAACTATATAATATAAAAGATATCGATGTGTAGAAGGAATCAGACCGTTGAATCGTATATTATGCGTTAAGGAACATTGAATATGCTGAATGAAATGGCTGCTATTCGAAAAACATTGACATGATAATGGTTGGTTTTCAAATACATCTTAATTTTCAGATTATAAGTTTCGATACCAATTTAAAAGATTGCATTTTCATTAAAAGGATAGTAAAACAAACAATATACATAGTATATAATAAACTAAATTTCATATGTACAATATCAGAATAATAAACTAAATTTCATATGTACAATATCAGAATAATAAACTAAATTTCATATGTACAATATCAGAATAATAAACTAAATTTCATATGTACAATATCACAATGAATTCATGTATATGTACCTTATTAGAATGAATTCATATATATATTGTAACGCCCACATATAATACTTGCATCAAATCTCATATTATACATGAATTTCACGTTTGGTACTGAAATATACAATAAGTTCCTAGCTAACACATTATACACATAAATGCCTCTAATACAAAACACTAAAAGTCTAAGGCATTACATATACAAGATGTTCCAAAATGATAAAACTAAGAACTAGATCAATATAATGATCTCGAAACATAACGCCATAGCGGAAGCCATGCCATCACAAAACCACGATCCATAAGGAAAGTCAAATAACCTTGTCCTTACCCTTCTCCGAACCTGCAGAACCTGTGATGTAAACAACAACAGTGGGGTGAGATACATCAAATCTCAGTGAGTTCCTATCTTAAAGTCCTCTCGGCTTTACAAGGTTCTAATAACCCTAACTCATGTCAAAGGGAAAGGGGAAAAGACCATGAGTACACACACAAGTAACCATCACGGTGAGCCTGTAAACTCACACTAGTACCGAAGTACCTCTTGAGCCTGTAAACTCAAGGATTCACAATGTACCGAAGTACCTCTTGAGCCTGTTAACTCAAGGATTCACAATCAATAACCATACCAAGGTATCCCCTTTTCCCGTCCGCTTCTACGTCTAGAAGACGATCCGAGTCATGGATCCTCGAATTACTTGACATACGAAATGGATTCGGGAACAACGGCCTGTTAACCGTGAACCGTCACTTCTCATGGCCTGTTAGCCATCACAAGTCTCTACCCGTAGGTCCCATTCGTACTAAGCGCGGGAATCAAACCTGCCAAGTAATGGTGCATATGTTTCAGAGGAGCTCGAGACCCATGAAACGCACTATCCAAAAATAACCGATTATGATTATACAATACACACGCCTCGGCCTTACTAGCACGAGCGTTGTTACTATTTCATCACACGCCACATTGTTTAGGGTAAGTCCTCACTCTTCCTATTTTATTTTATATTAACATGCATATTCACTCACCCCATGTTCAACAATAATAGGATAGGCAAAACGCATCATAAGTGCACAATAGAACAACATACCACAATTTAAACATAATCATATCACTTTTGAACGTTCTCGATTATTTAATCGGTCGGTAAAATCAACATGTTTTACTTCCATTGCGTAGAATATTTCCTCGGCTTTACATCGATATAAAGAACAATCGAAACCGATAAACGAAACTAAAGTTATGAATTTTTCCGTAAAAAGTTATAATTTTTCAACTCCCAGGTCGCGCTCAGCGCGCCCTGGTCCGCGCTTAGCGCGCAACTCCCTGCCACGAGAGGTTCCAAGAATTAAACACCGCGCTCAGCGGGCACCTGCGCGCTCTGCGAAACTCAGAAAAATACGCTGCGATAACAGAACTTCATCCACCCTCCAAAACCACTTTAGGGCACATTTAGAAGTCAACAGAGGTTCAACATCACAATTATAGTAAGGTTTGATCACCACTATCCTCAAAACATTTCTTTTCATAAAAACCCAATTATTCTAAAATCCTAACTTTTCAAAATCATCAAACCTCATATAGCAACATGAAAACAATCATCCCCACATGATTCTATGAGCATACTAAACATTCATTTCAATTTCTAACCGATTGTATCCGTTAAAACATCGATTTTTACGATTTCGACCTAAAAACTCATGATACCAAAACTCAAGAAAAAAAGGTTTCTAGCTAAACCCACCTTGAGATAGAGCAAGATGAAGATGATGAGAAGATTGGGTGAAGATTTGATGAATGGATGATGATTCTTGAAGTTCTTCAAATTTCCTCTTTCTCCTCTTTCTCCTTCCTTTCCTTTTCTTTCCTTCTTTCTTCTTTCTCTCTCTTTCTTACTATCTTTTTCTTTTTATGTTTGGAATGTGGAAGGAAAAGGAATAAGTAGAAAACTAGTATTAGTAAATAATACTACTAAAATGTCCAAAAGTCTCTTAAGTCCAAATTAGTAAAATACCTCAGAGTCGATAATATTAATTGGATTTATTCTAAGTACCGGAGTTACTCTAATTATTATATCAACTAATTTCTCAGAGCAACCGGACTCAATTGATCACAATATAATATTATCCGGAGTAATAAAAATACGGGGTATTACATCCTCCCCCCCTTAAATAGAAATTCGTCCTCGAATTTAGGAGATTACCTGAACAGATGCGGATATGAATCTCGCATTTCCGACTCTAGTTCCCAAGTAGCATCACCCGGATGCGTTACATCCCATTGCACCTTAACGATATATCTTTGTTCCTTAACACTTTTGTTTCTCTTCCCATGATACAACTCGGTTGTAGTTCAAAAGTCAAATCCGCTTCTATTCCCACTGATTCTGGTAGAATTGGTTGAAGAGGATCAGGAACAAACTTACGGAGCTGAGATACGTGAAAAACATCATGCATTTCAGATAGAGAGGGTGGTAAGGCTAATCTGTAAGCAACTTCACCAATCCTTTCTAAAATCTGATACGGTCCCACGTATCTCGGACTTAATTTGCGTGACTTAAACGGTCCTTTCAATCTCAATCTCGGAGTAACCTTCAGAAATACATGGTCACCTTCCTCAAATTCCAAAGGTCTTCGACGATTGTCTGCATAACTCTTCTGACGATCTTGTGCTTGTTTAGCTTTCTCACGGATCATTCAAATCTTTTTCGTAGTCTCTTGAATAATCTCGGGTCCCAAAATTCTATCTTCGCCAACTTCTGCCCAACACAAAGGTGTTCTACACTTCCTCCCATACAATGCTTCATAAGGAGCCATACCGATGCTCACATGGTAACTGTTATTATAGGAAAACTCAATTAGCGGTAAAAGTTCTTTCCAATTACCTCTACTCTCTAGCACACAAGCTCTTAACATATCCTCCATCGTTTGTATTGTTCGCTCAGTCTGACCATCCGTTTGAGGATGATTCGACGTGCTTAAACGCAAATTCGTACCCATCGCTTGTTGGAACACTTTCCAAAATCTCGAAGTAAACTTCGGATCTCTATCTGACACAATATTAGAAGGAACACCATGCAATCTCACAATCTCCGCAATAAACAACCTCGCAAGATGACTTGCCTTATAAGTAGTCTTCACGGCTAAGAAATGCGCCGATTTCGTTAGTCGATCTACAATCACCCAAATGGAATCATAACCACCTTGCGTACGGGGTAAACCCACTGCAAAGTCCATAGAAATACTTTCCCACTTCCAAACTCGAATATCCAAAGGTTGTAACAAACCACCCGGTCTTTGGTGTTCAATCTTCACCTGTTGGCATACTGCACATTCTGACACATATTCCGCTATATCCTTTTTCATCCCAGACCACCAATAATCCTTCTTTAAATCTTGATACATCTTCGAAGAACCAGGATGTATCGTAAAAGTACCTTTATGAGCTTCATCTAAAATCTTCCTTTTCAATGCCTCATCCTTCGGAACACAAATCCGTTGATTAAATAGAACAATCCCATATGTTGCTCGTGTAAAGCCCGGTTGAAGTAACAACTCTTGTAACTCCTCCTCTAACAGTTGTTCTTGTTGAATCTCAACTCTTAAAGTAGAATTGACATTCAAATTTCCCATAATTACACCATTCGGAGTCCACACAAACTGGAGATTAAGATCTCTAAACTCCTCCAATAATGAATACTCCAAAATCAACAGTTCTGCACTATGAACCATTTTCCGACTCAAGGCATCCGCTACTTTATTCGCCTTTCCTAGATGATACTTCAGTTCTAAGTCATAATCTTTCAAGTACTCCATCCACCTTCTTTGTCGCATATTCAACTCCTTTTGGTCAAATAAATACTTCAAACTTTTGTGGTCACTGAACATCTCAAAGCGTACACCATACAAATAATGACGCCACACCTTCAGTGCAAACACCACGGCAGCTAGTTCCAAGTCATGAGTTGGATAATTCTTCTCATGAACTTTCAACTGTCGAGAAGCATAAGCTACTACTTGACCGCCTTGCATCAGAACACCCCCTAATCCCCTTTTAGAAGCATCACAGAACACTTCGTAAGAGTTATTAGGATCAGGAATGATTAATACTGGAGCACTCATCAAACTTTCCTTCAATTTCATAAAACTTTGTTCACAACCTGAATCCCACTCAAAAGCAACATCCTTCCGAGTAAGTTTCGTCAGTGGTAAGGCCAATTGAGAAAAGCCCTTAATAAATCTTCTATAGTAACCTGCCAATCCCAAGAAACTTCTAACTTCTGAAACATTTCTCGGTCTCTCCCAATTAATCACTGCCTCTACTTTCGATGGATCCACTGCCACACCACTTTGGGATATAACATGTCCAAGAAAATTTACTTCCGACATCCAAAACTCACACTTGCTCAACTTAGCAAACAATTGCTTCTCTTGCAATACCGATAAGACAATCCTCAGATGTTCTCCGTGCTCTTGTGGAGTACGAGAATAAATAAGAATGTCGTCAATAAAGATTACCACAAATTGGTCCAAGTAAGACTGAAAGATGCGATTCATGTAATCCATAAAAACAGCTGGAGCATTAGTCACCCCGAAAGGCATCACTAAGAATTCGTAATGCCCGTAACGGGTTCTAAATGCAGTTTTTGGCACATCGGAACTCTTCACTCGAATCTGATGATACCCCGACCGTAAATCAATCTTCGAGAACACACAGGCTCCTTTCAATTGATCTAACAAGTCGTCTATCCTGGGTAAGGGGTATTTATTCTTAATAGTGACTTTGTTCAGCTTACGATAATCAATGCACAACCGCATTCCCCCATCTTTCTTCTTTACCAACAATACTGGAGCTCCCCAAGGTGAAACACTAGGTCTAACAAAATGCTTAGACATCAATTCCTCCAATTGGTCCTTTAATTCTCTTAATTCAAGCGGTGCCATCCGATACGGAGAAACGGATATAGGAGCCGTTCCCGGTATCAGGTCAATAGAGAACTCAACTTCTCTCTCCGGAGGAAGAGAAGAAACATCCTCAGGAAACACTTCAGGAAACTCACACACTATTGGAATACTTAGAACTTGTTGTTCACTACTTCCTTCCTTAGTAAGAACCATTAAAACAGATTTCTCCTTCTCGAATAAGAAATTTACCATTCCCACCGTACCTTCTAAAGTCGTTGACAACACATCCTTAGGAGTAGCCTCAGCAGATGGAATAATGATTAACTTCTCCTCACAACCGATAAAAACTGAATTAGCTGAAAGCCAATCCATTCCCAGAACAACATCCACTTTCTTGAACGGCAAACAAATAAGATCAATTTGGAAGACTCTTTCGTTCACCGTCAACTCACAATTTTCACACATCAGTGGTGTTTCAACAATTTCATCTATGGCAGTAGTAACCACCATAGGAGGAAACAAAGGAATAGTTTGCAACCCAAGTCGCTTTACACATCTCAAGGACACAAAAGAATGTGTTGCCCCACAGTCAAATAAAACAAAACAAGGTTGTCCATTTACGAAACACGTACCCGCAATCAAGGAGTTGTCACCCTTTGCTTTCCTCGCATCCAAGGTATACACTCGGCCAGTTGTCTTCCCTTTTGTCTGATTTCTCCCCTGAGGACAATCCTTAGCCATGTGGCCCACCTTATTACACTGATAACATCTCATTCCTTCCAAACTGCACCTACCATAATGATTTCGTCCACACATACGACATACCGGAGGCACACTAGTTCTAGAACTCTGAGCTTGCTTCCCTTTGGAAAACTGTTGCCTTTGCCTAAACTGTTGATTCGACCCCCCACGGTCACCTTGAGTTGCCCTGTTTGAATCCACCTCCATTTATACCTTTTTCAAACTATTCTCCGCCACATAACATTGTCTTAACATTTCAGCATAAGTAGAAAATTCCCGTTGAGACACGCTGTGTGAAATCTCAGCCCTTAAACCAAACAGAAACTGATCAATCTTCCACCTATCATCAGGAGCATACATGGCCTGTCTAGAGTAGTCAGCCATGTTCTCAAATTTTTCCGCATAGGAAGCCACTGATAAGTTGCCCTGTCTCAACTGTTGGAACTCGAACTCTTTTTGAGACCTTAAAGAACTCGGAAAATATTTCTCCATAAAGATTACTTTAAACTGTTCCCACACTTTTGGCACCTCCTGAATTGTCATCAAGGCTGAAGCGCTCTCCCACCACCTCATGGCAGGACCCTTCAACCAGTGAGAAGCAAAGACCACTTTATTCTCCTCACTGCAATGAACGATCAGAAAAATCCGTTCCATACCTGTTATCCATTCGTGCGCCTTCACCGGATCTAGCCCTCCCTGAAACTCCGGAGGATTCATACGAACAAATTCCCTATAGGTTCCCCCTGCAACTTCAGGAACAACCACTGGAGGATGCAGACCATCAGCCATTTGTTGCATCATTCCTTGCATGAACTGATTCTGCTGCTGCTGCATCTGTTGCATAAATTGGTACAAAGGGGCATTCCCTTCATCACCCGGTGGAACCGTCCCAGCTGGAGTAGTCCTCGGAGTCCTTGGTCTTCCACGGTTGTTTCTACGTCCGTCAGCCATGTTCCTTAAGGTCATACAAATAGGATTAAGTTGATCAGGCCCAATACTATAAGTATAACATGTAAGACCAAAGGCGACACCACGTATATGAAACGGAAAGAATTACTTATTCTATTTCATGGCTAGGTCGAGGATACGACCTGCTCTGATACCAACTGTAACGCCCACATATAATACTTGCATCAAATCTCATATTATACATGAATTTCACTTTTGGTACTGAAATATACAATAAGTTCCTAGCTAACACATTATACACATAAATGCCTCTAATACAAAACACTAAAAGTCTAAGGCATTACATATACAAGATGTTCCAAAATAATAAAACTAAGAACTAGATCAATATAATGATCTCGAAACATAACGCCATAGCGGAAGCCATGCCATCACAAAACCACGATCCATAAGGAAAGTCAAATAACCTTGTCCTTACCCTTCTCCGAACCTGCAGAACCTGTGATGTAAACAACAACAGTGGGGTGAGATACATCAAATCTCAGTGAGTTCCTATCTTAAAGTCCTCTCGGCTTTACAAGGTTCTAATAACCCTAACTCATGTCAAAGGGAAAGGGGAAAAGACCATGAGTACACACACAAGTAACCATCACGGTGAGCCTGTAAACTCACACTAGTACTGAAGTGCCTCTGGAGCCTGTAAACTCAAGGATTCACAATGTACCGAAGTACCTCTTGAGCCTGTTAACTCAAGGATTCACAATCAATAACCATACCAAGGCATCCCCTTTTCCCGTCCGCTTCTACGTCTAGAAGACGATCCGAGTCATGGATCCTCGAATTACTTGACATACGAAATGGATTCGGGAACAACGGCCTGTTAAGCGTGAACCGTCACTTCTCATGGCCTGTTAGCCATCACAAGTCTCTACCCGTAGGTCCCATTCGTACTAAGCGCGGGAATCAAACCTGCCAAGTAATGGTGCATATGTTTCAGAGGAGCTCGAGACCCATGAAACGCATTATCCAAAAATAACCGGTTATGATTATACAATACACACGCCTCGGCCTTACTAGCACGAGCGTTGTTACTATTTCATCACACGCCATATTGTTTAGGGTAAGTCCTCACTCTTCCTATTTCATTTTATATTAACATGCATATTCACTCACCCCATGTTCAACAATAATAGGATAGGCAAAACGCATCATAAGTGCACAATAGAACAACATACCACAATTTAAACATAATCATATCACTTTTGAACTTTCCCGATTATTTAATCGGTCGGTAAAATTAACATGTTTTACTTCCATTGCGTAGAATATTTCCTCGGCTTTACATCGATATAAAGAACAATCGAAACCGATAAACGAAACTAAAGTTATGAATTTTTCCGTAAAAAGTTATAATTTTTCAACTCCCAGGTCGCGCTCAGCACGCCCTGGTCCGCGCTCAGTGCGCAACTCCCTGCCACGAGAGGTTCCAAGAATTAAACACCGCGCTCAGCGGGCACCTCCGCGCTCAGCGCGCTCTGCGAAACTCAGAAAAATACCCTGCGATAACAGAACTTCATCCACCCTCCAAAACCACTTTAGGGCACATTTAGAAGTCAACAGAGGTTCAACATCACAATTATAGTAAGGTTTGATCACCACTATCCTCAAAACATTTCTTTTCATAAAAACCCAATTATTCTAAAATCCTAACTTTTCAAAATCATCAAACCTCATATAGCAACATGAAAACAATCATCCCCACATGATTCTATGAGCATACTAAACATTCATTTCAATTTCTAATCGATTGTATCCGTTAAAACATCGATTTTTACGATTTCGACCTAAAAACTCATGATACCAAAACTCAAGAAAAAAAGGTTTCTAGCTAAATCCACCTTGAGATAGAGCAAGATGAAGATGATGAGAAGATTGGGTGAAGATTTGATGAATGGATGATGATTCTTGAAGTTCTTCAAATTTCCTCTTTCTCCTTCCTTTCCTTTTCTTTCCTTCTTTCTTCTTTCTCTCTCTTTCTTACTATCTTTTTCTTTTTATGTTTGGAATGTGGAAGGAAAAGGAATAAGTAGAAAACTAGTATTAGTAAATAATACTACTAAAATGTCCAAAAGTCTCTTAAGTCCAAATTAGTAAAATACCTCAGAGTCGATAATATTAATTGGATTTATTCTAAGTACCGGAGTTACTCTAATTATTATATCAACTAATTTCTCAGAGCAACCGGACTCAATTGATCACAATATAATATTATTCGGAGTAATAAAAATACGGGGTATTACATATATGTACCACCATCATCATCACCATGTGAAACAAACCTAAGAAGTGGGAAAGCAATGAAGAAAATTAGTTATTATTCAAAACAAAACAAGCAAAATTAGAAACAAACCCTAAGAAGTGGGAAGCAATGAAGAAAATTAGTTAGTATTCAAAACAAAACAAGCAAAAGTTGAAAGAAAACGCTAAGAAGTGGGACTGTACCATAACAATGAAGTTCACCTTGCTTGTGAAGCATTGAAGTCAAATCTGCGCAAAAAGAGAACAATCAACAAAGACATCATGAAGCAAACGAGATAATGAGTACTATCTAACAAAAAGATTGAAGTGGAAGAATATCTTATTTTCCATAAACAATATGTACATTACGCTTGCTACGCCAACATCATCACCATGTTCATCTAGTTTTAGACTCTGCAAGAAGGAATTCAAGGAGGAAAATGCTTAAATCAAAAGCTTCATACTTCTTGAATTTCTTTTCGCAGATTCTAAAAAAAGATGAAGTTTGGGTGCTAGGGTTTCGCTGTGAAGGAAACGACGCGACTGTCAAAAAGGGAAAGTTAATTCCCTTATATAGGTAAATGTTTCACAACGGTTTTCTTAAATAACCGTTATGATAGATTATATATTAATTTAATAATATCACAACGGTTAGTTATAATAACCGTAGCGATACCCCTTATACGTGGTACAAGGTTCGACATCAGGCAACAACATTTTCCTAAAGTTACGCTTGGATTATAAGTGATATCGCTACGGTCATTACTTATAGCCGTCGTGATATTATTAACCGTTGCACTTCCCAACATATGAACGGTTTACAAGAAAATATAGTTCCAGAATATGAACGGTTTACAAGTTATCATCATTACAAGCATTAAACTATTAGTCTTTTCATCTTCAACCTCATCTATAAATAGACAATTTTACATATCTAAATAATATATTCTTCGTAACAATGAGTTCAACAAATGAGAATCCTAGAAACCTCAATGAGGAACGTCAGGCGTCAATCCAGGAGGTCGTCCAACCAGCAACTGCCAACTTCAGGGATGCCTTAAGGGTAAGGAAGGATAAGAAGAAGAAGAAGAAGAAGAAGAAGCCGAAGAAGAAGAAGATAAAGAAGAAAAGGAGGCCTGTATATTATGATTCCGATGAGGGGAGTGAGGAGAGATGTCTAGATTATGAAGATGCATTTTATGCTATGGGCTCTGACAATGATCTTAATATGTAATATGTTTATCAATGTACTCTCAATGGAATATTAAAATAAAATTATGTCTATAAATGTTCATCCCTTACAATTTTATTTTTAAAGTTATATATATACTCTATTGCACTTAAAAATACTAAAGAATACATTGCTGTGAATCGAAGCGTGATACATGTAGTACAACGGTCTTCTAATACAAGCGTGTTAAAATGTAAAAATATGGAGAAAAAAATATAGAGTTGGGAATCGAAGCTTGTTACACAGCTTGTATTACAACGGTTATGTAACACCCATATATAAAACTCATACATCAAAGCATAAATATTATATATAGATCCAAGTGTTTGGTACTGAAACACATAAGCTCCTAGTTAACACCTTGTATACAAATAAATGCCCTAAAGTACTAAGTACAAAAAACCTAAGGCATATTATACACAAGATGCTCAAAAGATAAAAACTAAGAACTAGATCAAAAATGATCTCAAAATAAACTCCGCTACGGAAGCTAGCCATCAACCAGCAAGGAAAGATCACACGACCTTATCCTTACCCTTCTCGGAACCCGAGGCACCTGAAATACATCAACAACATGGGGTGAGATACATCAAATCTCAGTGGGTTCCCTATCTTATGGGTTCTCTCGGATTATCAAGGTTCTAACAATCCTAACTCAAGTCCGGGGAAAAAGGGGAAAGGACTCTTGAGTTCACATTTCAATTCTCACA
This sequence comes from Lathyrus tuberosus, assembly GCA_022829125.1. Taxonomy (NCBI): domain Eukaryota; kingdom Viridiplantae; phylum Streptophyta; class Magnoliopsida; order Fabales; family Fabaceae; genus Lathyrus; species Lathyrus tuberosus. The sequence continues at coordinate 319,375 of JALAZF010000563.1, forward strand.
ATATATGGAAACATGCCATGAGTTCATCAACTCAAAAGTATCACTAATCGATAACCATACCAAGGTACCTCATGTTCCCGTCCGCTTCTACGTCTAGAAGGCGACCCGAGTCATAGATCCTTGTAACCTACTTGACATACGAATGGATTCGGGTTCTACGGGCCTTTTACCGTTATGAACTGTCACTTCACACGGGCCTTTTACCGTCACAAGCATACGCTCCATGGGCGCCATTCGTACAGCACAGGGAATCAAACCTGCCAAGTAGTTGTGCATCCATTTCAGAGGAGTCCGAGACTCATGAAACTACACTCAATATAAACCAGTTATGATTACGTGATCATACATAACAACACGATTGTATTCGACAATCACAAGGCTATAATGCCTCCCGGCCTCTCATGTCGGCTCAAACCCACAAAGGTTAACCACATGTTCCATACTAGTGTTTTCAACTTCTAAATTCTCCTATAGTTCACAAGGGGGTTTTCCTCACTCTTCCTATTTCTTTTTCCATATTAACATGCACATTCAATTACAATAATCTTAAACAATAATAGGAGAGGCAAGGTATCTCACAATCTCATAATAGCATACTTTATAGCAATTACAACATAATTAAAACACTTTTGAGCTTTCACGATTATTTAGTCGGTCGGTAAAATTAACATTTTTCAATTATATTGAAAAGAATATTTCCTTAGCTTCACAACGATATAAAGAACTCTTAAATCGGATAAACGAGTCAAAAGTTACGGATTTTTGAAGAAAAGAAAAATATTTGGTCCCAGGAAGATTCGCCTGGCGAATCTGGATTTCGCCTGGCGAATCCACATTCGCCAGCACCTCTCCTGGCAAATCCCTATTCGCCACCACTTCGCCTGGCGAATCTAGTGGCAAATCCCTAATTTCAGAAAAAACAAAAGTTCCAGTTGCTAACACATTTCTGTTTCTCCAAATTCGCCTGGCGAATCTGGTTTTCGCCTGGCGAATCCCTTTCGCCAGCAATTCGCCTGGTGAGTAGGTGGCGAGACCTAATTCGCCTGGCGAATCACACCAGAACCAGAATTTCTCCTCACGGGTTCCATGGCCCCAAAACCCCAAAATCACCATTCCTTAACCCAAATCAATTTCAAACAGCACAAACAAGCATCAACAATGTTAATATACATAATGTGATCATTCTACACAATTTATATCGATTTTTAACCGTTAAAAACATCGATTCAACATATTGACCTAAAACTCAATCATTCCAAAAACTCTAAAAATGTGGTTTCTAAACTAGAACCCACCTTGAGATAAGCAAGATGAAGATGATTGAGAAGATTGGATGAAAGTTTGATGAATGGATGATGATGATCTTGATGTTCTTGAGCTTTTCTCCTATTTCCTCTTTTCTCTCCTTTCCTTTCCTTTTCTTCTTCTTTCCTTAAATGTTTCTATCTTTTTCTTTTGTTTGGCAAAGTGAGAGAAAAAGAATATATAGTAACTTAGTATTAGAAATAATACTACTAAATTTCCAAAAAGTCTCTTAAGTCCAAATTAATAAAATACCTCCGAGTCAGATAATATTAATTGGATTTATTCTCAGTTCCACAGTTACTCTAATTATTTTATCAAATAATTCCTCAGAGTACACTGGGATCAGTCGATCCCAATAAAATATTATCCGAAGAAATAAAAATACGGGGTATTACATCCCCCCCTTAAATAGAAATTCGTCCTCGAATTTAAAGATTACCTGAAAAGATGCGGGTAAGCATCTCGCATTTCCGATTCAAGTTCCCAAGTTGCATCACCCGGATGAGTTACATCCCACTGCACCTTAACGAGAGGAATCTCCCTGTTCCTTAATACTTTCGTTTCTCTTCCCACAATGCGGCTCGGTTGAGGTTCAAACATTAAGTCTGCTTCTAATTCAACAGTATCCGGTAGAATTGGCTGAAGAGGATCTGGAACAAATCTGCAAAGTTGAGATACATGAAAAACATCATGCATTTCCGACAGAGAAGGAGGTAAGGCCAACCTGTACGCTACTTCGCCAATCCTTTCTAAAACTTGATACGGTCCCACGTATCTCGGACTTAACTTCCGTGACTTAAACGGTCCTTTCAGTCTTAATCTCGGAGTAACTTTCAAAAACACGTGGTCACCTTCTTCAAATTCTAAAGGTCTTCTTCGATTGTCCGCATAACTCTTTTGTCGATCTTGTGCTTGTTGAATTTTCTCGCAGATCATTCGAATCCTTTCTGTAGTCTCTTGGATGATTTTGGGTTCTAAGATTCTATCTTCCCCAACCTCTGCCCAACACAAAGGGGTCCTACACTTTCTCCCATACAATGCTTCATACGGAGCCATACCGATGCTCGCATGGTAACTATTATTATAAGAAAACTCAATCAATGGCAGAAGTTCTTTCCAATTCCCTTTACTCTCTAACACACAAGCTCTCAACATATCCTCCATCGTTTGTATCGTTCGCTCAGTCTGACCATCCTTCTGTGGATGATTAGACGTGCTCAAACGCAACTCCGTCCCCATAGCTTGTTGAAAAACTTTCCAAAATCTTGAAGTAAACTTCGGATCTCTATCCGACACAATATTAGAGGGAATACCGTGCAATCTTACAATTTCCGCAATAAACAACCTCGCAAGATGACTTGCCTTGAAGGTAGTCTTCACGACCAAGAAATGCGCCGACTTTGTCAACCGATCTACTATTACCCAAATCGAATCATAACCACCTTGCGTACGAGGTAAACCTACTGCAAAATCCATAGAAATACTATCCCATTTCCAAACTGGGATTTCTAATGGTTGTAATAATCCACCCGGTCTTTGATGTTCAATCTTAACTTGTTGGCATACCGCACATTCCGACACGAAGAACGCAACATCTCTTTTCATACCGGACCACCAGTAGTCCTTCTTTAAATCTTGATACATCTTTGAAGAACCCGGATGTATAGTGAAGGCACCCTTATGCGCTTCCTCTAAAATCCTTCTTTTCAAAGTCGCATCGTTCGGAACGCAAATTCTTTGGTTAAACATAATTATTCCATCGCTAGCGTGCACAAAACCCATTTGACTTAGCATCTCTTGCAACTTCTCATCCAATAATTATCCTTGTTGAATTTCAACTCTTAAAGTAGAATTGACATTCAAATTCCCCATAATCACTCCATTAGGAGTCCACACAAATTGAAGATTTAAATCTCTAAACTTTTCCAACAACGAATATTCTAACATCATCAATTCAGCCTTTCTCAAAACTTTCCTACTCAGGGCATCGGCAACTTTGTTCGCTTTACCTGGATGGTATTTTAGCTCTAGATCATAGTCCTTTAAATATTCCATCCACCTCCTTTGACGCATATTCAACTCTTTTTGGTCAAAGAGGTACTTTAAACTCTTGTGGTCACTAAACATTTCAAAATGTACTCCATATAAATAGTGACGCCACACTTTCAAAGTAAACACCACCGCCGCTAATTCCAAATCGCGGGTTGGATAATTCTTCTCGTGAATTTTCAATTGTCGAGAAGCATAAGCCACCACGTGACTTTCTTGCATTAAAACGCCTCCTAGTCCCATCTTAGACGCATCACAAAATACCTCATACAACTTGCTAGGATCGGGAATAATCAGGACGGGAACTGTAGTCAACCTTTCTTTCAAACTCATAAAACTTTTTTCACACGCCGAATCCCACTCAAAGGGGCAATCCTTCCGAGTAAGTTTAGTCATGGGTAATGCTAGTTGCGAAAAGCCTTTGATAAACCTTCTGTAGTAGCCTGCTAGACCCAAGAAGCTTCTAATTTCCGATACATTCTTTGGTCTCTCCCAATTAATCACAGCTTCAACCTTTGACGGATCCACCGCTACACCACCCTGTGATATAACGTGACCAAGAAAACTAACTTAAGACATCCAGAACTCGCACTTGCTTAACTTGGAAAAAAGTTGCTTCTCTTGTAAGATCGATAAGACGATTCTCAAATGTTCTTCGTGCTCTTGCGAAGTACGAGAATAGATAAGAATGTCATCAATGAAGATCACAACAAATTGATCCAAGTAAGTTTGAAATAACCGATTCATGTTGTCCATAAAAACAGCTGGGGCATTAGTCACACCGAACGGCATCACTAAGAATTCGTAATGACCATAACGGGTCCTAAATGCAGTCTTAGGTACATCGGAACTCTTTACTCGGATTTGGTGATAACCCGACCTCAAATCAATCTTCGAGAACACACAGGCTCCTTTCAATTGATCTAATAGGTCGTCTATCCTTGGCAAGGGATACTTGTTCTTAATGGTGACCTTATTCAGCTGACGATAGTCAATACACAACCGCATCCCGCCATCTTTCTTCTATACTAACAAAACTGGGGCTCCCCACGGTGAGACACTAGGTCTAACAAAATGCTTAGCCATAAGCTCCTCCAATTGTTCCTTCAGTTCTCTCAATTCCAATGGTGCCATCCGATACGGAGAAACGGATATAGGAGCCGTTCCCGGTACCAGATCAATAGAAAATTCCACTTCCCTCTCCGGAGGAAGAGAAGTGACATCTTCGGGGAAAACTTCCGAAAACTCACAAACTACAAGAATGTTCGAAACTTGAAGGTCGCTACTCCCTTCCTTAGTGAGAACCAGAAGAACAGATTGCTTTTCTTCGAACAAGAAATTTATCATTCCAATGGTACCTTCTAGGATAGTTGTTAAGACATCTTTCGGGGTAGCATCAACAGATGGAATGATGATGAGCTTTTCTTCACACCCAATAAACACCGAATTAGCAGAAAGCCAATCCATTCCCAAAACGACATCAACTATCTTAAGTGGTAAGCAAATAAGATCAATCTGAAAAACTCTACCGTCCACAAACAAAACACAGTTTTCACACATCGATGGTGTCTCGACTATTTCATCCATGGCGGTAGTGACCACCATAGGAGGAGAAAAAGGAACGGACCGCAACCCAAGTCACTTCATACATTGTATCGATACAAAAGAGTGTGTAGCTTCGTAGTCAAATAGAACAAAACAAGCAAAATCGTTAACGAAGCACGTACCGGCAATTAAGGAATTATCACTCTTCTTCTTCCTTGCATCTAAGGTATAAACCCTTCCTTGTGTCTGAGTCCTATTCTGAGGACAATCTCTCTTCAGATGACCCATCTTCTGACATTGGTAACACTTCACATTGTCTATACCACACCTTCCATAATGCATCCTTCCACAAGTGCGACACACCGGAGGTGTACTCGCCCTTGAATCTTGAACTTGCTTTCCTTTGAAGGCTTGTTGCCTAGGCCTGAATTGTTGGTTGGATCTTCCGCGATCCCCCTGATTCGCCCTACTCGTAATACCTTCCGCTTGGACTTTCTTCAAACTATGTTCAGCTACATAGCATTGTCTTAAAACTTCGGCATAAGTAGTGAACTCCCTCTGAGATACACTATGGGATATTTCAGCTCGAAGTCCAAAAATAAATTGGTCCACCTTCCACCTCTCATCTGGAGCATACATAGCCTGCCTAGAATAAGCAGCCATGTCTTCAAACTTTTCAGCATAACTGGCCACAGTCATACTACCTTGTCTTAGTTGTTGAAAATCAAACTCTTTCTGAGTCCTCAAAGAGCTCAGAAAATACTTCTCCATAAAAACAACCTTGAACTGCTCCCAAACCTTTGGCACTTCCTGAATAACCATTAACGCCGAGGCACTCTCCCACCATCTCATAGCGGGACCCTTCAATGAGTGAGAGGCGAACAACACTTTGTTTTCCTCGCTGTACTGGACTATCAAGAAAATCCTCTCCATACCAGAAATCCATTCGTGAGCCTTCACGGGATCCAATCCACCATGAAATTATGGGGGATTCATGCGGATAAAATCCCAAAATTTCCCACCTTCAGCTTCTGGAACAACTACCGTAAGATGCAAACCTCCATTCATTTGTTGCACCATTTGCTGCATGAATAGATTCTGTTGCTGCTGCATCTGTTGCATAAACTGATACAGAGGAGCATTGCCATCGCCGCCCGGAGGATTCGTCCCTTGAGGAGTGGTGCGGGGTCTACCACGAGTGTTTCTACGTCCATCATCCATTTTCCTAAAGGTCATACAAATAGGATTAAGTTGATCAGGCTCAATGCCATAAATATAACACTTAAGACCAATGGCGACACAACGTATATGAAACGGAAAGAAATACTTATACTATTTCATGGCTAGGTCGAGGATACGACCTGCTTTGATACCAACTGTAACACCCATATATAAAACTCATACATCAAAGCATAAATATTATATATAGATCCAAGTGTTTGGTACTGAAACACATAAGCTCCTAGTTAACACCGTGTACACAAATAAATGCCCTAAAGTACTAAGTACAAAAAACCTAAGGCATATTATACACAAGATGCTCAAAAGATAAAAACTAAGAACTAGATCAACAATGATCTCAAAATAAACTCTACTACGGAAGCTAGCCATCAACCAACAAGGAAAGATCACACGACCTTATCCTTACCCTTCTCGGAACCCGAGGCACCTGAAATACATCAACAACGTGGGGTGAGATACATCAAATCTCAGTGGGTTCCCTATCTTATGGGTTCTCTCGGATTATCAAGGTTCTAACAATCCTAACTCAAGTTCGGGGAAAAAGGGGAAAGGACTCTTGAGTTCACATTTCAATTCTCACACTATATGGAAACATGCCATGAGTTCATCAACTCAAAAGTATCACTAATCGATAACCATACCAAGGTACCTCCTGTTCCCATCCGCTTCTACGTCTAGAAGGCGACCCGAGTCATAGATCCTTGTAACCTACTTGACATACGAATAGATTCGGGTTCTATGTGCCTTTTACCATTATGAACCGTCACTTCACACGGGCCTTTTACCGTCATAAGCATACGCTCCATGGGCGCCATTCGTACAGCACGGGGAATCAAACCTGCCAAGTAGTTGTGCATCCATTTCAGAGGAGTCTGAGACTCGTGAAACTACACTCAATATAAACTGGTTATGATTACGTGATCATACACAACAACACGATTGTATTCGACAATCACAAGGCTATAATGCCTCCCGGCCTCTCATGCCGGCTCAAACCCACAAAGGTTAACCACATGTTCCATACTAGTGTTTCCAACTTCTAAATTCTCCTATGGTTCACAAGGGGGTTTTCCTCACTCTTCCTATTTCTTTTTCCATATTAACATGCACATTCAATTACAATCATGTTAAACAATAATATGAGAGGCAAGGTATCTCACAATCTCATAATAGCATACTTTATAGCAATTACAACATAATTAAAACACTTTTGAGCTTTCACGATTATTTAGTCGGTCGGTAAAATTAAAAATTTTCACTTCCATTGAAAATAATATTTCCTTAGCTTCACAACGATATAAAGAACTCTTAAATCGGATAAACGAGTCAAAAGTTACGGATTTTTGAAGAAAAGAAAAATATTTGGTCCCAGGCAGATTCGCCAGAACCTCGCCTGGCAAATCCCCATTCGCCAGCACTTCGCCTAGCGATTCTAGTGGCGAATCCCTAATTTCAGAAAAAAAAAGTTCCAGTAGCTAACACATTTCTGTTTCTCCAAATTCGCCTGGCGAATCTGGTTTTCGCCTGGCGAATCCCTTTCGCCAGCAATTCGCCTGGTGAGTAGGTGGCGAGACCTAATTCGCCTGGCGAATTCCCAATTCGCCTGACGAATCACACCAGAACCAGAATTTCTCCTTACGGGTTCCATGGCCCCAAAACCCCAAAATCACCATTCCTTAACCCAAATCAATTTCAAACAGCACAAACAAGCATCAACAATGTTAATATACATAATGTGATCATACTACACAATTTATATCGATTTTTAAACGTTAAAAACATCGATTCAACATATTGACCTAAAACTCAATCATTCCAAAAACTCTAAAAATGTGGTTTCTAAACTAGAACCCACCTTGAGATAAGCAAGATGAAGATGATTGAGAAGATTGGATGAAAGTTTGATGAATGGATGATGATGATCTTGATGTTCTTGAGCTTTTGTCCTATTTCCTCTTTTCTCTCCTTTCCTTTCCTTTCCTTCTTCTTTCCTTCAATGTTTCTATCTTTTTCTTTTGTTTGGCAAAGTGAGAGAAAAAGAATATATAGTAACTTAGTATTAGAAATAATACTACTAAATTTCCAAAAAGTCTCTTAAGTCCAAATTAATAAAATACCTCCGAGTCAGATAATATTAATTGGATTTATTCCCAGTTCCACAGTTACTCTAATTATTTTATCAAATAATTCCTCAGAGTACACTGGGCTCAGTCGATCACAATAAAATATTATCCGAAGAAATAAAAATACGGGGTATTACAGGTTATGTAATACAACCGTCGTTAAATATGGCGTTATAAATTTTTAATCCTGTTACAAAGGTGGGATACGAAACCGTGGTAAAGCTGGTGTCGTTAAATGGGGTTTTTGTAGTAGTGGGTATATCATATATTACGTAAAAAAAACTATTAATATTGTATTAAAACTATAAATGTTGTATAAAATTATAAATCATTTTATATGCATATTTTTGAATGAATGATATTCAAATCATGAAGGATTTGAAATGACATTTTTTTAGTTTGTATATTGTTGATCCAAATATTTTCATATACGTGATTTCATATAAATAAACAATAATCATGCCATCTTTTTTTAGTACAAAATAATCATGCAATATTAATGAATTAAATGAACTTCAATATAAATAATAACAGAACGGAGCATATAATAAGACAGGTGAAATGTATTAAAAATTAAAGATTACAAAATATAATGTATTATAATATAAAAATTGATAATATTATAAATTATAGTATCGCGATCTAGAATAAATATATTAGTAATGTATGAATTAAGTAGTATCAAAATTGTATGGTAATATGAAATATTCTTAGTTATTTTATGATACAAAAATAAAACTAATATATTTTATGAATAAGATATATTAAACTCATAATGAAAAAATAAGAGATTCAGGAAATATACGGATGATCCAAATATTTGTATACAGGAAAATAAGTTATATTAAACTCATAATGAAAAAATAAGACAAAAATAATATTTACATACGGAAAATATTTTTTATATATACAAAAACAATTATAAATTTTACATTTAAACTTTCTTTTAAAATAATATTTATACACGTGGAAAACAATAAATGCATAAAATAGATCTGAAAATATTTTATAAAATTTTTAAAATTACAAATAATGTAACATATTTAAACATAATAAATTTTAGGGTTAAATATGTTTTTGGTCCCTATAAAATTACCAATAACAATTTTTGATCCCTATAAAAAAAATAGCGTGTTTTGATCCCTACAAAATAATTTTGCACGCAGTTTTAGTCCCTATTGTTAAACCAATGTGTAATTTTTGAAAGATTATTTTGCAGATATGTTTAGAATGTTATAAAAAGTTCCTCGATAAAAAAGGAACTCGAAATTTTATTTATAAGTCGAGATTTTTATTACTTTTATCATTATTTTTTGAAATTTAAAAAATTCATATTTAATTCTTCTCATTTTAAAAAATTATATAATTTGGTAAAGAAACATTTTATAGTAATCTGAACACGTATGAAAAAAATTATTCAAAAATTTAAAAGTTTAGAGGTAATTAAATAGTTTTCAAAATTTTAGAAAATAGCAAGGACTAAAATTGAACGCATAAAATTTTTGTAGGGACTAAAATATGTCCTTTTTTTTATAGGGACTAAAAATGAAATGTGAGATATTTATAGGGACCAAAAACATATTTAACCCTAAATTTTATTAAATTTTTAATTTATGATCAAATGTTACTATATTTTTTAGTCATATCTTTTGATTTTAATTGATTTTTTTCATTAAATCAATAAATGCATAAATATTTATACATTACTCTATTTTTTTAGCCAATATTTATTTATGTTTATCAACGATAGAAAACAATTTTGAACAAATCACAACTTATCCATTTTATCAAAATATTGAACATTAACGGGAATTTGAAGTTATTGATAGAAAATTTGAATATTAACGGGAACATGAAGTTACTGATCCAAATATTGAATATTAACGGCAACATGAAGTTACTGATCAAAATATTGAATATTAACTAGAACATGAAGTTACTGATCAAAATATTGAATATTAACGGGAATTTGAAGTTACTGGTAGAAAATTTGAATATTAACGGGAACACGGAGTTACTGATCAAAATATTGAATATTAACGGGAATTTGAAGTTATTGATCAAAATATTGAATATTAACGGGAGCATGAAGTTACTGAGCAAAATGTTGAATATTAACGGGAAGATGAAGTTACTGATCAAAATATTGAATATTAATGGGAACATGAAGTTACTGATCAAAATATTGAATATTAACAGGAACATGAACTCACTGATCAAAATATTGAAAATTAACGGGAACATGAAGTTTCTGATCAAAATTCTGAGTTGTGGAAAATGAACATAAAGTTGCTGATCAAAATTTTGAACAAGTTTGTTTTTTTATTGGGTGTTATAGCGAGCGATTTTTGTTGGTGACGCGACCACCTTATCGCTGGGTTTTCCTCACTACAATGGTAGGAGAGAGTGCTACTTTCTGATTTCTTATTTATCCCATGAAGCTAGAAGGGAAATGGAAGGTATCTAAAACTAACCTTGCACGTGAATGTTTAACTGAACAAACACTTAAAGAGATTGGGGGGTCCGGGGTCAGGTTATACAATGGGCAGTTGTCAGTTACTCATCATATATGTGGTTATCCACAGGATATTAGCTTTAGGTTTTGCTTTGTACTTGATGGTGTTTATCCGTTAATGAGTTTGGGAAAGTTTCTTGGGAAATATGACAGGGAGAGTGAGTTATTGTTGATGTTTTTGGTAAGGTGTTGGACCTAAGTTTTGATTGATGTATGTAGGTATTGGACCTAGAGTTTTTTTATTAGTGTGTAGGTATTGGACCTAGAGTTTTTGATTAGTATGCTCACTAAGATTTCGCAATCGTATGCCTACGTATTCCCGTTTAAACGAAACAGGGAAATTAGAATAATCGTAGTTCCTCCTATTCTAAGGGAGGAAAAAGATGTTTTGGTGTCTCGTTCAAAGCCCAAGACAGAGGCTAAAAGGAGTATTTGTATCTTGTTTAAAGCCCAAGATTGAAGCTAAAAGGTTTGACTGAGAGAGAGTTTGTCATCTCTAAAGAAGGATTGTTGATTTTTATGTACCTTGATCAAAGCCCAAGGTTGAAGCTAAAAGGTTGATTGACTCCACTGGAGAAGTCCTTATACAAAGCCTAAGAGGAGGTTGTATGAGACCAACTCAACAAGAGAGTGGATATATTGGTGTCTTGTACAAAGCCCAAGACGGAGGCTAAAAGAGACTGACTCTTTGGGGATATCCTTATATGAAGCCTAAGAGGAGGCTAACTCCACCACAGAGGTACTTATATGTCTTGTATAAAGCCCAAGATTGAGGCGAAAAGGGTTTGACTCAACAAGAGAGTGCTTTTATCTGTCTCGTACGAAGCCCGAGATTGAGGCTAAAAAGGGTTGACTCAACAAGAGAGTGTTTTTATCTGTCTCGTACGAAGCCCGAGATTGAGGCTAAAAATGGTGGACTCAACAAGAGAGTCTAGAACGTGATTGACTCAACAAGAGAGTCTAAAAAGTGGTTGACTCAACAAGAGAGTCTGAAAAGGTGATTGACTCAACAAGAGAGTCTGAAAAGTGGTTGACTCAACAAGAGAGTCTGGAAAGGTGATTGACTCAACAAGAGAGTCTGAAAAGGTTATCTCCGCTGAGAAGAATCATTGTACAAAGCCCAAGAGGAGGCTGACTTTCTTGAGGAAATGATCATTATACAAAGCCTAAGAGGAGGCTATCTTCTGCTGGGAATTATTGAGATCCCGAGGCAGGTCCAAGTGGGGAATCAACTCTTGCAGGGGAATACAGAAGAGTTGATAGATCAAATACCTTGAGGTTCTGATTTGGGATAGGGTTATATGATGATAAACTGACCCTGGCTAGGGAATTTAGGAGAGAGACTGGGTTTTAGAACCCATAAGTTTTAACTCTTGCTGGAGAATAATCCAGAATCCGGGGTTTCTTCCTATGTTTGTAGGGTACTTGAGAATGTCTTTGAGACTCAAGGAGATTTAGACTGTCCAAGTCTATTAGTGTGGTCTATCTTTGTACAAGGACCAAGAGGAGGCCGACTCGTTTAAGGGATGAGTATCAACCCTAAAATTGATCTGAGGGCTTTTGTGACTCTTTTTAGAAAGACAGCTCTAGCAAAGGATGACTAAGTTCTATCCTATACCTCTAAGAGATCGTGAGGGTCCTTGTATGAAGCCCAAGAGGAGGCATGAGAACTTTTAAGAAGCCGACGGGTCCTTGTACAAAGCCCAAGAGGAGGCGGGGATGCTTTTAGAAAGCCTGTGGTTCCCCAAACCAAGAGAAGTTCAAGAAATGCAATTCATAGAGAAGAGATCATTCCAGGAAAGTTTGAGTATTTGGAAGAAACTCAAGAGATGCTATTCACGGAGAATAGATCAACTCCGGGGAGTAGAATTTCTTTGACAATTTCTAAGGTGACAGTCTGAGAAAAGGTTCACCGAAAATACTGCCTTTCTCTTTGTTCCATATTGATTAACCCCAAGAGAAGGGAAGACTGTATCTGGAAATCCTATGGGGATCTAGTTTTGTTTTTATTTAAGAGTGACTAACATGGCTTTACCTAGTTCAAGACCTAGTTGCCGGGGAAAACTCTAAATAACTATACTAGTATATATACAGTTGATATATGACGAGTATTTAAAGGAGTATGAAAGAAGACTAACCATGCGCAGCTTCCCACAATACAGTTATATATATTTACATGTATTTAAAAGGATGAAAGAAGACTAACCATGCGCAGCTTCCCACAATACAGTTATATATATTAAAGCGAGTAAATGAAAGCAGATAAAAACTTAAAGGTGAGCAAGCTTCCATGCTGTTTTGTTAGTTGTTCAAAGAAATTAAAGAAAGTTTTGATAACAACTGTATATTTGAATCTAAATCAAAAGGGAAATTATTTTGAAAAGATTGTTGGGGCTTATACTCAAAGAGAGGCCCAAGGTTTAACAGTGATCGCACCGTTGTTTTGAATATCGTATCGGGACTTATACAACGACTGAGGCCCAAAGAGGTTTTCTGTAAAAAGGTATGGGTTTTACAACTCAAGGAGAGGCCCAAAGATTATTTTGGAAAGGAAAGATGGGACTTACAACACGAGGGTTGGCCCAGATGGTTTGTTTGAAAACGTCGATCGCGCCGAGATTTTTGAAAATACAGTGGGTCTTATACAATGTCTGAGGCCCAGCAAGGTATCTTATTTACAAGGAATGGGTCTTACACTCTATTAGAGGCCCAAAAGTGTTTTTGTACAAGTGATGGGTCTTACAACTCAAGGATAGGCCCAAAGGTTTTATTTTAAACTCGCGATCGCGCCGAGATTTTTTATCGTGTCGGGACTTATACAATATCTAAGGCCCAAAATGGTTTTGGTCAAAGGGGATTGGGTCTTCCACTCTATTAGAGGCCCAAAGGTTATTTTTGTACAAGAGATGGGGTTTACAACTCAAGGAGAGGCCAAGATGATTTTGAAAAGGCGGCGATTGCGCCGTTGTTTTGAAAATATACAGAGGGACTTATACAATATGTGAGGCCCAAAAAAAGTTTATTTACAAAAAGGGGTTGGGTCTTACACTCTATTAGAGGCCCAAAGGTGTTTGAAAAAGATTGATGAGGGTTGAATTAATCAAAACCCTAATTTTGTTTAAAATGTAATTAATTTTGTTTAAAAATTAATAAAAATTATTGAAAACATGTGAAAAATGAGTGGTGATCTTGGATCAATGCTTCAAAAATCATGTTTTTATCCACAAAATAATTGAAAATCAATTAAGTTTGGAAAATCAAGAAAGAAAAAATATTTTAAATGTTAAAAACAAATAAAAATTAATTCTTTGCAAAAATATCAAGTATATGAAATAAATAATATTTTTGGGAATTTTTGGTAACATATTATATTTTAACATTTTTGTGAATTATTAAAAAAAGAATCAACTCAAAATCATTAAAATTCAGAGAGAAATTAATTTTTGAATCAATTAAATAAAATCACAAAAATTCAAATATTCAAATATTTGAAAAAGGGCGCCAAGAACACCTTGGTCTTGCCCGCGTGCTCTGTTCTTGGCTGATTTGCATTTTCTCATCAATCTCACTGAATACTTGATGAAATCACACAATCCACATATCAATCTACTCGTTTTCATCTCACGATCATGTCTATGGTCTTTAATTTCATTTATTTTAAGCATTGAATAAGAAATCAAATAAAAACCTCAAGAACCCTAAATTCTGCATGAAGGCTCAGAAATTCCACACATGATTCATACAAGGCAATTAATAGAGGGGAAACATTCTATGCATGATTATGAACATTTGCCAAAAGTATTGTGCGAGGAAATGTGCATAGATTAAGAGATGACCAAGTTTAGGCTTACTTGAAGGTCATGGCAGCAAGAGCAATCTGATTTTTGAGTTAGAGGTGTTACAGATGAGTTGTGATGATCTGAACAGCTTGCCTACACCATATGGAGTGTGTTTGAGTGTTTGGACTTGGTTGGAAATGCTTGGATCACTTCATGGCATCTCAACTGCATATAGGCTTCAAGTGGATTTAGAGCTTTGTGATTTTGGTGTTCCAGATGGCTAGAAGTGGTTTGATCAGCTCAGGTATAATGTATATGAGGTGTTAGAGCAATTGGTTTGAGTGGAATTGCTCTCTACTGAAAAATTCGATAGTGACTTGCTAAGAAAGGCATTTTTTAGAGTGAGAGGATGACTTTGAGAAAGGCAAGTGTTATAGGCCTTTGGTGTACTAAAACTGATCAGAAATGAGGTCTATTTATAGTGTGTCAAGTTTGTTTTGCAAGGAATAGGGAATGGCAACTGCAACAGGCCTTTGGCCAATGTGGATCAAATGGAATCTCAAGTCCCCTCTAGCCATTGACTTGAGATTAGAGCACAGGCCTATGGTTCTCTGATTCAAGGATAAGGCTTGACTAAAGTGTTATTCTTTGCTCTGATTCATGCCACCTCTAAGCATCCATTGAATGCTCCAAAACAAAATTGGAGTCTTGAAGCATCTTTGGCTTTTTAGGTTTGGCATGCTACTTGTAGTTCCAAAGACTTGGGAGGCTTATGGATCATTGCTTGTCCCTCCTTGGTCTCCCCTTGAGGTGTGCAGATGGATAAACTTGTTTTTCATTTGTACAAATTGATCAAATCGAGCCATAATGCACAAATCTGCCTTGTCATGACAGTTGCAGCAAGGCATGTTGCAGCTGTCATAATTCTTAGCTCGGATGGAATTTGATGGAGTTCTTGGCCATTTTGGAAAGCTCTCATATGATACAACACATGTGTGATCATAGTTTGTCTTGAAACTTTTTGGATCCAAGTGAAAAATGCCCCTACATTTTGAAAAAAGTGAAACAGATTCTGACTTAGTGAAAATTTCACTAAGTGTTGGAAAAAGTGGCATTTTCATGTTTTTGTCATTTTGGTCACTCCATAACTAAAACTCCATGAGGAATTGGAATGAGGTGTAGTTGACACTTTTAAAGTATGCCATTAGAGCTATAAATCCATCTTTGGATCATCCAAAATGGTTGCTTGGATCTCAAGTTATGATCCTTGAAAGTTGGTACCCTAGCCATTTTGTTTCATAACTTAGAAAAATTCTTAGTCTTTTATGGTTACCCCTTTTACAAGTTATCTCACTTTCTTTGGTTTTTCTTGATGAATGATGATTTCAATCACACATTAACATCATTTTAGGGTTAAGGAACCTTGGTTGACCAAAAAATCAAAAAGTCAAACTTTGACTTTTTGTACAGTTGACTTTTTCAGCAGATGAAATCCAAACTGTGCGATCCTCTATGAAATCAAGTCCTTAACTTAAATCAAAATTAATAGATGGATTCCATAGGTGATATAGGGTGTATTGAATCATGTCTCAAGGCTTAGGAGCATGTCCTGGTCAAAAGTCAAAGATACAGTTGACTTTTTCCTCGAAACCCTAATTGTGATTCAGATGAAATTGAAACTTGTGAATCAAGTTTCTTAGATCAATCCATTGTTGCAAATAGATCAATATGGTGTATTGGAGACCCTCAAATCATGTCTTGAGGTCTTGACTCATGTTTTGTCCCAAAAGTCAACTTAGGGGTGAATTAGGTCAAGAAACCCTAATTCCTGATTTTTTATGAGTGCATCCTTTTAGGCTAAATTGACTTGATGATTGGGTTCATGAGGTCCCATGGAGTATCTTAGGTTATGCTTTGAAGCATTGGCTCATGCCCAGAGGAAAATTTCCATCTGGAGGCCCTGGTCGACCAAAACCCTAATTTGGTGACACTGACGATCTTGAGGCTTAATCCACTTGGAAGGTAGCAACTTTGTGCTTGGTCCTTGATGTGGGAGTCCTCTTGATCCCTTATGGGTGTTGGAGAGTTTATACAAGTTGAAGATCATGTAAATTATTGATTGATCCTTTGTCTAAATGCTATGAGAGGGCTTGAAACCCTAATCCTTGTTGGTAGTGAATGCTCACCTATCTTTGGGGAGACTGATGAGGCATGTAAATACATCCATCTTGTGATGATGATTTGCACAATGATGGGGATCTTAGTGGTCAAAATTTGGGGTATAACATGTGTTATGATTTTAATTTTTTTTCATTTACAACAAAATTTTTATATTTTCGGTTTTTTTTTATATTTCATAACATAACTGACGACGTATCCGCGGTCCACACCGGAACCCGTGCGGACGCACGGGTTTTCCACTAGTTACACGCATAGGAATATGACACCTGCGAGGGGAGCCATAGTTCGTGATCATCATGGTCGTTTTATAAGAGACTTCTTAATTAAGTCGAGAGAGGTAAATATGTAATGAACTGAGCTTATGTCTATCATGCTGGTAATTAAGAAGATTGGAGTTGGAAGAATATTTAGATATAAAGAGATATTTTAGCTGTTATTCAATCTCTTCATAAAGAGAACTTAATTCAATGGGATATCACAAATAGATGGTTTAATTGTAAAAGTCTTAAGATGAATTTGGTTTACTTGCACATCTACAAAAAAGAAAATAAGTGTCTAGACAAGCTAACTAATCATGGTCATACTATAGTAGAGTTCTTGTGGTGGGATATTTGTTTTATAGACCATTTTGATTTTGTCGAACTTCACATTTGCTTGATCTTCAAGTCTTGCTCTAGCACTTTGGTGGCTTAATGATGGTTTGTCATATCTTTTTTATTTTGTTTTCTGTTTGCTATACTTTGTTTTTGTATTTTATATTTTAGTTTTGTTTTTTCTTTTTCTTTTCTCTTATTTGGGTAAGGTCTACCCCCACTTTTTTATATGTTTTTAAATTATCATATTTCTTTTCTCTTTTTAAAAAAATTGTTAATATTGATTAGTTAATTTTTTTAAAATTTCTATTAAAAATATTATAGGAGAAATGTTTTACTAAAATATTTTTTTATTTTGTATTATAAACTCGAAATTTTAACTCTCTATCACTTTTTCTTAAAACCATGGTATTGAAAATCGCAATCGTCCTTTTGACCATCCTTTTGGGTGTATCTGGTTAACCTTCCTTTCTTAATTAGTTCCTCAATTGCTTCATTCAGGTGTATTCAACCATTTGTATTATTCTCATGGATTTTCTGAAAATAGAAGGACCTCTTCTTATCAATCTTGACTGATTCCTTCACTGGGCGATGGTTTCTTACTCCGGCCTCCTTAAAGTATGTGCCAATGCTTTCTTGCAAGATATTTTATATTGACGTGTTGACATGTGTGTAGAATGAAAATCAAGTCTAGAGGTCGCAATCTTTGTTATCCTAGTGTCAGTTAGGGTCTCTCTTATCATTCGATTATTTTCTAGGTTTCTTGATCCTCTTCCTCTTTTCACCTTTGGCACAACAAATATTTCTGAGGATAATTTCCTTCTGGGGAGTGTGGTTGTCACCTCTGCCTCGAGAGTCATGTGGAGGAGAATGGTGTTCCTAGTATTTGAGACGATCTGAAGATCGGAGAATAAATTGATGTGGAGAAGCAATGTAGACAAGGATCGACATAAGCGTGGCTCCGTGATCACCACATGGTGCCACTTCACCCAGAGAGCGGTGTCTAGGTGGATAAAATCACACATTCTCTTCTGTTATGAGGATTTTTTTCACATAAGAGATGTGCATTCTAGTATTGCACCAAGTTTTAAATGTTAGTGAGTTGTTCATTCTCCCTTTACATACCTCAATTATCTTTGAGTTGTTGGAGTCTTTGGAGCATCTTTATTTTAGGAACTTGTGATTATTGTTACAAATGTTTAGATGTTTCACCTTGAAGTAAGTGTTGGAAATACTGAAAGATCCTAATGATCTGGAATGTACTTTGGCTGATAGGCGGAGGTATGAAGGCCCAACAAGTTGCAATAATGGGAGATGTTATGAGGACCAGATTGGCTTCCCCTTCTAGAGGACGGAATAATTCTCTTACATGATCCGTAAAACTAATCTTCACCTCGACGACAGAGGCAATGTTATGTTGGGCAGTTATCCAAACAAATTTAGATGCCACCATAGTTGGTATAGATTTCATCGAAGATTAGAATGGAAAAAAACAGGTTGTTATGGTGGAGTGGTTAAGAGACATTGTATTTTTTGTGGGAATTTTTGGGAATCAAAACTAGATTCTAATAGACATCGCCATTATTCTAATCACAAAAAGAGATATTAATGTTGTGGAAGGAGTGAATTCATTCAGTGTTGTTGTATGAGTTTATGATGAGGCAGAGCAAGGTAGACCTGCAAGGTTAACACTGTTGGAACAAGATTGTTCATACTCCTTGGGTTTTGATGATAACAAAGTATTTAGAGAAAAATGGGTATACTAACATATATTTAAGTGTGCAGGATCACATGCTAAGAATTCATCATGAATTAATCTCGTTGAAAGCATATGTGAAGAAGCAATGTTACTCAGATTCTGAATGATCATCATCTGGTAACTCTAAACATGTTCATCCGCATCTAAAGGTACAAACTCTGGTCTACTATTTTAGCCTCTGGTGAGAGCTCAAACCCTGAAGGCTTAAGGAGCGTCTGATCCGTACTTTGCCCCAAAGCTGACCAGTCTTGTCAAAGCGATAGTTTTTTGGACAGAGTCAACCAGGGTTTAGTTTTGCAAGGCTCAAGGTTGGTGATGTGACCTCTTCACTATGTTATAAATTTTAGTAGATACCTAATTATTCGAAAGGTGTTTCGAACAGTGCTTTTATTGAGTGGACAAAGCTTCTGACCCGATACAACTCTCCAATGTCTCTCTTGGTATTCTTGTTCACTAAGTTTGTTGTTGTTAAAACCCTCCAACGAATGTTTCTCTAGCTCTATAAAAGAAAGTTAATGATTCAAATGAAGGTTACAATATCATAACACATTGAAAGATCTTGGCATAACTCTGAGCTGTTGTTTTTGTAACTGTTATCGCATAAAGGTCTTAAGATTTCTTATTTTAGAAATATTAGAAAGGTTGAAAACCCTTGTGGATGTTACACAACTGTTATACTTTTGATTGTTTATCAAAATATAGTAATTACCTTTTTTTACTAAACTAGTTGTTTAAAGTAGAGGAAGTCTCTTGCCTGCGTGCTTGAGCATTGAAGTCTCTTATTTGTGTACTTGAGCAAAGGAAGTCTCATTCTAGGTTAATTGAGCAGGAGTGTCTTGCAAGGTTACTTGAGCATAAGTCTCTTTCTAGGTTGATTGAGCATTGAACTCTCTTGCAAGTGTGCTTGAGAAATTGTAATCTCTTTGGTTATATTGAAAAGATCTTGTTGAGGCAAGGGGGTGATAACGTGAAAATGTATCGTTTATTTCGACTCAATTCACATGCAATTTAATGTCGTTTTACTTGTTTTTCGTATTATTATGTCGTATTATGTTTGTGTTTCTGGTATTTATCGACTAAGAGCGTCTGTGCAAGAAAATTGGGAAAAGAGCAAAGAAATGAAGAAAAAGTGAAAATTTTGTCATTTTCTGGTACATGGCATTTGCCATGGCCCTAATGGCATTCTCCATGTACCCAATCCACGTAATCAGCAAACTAAGGCTAATGGCATTCACCATTAGCCTAATGGTGGTCGCCATTCAGTTCAGAAACGTGAAAGTATCCGCCCACTACAATATTACTTTGGAGGTTTCTCCCACTTTCTCCATGACTCATACATGATCTTTGGAAGTTAGAAAACAATATTCCTCCTATAAATAGACCTTGGATTCACAATTTTCGACATCCAAGTTTTGTACGCGGAAGTGCTGTTCATAGTTTTAGGCAAAAATTACCAATGTAAAAGAGGTAGTTTTCTCACATCGAGAAACTACTCCACCATTAGTATATAGGCCTATAATCTATGTAACTTGCTTGGATCAACAATCTTGCCTTCAATTTAATTTCAGTTTTTATTTCAGGTTCATTTACTTTTATCGCACTTTATTTTCTTGCCTTTAATTTCCGCCATTTACTTTTACGCTTTATTTTTCTGCCATTGTTATTGTTTCAAGCTTCTACATTTTTCTACAAACATCGTTTTAATTATTTTAAACCGCTTATAATGTATTTAGTTAATTCAAAAACCCAAAATTATTTGAAATTCTGGTACCAGATATGTGATGTTACGTGTGATGTCACAACAACACACTCTGCAATGGACAATATAACACAACAGAAAAGACACAAAGAATTGTTCACCCAGTTCAGTTAAACAACTTACTCTGGAGGCTACCAAGCCAGGGATGAATTTCACTATCAGTAGAATTAATTTACAGACTCAACAACCCAGTTGACATCTCCTAAACTTAATCACTACTTAATGAACCTTCTACCTAAGAGACCACTTAGATATGAGAACACTACTCAATCCCTAAATCACTTCAGTGATATAATTCAAAGATCACACACTTTGAAAAACACAACTTGATTCTGCTTCACATCTTTGATCAAGAACAACTCAAAACAACAACACCAATTCACACTAGAATGGTTTACAACACATACACGAAGACACAAATGACTCTCAGTCTTTAGCTCTCTTTCTTCGTTACTTTTCCTTCAGGATAGATGCGCTTTATATAGCTATTTGATTTGGACTTCGACCTGCTACAATATCTGACCTGATTTGTTATTTAAAACTGAATCTTCAAAACAGATTTTATCTCCAAATCTTTTTAAATCTTCAGCCTTTAAACACTCCTACAAATCTGCATCAAATCTGTTTGCAACAGAAAATATCTCCTCCAAGATATTCGCATCCAATAACTCTAACAACTCTCCCAAATTCCAGCTAATACGCTTAACCCTAAAAACATCTCAAACCTGATGTTTTAATGATCTGCATATCTGATGTCATGACATCGCATGTGACATCAGACATCAAAACTTCAACAACTTAAACACTTAACATTATCCAATGTTAAGACTCAATGTTAAGACATCACCCATGTGACATCAACATTGAACAACTTTGCTTTACCAAAATTCTAGCCAATCCAAGAACTAACAATCTCCCCCTTTGGCTAATTTTAGCTAAAACAATCTCTGCAACATCAGAGACTTCAGCAGTGGATAAAAATTTAAAAATGTTAAAAACTCCTAGCAGCACTCCTTCAAAATAGCTCCTACTTCAAAATGTTGCACATACTCCATCAGCTCAGCAAAGGGTCAAGCTCCCCCTGAAAACCAGAACCAGCATACAGCTGCACAAACACTCTCCCCCTTGACTTCTGCACCACATCAGAAACAGGATTCACAACCACACATTGGCTTGGCTAACTCTCCCCCTTTTTAGCCATAATTGGACAAACACCTACTAACTACCAATTAGTCCTAAGCTAGCTCTCATTGTCAGTCTAAAGTCAGCATTCAAGACAAGACAAATCATAGAACAAAAACATAAAAAGTGCTTAAAGCAAAATATTCAGGTTACAAACCAAACACATCAAGTGCAAAACAACAAAAGAAAAAAAAACTACTGTCTAGTAGAAACAACAAAAGAAACTTAATCTTCATCAGAATTAGGCCCATCTTCATCATCCTCATCATCTTCCTCAGAATTGACACCTTCAGCATTGACATGAACATCATCATTATCATCTTGTTCCAAGGACTGGATCAGCTTCTCAATTTCCTTCTTTCTAGTCATGCTGGTACTGATCACAATATCCAGATCCTTGCAAGTAGCCTTCAATTCTGCAAGCAAATTAGCTTTGGTACTTTTCTTCTTGACATCAGCATCTGATGTTGAGACAATGTCTAGAACATGACTCCCAACAAACAATTTTGGATGCAGAGATAATGTAGACTCCCTCTTGCAGGTTGTGTCTGAACTTGTCAATATGCCAGGATGTTGTTTCAGAATTACTCCACAAATGAGAGATGGAAATGCTATAGGCATTTTGATAGCATTAGTGGTGGCATGTTTCACAGTCTGTTCAAAAATATATGCTCCATAGTCAAATTCCTTCTTAGTGCCAACAGCATAAATGAACCTTCCTAATCCCACAGTTGTTGTGGTTTTATGATTAGTATGCACCCAATTTACAGCTCCAATTTTGTTCAAGATAACATACTTAACACTAAGTTTGCTAGTTGTCAATTTTCCTTTCAAGGGCCACACCTTTACTTGACCAGCAGTTATCTCCTTGCAGACATCATTATCAGTAACTTCTAACTCTGTAAACTCTTCTTCTTTTCTTCCTAGGTAATTGTTGATAACCTCAGGAGAGAACTCAATACATTTGCCTCTAACAAACACTTTCATGAAATCCACACTTCTTTTGTCAGAAATATTCACAGGAATGTTAACCATAAATTCCTTAACAGACTGTCATAACACTTGGAGAACCCACAAACAGTCTTCATCAATCCAGCAACCTTTATCACCTCTATGACTTCTTTAATTTCCATAGCCTCTTTGTCAATCTCTCTTTCAAGAGCAAGTTTTCTTTGACAAACAAATTTCCACATGGAAGCACTGCTTGCATAATGGAATGAAATGTTGTCAACAGGAACATCAGGTATCTTGTCAGCAATTCTCTTCAAGATTGACTTTCTCACAGGAGTGATGTCTTGAACATCATCCTCAACATCATACTCTGATTCAGATTCTTCCAACAACTTCCTCTTTCTGGGATTCACAACAACTTTACTCCATGTTTTTGTTGGACCAACAACAGAAGTCTTTTTCTTCTTTCCTTCAGCTGACTTCTTAGGAGAAGATTCCACATTCTTTCCTTTTCTAGTTTTAAGTCTTTTGGCAAGACTAGGTACAACATTTCCAATCACTTCATCATCAGACAGGTCAACAACATTTACCATATCTTCATTCTTCTTTCCACCAGGGCTAGTTTCAACATCCCTATCAGGCGATGTTCTGACATTTGTTTCAACATCAGCTTCCTCATGAACACCTTCTTCTTCAACACCTACTTCAGCATCTTCAATGACAGACATAGCCAGTCTGTGAAGATTTGTATCAGCACTTTGCATGTCCTCCTTTTCAGCAGGCATTTGTCTAAGGGGAATAGAAATGCCTTTTACAGATAAACCCTTATCCAAAATTTTGGTGGCAATCTGATTAAGACTGCGACCAACATCAAACCTCTCTTCAACAGCTTGAGGGGTGGAAGACCCAGATGCATATATCTCTTTAAAAAGAATGCTAGTAACTAACCTCCTAGTTTCACTATCATCAATTTTAGGTGTAGGCCTTTTGGGTTGAAGTTTGGAAGGTCTTGACTTACCAGATTCAGGAACCATCATGGAGATGGGTGCTACATTCAAAGCTTCTTCAGCAGAACCCTCGTTCGTCAAAACCCTAGCTTTTTCAAGAGAAGAACTTTTTGAAGCAGACTTCTTTGAAGGGGATGATACTTGTTTTGACATTGTTCCAGTGAAGCAACTGAGGATCAGGGAAGGATTGCTACTTCTGTTGATGGAGAAAGAGACGAATAGTCTAGGGGTATGGTGTTTGATGAAGCGTGTGATAGCTACAATAGGAAATGATGGCCTAAAGTATGGAGCCTGATTTTGTGGATCACTTAAAAGCCAATCAATGAGTTTCTCCCTCCAAAATAACTTTCCTTTTAAATTTTTAAAAGAATTCACACCATAAGTTATTAACCCTAATTGACCTTTCAACATGCTCAGACTTTCACACTTAATGTTACAGTCTGATGTCACAACATCAACCTTAACATCATTAGATGAGTTGACCTCTTGAGGTACCCATTGATAACAATTATCTCTGGATCTGACTCCCTTCATAACAACCTCATTCTTCTCATTAGTCACCAAACACTCATCTTTAGTGTAGCTGACTTTGTATCCTTCATCACAAAGCTGACTTATGCTAATCAAATTAGCACTCAAACCTTTGACAAGAAACACATTGTCAAGATCAGGTCCATCATGACACTTCAATTTTCCAACTCCTTTTACCTCCCCTTTCTCTCCATTACCAAAAGTAACATTATTTGAGGAGCAAGAATTGATCTCCACCAAATGATTTTTGGACCCAGTCATATGCTTTGAACATCCACTGTCAAAGTACCATCCATCCTTAGCAGAATGTCTATCTGATGTGTGAGCCAATAGACATGTAACCTCAGCTTTAGGAACCCATTGTTTAACAACCTTAGTCCTGTTCTCCTTCTGTCTAGGTTGAGGGACAGATTTGGGATATCCGTGCAGTTTAAAGCAAGAAAACTGCATATGACCAAATCTTCCACAATAGAAGCACCTTACTCTCTCATCTCTGAAGTTGTTAAATTTCCTGCCACCTTGATGATGAAACTGCTGTGGCTGTCATCCATAGTACTGGTGTTGTCTTCTTCCATAGTTTTCCTGTCTTCTGTAGTGAGGATTCTGTCTCTTAGGCTGTCTTTTATGATGATGTGACTTCCTTCTACCATAAAAATGAGGCACAACATTATTATATCCAAAGCCATACATATTCCCCTGATGTTGAGACATCTGATTGAACATGTTAAACCTAGAAGCCTGCATGCTCCTATGGTATTGAGGAGGCATATACTCCCTAGCTCCAGAAGTATGAACCTTCTTTTGATGAGGACCATGAGCATACCTTTTCCCAACATTTTGAGGCTGTTGGTGAGCAACCTGCTTGGGTTTAGGATTATGTCTCTTTTTGTTATGTTGAGACATTGGTTGAGACATGTCCTTTTTGGTTCCTGAAGTACTAGCTTCAGCAGAAACCCTCTCCTCAACAACAAATCCTAAGCCAGATTTGTCTCCTACTACCTTTTCTGCCTGAAGGATCTTATCAAGAGTATCAGATCCACCGTTCAACATTCTAACAGATTTTGTAATTTGATCAAGTTGAGATTTAACCAACAAGACTTCATTTTCAAGATCACCTTTAACAGTCTCAAGCTGAACAATTTGTTTCTTTTGTTTCTCACTTTCTTGACAAACCTCTGCATTCCTCAGACATAACTCTTGATAGGAGGCTGCTAACTCCTCAAAAGTCAGTTCCTCATCACTTGATTCTCCATCAGACACACATGTCCCTGTCAATGCTCTGACATGCTTGGCTGACTCTTCTTCACTTTCACTGTCAGTATCAGACCAGGAAACAGTCATGCCCTTCTTTTGCTTCTTAAGGAATGTAGGACATTCTTTCTTGACATGCCCATAACCTTCACACTCAAAGCATTGGATCCCTTTGTCTTTAGCAGTCTTATCTTCATCCTTTTCTTTTGACTTGCTGATGTCAGAGATGTTCTTAACATTAGGTTTGTAGTTTCTATTCATTCTCTTGAACACCTTGTTGAACTGTCTTCCCAGCGTAGCAATAGCCTGAGATAGCTCCTCCTGAGATTCAGCACCATTCCCTTGCTTGGCTTCTTCAGAACTGGAAACCAAAGCTATACTTTTGGTCTTCTTTTCAGGTTCCTCTTCATTCAACCCTAACTCAAAAGTTTGAAGAGATCCAATTAGCTCATCAACTCTCATTTTGCTGATGTCTTGAGCTTCTTCAATTGCAGTCACCTTCATCTTATATCTCTTGGGAAGGGACCTAAGGATTTTCCTCACCAGCTTTTCTTCAGTCATTTTTTCTCCAAGAGCACTAGAAGCATTAGACAGCTCAAGAATATTCATGTGAAAATCATGAATAGTCTCTTCTTCCTTCATTTTTAGACTTTCAAACTTTGATGTCAGAAGTTGAAGTCTAGACATCTTGACTTTAGATGTTCCTTCATGTGTTGTCTTCAATATATCCCATGCTTCCTTAGCAACTTCACAAGTGTTGATCAACCTAAAGATGTTCTTATCAACTCCATTGAAAATAGCATTTAGGGCTTTAGAATTACCAAGAGCAAGCTTATCTTCTTCCTTGGTCCATTCTTCTTCAGGTTTCAGTTTAGAGCTGCCTTCTTTTCTTTCCCAACATCATCTTTCTCAACAACAACATGAGCTTTCCATTCCTTTAAGATAGCTTTCCAAGCCCTGCTATCTAATGACTTTAAGAAGGTAACGATCCTTGGTTTCCAATAGTCATAATTAGATCCATCCAGAATAGGGGGTCTATTCACAAATCCTCCAACTTCCTTGTCCATCTTACCAGAAAGTATCAGTCCTAGATCTCACCCAGATGCATAGCAGGATGCCTGCTCTGATACCAATTGAAATTCTGGTACCAGATATGTGATGTTACGTGTGATGTCACAACAACACACTCTGCAATGGACAATATAACACAACAGAAAAGACACAAAGAATTGTTCACCCAGTTCAGTTAAACAACTTACTCTGGGGGCTACCAAGCCAAGGATGAATTTCACTATCAGTAGAATTAATTTACAGACTCAACAACCCAGTTGACATCTCCTAAACTTAATCACTACTTAATGAACCTTCTACCTAAGAGACCACTTAGGTATGAGAACACTACTCAATCCCTAAATCACTTCAGTGATATAATTCAAAGATCACACACTTTGAAAAACACAACTTGATTCTGCTTCACATCTTTGATCAAGAACAACTCAAAACAACAACACCAATTCACACTAGAATGGTTTACAACACATACACGAAGACACAAACGACTCTCAGTCTTTAGCTCTCTTTCTTCATTACTTTTCCTTCAGGATTGATGCGCTTTATATAGCTATTTGATTTGGGCTTCGACCTGCTACAATATCTGACCTGATTTGTTATTTAAAACTAAATCTTCAAAACAGATTTTATCTCCAAATCTTTTTAAATCTTCAGCCTTTAAACACTCCTACAAATCTGCATCAAATCTGTTTGCAACAGAAAATATCTCCTCCAAGATATTCGCATCCAATAACTCTAATAGCTCTCCCAAATTCCAGCTAATACGCTTAACCCTAAAAACATCTCAAACCTGATGTTTTAATGATCTGCATATCTGATGTCATGACATCGCATGTGACAACAGACATCAAAACTTCAACAACTTAAACACTTAACATTATCCAATGTTAAGACTCAATGTTAAGACATCACCCATGTGACATCAACATTGAACAACTTTGTTTTACCAAAATTCTAGCCAATCCAAGAACTAACATTATTTATTTGTTTACGCAACCATGTATGTCTAAATTGTTTTGGGTCTGGTATGTGAGGACCGTCGTTCCAACGGGACTCAGTAATAAATTGGCATAAACCTTTTATTAAATCATGTTTTGGCTTTAGTTTCCAAGTTTAATTCAAATGGTTTTGTTACGAGAGTGAAAAGCAAATAAAGGTCCGAGTCGATAGCGCAAAAGTGTGAGAATTGGACCGGATAGTGGGAACTAGGCATCGATCCTAAATACAGCGAGAGCGCTTTAGGTATCGATTAGGATTTATTTAGTTTTCAAAATACGCTTCTTAATTAAAATGGGCGAGCAAGAGCAAAATCTCATGGTTAGGGAGTGTGGCTTTAGTCAATAGCGCGTGAGTGTGAGATAGAGTCTTTAAACTAGTATTTTCTACAGAGCATAATTTAACTATAATTTAACGCCTATAATTTACAGAGTCCCTGAGGAACACGAAATCCATATTTCGGCCTCTGTTTCTTGATATTTTTTTTAATCATTAATTTAGTTTTAATTCTTGTTTTAGTTTCCCCAAACCCATATTTCATTAGCCTTAGATTTACATCGCAGTAATAGATAATGGTAGGTTGACATTGGTCTTTGTGGGTTCTACAATCTTTTATATTACTTAGATATTTCCATGCACTAGCGGACGCATCAAGTTTTTGGTATCGTTGTCGGGGACCAACAGTCAATATTGTGATTCCGTTGTTGCACCGTATAGACTAAAGCACTCTTATCTCAATTATTATGTATCACCCAAATTCCCTCTACGATTACCACTCCCAGTATTTTGAGGAACCGCAAGATTTTCATAAATCTAAACTCGAAATAGTAATGGAGGAATTCAATGCGACGCTTACTCACTCTAGGATAGAATCTATGATGGAGCGCTTTATGGAGACACAAACTCTCCAAAATGAAGAGTTTAGAAAACAACATCTCCAAATTAATGAAAGCCTTAGGCAGATGAACATTATGGTTGAGTCCCTCGTGACTCACAACGAGGCATTGGAGACTCAAATCTTCCTGCTTGCACAAACACCTCTAGGAACCTCCAGTGAGAGACATGTGGATGTTGTAGCAAAAAGTAGTGAAGAACAAATAGAAAATCCTAGGGAGAGTGATAATGAAGTTGAGGAGAGTTCTAGTGAGAAAAGCGTAGAGGTTGAGAAAAATCCACCAACACCACCCGAAAGGGAGGTTATTGAAGAGGTAGAGAAGGAAGCATCTATAGTTTTTCCTCCTCCCCATACCCCACCAATTCCTTTCGTGAAAAGGTTTGTGAAAGCTAAGGTAGACTCCCAATCCAAAACGTGTGTGGAGGTATTGGAAAATATCCACACAAATGCACCTTTGTCTGAGGTCCTACATAAAAAGAGAAAGTTAGAGGACCATGAAACTAGGGAAATCATTAGTGTTACGAGGGGAAGGTTAGATTTTGAGGTGGTGGATGAAAGAACTAAACCCAAATTTGAAAAGTCGATACTCTGGATAGAGCCAGAACCACCACCACAAGTTCAAAAGAATGAACCACCCAACAGAAGGAAGAAAAGAAAAGGTTAGGGATATTAGAGTAGGCTTAATAAGTGGCCATGGAAACCGAAGATTATTAAAAGTTCGATCGAGGAGCCATCCTCGAAAGAACCGCCATGAGTGCTTGCACTCCTTAGCCGTTGAGCTATCAATGTTAAACAAAGCGATGCGTAGGAGGCAACCCATAGGGTTTTTATTTTAAGTTTTTATGTTTGTTTGTTTGAATTTGCAGAAAATAAAGAGATAGATCGCTTGTCACATCTCTGCCTCATCTAGGCGAAAAATATCTAGATGACAATCTTGGAGATTAGCTGGTGCCCACGAACATTCCTACAAATGTCGCTGGTGGTGACACCGATGATGAGTATGATAGGAGAGAGCATGTCTCTCCCATCCATAACTCACCTCTTCCTTGTTCTTCGCATGGTCAGGTTCCACCAGCACACACCACACCATATTTTTCTAACACTTTTGCAGGTACTCCCTTCGGAAGCGGGGAATATGATGAGCTGGTTTAAGAATAGCTCAATCGAAGATCTCATAATGACAAGGGAGATAGTCTATCTTATGCCACGTATCAACAACAACAAACAGTGTTTTAAAAACCGGACCGAACCGGTCGGTCAGACCGGTCGAACCGGAAACCGGAGAGGTTACCGGTCTGATCTGATTGTTGGATCGGATATGCATTTTGAACCGGTGAGAACCGGCCAGAACCGGCCAAAAATGCTAAAAATCGGTGAACTGGCGGTTTTGGAAAACTGGCGGTTTAAATGCATGTCTTTTTTTTCTTCATAAAAACGACGCCGTTTTGATAATTTATTTTTTTAAAATAAAATTAAAATATAAGTAGAATTTATTCGAAACTTATTTGAAACAATTTTTCTTCGTTTGTAACCAATTATTGTTTAAAATTTATTTGGATTTGTATTTTGTACTATTTTGTCGTGTGTGACGACTACGTCAAGAGTTTAAATTTAAAGAATGAATTTGTGAAATTATGATATTTTGAAATTTTGTAGGTATCATGATATTTTTTAGAGGTCGAGTCATCCGGTTCGACCGATTTATTAAATATATAGTTATTTTAAAAAGACCGGCTTATTTAGCCGAGTTATCCGGTTTAATCCGATTTTGTCATGCGGTTCGACCAGTGACCCAGTGGTTCGACCAATGAACCAGCGACCCAGTACCTTCACCGGTTTGATGACCGGTCCGGTTTTTAAAACATGGACAACAAGAGATGATGTGCTACACGCAACATATGCAAGCATCGCCAGCTCAAACAAATGGAGGTATCTCAAAATGCCCGCCGCCAAAGCAGAAGTAGTCAGCAAAGAGATGGACATGAAGGACAGGATCAGAGAGGAGTTGGCACGCAGTAGCATTCACACATGTTCTATCTTTCCTTTTTCCATCTCTTATCAAAACTGAGGATAATGTTTGGTTTAAGTGTGGGGGAGGAACTGTACCGCTTTGATTTTACCGCTTTCTAGTTAGGTTTATTATTTTCTAGTTTATTTCATGTTTTTAGGACTTTTATCTATTTTTAATGTTTTTTCGAGTCAGTGCATGTGTTGTCGTGTCGAGTCTTTATGCGTGGTTTTCAACTGTTTATTAGTTTTTTCCTCTTTCTTGAACCATAATGAAAAAATTTTGATTTTGAAATTCATTGCATCTTTTGAAAGTTTTAAGCTATAGATGAAATTGAGTTTAGATTGTGGAGACTTGGGAAAATTCCACAAGATCTATATCATTTTAACACTTTAAGTCTCCCGATTATGGAGATCAATTTGATTACTTGTTATGCCATAGCTTTAAATTCTCACCCTTCAGTAGTCCCTAAGTAGTTTAGTCAACACCATCCGGAACACACACTAAGTAGGAAGCTGATGCAAATACATGTATGATCTCATGTTTAAAAAGAAATATCTTCATAGGGTATAATTCGAAGGATAACGCAGATGATCAAAATAGCTACTTCAACTGTAAGAAACCTTGTCATTTCAGGTTCGAATATCCTGATATGCAAAAATAAAGACCGGAGAAAGGAAGCTTTCAAAAGGAAAGTTTTAGAAAAAAAATTCAAGAAGAGTCTCATGGCAACATGGGATAAACTTGAGAATGAAGGCGATTCAGACAAAGACGGGGGAAAGAAAATCTGGCTCTTATGGCCATCACACCCTCAAATAAAAAAGATGAATAAACCTCTTATTCAGACTCAGGTGGAGAAGATGAGGTATTTTCTAACCTATCTCGTTTTAACTTAATCTCCTTCATTCAAGAGGTCATGAGTCATTGCCAAGATAAAGAAATACTCATGAAAACATTGAAAAAGGAATGTGATCTTCTGATGGAAGAACTTAAAATCTCTCAAAGCAAAGTTAAAACTTTAGAGAAATATCACATTACTCTAGTAAATAGTAAGTCTGATAAAAACTTAAATGAGCATGAGATAGATCTTCAACAATTTATCATAACATGTCTTGAAAGGACAAAACTTTCTTTCTTGATATATGGAGTAAGCAAGGGCAAGGGAAAAGGTCTAGGTTATGATGAGAAATATGCTAAGACTAAAGCTCAAATCATAAAAACCTCAGATGTTATTCTTTCAAGCAATGTCCAAACAGTGCTAAAAAATTATTTTGAGCCTGCCTCTAATTGAGGTAAAAGTCTGAACAAATCAAAACCCTAAGATTATTAAATCAAAGGTTCTGAATAAGTCAATACCCAAGATGTCAAAATCAAAGGTATTGAAGAAATTAGAACCTAAGATTCAAAAATCAAAGGCTCTGAAGAATTTTGAACCCAAAAATCCAAAGTCAAAGGTTTTGAAGAGAGTAGAAAACTAAGACCTATGGACCAAAGGTGTAGAAGGGTTCAGATGTCAAAACTCACCCTAGACATAACTTTTATAAAAGAAAAGTATGGAATGGGTATAAACCATACTATCAGGAAAAGGCTCAAAATAAAAGAAAGCCTGTTAAAACTAACCATAGAGGACCCATAAGAGTATGGGTACCTAAATCCCAAATTAGTTTTGCTACAGATTTTCCTAAGGGGAGAAGCAAATCGTCAAGCATGGTAACTGGACAGTGGCAGCTCACGCCATATAATGGGAGAAAAGCTTATGTTCCAAACCCTAACTTTGAAAGAGGAATGCAATGTGGGATTTGGAGGCAATGTGGGATTTTGAGGAGGCCAAAAGGGAAGATTATTGGTACATGAACTATTGGTAACTCTATAATCTCTGTAAATAATGTTTGGTTAGTAAGTGGCCTTTAACATAACCTACTGAGCATAAGTCAATTTTGTGACAGTGGTTATGAAGTTGCGTTTGATAAGAACTCCTATCCTGTAATCAATGAGTATGACAAAACTGTTTTGTTCAAAGGAAAGAGGAAGGGAAATGTTTACAAAATTAACCTTTTTGAATTGACTAACCAAAAGTTTGTTTGCCTTATGTTAGTGAGTGATGAAAAAGGGATCTGACACAAAAGGTTAGGTCATGCTAACTGGAGGTTGATCTCTACTTAGAAAGCTAAAACTTGTTAACGGACTTCCAGATCTTGATTATCACTCAGATGCTTTGTGTGCAGAATGTCAAGTAGGAAAAATTATCAAAACTTCTTTCAAATCTTAAAACATTGTCTCAACCTCTAGACCTTTAGAACTACTTCACATTGACTTGTCCAGTTGGGACTGCTTCAATCAATGAGAAGAGGCATGGTTTAGTCATTATTGATGATTATAGCAGATGGAGTTGGGTTAAATTCCTCAGATCCAAGGATGAATCATATAAAGTATTCAACACCTTCTGCACACAGATTCAGTCTGATAAGGAACTAAAAATTCTGAAATTCAGAAGTGATCATGGTGGTGAATTTGAAAATGACCCTTTTGAAATATTTTGTAATGAACATGGAATTATCCATGAGTTCTATTCTCCTAGAACTCCACAACAAAATGGGGTTGTAGAAAGAAAGAATAGGTCATTACAATAGATGGCTAGGACCATGATCCATGAAAATCATTTTCCTAAATATCTATAGGCAGAAGCTATTAATACTTCTTGTTATGTTCAGAATAGGATCTATATCAAACCTATTTTAAACAAAACATAATATGAGTTATTCAAAGGAAGAAAGCCAAGTATATCCTACTTTCATCAATTTGGATGTACTTGCTACATTCTGAACAAGAAGGTCTACCTAAAGAAATTTGATGCTAAGGTTCAAAAGAGCGTCTTTTTAGACCGCTCTAAAGCATACAGAGTGTATAACTCTGAAAATAAAATGGTTGGATAGTCTATACATGTCAAATTCGATAATAAAAGGCTTGACCATGATACGTCAGAGCCTGTTGAAAGTATTGCATATATGCAGATTTCTAAAGAACATCCAGAAGATGAATCTTTAAAAGTAAGGATTTCAGAAGTCAGTGGTTCATAAGCTATTGAACTAGAAGTTAATCATGTGTCTGAAACTCTTCCCAAAGTGGAGGATTCATAAAAAGCCCAAGATGGTTCAGAAACATCTGCTCGACCCAAGAAGTCCTCCAGATATAAAGATTCTCATCTAGAAGATCTAATCATTGGATATAAAGAAGATCCCTTGAGAACTAGATTAGCTTTCACAGATGATAAGTGCATGCTAGGGTTTATTTCCTTGATTGAGATAACTTATGTGGATAAGGCTTTATCAAATGATGGATGGATTATGGCCATGCAGGAAGAACTGAACCAGTTCCATAGAAATGGTGTTTGGGATATGGTTCCTAGACCAAGTGAGAATAACATCATTGGAACAAAGTGGGTGTTCATAAATAAGCTAAATGAACAAAGAGGAAAGTAGGTCAAAGGTTGATCAAAATCTATTCAGAAGTATGATTGGCTCTTTGCTTTATCTCACAACATATATGCCTGATATTTTATTCAGTATGTACTATGCTGGGGTTAGAATTGAGAGAAATTCCACTAGTGAAAATAGTCAATTCATAAATGAAAACTTAATATCATTGACTAGTAAGAGACAGACAACTATTGCTCTCTCTCTCTATAGCAAAAGCATAATACATCTCTACTGCTAAATGTTGCACACAACTATTCTGGATGAAGTATCAGTGAGAGGATTATCAGATTTGTGGAAACAGTATTCCTATCTTCTATGATAATATTGCTGTAATTTTTCTAACAAATAATATAGTTCAATACTCCATAA
Source organism: Lathyrus tuberosus (assembly GCA_022829125.1). Classification (NCBI taxonomy): domain Eukaryota; kingdom Viridiplantae; phylum Streptophyta; class Magnoliopsida; order Fabales; family Fabaceae; genus Lathyrus; species Lathyrus tuberosus. The sequence goes on from JALAZF010000563.1 coordinate 353,962, forward strand.
CCAAGTATATTGAGACTAAACATCACTTCATAAGAGACTATGTTTAGAAGGGAGTTATAGATATTAAGTTCATTGATACTAATCATCAATGGTCTGACATATTTACAAAACCCTTAGCTATTAAAAGGTTTGATTTCATCAAGAAGAATTTGAACATGGTCTATGTTAAAGAATAGTGCTTGTGTCTGGTCACAATATCAAATTCTAATGTTGCTCAAAAGTAGCTTCAATCAAAGGTTAGGAAATTGCCTCTGATGAAAAGTGGTTTCTGAAAATTATCAGACTCTGAGACTCTGGAGGTGGATTATTTGATATAGATTCTCGTTACATGTTTGATAATCATCTTGCAGAGTAGCTGTTGGGTAAAGACTATTGGTTCCTGATGTGAAATTTCTTGATTTCTAGGATTCTGGCCCTTTGTCATCATATATAATTTGCTTACTTGCTTATGTCTTTTTAATGTTTGTTTTCTAAAGATAATATTTGAGTGGTCTTAAAGCAAAGACTGTTGTATTAGATCTTTCTGACAAATCATTTTTCTATATCTTTAGAAACATCTTTTTGTTTATTTGCTTTCTTCTGAGTTATTCCCTATCTAAGATGGCTTCTAGATCTAATCTTGGTATGGAAAACTAGTTGACTGTAATCATTGAAGGACAAGTTGATTTTGAAGAGCTGACGGCTCTTGGCTTTTATTTTCAAAGCACTGCCTCCCACAACGGTTGGGATAGCTTCTTTGATATGATTTATGGTTCTACTTACCCTAACATGATAAAGGAGTTTTAGGTAAATGCTTCCATTCAAGATCTGCATCTAGAATATGTTATTCATTATGTTGTATCTAGAGTTCTTATCACCATCACCCCACATTTATTGCTAATGCAGTAAACTGTGAGGAAGAAGGTGTGGTTGTGGATATGTGTCATACCCTAAATTTTTCCCCACCCAAATCATTCATATGTATTTCACGTCTTCTACATTCATTCGTTTGCATCCATTCATTTGCATAAATTTATCTGTATGATTCACCAATATCTCATCTACATCATATATCATGATCATTTCATCTTATCATAAGATCTCATAATCTATGCATAAGTCAAGACTAATATTCTCCGTGTTTAATTTGCTTTATTTTGTCCAGTCCGTACATTCATCCATTCATGCATTACATGTATGTACTCAGGCAGTTGGTTTTAGTTTCCACTTAACCTTTCTTAGGATTGATTGTTTAAGATTTTCTTTTTTAGGCATTGTCATTAGGATCTCTTTGGTTATTGTTAGTCGATTAAAACCACATTACTTTCATTCTTACATTTTTTACATACTTTTTTCTCTATCATATATGCCCATATTTTGCATCACTTAATGTTTTGCAACATGGTTGTTTAGAGATTCTCATTAAGAGTTTAGTCTTAATTATTTAGGACCATACCTTTGCATTCTATTTCAAAATAGGTTAAGGCTATATGGTTTTGTCTTTTGTTGTTCTTCTTATTATTAGATTCTATAAAAAAAAGTCTTTATGGATTGATGGAAAATAATACTACCTCTGTCCCTAATTATAAGACCCTGTTGAGTTTTTTTCTTGTCCCTTTTTATAAGACCTTCTTCAACTTTCAAAGTGCATTAATTATTATTTTCCAAATATACCCCTAATTATATTACATCTTTTTCTGCAGTAGGTAATAAATACAATTACATACACATTAATTATTTCTCTCTCCTAAGAATAAACTTATAAAATTATACAAAATAGTCAATAAGTTTAATACTCTAATCAACTTTCTTAATTCCCGTGTTTTTCTTATTGGGGTCTTATATTTAGGGACGGAGGTAGTAATAACAATAGAATTTGTTTACAAGCAAGTTAAGAATTCAAAAAGATAATGAATCGTGAACCTTTGTCTAATTTTTTTTTAATTTCTCATTTGTTTATTAATGTTTTTACATCAAAAATCATATTCTACCACAAAACTGAATAATTCAAAAAAAAAAAAAAAAAGAGAAATAAATTCATATTTTATTTACATTTTATTTTACATTAATGTCCAAGACAAAAAGAATTGAATAAAATTACAAAAAAAAAAAAAAAAAGAGGAATAAATTCATATTTTATTTTACATTTTATTTAAATTTTTACATTTAAGAATTGAATAAAATTACAAGACAAAAAGAAAACACTTCCATGTGGGGACCCCTCAAAGATTGCAGTTCGGTTTCACCATGATGTTTCACGCATGAGAAGGCATCTTTTACAATTCAGAAGTTGGTCCTGTACAAAACAGAAGTAGCAACAACAGGTTTAGCATAGTTATAGGAATAAGGACAAATAAAAGTAGTCAAAACAAAATTAAAAAAAACAAAGGTTATCCATTTGAGCAACATATCAGTAGCATAGCAGAATTAACACAAGATTGCCAGAGCCATATCTGTTCTTTTCAAAGGTTATTCAAACTCTTTCCTATTTGTATCACAATATTGAAACCAAACAACCCTAATCACCTGATATAAATGCATAGTAGTGAAGAGCAAGAGGGATGGGACTCAGGGTCAGATAAAATTCAAAAGAACTTATCAGCATTAAAAAAAGCATCCTGATCATCATGAAAAAAAAAAACTAACCACCATCATATGAACAAAAAACCTATCATACTCTGCAGAATACACAAAAGTTCCATTAACTGAAAAACACAACATTATTCGAACCAAGGTTTTAAAAAACGGTCCGCAACCGCGAATACCGCCGTTATGACCGCGAAACGCCGATACCGCACCGTTACGGCCATAATAAAATCTTTATTGAAAATATTATTAGTAATAGTTACTAAATTATATTTATATTTTTGTCACTATATTTATTTTAAATATTTTATAATAATGAAAATATTAATTTAAATTATTATAAACTATCTAACATAAAAATAATTTTTTGTGCAATATTGTGATCCCACCTCGACGATCGTTATTTGCCACTTGTCCTAACCGAAATCGCAAAAGTCTTTACGCGACCACGACGGTATTTTAAAACCTTGATTTGAACAACATAGCAAAATCACCCACATCGGAAACAAAGCAAAAATCAAAAGGAGTAGTAGGAAGGACATCGAGACTTTTACTTGAGATTCAAGCAAGACTTGATTCAGTTGGCATTTCGTCTCACTTTTTTCTTCATACTTCTCAACTGTTGCATCAAATCTTTTCCACTTGTTCATTCTTTTTCGCATCTGATAAGTTGGATATTAAGATGGTAGGAATACTGTTCAGTGTTTGTATGTTTCCATCTGGTTATGATCATCGCGATTCATGTTTTGAAACCCTCATACGATTGTGATTCTGGGCACGGATCTTTGTTTGCTTTGTTCGTCTAGCTCAGGATTTAGGTCATTGAAGCCATGGTTAGAAGCAAGGAAAATAATAGAAAATGAGAGAGATCGTGAAAGTTTTTTTATCTTGAATTAGGATTAGGGAGATGGGAGAATACGAGTCTGAGAGGATAGAATACATTTGGTTTTCATGGATATAGCGATTGAGATGACGAGATCGATTGAGAGAGTAGAGAGATAGAATGGTTTGAGGGAAGAGTGAGGAAAAGAACAGTGTTTTTTCTTCAAGAGTGAACGACCGCTGAAGAAAATGGGATTTAGGGCTCACCATGTGTGAACCGTGTTTTTTGATTGAGCGAACCGGGTCGGATGACCCGACCCATCTCTTCCTGACCCGCGCCCTCATCACCTTGGGCCTTCCCTCATACCCCCATGGCCCATTTGTTATTTATTTTCTTGTTTCTTTTTTGTTTGTTCTATTTATGTTGCTGTTAATTTATTTCTAAACTAAAATAAAAAACAAAAAAAAAAACATTTTCTATCAATTAGATGCATTTAGTTTATTACTTTTTGAATAAATAAAATGAGAACATTTTATTTTAGTAGTTTTTTTTAAATCTCCACCATTTATTTTAAAATCTAATGGTTTAGATTTATTCTCATTTTCTCACATAAAAATGGCATTCTCATATGAAACGTTCCTTTTATATATATATATATATATATATATATATATATAGGTTTATCTTGAACATCCCAAAAAAATAATATAACAAAAAATATATTTATTTTAGGTTTATTTAGATATTTAATTTTTTTCCTTAAATATATAAAAATAATAAATAAATAATAATAATATTATCTTAATAAAAATAAAAATATAATAATATTAATTTAAATAATCGAAATATATATTAGTAATGTTTTTTTAAGTTCTTGGTGTATTTCTATTATCTTTATAGCTTGTTTATCAGTTATTTTTGCTTTCATTTATCATTTTGTATAATTTGTCTAATATTATTAGTATTTCATTAGCTTTATTGCATTTTTATCATTTCCCAATTTTCAAAATATTATTAGTACTTCAAACCATCTTAAAAAAATAATTCTCGATTCAGTGTCGAGCCCATTTTAACACCTTTGTAAGTCGATCGCTTTTAAGCATCGCCATCAACCTCACATAGCTTACTCTTGGACTTTCTTACAATGTGCACCTTTTATTTATTTACACACACACACACACACACACGCACGCATGCACACGCGCGCGCGCACACACACACACACACACACACACTTGTTTTTATATATTTTTGATCTTGTTTATATTTTAAACCTTTCAAATTGCCTAAACCTTAACCCAGCACCAAGTAGGCCTTCCCCTTGATTCATTTCAAATCGCTTCCTAACCCGATTCAAACCCAAATCCTCTTTACAATAATTTGAACAAAAAAGAAGTGGTCTAGCGGCTTATATTCTCTTCTTGAATGCTTGGATACGAGTAGCCTTACTCGGCCATTCAAGTATTCGTCGTTCGTCAAAACACATTAACCTATACTTAAATACTATTTCATTAAAGATGAAAAGAGAGGTGGTCTAGAGCCTTCGATTCTTCTCCTCAGTTATTTGGTTACGAATAGCCTTACTCGATTAGTAAAAAAATTGAAATTTCTTAAAAAACTTATAATTTGATTCATCTCAAACCTTTTTCATAATCAAAACCTTTTTTCTAATAACTTAGATAAAAAAGAAAGTGGTCTAGATTCTTCTATTCCCTTTCCCGAATACTTGGATACGAGTTTCCTTGCTCGGACATTTGAGTATTCGTCATCCACTCAAGATACCCTAACTATATCAAACCCTTTCATAATAAAACCCCTTTCGTAATTGAGAAACCTAACTTTTAAGCAAACACTAACACACACAAGTAACCTAATGTTTCTCGTTGAGTACAACGAACGTGAGGGGTGCTAATACCTCCCCTTGCATAACTGACTCTTGAACCCTGATATTGGTTGCTATGACCATATCTTTGTCTTTATTTTAGGGGCTTTATTCTATATTTTCCCTTTCCTTCTATGGGAATAAATAAAGATTGGTGGCGAATCTGTTAAGTCCATCCCGCAAGTGTGCAATTGCATTTCACGAGATCATTCTCATTTTTCGAGGTATGACAATATGCTCTTTTGGGAATCTTATTTGTCTCCTCACCTTATCTTTGATGATCTCTCCGACCTATCCAATGTTTCAAGTCTCAATTCCAAGACATTAGTCTGGTATCATCTGCTTATCTCAAACTTTCTGCCAAAAAACAAGGATCTAACGTCTTTAGAGATTGGTGAAAGAATTTTTCTACTGCTTCTCAACTCATATCTGAAGATTAACTTCCCTTAAGTTATGTTTGACTATCTAAAAATGACTCTCACTTCCTTTAAAAAGCGAAAGTCATGCATCATTCCTTATGGAAGAGTTCTCTTTAAACTCTTCATTCAACAAAGAGTTGAGATGACTATGATAGAGAATTTATCTAAAGTCTAGGGTATAAGTTAAAGCTTATAGAAACTCTGAAAAATGTTAGCCCATTTAAGGTCAAGGTGGTCTCTGTGGATGGATCTTCTTCTTCTTCTGCTTAGCTATTTTGTTTATTTTGTTTGTTATGTGTTTATCTGTGTAGCTTCTACTTCTTTTTAATAAAAAGTTATTTATTTTCTGTCTTTATCTTTCTTGTTTCCTATGCTGACTGATTTATTAACATAATCACATTTGAAGGATCTAAAAGGCTATTTGTGACAATTGGAAAAGAAAATGGAAACTTTATTCATAAGACATTACAAGATTAGTTCCTAAAAATTATTACATAAGTCTTCAGTACTGATCTTTTTGATAAGTCTCCAAAAAAGTCTTGTAATCTGCATCCCATTCTTCCTCAGTCTCTGGAAGTTTTCCCTCCTCAACAACTCCACCAGAAGTACCTTCTTCATCTGCTTTTGTGCTTTTCTGAATATTTGTAAGTTCTTCAGCCTCCCTCTTATGTTTCTTTCTCTCTTCTCTTGCATCATTTCTCATTGAGTTGCGAATTTCTTTTGCAAAATCCCACTTATCTTCTTTGAATGGTTTCTTTTTCCTATCCATTCTTGTGAATCACTTGTGTTGGGTGATTTGGTTTTGTGTTCTGAATCTATTTTTATAAGGGTCTGGATAGAATCTCTCCTATCTTGAAGAATGTGTTCTTTGAGTCTTGTTCCTATGAGCTTACTGTTTCTTGGAATCCATGTTGTCAAAATCTACCTTTGACCATCTTGAAAAATGTGGTTCATATGCTTATCTGTCATCAGTATCTGCATTTATTATCTTTTTGTTGATAACAAAATGGGCAGAAATTCATGGGAGTATTTAAGAAGGTTTAAAGTATTTTTTAATGCTTTTGATTTATCATGACCCTAATTCTTCAATTATTTTGATAATGCTTTCTTTTGGACATTTTTATTATCAAAATAAGTTTAAATTAACTTGGATAAAACTTAGGGGGAGCTTATAAAACTCAACCTTTGGAATATTAGACTTAGGGGGAGCTTATAAACCTCAGACTCTGATGTTGTCAAGTTAGTTAAAACTGACCAACCATTGTTCTTAAATACATTTGTTTGTAATCATAAAAAAAGGGGGAGATTGTTGGAACAAGATTGTTCATACTCTTTGGGTTTTGACGATAACAAAGTATTTAGAGAATAAATGGGTATACTAACATATGTTCAAGTGTTCAGGATCACATGCTAAGAATTCAACATGAATTAATCATGTTGAAAGCATATGTGAATAAGCAATGTTACTCAGATTCTGAATGATCAGAATCTGGTAACTTTGAACATGTTTATCCGCATCAAAAGGTTCAGACTCTGGTCTACTATTTCAACCTCTAGTGTCAGCTCAGACCCTAAAGGCTTAAGGAGTGTCTGATCCGTACTCTGCACCAAAGTTGACCAGTCTTGTCAAAGCGACAGTTTTCTAGACAGAGTGAACTAGGGTTTGGTTTTTCAAGACTCAAGGTTGGTGATGTGACCTCTTCAGTCTGTTTTACCTTTTGGTAGATACCTAGTTATTCGAAAGCTTATATGAACAATGTTTTTATTCAGTAGACAAAGCTTCTGACCAGATACAACTCTCTAATGTCTCGCTTGGTATTCTTGTTCACTAAGTTTGTTGTTGTTCAAACCCTCCAACGACTCTTTCTCTACCTCTATAAAACAAAGCGAAGATTCAAAGGAAGGTTACAACATCACAAAGCATTGAAAGATCTTGGCATAACTCTGAGCTGTTATTTTTGTAACTGTTATTGCATAAAGATCTTAAAATTTATCATCTTAGATTATCTTAGAAATCTTAGAAAGGTTGAAAACCTTTGTGATTGTTGCACAACTATTATACTTCTGATTGTGTATCAAAGTATAGTAATTACCTTTTCTACTAAACTATTTGTTTAAAGTAAAGGAAGTCTCTTGCCTGCATGCTTCAGCGTTGTAGTGTCTTGTCTGTATACTTGAGAAAAGGAAGTCTCATTCTAGGTTTATTGAGCACGAGTCTCTTACAATGTTGCTTGAGCATAAGTCTCTTTCTAGGTTGATTGAGCATTAAAGTCTCTTGCAAGCGTGCTTGAGCAATTGTAATCTGTTTGGTTATAGTGAAAAGCTATTGTTGAGGCAAGGGGATTGGATTACTCATAGTTGAGGAGAGGAACCTGGATAATATTTGTATGTTGTGTGATTTTAGTTCTGATCATTATATTTCCTCTGCTACTACTAACTCTGATACCAGACTCTAAATGTAGTTTAGATTCTGAAGTTCAGAAATCAGAAGTGATACGATTTTAGGCATACACAATTCAACCCCCTTCCTGTTTATTTTTCTCACCTTCAAACACTCTAAGGTCCAAGTAAATGAATACACAGAGGTGATTTTTGAAAGAGTGAGAATGAGATCATTAATGTTACGACACATGGAAGAGCTATATATGGTAGAAAGTTAAAATCATCCCTGTTTGGTCTGTCGTGCTTTACAAAGAGCCTTCTAATTAGATCTAACATCGAATGATGCTTTGGTAGATATAATCAAATGTCAAATTCTTTATTGAGGCTCCACTTATTTGTTAGTCTTCCATAATGAGGTTTTGGGTTATACCCATGTAATTGGGCATGTTTTACAAGGCCTTTCGGCAACCTGGAACAAATATTATATCTTTTGTGGATATTCTTTTAGATATTATACTTGGATTTACTTAAAAAGAAAATCATAATTTATAACTATAATCCTTAAGAAATTCATGATTATGGATGAACTTCAATTTTACTTTAAAACTAAGTTAATCTAAATTAACTTTGGTGAAGAATTTCCTACCTTAACTCACATTTTCCTCATGTTTGGAATCCATCATCATGTCATTTACCCATACTTTCATCATCAAAATAGTGTTGTGAAAAGAAAACACAAATACATTGTGGCTATTGTTTTACCTTTTTATTTCAAGCTTTATTGCCTTTCATGTTTTGGGACTTTCCATTTGGCACAAATGCATACCTCATAAACACACTCCCTTTCTATTATCTCAAATTTGAAGTTCCCTAGACTAAGTTGTTCACTCAAACACCTGGATATAATTTCCTCAAGGATTTTTTGTGATCTTTTTTCCTTTATCTTTCCTTATGACAAACACAAGCTCTATTACAAATCCCACGAGTATGTGTTCTTAGGATACCCAACCTCACACAAATGCAATATATGTCTTGCCTCGAATGGTAGAATATACATCTCAAAGGATGCTATCTTTAATTAACATTGGTTTTCTCATCTTGACATTTTCAAACCTTTTACTTTGAGTCTCAATCCAAATTGACAATCCAATTATATTCCTGCTTCCATTTCAAGTTTGCATCTCATTACTTTGTTATTGCACATCTACCTAGAATTCTTAAAACTCAACCTAGAGGTCTTAATACTCATATTTCTCCTTCTCGTTCCCTCTCACCAACTCAATCAACAACTAATATCTAACAAACACCCCACACTTATGGTCTACCACCCAATATTGTTCCTTTTCAACCTTTATCTCTTTTTGGTATTTCTTGTTCTAAACTAAGCATTTTTGTAAAACATATTCCCTTCAATACTCCCCTATGCACACCTAATATAAGGATAATATTATTAAGGCAAAATACCTTTTTTGGTCCTTTAACTTTACCTCGGGGTTCATTTTGGTCCCTTAACTTTAAAAAATGTCATATTGGTTCCCTAACTCTTTAAAATCTTCCATATTAGTCCTTTTCGTCTTATTAGCGACGGAAAAAATTCAAAAATCAGTCACTAAATTCGTCGTTAATAAGACAAAAGGACTAATATGGAACATTTTGAAGAGTTAAGGGACTAAAATGACACTTTTTAAAGTTAAGGGACCAAAATGAACCCCGAGGTAAAGTTAAAGGACCAAAAAGAGTATTTTGCCTATTATTAATCATAAACTTCATTCTACTTTTCTTATTTCTCATGCCTAGCCTAAAACCCAAAATATTCCTTGTCTTACCCTACTTGGCGTCATACCCCAAATTTTGACCACAAGATTTCCCATCATTGTGCAAACAATCACCACAATAGGGTGTAGCGATCGATTTTGGACGCGGTTCTTAAGCGCTGGTCGCTCTCTGCGGTTGAGCTTAAAACTACAGGTCGATTCATTTTTTATCCTATTGTGAGCTGATGAAGGAAGGGAAATAGATGTCTCCAATTAACCCAGCTTTGCATACTGAGTTTAAACAGCGGTCTGTTAAGTTACGAATGCTATCAATGTGGGGGGGCCTTTGTACTGGTTATTTGTATTTTCGTCAATACGGTTTTCTTTCTTTTTATCTAGACAGAAGGTTTTTGGCGGGGAACAAGGATTAGGCTGTTAGGACTGATGCTTTTTGATAGGTATGTGAGAGTATGGGATTTTGGTTTTTTGTTGATAGTGCTCGCTAAGATCTTTCTTTCAATCTTATGCCTACGTATTCCCGTTTACCAAAACAGGGAAATCAGAGCGTTCGTAGTTCCTCCTATTCTATGGGAGGAGATTGGTTTTTGGTGTCTTGTTCAAAGCCCAAGACGTGAAGCGAAAGGTGATTTGTATCTTGTTCAAAGCCCAAGATGTGAAGCTGAAAAGTTTATTTGTGTCTTGTTCAAAGCCCAAGACGTGAAGCTAAAAGGGTGTTGACTTTAGAGAGAATTTGTCATCTCTAAAGAGGGGGTTGTATGTCACAACTGTTTATAACGGAGAATTACTTTAACCGGGATATGCGGATCCGTAAATGCCATAATTTCCTTTATAGGGGATTTTAACCTGAAGGAGAAGACTTTAACTCAGTGTAGAGCAATGCCATCTTTCCTTAGGAATTTCTCATGCTAAAAGAGGGACAGTGGCATGGATGTAGATGATCCAGAGGCTTTCCGCTTACAGCGATTAGATGAAGGGGAAATGAGTTGTTAATGTTTGTGTACTGTGAACGAGGCACAGCTTTGATGCTAAAAGGTTGATTGGATCAACCAGTGGTTTTCTTATACAAAGCCTAAGAGGAGGCTATTGGCCCAACAAGAGGGAGTTTTTATGTGTCTCGTACGAAGCCCGAGAGAGAGGCTAAAAGGGTTGACTCAACGAGGGAATCTTTTATACTCAATAAGAGAGTGTTTTTGTATCTCGTACGAAGCCTGAGATGGAGGCTAAAAGGTTTTTGACTCAACGAGGGAGTCTTTTGGTATCTCGTATAAAGCCCGAGATGGAGGCTATTTGACTCAACAAGAGAGTTTTTGTATCTCGTACAAAGCCCGAGGTGGAGGCTATTATTTGTTTGGCTCAATAAGAACCTTTTTGTATCTCGTATAAAGCCCGAGATGGAGGCGAAAAGTTTGACTCAACAAGAGAGTCTTTTGTATCTCGTACGAAGCCCGAGATGGAGGCTAAAGGGGTGATTGACTCAACGAGGGAGTCTCTTATGTGTCTCGTACAAAGCCCGAGAGAGAGGCTAAATGTTGTTTGACTCCGCTGGGGAGAATCATTGTATAAAGCCCAAGAGGAGGCTAAGGTAACTGTTTCAGTTGAGTGACAGATCCAATATACTGATTTTAAAAGAGAAAATCAGTTCTTATATGAGCAACACTGTACTCAGGGATTTGATTTGAGGATCAGGGATATTTCCTTCTCTTTGAGGAAACGGGAAATCCAAAGGGTATTGAGATTGTCCGAGTCTGCGAGTTTCCTTCCTATTTAACGAAGGGGTCACTTGAGAATGTCTTTGAGACTCAAGGAAGTTAGACTGTCCGTGTCTAGAGTTTTATCTTTTGTACTATGCTTTGAGAAACAGTAGTAGACTCTTTGAAAGGACTGTTCTATGAAGATGACTAAGTTCTGTTCCTATACCTCTAGGAGGTCGTTGGGACAATTTGTACGAAGCCCAAGAGGAGGCTGAAAGCTTTTAAGAAGCCGACGGGTCCTTGTACGAAGCCCAAGAGGAGGCTATCATTCCCGGAGGAAGAGATCATTATACGAAGCCTAAGAGGAGGCTGTGAATACTTCTAAGAAGCCGTAGGGTCCTTGTACTAAGCCCAAGAGGAGGCGGGGTTGCTTTTTGGAAGCTTGTGGGTCCTTGTACGATGCCCAAGAGGAGGCCGATACTTTTAAGAAGCCCGTGGGTCCCCAAACCCCGAGAAATTCAAGGCAATGTTATTCACCGAGAATAGATCAAAGTCAGGAAAGTTCGAGAATTTGGAAGAAACTCAAAGATGCCATTCACGGAGAATACATTCATCTCTGGGAGTAGAGTTTCTTGACAATTCCTAATCAGGACAGCCGAAGAGAAGATTGTATCTAGTGATCCTATTTGGGGATCTAGGTGTCTATTTCTATGAATAAACGAAACGGCGTCACCTAGTTCTAGACGTAGTTGCCGGGGAAACTCTAAATATCTATACTATTATTACACAGTTGATATGAGTTTATGAAAGAAGACTTACAGCGAAACAGCCCCACAATATAGTTATATATATATATATATATATATATATATATATATATATGAGTTTATGAAAGGAGACTTACAGTGAAACAACCCCACAATACAGTTATATACATATGAAAGCGGTAAATGAAAGCGGGTAAACACTTACTCGGTTGTAGAGCTTCCATGCTGTTTGGTTAGTTGTTCAACAAAGAAAAGATTGAAAACAACAGTATATTCAAAATCAAAGGAGAAAGTGCTTTGAAATAAAAAGATTTGGAGCTTACAGCTCAAGGAGAGGCCCAGGGTTTTATCAGTGAGCGCACTGTTGAATTTGTACAGAGGGACTTATACAAGTGACTGAGGCCCAAAAAGGTTTTCTGTACAAAGGGATGGGTCTTACACTCTCTCAAGAGGCCCAAAAATTTTTAAAGATAAAGAGTGGGGCTTATAACACGAGGGTAGGCCCAGTTGACTTTTCGTTTAAAAAGTGGCGATCGCGCCGAGGTTTTCTTTTAACGCAGAGGGACTTATACAATAAGTGAGGCCCAAAATGGTTTGGTTAAAAGGGGATTGGGTCTTACACTCTATTAGAGACCCAAAAGTTTTGAATGGGTCTTATAGCTCGAGGAGAGGCCCAAGGGTTATTTTGAAAAGGCGACGATCGCGCCGTTTATTTTTTACGGTATCGGGACTTATACAATACACTGAGGCCCAAAATGTTTTGGTCAAGAAAGGATTGGGTCTTACACTCTATTAGAGGCCCAAAAAGTTTTAAGAAAAAGAAATGGGTCTTACTACTCGAGGGTAGGCCCAGGTTTATTTTAAAAAAGGCGACGATCGCGCCGTTTATTTGAAAATGTACAAGGGGACTTATACAACGAATGAGGCCCAAAAAGGTTTTCTGTACAAGGGTGTTGGGTATTACACTCTAATAGAGGCCCATGAATGTTTGAAAAAGTTTGATGAGGGTTGAATTAATCAAAAACCCTAATTTCATTTTTTAAAGAGCATTTTTCAAAGAAAAATCAAGTAAAAAATGATAAAAAATATCAAATAAAATCATTAATCATGTTATAAACAGTGATTAAGGTTTATGAAAAAGTATTTTATCCACATGAATATTTAAAATCATTTTGGTTTTAAAAATCAAGAAAAAGAAATCATTTTAAAAGCATTTAAAACAATATTTTTGAATATATTAAAAATATATCAAATAATAATATTTTTTGTGATTTTTTGGTGGATTAAAATATTATGGAGTATGAATAACAAGTGTGTAAAACAGATTTGGAAAATGATAATTTTTGCTATGTGAAAAAATTGGTTGAGTTTTGAAGATAAACTAAGAAAAAGAGGAATGTGATGTCACAACATCACTCATGAGACATCACTCATGAGTTTTCAACATCTTTTTTATCAAACTTCCAACACCCATAACTTTCTCAAATCTCAATAGTTTGAGACAAAATTTATATGCATCTGGCCCAGAATTTCACAAGGAATCCAATGGTGGTGGTAGTTTTTTCAGATCATACTCCCTCCTCAAAACCCGATAGTGGTTTTGAAAAGGACCTATAATTGCATTTTCTGTGCTACACTTTGATACAGGCATGGATTACATGGTGAATTAGCCCAAACACAACATATACAACATGTATGAGATGTGTATGATCAGTGGACTTCAAAGCAATGCATGATTTCAAGGATTCCAAGTTGTGATGCTTACCTCTTTTTGAGCTTTTTGGAGTTTTTGTGCAATCTGTCAAGCCTCTTATTCCAGAAATGATTTGATGCTTTAGACACACTCAAATGATCCCTTAGAAGCTTTTAGGATGATTGGAATCAACTGGTACCTGCAAAAACACAAACTGTCCCTTTCTTGCAAAAGGGGTTAAAAGTGACCAAAATAGCAACTCTCTCAAATGGTGTTCCAGATGTTGGGAACCATTTGGGACAGTTCAAGGATGATATTTGGAGTGTGTTTGAGGTTTTATCTGGTTTGGAAAGTGACTGAATCAAGACATGGCTTGAAAAATGCAAAAAAGTGCCATTTTGAGGTTTTAAGAAGTGACTTTGTGATTTTGTGATTACAGGTCACTTGTGATAGTTTTCACAGCTTACATATGATATATATGAGGTGTGTGTGTGATTGATTGTGATGGAAAAGCTCTCAAGCTCAAAAACTCAGAATTACTTGCTTTGGAAGGCAAATTTGAGGTAAAAGAAGAGATTTTGAGGAAAGTATCTGTTTGATGGCTTTGGTGTACTCAAACTGAACACAAATGAGCTCTATTTATAGTAGAGCAAGTTTGTTTTCGCAGTAACAGTGAATGGTGGCTGCAGTAGAGGTTTGGCCAATGTTGGCCAATGAGAATCAAAGTCTCCTCTAGCCATTGACTAGAGGTTAGAGCACAGAGCTTTGGTTCCCTACTTGTTGGAGGAATGTTGACTGAATTCAGTTGCAAATGTGTCAGTCCATGCCACCTCTAAGCATCTATTAAATGCTCCAATCCAAAATTGGAGTCTTGTCCCTCTTTTAGGAATTTTTAGGAATAGCATGCTACTTCTTGTTCCAAGGACTTTGGAGGCTTGGCTCAGTGATTGTCCCCTTTATATTTGATCCTCAGAGGTGTCCAAAGTGATGACAAGGCTTGGAAATTCGTGTGGCACAAGAAATGTGCAAATCTGTCCCATGAAAAATTCAGCTGCAGCAAGCCCTATTGTAAAATTCATAACTCCCTGCTCGAGTATGCTACATGGACGTTCTAGGACTTTCTGGAAAGCTTAGATGTTCGACTTTGGTCTTGGTTCATCTTGCAAAGTCATCAAAAATGGTCTTGAACTTGTGTAGTCAAATCTGTCCTAAAAGCTGTCATGAAAATTCTGCTTTATCAATGCTTCTTGCGAAAATCATATCTCCCTGCTCGAGTATGCTACAAGGACGTTCTATAACTTTCTGGAAATCTGAGACAACGTACTTCAACTTTGATGTTCAAGGTTTGTCTTGAATCAACTTGGATCATGGAGAAAAACATCCTTGAAGTTGGGACATTCTTGCTGAAAAAATATTAATGATGTCCCTATGCAATGTTGAAACATTAGACATTGAACATTAATAATTCCAAACTTTAATCACTTGTATATTTTAATCCACTATGATATTTTGAATTGAAGTGAATTGCATCTTTGATGCTTGTCTTGCATGGTGACAAAGCTTGAAAATTGGGTGGCACAAGAAAAGTGCACAAAATCTGTCCTAAAAAATCAGCTCAAGCAAGGCCTGTTGTGAGGTTCATAACTCCTTGCTCAAGTTGAATTAATGGGAGTTCTAATACATTTTGGAAAGCCCTAATGACATACTTTAACTTTGATGTTTGACTTTGGTCTTGGTTCAGCTTGCAAAGTCATCAAAAATGGTCTTGAACTTGTGTAGTCAAATCTGTCCCAAAAGCTGTCATGAAAATTCTGCTTTATCACTGCTTCTTGCGAAAATCATATCTCCCTGCTCGAGTATGCTACAAGGACGTTCTATAACTTTCTGGAAAGCTGAGACAACGTACTTCAACTTTCATGTTTGACTCCAGACCTGGTTCAACTTGGATCATGGAGAAAAACGTCTTTGAAGTTGGGGCATTCTTGCTGAAAAAATATTAATGATGTCCCTATGCAATGTCAGAACATTGGACATTAAGAATTCCCAACTTTGATCACTTATATCTTTCAATCCTTATGATATTTTGAGTTGATTCCCTCTACAATGTTGAAGTATCAAATACCCTCTTTAAAAGTAGCTCTTACTCAAAATCAATGGATGTTTGGATCAATAGTTACAACCTTGAAAAGTTGTGCACTTGAACATGATTTTAACTTAGAAAAAAATTCTAAGTTTCCTTCAATTTGATCAATTTTGCAATTTTGCATGATTTCTTGATTTAAATTTGATCAAATTAAATCATCCATCATATTTTCTTGAGTATGGCTTGTGAAGCCCAAAGTTGACCAAAAGTTAAACTTTGACTTTTTGCATCAGTTGACTTTGTATTAGATGAACTTGAGGCTTGATCCACTTGAAATGTTGCACTCTTGTGCTTAATTCTTGACGTGGGAGTCCTCTTGATCCTTTATGGATGTTTAAGAGGTTAGACAAGTTGAAGATCATGTCATTCCTTGATTGATCATTTGTCTAAAGGCTCTGAGAGGGCTTGAAACCCTAGTTTGATTGTAGTGAATGCTCAACAATTCCTTGAGGAGATTGATGAGGCACAAAGGTACATCCATATTGTGCTGATGATTTGCACCATGATGGGAAATCTTAGTGGTCAAAATTTGGGGTATGACATAGGGATATACCATTCATGCCACATCAATCTCCTCAAAGATTGTTGAGCTTTCACTACAACCAAGAATTAGGGTTTTGAACCCTCTCAGAGCACTTAGACAAATGATCAATCAAGAAATGACATGATATTCAACTTGTCTAGCCTCTCAAACACCCATAAAGGATCAAAAGGACTCCCACATCAAGAATCAAGTACAAGGTTGCAACATTCCAAGTGGATCAAGCCTCAAGATCGCCAGTGTCACTAAATTAGGGTTTTGGTCGACCAAGACCTTCAGATGAAAGTTTTCCTCTAGGCATGAGCCAATACTTCAAAACATGAGTCAAGAAGCTCCAAGGGACCTCATGAATCCACTCATTAAGTCAAATTAGCATCAGGGGAAGCATTAATCAAAAATCAGGAATTAGGGTTTCTTGACCTAATCCACCCCTAAGTTAACTTTTGAGACAAGACATGGGCAAAGACCTCAAGACACGATTTGAGGACCTCAAATACACCACATTGATCCATTTACAACAATGGATTGATCTAAGAAGCTTGGTCCATAAGTTTCAATTTCATCTGGACCACATTTAGGGTTTTGAAGAAAAAGTCAACTGTATATTTGACTTTTGACCAAGACATGTTCCCATACCTTGGGACATTATTCAAGACACCCTAAAACACCTATGTAATCCATCCATTAGGTTTGAATTAGGTCAAGAACTTGATTGCATAGAGGATCACACAGTTTGATTTTCATCTAACAAAAAAGTCAACTGTGCCTAAAATCAAGTTTGACTTTTTGGATTTTTCACAAATATGGTTCCCCTAAGTCAAGAACAATGTTAATACATGGTTTTGATCATCATTTATCAAGAAAAAACAAGAAAAGTGAGGTACCAACTTTCTAAGTTATGGAACAAAAGTGATTTGGTACCAACTTTGCAAGGTAATAACTCCCAAAACACAAAGCCATTTGCTTCCATCCAAGGCTCAAATGGAATTTCATATGACATACTTCAAACATGTCAACTACATCTCATTCCAAATCATCATGGATTCTGAGTTATGGTTGAATCAAAATCACTAAAAGCATGAAAATGCTTCTTTTTCCAACACTTAGACAAAATTCTGTCCAAGACAGATTTTAGGTAAAACACCAAAACTTGGGAGATGTTTACACCTAGTTAAAAGAAAAATCAATCTCAAATGCAAACATCAAAGTTGTTATACATGTTGCCAACAATCCAAAGAGCTCATTGGCATGAAACAACTTAACTTAAGCCAAGAGTTATGGCTGCCACAAGAGGCATTGTTGCAACTGTTTCCATAACAGTTTGGGAATTAACTTGCCATACACGATTTTGAGTCAAGGGGCAATGATCAGAAGAGCTAAATACATTTAATATGATCATCACAACTCAGATCAAACCTGCAAAATTAGGCTGAGATGCCAAGAGTTTCTCATTTTGAATTGATGAGTTTTGGCATATATGCCTTGAATTCAAAGGGTAATAATGTGAAATAGTGCATAGTCAAGATTCACACTCCTTGTTGTCAAGTTGCTCCAATAAACAACATTTAAAAGGACTGCAGAATGTGGATTGAGTCAATACATAGCTGAGCTATTTGGGACTGCTATTGTACCTTGTGTAAGAAGCAATTATGCCAAGCCAAGACCATTGAATTCAGTTCTTATCCTTCAAGTTCCAACTGTTCATGCTTGATAAATCTATTCACCTGTAAATAGAGTTATCTTCTGATGTTTACAAACACACCAAAGCAACTTACAACATAGATTTCTCTCATTTCCTTCTTAAACAAAAAAACTCCATTTTCTTGAGAATGCACTATCGGGTTTTGAGTTGGAGACCAATGCAACTCAAACCAATGGCTCACGCACCTCATATACAACATATAGAAGTGATCTAAACCTCTAAATCACATCTGTAACATCCAGATCATCATCTCTATAGTTCACTTGATCAAGTTGCAGTTGGATTCGAGCTACTCAATTCAGAGGGATTCAAGCCATTCCAATCATTGTAACACAATCCTTGAGGCCTAAGGAAGCTATCCAGATCATTATTTCGCTTTTGTAACACCTCTACAATAGAATTCGATTCCTTCTTGCAGAGGTAAGCCTTGAACTTTCAAACTCATTAATGCATGCATCATAAACATGTTCTCAAGTTACCAATGTGTTCCTGGATGCTCATAGATCATTTTCCCTAAATCAATTGCTACTTATCATGCTTGTATAAGATTTCATATAGCTCTTGCATTTTTTAGGGTTCATCTGATTATAACATGTTATCTCTTGATTCACTTAATTTAAATAAAATTGAATAGAGCCATCATGTTCCTTGTTAAAAAACGAACAATTTTCATTTTTACATCTTTCAAAATGATTAAGAAACAAGGAAGATAGCATGCTTCATGCAAATCTGATATTGGTCCAAGGAAGAAGATGGCCATGGCGCCATTTTTCAGGTTTTTAGAACCAAACATAGTATATATTATACACTTGCCAATATATGTTTGAATTGGCATTGCGCCCTAGTGGAAACACTAGTATTTGTGTGTGTGTAGCGAGCGAGAGGTCTGTGGTTCGAATCCCCCTCGCCCCAGACCTTTTGGTATTTTTTAAACCATTTTCAAAGGAGAATTTTACATATTATTTACCCTTTCCATTCTCTATCAGCCAACGCACCTGGCTCAGTTGGTAAAGTTTTAAACCCTCGTGGGTTCAAACCTTGGGAGGACCATCCTATTTTTTACCACTTATTCTTTTCACTTCTTTTTTCACAATTTCTTAATAACTTCAACAATTAATTTCTCTTTCAATTTCAATCATTTTTGAATGATTCTTTTTTTCAAAATTCACAAATATGTTGAAGTATTTTATTCCATAAAAAACTCAAAAAGGATATTATTTATTTAATATATTTTGTTTTTTTAAAGAATTCCTTTTAATTGTTTTATAAACATTTTAAAAATTCTTTCGCTTGATCTTTCAAATTCAATTTATTTTTCAAAACACTTTTGGGCCTCTAGTAGAGTGTAAGACCCATCCTTTGTCACATAAATAAATTTTGGGCTTCAGTCACTGAATAAGTCCCACTGTGTTTTCCAAAACCGTGGCGCGATCGTCGCCTTTTAAACAAAAACAATTTGGGTCTCCCTTTGGTTGTAAGTCCCATCTTCCTTTAAAAAAACATTCTTGGGCCTCTTGATAGAGTGTAAGTCCCATCCCTTTGTAAATAAACCATTTTTGGGCCTCAGTCATTGTATAAGTCCCGGTATAAATCTTCAAAATAACAATGCAATCATTGTTTTCATCTGGGTCTCTTCTTGAGTGTAAGCCCCAAACTTCATTTTAAAACAACTTTCTTTTTTTATTTATATTCAAATTCAAAGTGTTATAATTTTTTTTTTCAATTTCTTGACTAACTAACCATACAGCTGTGGTTACAATGCTGGAGCTTGCACACCTGTAAGTTCTACTATTTTTTTTATATACATACTGGTTTATATATTTTTATCTGTATATGTATGCCTGTATATACTTGCTTATAGTTTTTCCCAGCAATTAGGTCTAGTTTTAAATCAAACCAGTAGTTACTCTTTCAACACAGTCAAAACTAGTTCCCCATAGGAAATTCCAGATACATTCTTGCCTCCCCTTGGGCTTATATAATATGGAACAGATAAAGGAATTATTCCCGGTGAAACTTTTCTCAAAACTATCACAACTTAGAAATATCTGTACAAGAAATTCACTTCCCCAAAGAGGATTATTCCCGATGAAACCTCTTTTGAATTTCTTCAAACCCTAGAACTGTTCACTAAAGAAAGGATTATTCCCAGTGAAATTTTTCTTGAACTTTTCTTAGGTTTGGACCCACAGGCTGTGAAGGCAAGCTTCTCAATGGTTTTGATGAAGACAACATTATTCATTCAAGATGTTATGCTTGCTAAAAAAGAATGGATCAAGACATTGAAGTTAGCACAAAGTTTTTAATTTTTACAAGTCTTGAAGAATTCTCAAGTATAATCAAGGTATAACTCTCACTTATCAATATGGTTGCATACAAGTGTTCAAAAGTGTCTCAAGCATGCAATATATATTGATAAAATAGTTCTCAAAATAATCTTCAAAATTCATTTGCATACATGGCTCATGTGGTTGAAAATATATCATTTTTTCTAGCTTTAAAAAAAAAACAAAATATTTTTATCATACATTTGAAACTTTATTTACTTTATTTATTTATTTGTTTTTTTTTTATTTTGAACCATGTTAAATCACTTTCAAATATAATCTATTGATTTGGGTAAATCAATAGATGTTGTATAAAATTGGTTCAAATACTTAGACAAATTTTTTAATTATTTAATTTATTTAAACATTCAGTTTTTGGTAAATTATGGCGTTTTTAACTGTCGTAACAGCACCAGACACCGCCATAATTCACACCGTTCTGAACCAGTATTTTAAATTTTAAATTTCATAATTATTTGGTAAATTGCGGCGTTTTGAACCGACGTAACTAACCAAAATAACCGCCACAATTTACAGCGTGTTTTATTTTTGATTTTTTTTTGCACCTTACACTTGGTGCAACCGATTGTCGTTCTGATGCAATCGATTGCACCTGAAGTTTTTTTGAAAAATTCTTTGTTTAAAAGCACATTTTCATGATACCTCTTGCTTGCATCTTTTCCATTCATTGTATAATAATTTTCAGAAATTCTTTCAAGCATTGCCTTGATTATTGAATGGGTGCATGCACACTATATATTAATTTCAAAGTTTCTTTTGTGATACACCTCCTTTTGATATAATTTTCAAACATTCAATCACTTATATATTCTTCCATTTTTATCAAAGTGTTCTTCAAACTTTTCTAAGTGAAACTTCTGCATTTAAATTTTCATACTCATTGCATTAGTTTCATTATTATTGAGTCGAACACTTGTATAATCTCATTGAGAGTGATTGTTACAAAAAGGAGAAGATCAATCTTTGGATTGATATATTGAAGAATCAAAGTTTTAACTACTTACTAAAAATTCAGATTTATTTAAAGACACATCTTATTTTAGGATTGTTAAAATAAGATTGTGGAGTTGTATTACCTTGTTGTCTAGGATTGTTGGAAACAAGTGAGTGTTTTGAAGAGGATTGTTCTTCATACACTTAATTACCTATAGGTTAGATAGTAAGCATCATTATTGGTGTGATTAGGCTGTACAATAATTCTAAACTATAGTGAACTCTCTTTCGTGTTGAAGGAGGAGTGGAGTACTCTCGGGCTGTGAGGGGAACCACTATAATTCTCTTGTGTCATTTTTCCTTTCCGCATTTTACTTTCTAGCACTTATCATAAAACGGAAAAATAACCAAGAACCGGTAAAAAGATCGAAGAATTTTTTAAGAACCTAATTCACCCCCCCTCTTAGGCGCATTTACACTTACAATTGGCATCAGAGCAGGTGATAGGTAACCTGTTCCTATACGATTCAGATGGCTTCCACAAACAATGATCTTGTTTTCAAAGACGGTGGTAGTAGCAACAAGCCTCCTTTGTTTTCTGGCCAATACTTCGACTTCTGGAAAATTCGTATGAAGGCACATTTAGAAGCACAAGGAAGTGATATATGGGAGGCTGTTCAAAATGGTCCTTTTATTCCTACAACGGTTTTCAACGGAGTTGGTACGCCAAAACCACAAGCATCATGGGATGAGGATGATAAGAAAAAGGTTCTCTATGACAAAAAGGCAATAAATATTTTACAAAGTGCACTTGGAATGATGAATTCTTCCGCGTCTCAACATGTACAACGACCAAACAAATATGGGACACTCTTGTAGAAACTCACGAAGGAACCGCCGAAGTCAAAAGATCCAGATTGAATACTTTAAGTCAAGAGTACGAGTTATTCAGAATGCAACCAGGAGAATCAATCCTCGACTTGCAGAAAAGATTTGTGCATTTGACAAATCACTTGAATGCACTTGGTAAGACACTAACAAATGATGAACTTAATCTTAAAGTGCTTAGGTCTTTAACAAGAGAGTGGCAACCCAAAGTGACGGCGATTTCCGAGAAGAAAAGTTTATCAACA
Organism: Lathyrus tuberosus; assembly: GCA_022829125.1. NCBI lineage: Eukaryota > Viridiplantae > Streptophyta > Magnoliopsida > Fabales > Fabaceae > Lathyrus > Lathyrus tuberosus. The sequence continues at coordinate 376,759 of JALAZF010000563.1, forward strand.
ATGACATCCGCTACTCTATTCGGAAAGCTTCAAGAATATGAGACGGAACTTGGACTATTGGAGAAACGTGAGAACCAAGAAAAGAAATCCAAGAGCATTGCCTTAAAAGTTGAATCTAAAGTTGTGAAGAAAGAAGACAATCCCGAAGAGGACGAAAACTTTATGCTCCTTGTAAAAAGACTAGGAAAATACTTCAGTGCAAAAAATAATATTGGAAACTCTAGTTTCACAAGAAGAAAGAAGTCCTCAAAGAACAAAGAAAAAGAAGCATCAACATCCAATGGAGACATTATATGCTATGAATGTGGAAAGCAAGGCCACATCAAACCGGAATGTCCCAAACTCGCAAAGAATCGTGACAACAAAGGAAAGAAGGATTACAAAAAGAAAGCCTACATTGCTTGGGATGACAATGAAATAAGTTCTTCATCGGACTCCGATAGTGATCAAAGTGCAAATCTAGCATTGATGGCATCACATCATTCCGACGATGAAGACGATGAGGTTAGTAGTAACTTTTCAATTTATGATAATGATGCTCAAGGAGCAATTGATGAACTTTTAAGTGAATGCAAAATTCTATATAAAACCATCTCATCTCAAAAGAAACAAATATCCATCTTGGAAGAAAATATTGAGAAAATGGAAAATAAGTTCAAAGATGAAAAAGAAGAATTAATCAAGAATTTTGCATGCACTAAATGTGAGTCACTTGCTTTTCAAATAGTTCAAATGAAAAGAGTCCTAGAATGATATGAGAAAGGACAAGTTGGATTGGAACATGTTCTTAGTAGTCAAAGATACTCAAATGATAAAAGTGGTCTAGGTTACTCAAGATTTTCTAAACAAACTTCTAACAAGACCATTTTTGTAAAAGCTAAAGAACAAATTCCTTTAGAGAAAAGTGACAAGCCTAAAATGGTTCAACAATATAACAAAAGGAAAAGAAATAATAAGAAGAAGTCTTATAATAAGATGAAATCTTATCCCCCTAGATATAAAAGCAACTTTGAGCCTACATGTTTCTATTGTGGTATTAAAGGTCATACTCCTAATGCATGTTATATTAGAAACTTTAGTGTTACTCAAGGCCATTATGTATGGGTCAAGAAAGGAACTAACTTTGAAGGACCCAAGGAAATTTGGGTACCTAATAAAATGTAACTCTTTTTTGTAGGTATGCTTGAAGACCTCTTCAAATCAATGGTATCTTGATAGTGGATGTTCGAGGCACATGACAGGTGACCTAAGCAAATTTTCACATCTAACGCTTAAGGCCAAAGGATATGTTACTTATGGTGACAACAACAAAGGAAGAATCCTTGGCGTCGGCATCATTGGTTCACCGCCTTCAACAACTATAGAAGATGTACTATATGTGGAAGGTCTAAAGCATAGTCTCCTTAGCATTAGCCAATTGTGTGACCGAGGTTTCAAAGTCAACTTCACTAAAGATGAATGTTTGATTGAAAACAAAGTTACTCATGAAGTTATGCTAAAAGGTAAAAGAGTTAATAACATATTTTTAATTTCCTTAGATAACTTGTCTTTGAATGTTAGGTGTCTCTTGGCAAACAACAATGAATCATGGTTATGGCATAAGAGGTTTGCTCATATTCATATGGAGCACTTGAATAAGTTGATCAAACATGACTTAGTCATTGGATTGCCGAAGATCAAATTCATCAAAGATGGGTTGTGTGGCGCTTGCCAAAAAGGAAAGCAAACCAAATCAACTTTCACATCCAAGAATGTGGTGTCCACAACTAGGCCACTACAATTGTTGCACATGGATCTCTTTGGTCCATCGAGAACAAAAAGCTTCGGAGGTAATGTCTATGCATTAGTTATTGTTGATGATTTCTCTAGATATACTTGGACATTGTTTTTAGTGCAGAAAAGTGATGCTTTCAAAGCCTTCAAGAAGTATGCAAAACAAATACAAAATGAGAAGTCTCTTACAATTGCCTCCATTAGAAGCGACCATGGTGGAGAATTCCAAAATGCCTCATTTGAAGAATTTTGTGAAGACTATGGAATCTCACACAATTTCTCCACACCAAGAACTCCACAACAAAATGGTGTCGTAGAAAGGAAGAATAGATCTTTGGTGGAACTTGCAAGGACAATGCTAAGTGATTCAAATCTTCCTAAGTATTTTTGGGCGGATGCGGTGAGCACGGCATGTTTTGTAAGTAACCGTGTCAATATTAGGCCTATTCTCAAGAAAACCCCTTATGAACTTTTCAAAGGGAGAAAACCAAATATTTCTTTCTTTCATATTTTTGGATGCAAGTGCTTTGTCCTAAACAACGACAAAGACAACCTTGGTAAGTTTGACGAGAAATCCGATGAAGGTATTTTTCTTGGCTACTCTCTCTCTAGTAAGGCATTTAGAATTTATAATAAAAGAACTTTAACTATAGAAGAATCTATGCATGTCAAATTTGATGAATCTAACCCCTCGAAAGAGGACATTATTGTTTGTGATAATGATGATGATCTTGTAGAAATTCACAAAGAAGATACTTCTAAAGACTTCATTGAAAATCTAGAAGAAAAACAAGAAGAACATCATGATGAACCGATTCAACAAAAGTCGATCAACAATGATCTACCAAAAGAATGGAGAACACATAGGGATCATCCAATAGACAAAGTCTTCGGAGACATTAGTCAAGGTGTAGCAACAAGATTGAATCTAAAGGATGCATGCTTAAATATGGCATTTGTTTCTCAAATCGAACCATCTAAAGTTAATGAAGCCTTGAATGACGGCCAATGGATATGTGCGATGCAAGAAGAATTGAATCAATTCGAGAGAAATCAAGTTTGGGAACTTGTTCCAAAACCAAATGACAAACACATCATTGGAACAAGATGGGTATTTAAGAACAAACTTGGCGAAAATGGAATTATTATTCGTAACAAAGCAAGATTGGTGGCTCAAGGGTACAATCAAGAAGAAGGAATTGACTTTGAAGAAACATTCGCTCCGGTTGCAAGGTTAGAAGCTATTCGTCTATTACTTGCTTATGCTTGCTCAATGAATTTTCAGTTATTTCAAATGGACGTCAAAAGCGCCTTCCTAAACGGATATATCAACGAAGAAGTCTATGTCAAACAACCTCCGGGTTTTGAAGACTTCAAGCATCCTTCACATGTATACAAGTTGAAGAAAGCTCTCTATGGTTTAAAACAAGCACCAAGGGCATGGTATGATCGTCTAAGTAATTTCTTATGCGAAAAAGGTTTTGAAAAAGGCAAGGTAGACAAGACTTTGTTCATTAAGAGGATTAAGAATAATACCTTACTTGTTCAAGTGTACGTGGACGACATTATCTTTGGTTCAACAAACAATCAACTATGTGAAGAATTTGCTTCAATGATGCAAGGCGAGTTTGAAATGTCTATGATGGGAAAAATGAATTATTTCCTTGGATTACAAATCAAGCAACAAAAGGACGGAATCTTCATTAACCAATCAAAGTATTGCAAAGAATTATTAAAGAGATTTGATATGGATGGTTGTAAAGCTATGTCAACCCCAATGGGATCCGGAACCTATGTTGATCAAGATGAATCGGGCGCTTCCATTGATATTACGAAGTATCGAGGTATGATTGGTTCTTTATTATATTTGACGGCAAGCCGTCCTGACATAATGTTTAGTGTGTGTTTATGTGCTCGCTTCCAAGCAAATCCAAAGGAGTCACATCTCACGGCGGTCAAAAGAATCATGAAGTATCTCAAGGGAACGACAAATGTTGGCTTATGGTACCCTAAAGGTAGTGTTTGTACTTTAATCGGTTATTCTGACGCGGATTATGCAGGTTGTAAAACAAATAGAAAAAGCACAAGTGGAACATGTCATATCCTCGGAAATGCACTAGTCTTGTGGTCATGTAAGAAACAAGCATGCGTTGCTCTTAGTACGGCCGAAGCAGAGTACATAGCAGCGGGAAGTTGTTGTGCACAAAATCTTTGGCTAAAGCAACAATTAAGCGACTATGGAATCGATCTTGGATGCGTACCACTTCGATACGACAACACAAGTGCAATTAATATTACAAAGAATCCCGTCATGCACTCAAGAACCAAACACATAGACATTCGACATCATTTTCTACGTGATCATGTGCTTAAAGGAGATGTTGAAGTCACATTTGTAGATACACATAATCAACTAGCGAACATTTTCACAAAACCACTCGCAAAAGAACAATTCTTCAAGATTCGTCGAGAACTTGGCATTTTAGATGAAGGTGACATTTAAATCTTCAAATATTTATTCATTATATGATATAATGAAGTCAAGACTTCAAAATCATGTTCTGGCAAGGATAAATGTTTGATGAAGTCTTTCATGAGGTAAAACTCATAGGTAAAAATTATTTTTCATTTTTCAAGATTTCTTTATATATTTCAAGTCTTTTCCCATCCTTTTTGCTAATGACAAAGGGGGAGAAGATGTATGTGTTTGTGTTTGTTTTTCTCTAACAAAATGCAGCTAGCAAAGACACTCTAAATCATGAATTTAGGGGGAGCATTGATCAAGGGGGAGCCTTTTGTGTTAGAGAAACAAGATTAAAGCAAATTTACAAAATTGGGTTGTCATCATCAAAAAGGGGGAGAATGTGAAGGCAAGCTTCTCAATGGTTTTGATGAAGACAACATTATTCATTCAAGATGTTATGCTTGCTCAAAAAGAATGGATCAAGACATTGAAGTTAGCACAAAGTTTTTAATTTTTACAAGTCTTGAAGAATTCTCAAGTATAATCAAGGTATAACTCTCACTTATCAATATGGTTGCTTACAAGTGTTCAAAAGTGTCTCAAGCATGCAATATATATTGATAAAATAGTTCTCAAAATAATCTTCAAAATTCATTTGCATACATGGTTCATGTGGTTGAAAATATATCATTTTTTCTAGCATTAAAAAAAAAACAAAATATTTTTATCATACATTTGAAACTTTATTTACTTTATTTATTTATTTGTTTTTTTTATTTTGAACCATGTTAAATCACTTTCAAATATAATCTATTGATTTGGGTAAATCAATAGATGTTGTATAAAATTGGTTCAAATACTTAGACAAATTTTTTAATTATTTAATTTATTTAAACATTCAGTTTTTGGTAAATTATGGCGTTTTTAACTGTCGTAACAGCACCAGAAACCGCCATAATTCACACCGTTCTGAACCAGTATTTTAAATTTTAAATTTCAAAATTATTTGGTAAATTGCGGAGTTTTGAACCGACGTAACTAACCAAAATAACCGCTACAATTTACAGCGTGTTTTATTTTTGAATTTTTTGTGCACGTTACACTTGGTGCAACCGATTGTCGTTCTGATGCAATCGATTGCACCTGAAGTTTTTTTGAAAAATTCTTTGTTTAAAAGCACCTTTTCATGATACCTCTTGCTTGCATCTTTTCCATTCATTGTATAATAATTTTTAGAAATTCTTTCAAGCATTGCCTTGATTATTGAATGGGTGCATGCACACTATATATTAATTTCAAAGTTTCTTTTGTGATACACCTCCTTTTGATATAATTTTCAAACATTCAATCACTTATATATTCTTCCATTTTTATCAAAGTGTTCTTCAAACTTTTCTAAGTGAAACTTCTGCACTTAAACTTTCATACTCATTGCATTAGTTTCATTATTATTGAGTCGAACACTTGTATAATCTCATTGAGAGTGATTGTTACAAAAAGGAGAAGATCAATCTTTGGATTGATATATTGAAGAATCAAAGTTTTAACTACTTACTAAAAATTCAGATTTATTTAAAGACACATCTTATTTTAGGATTGTTAAAATAAGATTGTGGAGTTGTATTACCTTGTTGTCCAGGATTGTTGGAAACAAGTGAGTGTTTTGAAGAGGATTGTTCTTCATACACTTAATTACCTATAGGTTAGATAGTAAGCATCACTATTGGTGTGATTAGGCTGTACAATAATTCTAAACTATAGTGAACTCTCTTTCGTGTTGAAGGAGGAGTGGAGTACTCTCGGGCTGTGAGGGGAACCACTATAATTCTCTTGTGTCATTTTTCCTTTCCGCATTTTACTTTCCAGCACTTATCATAAAACGGAAAAATAACCAAGAACCGGTAAAAAGATCGAAGAATTTTTTAAGAACCTAATTCACCCCCCCTCTTAGGCGCATTTACACTTACAATTGGCATCAGAGCAGGTGATAGGTAACCTGTTCCTATACGATTCAGATGGCTTCCGCAAACAATGATCTTGTTTTCAAAGACGGTGGTAGTAGCAACAAGCCTCCTTTGTTTTCTGGCCAATACTTCGACTTCTGGAAAATTCGTATGAAGGTACATATAGAAGCACAAGGAAGTGATATATGGGAGGCTGTTCAAAATGGTCCTTTTATTCCTACAACGGTTTTCAACGGAGTTGGTACGCCAAAACCACAAGCATCATGGGATGAGGATGATAAGAAAAAGGTTCTCTATGACAAAAAGGCAATAAATATTTTACAAAGTGCACTTGGAATGGATGAATTCTTCCGCGTCTCAACATGTACAACGGCCAAACAAATATGGGACACTCTTGTAGAAACTCACGAAGGAACCGCCGAAGTCAAAAGATCCAGATTGAATACTTTAAGTCAAGAGAACGAGTTATTCAGAATGCAACCAGGAGAATCAATCCTCGACTTGCAGAAAAGATTCGTGCATTTGACAAATCACTTTAATGCACTTGATAAGACACTAACAAATGATGAACTTAATCTTAAAGTGCTTAGGTCTTTAACAAGAGAGTGGCAACCCAAAGTAACGGCGATTTCCAAGAAGAAAAGTTTATCAACAATGACATCCGCTACTCTATTCGGAAAGCTTCAAGAATATGAGACGGAACTTGGACTATTGGAGAAACGTGAGAACCAAGAAAAGAAATCCAAGAGCATTGCCTTAAAAGTTGAATCTAAAGTTGTGAAGGAAGAAGACAATCCCGAAGAGGACGAAAACTTTATGCTCCTTGTAAAAAGACTAGGAAAATACTTCAGTGCAAAAAATAATATTGGAAACTCTAGTTTCACAAGAAGAAAGAAGTCCTCAAAGAACAAAGAAAAAGAAGCATCAACATCCAATGGAGACATTATATGCTATGAATGTGGAAAGCAAGGCCACATCAAACCGGAATGTCCCAAACTCGCAAAGAATCGTGACAACAAAGGAAAGAAGGATTACAAAAAGAAAGCCTACATTGCTTGGGATGACAATGAAATAAGTTCTTCATCGGACTCCGATAGTGATCAAAGCGCAAATCTAGCATTGATGGCATCACATCATTCCGACGATGAAGACGATGAGGTTAGTAGTAACTTTTCAATTTATGATAATGATGCTCAAGGAGCAATTGATGAACTTTTAAGTGAATGCAAAATTCTATATAAAACCATCTCATCTCAAAAGAAACAAATATCCATCTTGGAAGAAAATATTGAGAAAATGGAAAATAAGTTCAAAGATGAAAAAGAAGAATTAATCAAGAATTTTGCATGCACTAAATGTGAGTCACTTGTTTTTCAAATAGTTCAAATGAAAAGAGTCCTAGAAAGATATGAGAAAGGACAAGTTGGATTGGAACATGTTCTTAGTAGTCAAAGATACTCAAATGATAAAAGTGGTCTAGGTTACTCAAGATTTTCTAAACAAACTTCTAACAAGACCATTTTTGTAAAAGCTAAAGAACAAATTCCTTTAGAGAAAAGTGACAAGCCTAAAATGGTTCAACAATATAACAAAAGGAAAAGAAATAATAAGAAGAAGTCTTATAATAAGAAGAAATCTTATCCCCCTAGATATAAAAGCAACTTTGAGCCTACATGTTTCTATTGTGGTATTAAAGGTCATACTCCTAATGCATGTTATATTAGAAACTTTAGTGTTGCTCAAGGCCATTATGTATGGGTCAAGAAAGGAACTAACTTTGAAGGACCCAAGGCAATTTGGGTACCTAATAAAACGTAACTCTTTTTTGTAGGTATGCTTGAAGACCTCTTCAAATCAATGGTATCTTGATAGTGGATGTTCGAGGCACATGACAGGTGACCTAAGCAAATTTTAACATCTAACGCTTAAGGCCAAAGGATATGTTACTTATGGTGACAACAACAAAGGAAGAATCCTTGGCGTCGGCATCATTGGTTCACCGCCTTCAACAACTATAGAAGATGTCCTATATGTGGAAGGTCTAAATCATAGTCTCCTTAGCATTAGCCAATTGTGTGACCGAGGTTTCAAAGTCAACTTCACTAAAGATGAATGTTTGATTGAAAACAAAGTTACTCATGAAGTTATGCTAAAAGGTAAAAGAGTTAATAACATATTTTTAATTTCCTTAGATAACTTGTCTTTGAATGTTAGGTGTCTCTTGGAAAACAACAATGAATCATGGTTATGGCATAAGAGGTTTGCTCATATTCATATGGAGCACTTGAATAAGTTGATCAAACATGACTTAGTCATTGGATTGCCGAAGATCAAATTCATCAGAGATGGGTTGTGTGGCACTTGCCAAAAAGGAAAGCAAACCAAATCAACTTTCACATCCAAGAATGTGGTGTCCACAACTAGGCCACTACAATTGTTGCACATGGATCTCTTTGGTCCATCGAGAACAAAAAGCTTCGGAGGTAATGTCTATGCATTAGTTATTGTTGATGATTTCTCTAGATATACTTGGACATTGTTTTTAGTGCAGAAAAGTGATGCTTTCAAAGCCTTCAAGAAGTATGCAAAACAAATACAAAATGAGAAGTCTCTTACAATTGCCTCCATTAGAAGCGACCATGGTGGAGAATTCCAAAATGCCTCATTTGAAGAATTTTGTGAAGAACATGGAATCTCACACAATTTCTCCGCACCAAGAACTCCACAACAAAATGGTGTCGTAGAAAGGAAGAATAGATCTTTGGTGGAACTTGCAAGGACAATGCTAAGTGATTCAAATCTTCCTAAGTATTTTTGGGCGGATGCGGTGAGCACGGCATGTTTGGTAAGTAACCGTGTCAATATTAGGCCTATTCTCAAGAAAACCCCTTATGAACTTTTCAAAGGGAGAAAACCAAATATTTCTTTCTTTCATATTTTTGGATGCAAGTGCTTTGTCCTAAACAACGACAAAGACAACCTTGGTAAGTTTGACGAGAAATCCGATGAAGGTATTTTTCTCGGCTACTCTCTCTCTAGTAAGGCATTTAGAATTTATAATAAAAGAACTTTAACTATAGAAGAATCTATGCATGTCAAATTTGATGAATCTAACCCCTCGAAAGAGGACATTATTGTTTGTGATAATGATGATGATCTTGTAGAAACTCACAAAGAAGATACTTCTAAAGACTTCATTGAAAATCTAGAAGAAAAACAAGAAGAACATCATGATGAACCGATTCAACAAAAGTCGATCAACAATGATCTACCAAAAGAATGGAGAACACATAGGGATCATCCAATAGATAAAGTCATCGGAGACATTAGTCAAGGTGTAGCAACAAGATTGAATCTAAAGGATGCATGCTTAAATATGGCATTTGTTTCTCAAATCGAACCATCTAAAGTTAATGAAGCCTTGAATGACGACCAATGGATATGTGCGATGCAAGAAGAATTGAATCAATTCGAGAGAAATCAAGTTTGGGAACTTGTTCCAAAACCAAATGACAAACACATCATTGGAACAAGATGGGTATTTAAGAATAAACTTGACGAAAATGGAATTATTATTCATAACAAAGCAAGATTGGTGGCTCAAGGGTACAATCAAGAAGAAGGAATTGACTTTGAAGAAACATTCGCTCCGGTTGCAAGGTTAGAAGCTATTCGTCTATTACTTGCTTATGCTTGCTCAATGAATTTTCAGTTATTTCAAATGGACGTCAAAAGCGCCTTCCTAAACGGATATATCAACGAAGAAGTCTATGTCAAACAACCTCCGGGTTTTGAAGACTTCAAGCATCCTTCACATGTATACAAGTTGAAGAAAGCTCTCTATGGTTTAAAACAAGCACCAAGGGCATGGTATGATCGTCTAAGTAATTTCTTATGCGAAAAAGGTTTTGAAAAAGGCAAGGTAGACAAGACTTTGTTCATTAAGAGGATTAAGAATAATACCTTACTTGTTCAAGTGTACGTGGACGACATTATCTTTGGTTCAACAAACAATCAACTATGTGAAGAATTTGCTTCAATGATGCAAGGCGAGTTTGAAATGTCTATGATGGGAAAAATGAATTATTTCCTTGGATTACAAATCAAGCAACAAAAGGACGGAATCTTCATTAACCAATCAAAGTATTGCAAAGAATTATTAAAGAGATTTGATATGGATGGTTGTAAAGCTATGTCAACCCCAATGGGATCCGGAACCTATGTTGATCAAGATGAATCGGACGCTTCCATTGATATTACGAAGTATCGAGGTATGATTGGTTCTTTATTATATTTGACGGCAAGTCGTCCTGACATAATGTTTAGTGTGTGTTTATGTGCTCGCTTCCAAGCAAATCCAAAGGAGTCTCATCTCACGGCGGTCAAAAGAATCATGAAGTATCTCAAGGGAACGACAAATGTTGGCTTATGGTACCCTAAAGGTAGTGTTTGTACTTTAATCGGTTATTCTGACGCGGATTATGCAGGTTGTAAAACAAATAGAAAAAGCACAAGTGAAACATGTCATATCCTCGGAAATGCACTAGTCTTGTGGTCATGTAAGAAACAAGCATGCGTTGCTCTTAGTACGGCCGAAGCAGAGTACATAGCAGCGGGAAGTTGTTGTGCACAAAATCTTTGGCTAAAGCAACAATTAAGCGACTATGGAATCGATCTTGGATGCGTACCACTTCGATACGACAACACAAGTGCAATTAATATTACAAAGAATCCCGTCATGCACTCAAGAACCAAACACATAGACATTCGACATCATTTTCTACGTGATCATGTGCTTAAAGGAGATGTTGAAGTCACATTTGTAGATACACATAATCAACTAGCGGACATTTTCACAAAACCACTCGCAAAAGAACAATTCTTCAAGATTCGTCGAGAACTTGGCATTTTAGATGAAGGTGACATTTAAATCTTCAAATATTTATTCATTATATGATATAATGAAGTCAAGACTTCAAAATCATGTTCTGGCAAGGATAAATGTTTGATGAAGTCTTTCATGAGGTAAAACTCATAGGTAAAAATTATTTTTCATTTTTCAAGATTTCTTTATATATTTCAAGTCTTTTCCCATCCTTTTTGCTAATGACAAAGGGGGAGAAGATGTATGTGTTTGTGTTTGTTTTTCTCTAACAAAATGCAGCTAGCAAAGACACTCTAAATCATGAATTTAGGGGGAGCATTGATCAAGGGGGAGCCTTTTGTGTTAGAGAAACAAGATTAAAGCAAATTTTCAAAATTGGGTTGTCATCATCAAAAAGGGGGAGAATGTGAAGGCAAGCTTCTCAATGGTTTTGATGAAGACAACATTATTCATTCAAGATGTTATGCTTGCTCAAAAAGAATGGATCAAGACATTGAAGTTAGCACAAAGTTTTTAATTTTTACAAGTCTTGAAGAATTCTCAAGTATAATCAAGGTATAACTCTCACTTATCAATATGGTTGCATACAAGTGTTCAAAAGTGTCTCAAGCATGCAATATATATTGATAAAATAGTTCTCAAAATAATCTTCAAAATTCATTTGCATACATGGTTCATGTGGTTGAAAATATATCATTTTTTCTAGCTTTAAAAAAAAAACAAAATATTTTTATCATACATTTGAAACTTTATTTACTTTATTTATTTATTTGTTTTTTTTATTTTGAACCATGTTAAATCACTTTCAAATATAATCTATTGACTTGGGTAAATCAATAGATGTTGTATAAAATTGGTTCAAATACTTAGACAAATTTTTTAATTATTTAATTTATTTAAACATTCAGTTTTTGGTAAATTATGGCGTTTTTAACTGTCGTAACAGAAACCGCCATAATTCACACCGTTCTGAACCAGTATTTTAAATTTTAAATTTCAAAATTATTTGGTAAATTGCGGCGTTTTGAACCGACGTAACTAACCAAAATAACCGCCACAATTTACAGCGTGTTTTATTTTTGAATTTCTTTTTGCACGTTACACTTGGTGCAACCGATTGTTGTTCTGATGCAATCGATTGCACCTGAAGTTTTTTTGAAAAATTCTTTGTTTAAAAGCACATTTTCATGATACCTCTTGCTTGCATCTTTTCCATTCATTGTATAATAATTTTCAGAAATTCTTTCAAGCATTGCCTTGATTATTGAATGGGTGCATGCACACTATATATTAATTTCAAAGTTTCTTTTGTGATACACCTCCTTTTGATATAATTTTCAAACATTCAATCACTTATATATTCTTCCATTTTTATCAAAGTGTTCTTCAAACTTTTCTAAGTGAAACTTCTGCACTTAAACTTTCATACTCATTGCATTAGTTTCATTATTATTGAGTCAAACACTTGTATAATCTCATTGAGAGTGATTGTTACAAAAAGGAGAAGATCAATCTTTGGATTGATATATTGAAGAATCAAAGTTTTAACTACTTACTAAAAATTCAGATTTATTTAAAGACACATCTTATTTTAGGATTGTTAAAATAAGATTGTGGAGTTGTATTACCTTGTTGTCCAGGATTGTTGGAAACAAGTGAGTGTTTTGAAGAGGATTGTTCTTCATACACTTAATTACCTATAGGTTAGATAGTAAGCATCACTATTGGTGTGATTAGGCTGTACAATAATTCTAAACTATAGTGAACTCTCTTTCGTGTTGAAGGAGGAGTGGAGTACTCTCGGGCTGTGAGGGGAACCACTATAATTCTCTTGTGTCATTTTTCCTTTCCGCATTTTACTTTCCAGCACTTATCATAAAACGGAAAAATAACCAAGAACCGGTAAAAAGATCGAAGAATTTTTTAAGAACCTAATTCACCCCCCCCCCCTCCTAGGCGCATTTACACTTACACAGGCTTCCTAAAAGCATCCCCAGCCTCCTCTTGGGCTTTGTACAAGGACCCTTAGGCTTTTTAAAAGTTCTCAGCCTCCTCTTGGGCTTAGTACAAGGACCCAAAGACCTCATACAGGTATAGGACAAAACCTAGTCATCTTTTGCTAGTTCAATCCACCAGAGAGTCAGAACATAGACCAGTTTAGGGTTGATTCTCATCCCTTAAAACATCAGCCTCCTCTTGGGCTTCATACAAAGATCATTCTCTAGTTAAGAGAAAACCTTTTCACACCAGTTGACTTGGAAAGTCTCATCTCCTTTTGGATCTCAAAGAAACCCTCAAATCTCCTAAAGGAAAAGGAGAAACCCTGATCACTTAATCAATATCTAGCAGAGTTAGAACTTCCATAGGTTTGAAAACTCAGTCTTTAAACCTTTCATTCTAATTTCCCCAGCTAAGGTCAACTTACCATCCATACAACACTAACAGAATCAGAACCTTATGGTCTCTGTTATTTCAACTCTTTTGTAATCCTCAGCAAGAGTTGATTCCCCACTTTGGACCTGTCTCTGGATCTCAATAAATCCTCAGCAGAAGCTAGCCTCCTCTTAGGCTTCATATAAGAAATTCCAACCATCCTCCTCTTAGGCTTTGTATAATGATTTTCCCTCAGTTGAGTTAGCCTCGATCTTGGGCTTTACAGATCATATTCTTCAGCTGAGTCAATCAATTCTTTTTGGCCTTAATCTTGGAATTTGTACAAGACAAATAAAACTTCTCCTCAGTGGAGTCAATCATTTTAGCCTCAATCTTGGGCTTTATACAGGACAAACAAAACTTTCCCCCAAAAGAGTCAATCTCTTTTCAGCCTCAATCTTGGGCTTTGTACAAGACATATATAAAACTCCTTAAATAGAGTCAACCTTTTAGCTTCAACCTTGGGCTTTAATCAAGGCACACAAAAATCAACATCCCCTCAGAGGAAATTAAGAGTTATCTCTGTAGGAAGGCATTTCTCTGTATATCACACATCAAAACAGACAATTAAAAAACCCAATCCCAGATAACTACTGTAAGTAGCACACTTGTTGATTCAAAAATCCAACCTGTGGTCCCTCTTTTATTCTGGTAAAAGTCCTATTTCATCTAAACTGTTGTAAGTGGCAAGCCTCTGGTTTATTTACATCCAAGCCAATGTCTCTCTCTTAGCATGAAAGATTCCTAAGGAAAAATGGCATTGCTCAACACTGAGTTAAAGTTTCCTCCTTCAGGACATCTCCCTTGTAAAGGAAATTATGGCATTGCTGGATTTCATATATCCCAGTTAAAGTAATTCCCCTTGATAACCAAATACCCCAACAAACTGTGATGAACAGGTGAGATATCTCCCTTTAGAGATGACAAATTCTCTCTCAAAAAACCCTTTTAGCTTCAATCTTGGGCTTTGAACATGACACAAATACTCATCTAGCTTCAATCTTGGGCTTTGAACAAGACACCAAACATCTTTTTCCTCCCATAGAATAGGAGGAACTACGATTTCTCTGATTTCCCTGTTATCGTTACTGGAATATGTAGGCATAAGATTGCGAAATCTTAGCGAGCACACAAATAAAAAACTTTAGGTCCAGTACCTTACCAAAAACATCGAAAAAACCCGAAAACAACAAAAATACTCTCTCAACATTCCCAAAGGAGAAACTTTCCTAATTTATAAACAGATAAACACCAGTAAGTAGATAATAGAGAAACATGCCAAATAATCTATGGATAACCATATATACAATGGGCAATTAACAAATTCCCTTTGTATAACCTGACCCCGGACCCCCCAATCTCTTAGCATTTGTTAAAGAAAACATTTGAGTGCAAGGTTAGTTTCAGATAGCTTCCCTTTCCTTTCCAGCTTCATAGGATAAATAAGAAATCAGAAAGTAGTACCTAATTCTAACCATTGCTGTAATGTGGTAGCGTCACCGACAAAAATCGTGCGCTACAGAAAAATGGCGACTCTGCTGGGAGTCTTTAGGATTAAAGTTCCTAAGAGGTCTAAGTTGTTTGGCATTTTCTCTCTCTCTCTCTCTCTCTCTCTATATATATATATATATATATATATATATATATATATATATATATATATATATATATATATATATTGTCGCGGCCGGCAAAAATTTCGAGTCGCCATCATATTTTTTCTAACGAAAATAATGATAAACCTAAAAAGCCTTAATCCCAAGGGTAGAGATTCCTAAGGTTCGGGAGTCGGTTAAGTGAAGGGAAGGTGTTAAGCACCCCTCACTTCCATTGTACTCAATGGGATCCACCTTTGAATTTAGGGTATATTTGTTTGTCTAAGTTATAGGAAAACCTAAGTTTTTTATTAATTATACTCGCTAGGGTTGGTTTGCAACCCTATGCCTACGTACCCTCAATTTGAAGGATCAGAGTAACCGTAGTTCACCTCCCCTATTCCTACCCCCTAATCCTATTCCTAAATCCCAAAACCTATCCCTAAATCCCATCCACTATTTATACTCTTGGATAAAGAGTTATATCCCTTAAATCTAGTGTTTATACTCCTAGATGAGGAGTTTTATCCCTTAAATCTCTTAAATCCCTATCCATTATTTAGACTCTCGGAGGAAGAGTTTTATCCCTTAATCCTTTTATTTGTACTCTCGGATATCAAGAGCACTATCTCATTACTACCCCTTAACTAAATTCTTAAACCCTAATTAGAACCCCCTAACATTCATTATAAAATGCCATATTTCCTTTGTAAAATCCCATTTAATATTCCTTAGATGAAACCCCCAAAATTCTTAATAAAACCCCATATGTCATTAAAACCCCAAAAGTGAAACCCCATGTTTTAAAATCAATCCCAAAAATTTAATTAAATCCCCAAAATAACATTTTGAATCCAACCCCACAATCTAATTTAAATTCTCAATAATAAATTAAATCCCAAAGTTATTAGAATGAACCCCAAGAAAATTTAATAAAATACAACCCCAAAATTGACATTTTAATCCCTAAAAATTACTTAGTAATTCCAATCCCAAAAATATTTAATTTCAATCCCAAAATTTATTTAATAATTTCAATCTCAAAATAAATTAACTTATTTAGTAAAATAGTAATAAACTCCCAATTTTTAAAATTTAACTCCATATTTTAAAGATATATTAATAATCCCTTAAATATAATAATAATATCAAAATCCATGTTTTAAATCCCGAAAATATGCTCCATGATATATATCACCCACAAAATAAATTAATAATGGTTTCCCTTTAATTGAATAAACCCATAATTAAACCACTTTTTTAATCTACATTTTAAAATATATTAATGATAATCCCTTTTTAAACCCAAAATAATGGTATTATAACCATATTTAAAACCCCAAAAATATAATTAAATTTCAAGGTATAAATCTTAAAAATAATTAGTGCAAGAACCCTATTAAAAAAATAAGAAAAATATCCTTATTTATTTTAAAATATTAATACCTTTATCCAAATCAATTCCTCAAAAGTTTTCCCCCTTAAATGTTAAAAGAAATATTAATCTCCAAATAATTTTTATTAAACTTGTGTGTTAAACCCAATAATTATTTAATATTTAAAATAATTATTACAACCCACAAAAACAAATAATTACTAAACAAATTCCATTAATGCTAAATTACTAATAACTAAATTATTATTATTATTTTTTACAATTTAAAATGGTTAAAATATCTTATGATTTTTCCTTGTGAAATTATAATTAATTTATTAGAACAAAACGAAAATTCTATACCAAACACAATCCCTAACCAAACTATCCATAACCAAATAGGTACATGCATCAAACAAAATATATACGGTTTTTATTCGAGCAAAGAGAAACCGACCTACGGGATCGAGGTTTATCCCGGTGAGCAAAATAATTAACCTTTTGAGCTATCTCCTTTTTCCCGCGGTTGATTCATGTCCTTTGATCCCTATCTTTCCCTTTCGTCGATATTTTCCTTCCCCCTTTGCGTTCTTGATCTTAGACTCCTTCTTTGCTCGCACCCTTCTTTGAAAAGATTGATGATTATGGAGGCTTAGGTTTATTTGTTGTTGTTCTTCAGTGTAAAGAACAACAACTTTGAGGTAAGAATATGTGAATTGTGGGTGAGAAAATATGAGAAAAGGAGGTTCAATTTATAGGGTAGAATTAGGTCAAAAAATTGAATGTGATTGTCTAATTTAGGAAGGATGCAATCTGACCTGATTTTCTCTATTTCTTAAGGCCCAAACCAATGAATCTGGATGGATTCATGGCTTGGTAAATTTGAATAAATAATAAAAATAAAAATAAAATAAAAAGTCTAATAATTAAAATGGAAAAAAGATTTGATTTGATTTGACTAATATGATTTTTTGAAGATATTTTCATAAAAACATGATTTTAATGAAAAAATCGATATTTTAAAATATTAATTAATTAAAATATTAAAATTAATATTAAAATAATAAAAAACTATTTTTTGGTTTTTTTTATGGTTCAAAAATAAAATATAAAAGTTAGTAATAAAGGAAAAAACTAAAAGTGGAAAAGGTAGGATTCAAACCCATGCATTTTCCCTTACAATCTTTAGGCCTACTTCTCTACCAAATGGACTATTGTATTTAGTTGAAATGAAAGGCTCCTAATGACTTATTTAACTTTACTAATTAACCCTAATTAATTCTTAACTAATAATAATAGCCACTAAAAAACTTCTAAATATTCTTCTAATAGGTTAGTCCTAAATTTTTCTAAAATGATTATAGCATAAATGCTGAATGTGCTATAATAAATATAAGGAAAGTAATACTATCATAAAGTGATACTGCTATAATAATTTCTAATGATTAATAAATAATTTCTAATGTATTGGAATATAAATAATTTCTAATAAATAAAGTCATATTGCTATAATACTGTCATAATTTCTAATGCATTGGAATATAAATAATATCTAATGAATAAAGTCTAACTGCTATAATACTGCCATAATAAATTAGTCTCAAAAAGAGCTAACTATATAAATAATACTGCTATAATCACATAATTCCTAATGACTATATTAAGCTCTCAAAAAGTGCTCACTATATAATAATGTAGTTACTTTAATAACATGATTTTGTCCAAAGTGATATTGCTACATTCTCATAATTTAATTGTAAATAAGTATTACTTAAATGCTATACTGTTAATACCTTTTGAATGCTCAACATGATTCCCGTCATGATTCCTGTTGACAACATAATGGTAAAATATAAAATAAATAAAAAAAGAGTGAAAGAGGAAAACTGTTATAAATAATTGGACTTACATATCATGGTTTGATGTTGTACTATCAATATGATGCCTCTGCAACTTAATTGGATAGTCTGTTTTTAGTGGGAATTGAGGATTCAGATTTTCCATTTCGGTGGGCTAGGCAACATTGGAAAACCTAGACATAAGGTTGATTCCAAAATTTTCAAGATTAGACACTTTTTCCGCGGGGTAGGGGCGAAAAGTATGTGCAGTTGTTGAGGGATTAGTAGCTTGCAAAATAGAATCAATGATTTTGCCGTCTGAAACAATTTTTTGCATGAGTTCTTTGTTAGAAAATCTTGGTGTGACACCCGCTAGTGGGGTTTGACTGTAGGATGATGATGTCTTATTGTTCTGAGGAATTGGAATCACATATGGAGAAACCTTCAAACACTTAGAGTGCTTAGATTTTAAAATGCAATATCTCCTCAATCCCGCTCGCTTATAATCAAACTTCTTCCGAAACACTTCATCACTGTTTAGTTGGCCAAGTGTAGAAGTCATAAGGAAATACATAATTAGTTGGGATACAACGATGAATAACATACGACACAATTAATTTAACAGAAAGTAACATGCATAGTTTTGCCGATTCGACATCCTATTGAAGGGTATCCTGCTGAAGCCTTGCCCGTCCATTAATATTCAGAATGCGTAAGCAACCTAAAGCAAAATTCTGAACATTGTAAATAAAATATTAATTAGGACTTTCAACTGTATGGTGCAAAAGCTTGAAAACGATATTGCACGAAGAGTTTTCCATACAAACTTTAACCTAGTCTCATAATTTAATACTCAGAATGTGTAAGCTTTCCTAAAGCACAATGATGAATATTGTTAAAAGACAATTAGTTAGGATTTTCATATGTAAGGTGTAAAAGCTTGGAAACCATTTAACATCATTATCTCCATACAAATATTAACTTAGTTCCATAATTTTATTCACAGAATGTGTAAGCAACCTATAGCATTGCAGCCATAAAAACATATAGTAGGATTTTCTAGTGTATAGCAGGATTTTCACAATGTGTAAGCAACCTACAACATTACTGTCATAAAAAACTACAGCTTTGCATGATTTAATATCCAACATTAGTCAGGATTTTCAAGTGTATGTTGCAAAAGCTAAAAAACCATACAACAGGATTTTCAAGTGTATGGTGCCTCTCAATCTCTCAATTAAAACATGAAAAAACATATAATTTGAGACCAATGAAGACAGAACAATCTATGGCATAACTGAATGCATCGAACCATTGAAAAATTCCATTGCTGTCATCAAAATTGAAAAACGTGTGTTTCATTATACAATGTTAAAGAGATTCATAAAATGTTGCATCAACTAAAAAACAATGAAACAGATACAACACCAACAATTCGAAATGAGAAACAAAACTGTAGCATAAATTTTCCATAAGGACTAACTACTATTATAATCAAACAGAAATTGTATCAGTGTAATCTTCAAATATGAAACAGTGGTATTCAAGTAATCCAAGAAGGACATGTATGCATCTAGAGTACGTGTAGTGAAATAACTTCAAGGAGGGTATGAGTTTGACAAATGAAAATGCAATAGATTCTAAGTTGGAGAAAATTACTTTAACATAATTGTAGACATATTTATTTGAAGACATCAATCCAAAAAAAATCAATAGAAATAGGCAATGGAAAAACCAATACCTGTAAGCATGTATTTTCAGAAAGTTAGTTGACTTGAAGCCACACGAAAAAAGTCAATTGTATTGTGATAATAAATTTTAAATTATTTGTCTAAAAAAATGGTAGATACAATCTAACTTCTAAATCGAATTCCTAAAGCCATTTAGTTGGATCTAGTTGAGATTGAACCATTAATTTTTTTACATGTACTTGTTGATGATAGACAAGTAAGAAATTAGACTGCATAATGCATAAAGTAATGATGTAGACATGTCCTTTGTATGAGCATACAAAAAATGTATGGCTGACATTGGTATACCTAGTTAATATTGAAAACAACAATTCTGCATCTGCTATGTTGCAGCCTATGTAATTGAATTGTCGATAGTAATGAGGCTAATTATTTGTACACGACTGAGACATAAAATTTTTATATTATATGCATTGGCCTCTGCGATATCAGCATTGGGATTTCATAAAATAATCTATACAATAATAAAAGAAGAAATATAGCCAACACTTTCTGCAAGTGTAACAGAGGTGATATGTATACGTATATAACGTGTCTACTAAGGAAGATAAGAGTGAATATCTTAAGGGAATTGCAGAAAGTGTTCAAATAATACTTGAAAAAGTGTAATAAAATATGCACAAATCCAAGACAATTGATAAAGTGTGCAAATCATTATGCAGATTTATTATGATGTGGTCATCTACTTCATGGGAAAACCTATGATATCATAATTTAGGATACGCATTATGTAAAGACAGGTATGAACAAATATTTGGACAAATTTTGATATCTGATGGACAAAGTTTGAACAATGAGTTGTTGAAGAAAGACTTGTGGTTGTAAAATAAGTTTATTACCTAAGTAGGTGATTCTTTTCACCTCCGTGAACAGTACACTCCACATTTAGGGGAGTATGTACAGTTTAATATAAAATAATTCAAGTTTAAGATACATAATTGGGAATTTCCTTTTTATGCTTAAGGATTATTCAAACACCATTTTCATTGATGTAATAAAATATTTTGAGGGTCGTTTGTAGTTGTTTATTTAGTTAGTCAATTTCAGTAAGGATGATAACTTAATATTTACATTATAGAATTCTTCCATAAGTTAGTTTTTGCCACAGTTATTTTCCTTTGGCAAATTGTATGCTTTGCTACTGGCCGAAAAATGTCCCTAGGAAGGATTGTGACATTTGTGAAGCACACATGAATTGTTAAGGTTAAACCATCATTAACAGAAATTTGCTAATGCGGCAAGTGTGAATGACATCATCTGTCTTGTTGGTCTTTTGAGGTGTCAAAATGAAAGCAAATCCAACTATCGCCAAGTTACCTCTCTGGTGACATTCCTAAAGAGTTTGATTATTTGTAAAGGTTGCAGTAGCATAGCAGTTACAAGGATGTGAAAAACTTCAAAATTTGCAGCATCAAACAACAATATTGAAGTAGAAAATCCCTCATCTACAAGGATATGAACAGATATAGTCTTTCAATATAGTTTGAACAAAAAATCACCTACTTGAACAATGAATTGTTGATGGACAAATTTTATACATCAATTTCACTTACCCTAGGCTAAAAATAGAAGGACAATTGAAGAAATATAATACATAAACATTAGCATGGGCATTGACATATGTTGTTGGATTAATACATTAGATAATAGAAAAGATGCATTGTTAAAAGACATCATTGATTGATGTTCTACATTAAAGATGTCATGGTCATTAACATTAGGTTACAAAACAACCATTAACCATAGTCAAAGGCATAGGTTAATACATTCCAAAATATGCATATTGGGCGTAACTATGTTTATATAAAACTTTTATACAAAACTATGTAGCTAGCTTACTGATGTATAGCAAATGTTTAAAACTTTTACGTAATATATAACAAACTATGACACAAAAGTTTGTAGGTTACACAAAATTTCACAGATAATGAAAATAAATAAGAGCTTAATGTTGTATGTATGTAAGTTAGTACCTTTTAACATACATGTAATATGTAGATTTAGCACAAAAGATTATACTTTTAAATAGAAGGACAATAGTAAAATATGTTGAAAAAAATAATGCAACACAGTCAAACATGGGAAGCTCGGTTCTTCCATATAACAATGTTGTAGACGGAAACATTAAACAATGTTGTTATCATTTTTTATGCAACACAGAAAACATAAAACAATGTTCATATACAACAATGCTCGGATCTGAACATTGTTATGGCATGTCAACGCTAAAATACCGCATTTTGGATTCTTGTAATCGACATGGTTTCGTAACATGTTAGCACCATTAAATATTGTGTATTATGGATCAAACCAAATTTTGTGGAAGAATGAGATTCGGACTTGAAAACCCATAACCAGTTATTTAGAAACAACATTGACGTAAATCAGAAACGAAAGATTTCGAAAATTGAACTTCTAAACGATGAAACATGCTCAAAAACAAAAGTGCTCGAATTAAGTATGAAATGGTTATGAAGTCCGTATTCGAACAAGTTATTTGAACCTAGCAACTGTTAAAAGAACGCAAACAAATATGAAGCATAGTCGTGAGCATTCTTCCGAGTTTGTGCATGTCTTACCATACGAAACAAAGCATGGAAGATGAATGGGTTGAATGTATTTCTTACCGTACGAAACAAAACAGGGAAGATGAATGGGTTGAATGTATTTCTTGTGCTTATTGTTGAACTTGCTGCAACCAAGGAGAGAGAAAGAGTAACTATGAAAATTCTGAAAAGAGAGGGAAGACAATTAATAGGCAAAGAATGAAAAATAATAAAATATGTAGTAGAGAAAAAAGACCAATTTGATAATGACAAGTGGCATCACAAAGTGATATGGCTGAACAAAAATTAATGATTATGTGATTTACTATAAAACCCCTTGATTAGGCATAACATAAAAATGATTAGAAGGGTATATTAGAGTGTTTGGTTACATATTTCATTAATGGGTAGGTAGTTGATGAGGTGTATCTAGTATACTTCTTCAAAACAAAGTCTAGCATCTTCTAAATGACAAGGTAAATTTTATAGTGTAATGGGGCCACCACGAAAGCATGTGGTGTATATCGGAGTATAATGTCGTAAGTTAAATATTGTTTCCGTTTTAAAATGATAGTCGTTTTAGAAGAAAAAATTTGTTTTAAAACGAATATCATTTTTATTTTTTAATGTAAAAATGATTGTTATATTTTCAATTGTGTCTTTTAATTATTAATTTGTACACTGTTTCCAACATATTAATAAGACTAATTTAGTAAAAATACTATGTCTTATGATAATATTATTACATTCTTTAATCCGTGTACAAAAACCTTAAACAACAATTGTTTTGAAAGGGAGTGAGTAATGTTTTTCTTAATTGAGTCTTTGATGATTGTTTAATATTGATTTGAGGTATTTATCGGTGAAAGTGTTCGAGTTATACATTATTTGATTATGATCGCCTTAGAGGATCAAAACTAATCTGAATAGAAGAGAGATGAGGATTGGATGCCTTTAAGGCTATGTTTGGATTGGCGGAACGTAAAGGAACGAAGCGAAGTGGAACATAGTGGAGTGGAATGGAGCAGAGCGAAATAAAATATAGATCTCACTCTATTGTTTAGTTATTTTATTAAAAATATCTCATCCTATCACATACACCACAAATTGAGTAGAAAAAAAATAGGGGGTTGGATGGAATGAATTTCATCATGTTCCATTCCATTCCATTTATTATTTGCAAATCCAAACAATATAATCAAATTAGTTACCACTCCAATCCATTCTATTTTATCCCATATCATCATTAATCAAAAGTACATACCCTACGGCAGGAAATGCTTTCCACCAGTTATATTCGTCCCATCAATCAAACACATCAAATGATGCCACATTTTCATTTTTAAACCGATTGTTCTAAGAATTAAAAACAAAAAACAGATGTTCCCTTTCTCATGATGCGCCACCGGTCACGACCCATCCTCTTTGCGATGCCTCTGACGTTGGAGGTTACTCTGCCGCCTATGTCAGAGTTTGCTTCGCCGCCGACGATGGAGCTTTCCTTGTTTGTTCCTGACGATGGAGCTGCCACTATTCGAATATGATGATATATGCATCCATGACAGTAGATCTGTAATTATCTCCCCTCCTTTAATGATTTTCCAATTTCAAATCCCCTACCTATGGCTGCTGCTAAAATTGTTTTAACTTTTTGTTGCAAATCCTCTGTTATTTGATTTTTATGAGACCGATTGGTTTGATGTTGTTGTTTCTACCATATTAGATATAATTGTTTTGATGAAAATAAACATTCTAATTAAATTGAAGAAAAAGAAAACAACATAGATTGATGGCTAACGGCTGTGCAGAGGTAGTTGATGATAAGAGATGGAAACTATGTTGTGTAGCTTATGTTTATAGTTTCTTTCTATTATTAAAAGTGTTTTTTTACAAAAACAATAGTTAGACATGTGGCATTATTTGATGGGTTCGATGGATCATATGAACAAGATTGGTGGAAAAGCATTGTTCCTTTCTTGGCTCAAAGGCACCTAATCCCCATCCTTAGAAAAAACATTGGTCATAGATATATTATTTTAAAAATTACAATGTGGTTTAGTTTTGATTCCATCTCACAAATTTCCTCTGTCCCACAATGAATAATTTATTTGGAATAAAAAAGTATCCTAAAATAAATGATCTATTTGAATTTACAATATAAATTAATATTTTTTTCTTCTAATTCTACCCTTTAATCATTACTACTTTCACCACTTTCAATATTTGATAATTGGTACTCTCTCCGTTCCATAATGGGTGACTCAGCTGACTATTTCACAAAAATTAAGAAAAAAATGAATAAATGAAAGAGAGAGAATGATATTTTTACTAAAGTACTCCTTATCAAATATTGAGAATGATGAAAATAATATTAATTAGAGAGTAGAATTGAAAAAGTGCATTGAAAATTGAAATGTGTTATTCATTTTAGGACACTTTTTTATTCCAAATGAGTCACTCATTGTGGGACGAAGGGAGTACTTTAGTAAAAACATCATTCTCTATCATTCATTTATTCACTTTCCTTAATATGTGTGAAAAGATCAACTAGATCACTCATTGTGAGACAAAGAGAATACTACTATGTTAAATAGTAATGATGATATTTATTAATGCAAGGTCTGCTCTAATATTTTTTAGGGTTAAATATATGATACCCCCCTGCCAATAGGGCGACATTTGGAATTGCCCCCCTGAAGTAAATTTTTTTTAAACCACCCCTTATAAAACCAAAAACCATCTTTTACCACTCCCTTTTACCTGATTTGCTTACCTGGCAGTGGTTAAGTGACTAATTGGGATTATGGATAAATGGTTAGTGATATGAGTAACATTGTGGTTTTCCCCCCCGTCAAATTAGGTTTTACATTTGGAAACTTGAACAAAGAAGAAGCTCATAGCAAGACGCAGGCGAAGCCATGGAAGCGAGCAAGGTCGAAGACGAAGCCATGGATGCGAACTTCGAATTACAGGTAATGTCAATCCTCCTGCTTCTTTGCATTACGTTTCTCAGTGTCGTGGGTTTTCACATGTTAATTTCTTATTTCAGAAAAATGCACTGTTTAACGTTGTTTTTCGGCATGGAGGGGAGTTTGTAGTGCTTAGTGATGGAGAGACGATATATAGGGGTGGTGTGTCTACTGTGATTTCTGGGGAACACTTAGATATGTTTAGCATGACTCACATTCACAACATAATCACTGGGTGGGGTTACGCTGAAGGGTCGTATAGAATGTGGGCGAAAATCACTGAAATTGATCCAAAGCATTTTCAGATTAAGAATGATGAGGATGCATATGATTTTGCTTCTTATCACTGTGCGAATCAAGTGGATGGGGAACTTTTTCTGGAACATGATGCAAGTGGAAGTGGAAGAAGCCCTAACTGTGTCAATCAAACGACGGATTTAGAAGTCAGTGATGAAGAGATTGTTGAAGGCTTGAACGATAGTGAGGATGAGAGGACCACTGCTCTTGAAGACGGGTTTGAAGATATTGATGTGAATATTCCAATTAGTCAGGGTCCAATAATAAGTGGGTTATTAACTTGTTCTAGACAGAAAGATGTGAATGATGAGGAATATGTTAGTGAAGAACTATTGAGTTCTGATGTTGATAACTCAGAAGATGAAAAAAAACCAAGGTTTGAGAAGTTTAAGAAAGGAGAATTGAATAAGAGTTTCAAGTTTAAGTGGGGTATGGAGTTCAATTCCCTAGATGACTTTAGGGAGGCAATTCGTGAGTGGACTGTTTTAAATGGGAGGGAAATAAGATTTGTGAAAAATGAGGGGTATAGGGTGAGAGTGGAATGTAAGTCAAAGTGTGGTTTTTTAATACTTTGTTCCAAAGTGGGCCATAAGCACACGTATGCAATTAAGACTATAAAGGACACCCACACATGTGCTAGGGTTTTGGATAACAAAACTGCAAGTTCAAAATGGGTGGCCAAGGCAGTGGTAAAGAAAATGCAAACCTCAGAAAAAGTTAGGATCACTGATATTATACAAGACATGAGGCAAAACTATTCAGTTGGTATAACTGTGGCAAGGGCTTGGAAAGCTAAGATGATTGCAAGGAAAATCATTGAAGGAGATGCAGATAAAGAGTATGCAAATCTATGGAGATATGCAGCTGAGTTGAATAGGGCAAATCCTGGGAATACAGTTAAGATAAACCTTGATAGACCATCACCTTCCATTCAACCCAGGTTTGGTTCCTTTTATTTCTGTTTTGATGGATGTAGAAAAGGGTTCATCAATGGTTGTAGACCCTTCATTGGGGTTGATGGGTGTCACTTGAAGACTACATATGGAGGTCAACTTTTGATAGCTGTGGGGAGGGATCCCAATGACCAGTATTTCCCACTTGCCTTTGGTGTTGTGGAAACAGAAACAAAGGAATCATGGAGGTGGTTCATAAAGCTGCTCATGGAAGATGTTGGAATAGAGAATAGATATGTTTTTATTTCTGACCAACAAAAGGTAATCCAATTAAAAGCATACTAATTGTTTTCATTATTTCAATTGTGTTTTGTTTCCTAGTAATTGTTTTCTTTGTTTTAGGGTTTGGTTGCAGTATTTGAGGAAATGGAAGCTAGAATCGAGCATAGGCTATGCTTAAGGCACTTGTATGCTAATTTTAAGAAGAAGTTTGGTGGTGGAGCACTCATAAGAGATCTTATGATGGGAGCAGCCAAGGCAACATACCAGCAAGCATGGCAACAGAAGATGAATGAGTTAAAGGCAATAGATGCAAAGGCTTGGGCTTGGCTTATGGGAGTTCCTAAAGAAAGTTGGTGTAAGCATGCTTTTAGCTTTTATTGTAAGTGTGATGTATTGATGAACAACATTTCAGAATCTTTTAATGCCACCATTTTACTTGCTAGAGATAAACCCATACTGACCATGTGTGAATGGATTAGGAAGTATCTCATGAATAGGTGTAGTAACTCTACTTTGAAACTTGATAACTGGCCACACAAAGTAATGCCCATTCCTAGGAGAAGATTAGATAGTGAGGTTGCTAAGAGTGGTCATTGGTTACCTACTTGGGCTAAGGAAGAAACCTTTCAAGTAACTCATTCATTTAACAGATAAGAATTTATAGTGGATATAGCTAAAAGGTCATGTAGTTGTAATTTTTGGGACTTAGTTGGCATCCCATGCAGGCATGCTATTGCTGCTTTAGGTTTTAGGCAGCAGGACCCTGAAAAGTTTGTTCATGAGTGTTACACAAGGGATAAGTATGCCATGTCTTATGGATTTGCTATTAGCCCTATAAATGGAATTGATATGTGGCTTGAAGTTGAAAGTCCAGATCTCCTACCTCCTAACTACAAAAAGGGGCCTGGTAGACCAAGAAAACTAAGAATTAGGGAAAGTGGGGAAGAAGGTGCAAGAAGGAGGCTGCCTGGTGTATCTTATAGATGCACTAGGTGTGACAAGACTGGGCATAATGTCAAGTCATGCAAGAGCAAGAGACAGAATCCAGAGGCCCTGAAAAGAAAGGTATGGCACACTAAGTATTGATATCTCACTAAATATAGATGCACTACTATTATTGATATCACACAAACTAATTAGATGCACTACTGTTATTGATATCACTACTGAATATAGATGCACTAATGTTATTGATGGAAATGTTGGTATGTTATGTGCAGAAACTAAATAGATCAAAAGGTGGAAATGTTGCAGAGCCATCAACTGGGCCATCTCAAGCAAGTGTTGAGCCAAGTCAAGCAAGTGTTGAGCAAGGTCAAGCAAGTGTTGAGCCAAGTCAAGCAAGTGTTGAGCAAAGTCAAGCAAGTGTTGAGCAAAGTCAAGCAAATGTTGAGCAAACTCAAGCAACTGTTGAGCCATCTCAAGCAACTGTTGAACAAATTCAAACTGAGGATTCACTGTATGGAGACATCACAGATGACATGATATCAAGCCTACCCGACATAATTTCTAAAAATAAGGGCAAGGCAAAGGTCAAAGAGGAAATCAAACCATTGAGAAAGAGACAAAGTGAGAGAATTAAGGAGAATTGGTTTAAAAAACCCAAACCTTTCAAAGGCCCTGGTTCAGACCCACATCAACCACTGTGTTTGACTGAAGAGGATGAAGGACATGCCTCACATAATACAAGGAGTACTCCTAAGAAGGCACCAAAAAGTTCACCCAAAAAGGCTTCAAAATCTACTCCTAAGAGGGCTCCAAAGTAGAAATTTGTCAATGATCTTTAACTTTTCTGCTGTGATCACCTTTTGTAATGATTTGCAATGTTTTCTGCTACTTTTTTCAAGCACACTTTTGGTGCTATTATGTAATGACAACTGCTAGTTAATTCAGGCACACTTTTGGTGCTATTATGTAATGACAACATACTATTTTGTTATGTTATATTATGTGTTTTGGTACTGTTATACAACTTGTTTTGCCATTTGAATGTTTTGCTTGTGTTAGACACCATCTTTACAGACAACCAGAAAAACTTGTGACAGAAAAATAATGAACAACTTGTTTCAATAATGAACAACATATTTTCCATATAACCAGAAAAACTTGTGACAGAAAAATAATGAACAACATATCAAACAGAACTTTACATAAATTTATACATTGACATACAAACAGAAATTTATACAAAACTTGTTTCCATTGACATACAGAACTTTCAAAATACATAAAATACAAACAGAACTTTACATAAATTTATACAACATGGCAACAATCAAACAAAGCATCACAATTACAATCTTCAGCTTAAAATTAACCCTTCTTTGAACTTCAAGCTTCAGCTTCACTTTCTCTAATTTCTTTGTCATTGATTCAATATTCACTTCTTCCATTACACACTTCTTACAAAATGATTCAATAACACTTCTCCCTTTGCTTGAGTCTTCAATTTCATCATCCCATAAAAAAAATTCATAGCCATTCCCAGCATTGCGACATTTCCAGAACTTCCTGTTGCGGTTTTTACTTGTATTGGAGACCCACATCTTCATTGCTCTACCACAACCACAAACGGGCAAACCTGGAAACGAAACTGAATTCTCACTGCTACCACAATACATGCTACCAACAAACTTGCAGACACACGATCTTGAACGAAGAATAAGAAGAACGAAGAGGAAAAGGAAGAAATCGACGAAGAAGATGAACAACGCAGAAACCCACGGCTGAAAAGAGAAGAAGATGAATGAGGAAGACGGTGAGGAAAACGCAGATGAATTTGGACAAACCCTAGCAATTGGGAATTTTATTGAAACTGTTAATTTGCTAATTAATCACTAACCATTTATACATAATCCCAATTAGCCACTTAACCACTGTCAGGTCAGCAAATCAGGTAAAGGGGAGTGGTAAAAGATGGTTTTTGGTTTTATAAGGGGTGGTTTAAAAAAAAAATACTTCAGGGGGGCAATTCCAAATGTCGCCCTATTGGCAGGGGGGTATCATATATTTAACCCTATTTTTTATTATATAAATTTGCGACAAGATTAGACTATTATCCAATAAAATTGAGTTGTTTCCATCAGAAGATTTATATGCGACTGTTCGCACTTGATTTCGGGTGAACAATCTCTAGCCTCCTAACGTAGGTTTACTTGCGGGACCGAGTACGGAATCCCAGACTTTCATGTTTAGACGGTTGTATTTTGTGATTAGTTTGTCGAGCAGTAAAGTTTGAGGTGAGGAGAGAAATAGAACAAAATTTGGGGTCGAAGAGGTTTGAATGAGTTGGAGAGGGGAAGAACAATATTAAATGCAGGAAATTGTAAATGAAAAGCAAGTAAAAGACAAGTTCAAATGTAAATGGCTTGATAAGATAAATTGCATTAAACGGAAATGGGACGCAAGTAATACATTTTGCGGAGTGTAACTCGTTTCTCGTAACGCTAGATACTTTTGAGTGTTTTTCCCTTGCAATGTTACAAATGCGACCCCCAAAAATCACTAAGAGCCTTGCTTAAATAGTAACATAAAATGATCTGTCAATCGATTATGCTGCTGACACGTGTCACCCACGTCTCTTCATCTGTTTGCGCCTTGGCCATATTTGAATTTTGCCCGCGCAAATCTTTGGCGTTCTCTCCTCCTTTAAATGCCATGTCGAAGCTGCTTCGACGGTCTCTCGTCCTATGGACTTCTCCAATCTATGCATCGATACACTTCCCTTCTGCTTGTGGTTGGCGTCAATCGAACTCCATATTTCCCTGATTTCTGTCGCCTATAGTTCCAGTCGAAATCTGCTGGCTAACAAATTGCCCCCCTAAAAAGCCAGTTTCGACTAAGACAGGGTGTCAACTGTAACACCCTTCTACCCCACATACGATTTTAAGAAAAGATTTCATATTATCAGAGTAAAATTAGCAAGAAAGGTGCCACATATATTCAAACATCATTCAAAATCATTGTCCTGTCCCGTAACACGGGTTACACATTCTTAATAATAAAATCAACAACTACGCAGCGGAAATCAACTTTTTATGTCATTTCAATAAAATACTTCATACTAAATATATCCAAATCAAATCATCACCAACAATGTAAAAATTCAACATAAAACAAAGGAACGCGAGGTCCACAACAAATCCCAACCCGATGTTACATGACACAGAGCAGGACACCTCTAAACTAAATAGCGATAAAGACACGCTTCAAGGCTACATCCTCCATCGCCGCGAATCTACTCTTGGTTATCTGCAAGTTACCCACATAAGAGGCAACATTTCCAAGCAGGCAGGGTGAGAAATCACAATTCATTATAGTAATATAAGTACATGGAAAATGAACAGGTAGGCAACAACATCATAGCATAGCCAACAACAGCATCATAGCATAATCAATCAACAACATCATAGCATAATCAGCCACAACATCATATCATAATCAACATCAACCTCATATCATAGTCAACAACAACATCATAGTATAATCAACAACAACATCATGATATAATCAACAACAACATCATAGTTTAATCAACAACAACACCATGATATCATCATCAACAACATCATAGTGTAATCAACAACAACATCATGATATCCATAATAAAACATACATATTATTCGATAATCAACTCATACACATGCAATGCCACTTAGAATGAAATGCCACTTAGAATGAAATGCAACTTCATCAGAAACATGCATGTGGTACCAATTCAACGTGCGATGGACACCTGGCCATCAACCCTCCAAAAGGAGCACAACATAATCAACGTATCACTCCAATCCGCGCAATGGGATTGAAGCTACCAATGGACCGAAGCCCCAACATAAAATGCCATGAAATGCAATGATGCTAAATCTCCTCAACTCATCAAATATCAATGTGTGCATCATTCATTTCATATTCAACAGTTAATCATCATCCATCGTGTTTTATCATCCATACAGCAGCAAAACAACAAGACAACAACAATCAGCAAGAGAAAATATTAAAACAGCAAAAACGGCTAAAACAGTTGTCTGACACGGCCGCCCGTGTCCTGTGACACGGCCCGTGTCAGAAGGCCTGCACGAACAATCCAAACCAGAAAAGTTATAGCAGGAGCAGAGGCCTGACACGGTCGCCCGTGTCCTGTGACACGGCCCGTGTCAGAAGCTCTGTAATAAAAGTTTTCATTTTCCCCAACCAGTAAGCTGGCACGGGTGCCCGTGTTGTGTGACACAGCCCGTGTCAGGGTGCGACAAAACCCCATTTTCCAAAAAGTGATTTTTTTCTGCTGCGTTTTCGACTCAGAATACCCCAAAATTAAGTTTTGTCCAAATACGAAATTTGATCAAAGACTCACAGAATGCACATACATCAAATACACCAATTTGTTTCACTCATTCTCATCACAACACTCACTCCTAACACAATCTATATCACCAAACACCACCATTATTCAAGAATCCACGAAACCTAATCTATTCATAAACCAATTCCTATAAAATTATAATAAACCGTGAAAACTCCCCATACCTTAGAGTAATCCGAAGCTTTATCCTTCTTTCTCCAAGATTCTCCTAGCAATCCTTCAAAACCCTTGGTTTTCCTCCTCCTCTTCTCTTCTTCAGCGTTCTTCGCAAAAATACGATCAGTTATAAAATTGATCGATCTTTCTTCTTTAGTTACATTATCCCAGTTTATGAACTTCCAACTCTACCCTTACTCCTTTTCCTTTATGACCATCTTGCCATTTTCTTAATATTTTTAAATAATAAATAATAATCTAAATAATACATGATTATTCACTCTATTAAAATTATTTAAAAATACTCTTTTAATCCATAATTCTCCAAATTACCAAAAACCTCTTAATTCCTTCTAAATTAATTAAATAAACAAATAAATGATTAATTTAGATTTTTGGGGTGTTACATCAACGGAGAAACTTGGCGTTTTATATTCTGCCAGATTTCGACAACCTGTCCAATCCGTGATGTCACGTTTCATGATGGCGCTCTACTGTGCCACGATTTCCAAGGGTAAATCATCATTCACATCTACTCCCTAGGTCATATGCCTCTAACTACTCTCTTTCAAACGGCATGGCCTCCCTCTCCATTCGCTTATAAATAGCCTCTCCTTCATGGATTCATTACTTTTTTTTCTTTATCTTCCGCAACGTCTCATCAGTTTCTTACCCGTTTCATCTTCTGCCACTGATACCACCGTGAGTTCCGTTTTATCTGACACAGGTGCAAACTCCATAGCCTTCAACCTCTTCGAAGAAGAAGCGGTGACTTGCATTCCGTAACCATCCTCTGATGACCCTTTAATTCTTAAGAGTTGTAAGAAACAAATGATCATACCCTTCGTAGTTGCTGACAAATTTTTGGCCTTTCATGGTCCATATCCCACCGAGAAAACGCGTCCCAGAAACGTTCAAGAACATTTCCCATGTTTCAAACCAGCCATTCCTCCTGCCTCTGAAAAAGAAGGTGTTTTCGATATAAAATTCTTGGCTCCAAAATCTAGGGTTTTTAGGTTGATGCCTAGCTCCAGTAATAAAGGCTATATAGCCTGGTTGAACAGAGTTCAAGCTAAACAAAAAGAGCAATGGGAAAACGGTGGAATCTTCGACGCTACTCATATTTCCAGAAATGCTCACCGGATCAACCTCTTCCTACTCCTATCGTCGATGTATTTTTGGGAGGGTTCTACCAATACCTTCCACTTTCCTTGTGGGATGTTGACGCCTACTCTCTTCGACGTGGCGGCCATCACCGACCTGTCTCCTTTGGGTGATATTTTCGATCCCACTCTCAAAACCCAACATACCTTCTCCTTCAATCGAGCAGGCCTCCAGAATTACATTGAAGATCATTGTGATTCATCATCTGCTGAGGTATCTGACAAGGAACATATTGACTTCTTGACCCTCTGGCTCTCGTATTATTTATTTTTCCCTGGTTCTCTGCAAGTAGCAAAAGGGTTCATCCCTCTAGCCATTCAAATTCATGAGGGTCGACAGGTTCCCCTGGGCAAACTTCTTCTTACGTCCCTATATCATTCTCTGGGCGTGGCGACCACGAAACCAAAGCAACTCCATTCCTCTTTTGCAGCCTTGAACCTGTCGGGGCCAATGTGGTTGTTGCAACATTGGATCAATGCCACTTTAGAGCATATATTAGGTCACCCGGTATCCACGGACATCCTGCGTTTAACAGAGGATAGGCCTATTAAAGGGATGAGGATGACTTTGACTACTTTTACGGAGGTCCCTAACAGGTTTCTCTTCATGAAACACATGAATATGTTTATTGATGCGACTATCTTCGTCCCCAGCATGGCACCTTTCGTGGATCGTCACTTTGGCCCGACATGGTTCAAAAGTCCATTTCCCGGTACTTCCCCTCAGACCGCGGCTCAGTCGAATGCCATCTGGAGGACTTTCTTAACTCTGACCATGTTGTCTTTTAGGATTGAGTCTGGGTCGCATACCCC
This sequence comes from Lathyrus tuberosus, assembly GCA_022829125.1. NCBI lineage: Eukaryota > Viridiplantae > Streptophyta > Magnoliopsida > Fabales > Fabaceae > Lathyrus > Lathyrus tuberosus. The sequence continues at coordinate 411,315 of JALAZF010000563.1, forward strand.
TAATACCCCTAATACCCATAGATCTAGTATGACCATCATGCTTCAGCTGCGCAAGAGGTTTTGTTAGTGGGTCAGCAATATTGTCAAGTGTAGGTACTCTGCATATCTTCACATCTCCACGATCTATTATCTCTCGAATGAGATGATAACGCCTAAGTATGTGTTTGGATCGTTGGTGAGATCTAGGCTCCTTAGCTTGTGCGATGGCACCATTGTTATCACAATTGAGATCAATGGGGTCCACAATGCTAGGGATTATGCCAAGTTCACTAATGAACTTCTTGATCCAAACAGCTTTCTTCGCTGCATTTGAGGCAGCAATATACTCGACCTCGGTTGTAGAATCAGTAACTGTTTCTTGCTTTGAACTTGTGCAAGCTCCAGCATTGTAACCACAACTGTATAGTTAGTTATTCAAGAAATTGAAGAAATTTTTGATACGACTTTGAAGTTGAATTTGAATTAAAGAGTAAAGTTATTTTTAAAAGGAGTTTGGGTTTTATACTTAAAGAGAGGCCCAAATGAATTCTTTTGAAAAGGCGACGATCGCGCCGTAGTTTTGAAAACTACAGAGGGACTTATACAATGACTGAGGCCCAAATTATTGTGTTTACAAAAAAGATGGTTCTTACACTCTATTAGAGGCCCAAAATTTTATTTTTATACAAGAGATGTGGCTTACAACTCAAGGAGATGCCCAGATGAAAAACAACGATCGCACCGTTTTTTGAAAATTGTATCGGGACTTATACAATGACTGAGGCCCAAATTATTTTTGTACAAAGGGGATTGAGACTTACACTCTATTAGAGGCCCAAAAGTGTTTGAAAAAGAAGAAAAATGGGACTTACAACTCAAGGAGAGGTCCAGATGAAAATTGTTTTGAAATCGACGATCGCGCTGAGATTTTTAAAATCGTATCGGGTCTTAAACAATGATTGAGACCCAAAATGGTTCATTTACAAAGGGATGAGACTTACACTCTATCAAGAGGCCCAAAAGTGTTTTAAAAAGAAGAGAGAATGAGACTTATAACTCAGGGAGAGGCCCAGATGAAAAAAAAGTGATCGCATCGTCGTTTTGAAAATCGTATCGGGTCTTAAACGATGATTGAGGCCCAAAAAGTTTGTGTGTGACAAGGGATTGGTATTACACTCTACTAGAGACCTAAAAGTGTTTTTAAAAATGTTGGTGAGAGTGAAAACAATAAAACCCTAATTTTGATTAAAAATACATTTTAATTTGAAATAAAATTAACTAAAATGATCAAAATTATCAAACATGTGTGAAAAACAAGTTGTGATCTTGGATTAATGTTTGAAAAATCATGTTTTATCCATAGAATGATTTTAAAATCATTTGAATTTGAAAAATCAAGAGAAAGAAATATTTTTAATGTTTAAAAACAAATAAAAATAAATTCTTTACAAAAATATCAAATATATAAAATAAATAATATTTTTGTGAAGTTTTTGTAGAATAAAATATTTTAACATTTTTGTGAATTTTGAAAAAAAGAATCAATTCAAAAACATTAAAATTCAGAGAGAAATTATTTTTTGAATCAATTAATAAAACTAACTAAAATTCAAAAATTCAAAAATTTTAAAAAGGGCGCCAAGAACACACGTTCTTGGTTGCGCGTGTTCTTCCTCCCCAGATTTGCAAAATCCATCATATCTCTCTGATGACTCAATGATTTTGCACGATTCAAACACCAATCTCACTCGTTTTTGAACAAAGAACAAGATGGTACCATTTAATTTCATTTCTTTTAAGTGTGGAGAGAGTTATCATGGATGAACACAGAAACCCTAGAATTTGCAAAAACTATCATGAAATCCTAAACACAAATGAAACATGGCAATTGACTGAGGGTTATCCCTCTATAGACTACCAGAAACATGTTGGTAACTTGCAAATGAATTTATGATGCATGCAATATAGAGTTTGATAGGTTCAGGCTTACTTGAACTTGCTTGTGCAAGAGACTTTCGAATTTGGAGTTGGAGGTGTTCCAAATGTGTTGTAATGACTTGAACAGCTTCACTATACCTTATGGAGTGTGTTGGGAAGCTTGGACTTGATTGGAGATGTTTGGATCACTTCATGGCATCTCAGTTGCATATGTGCTTCAAGTGGATTTGGAACTTTGAGAGTTTGGTGTTACAGTTGAGTGGGGAGTGTTTGATCAGGTCACTTATGATGTATATGAAGTGTTAGAACAATTGGTTGTGGTAAAATGGCTCTCTACCTCAAAATTCGATAGTAACTTAAAAAAGAAGGCATTTCTGCATAATGAGAGAGATTTTGAGGAAAACAAGTGTTGTTGTGCTTTGGTGTACTCAAAATGACCACAAATGAGCTCTATTTATAGTGTGTCAAGTTTGTTTTGGCAGCAATAGTGTTTGGAGGCTGATCATGGTAGTAGCTTGTAGCCATTGACTTGGATAATTCAAAGTGCCAAGTCAACTCTCTTATCTTAATTCCATTAACCCTTGCAGGTTTGAATGCTCAGAGATTTTGACTACAATCTTGACTGATTTGGAGTGTAGTGATCTGGTTCATGACACCTCAATGCATTGCATTGATGTTACCTTGCTAAATTTGAATTCCAAGTTTCATGTCATGATGATTTTCACATGCCAAGTTGAATCCCTTGCCCCCTTGATCATGAACCAAGTGAGTCATCAGATTTTTTGTGTTTTTGGAAGATGACAAAGTTGGAAAATTGACAAGAATTGAAGGGCAAAATCGTGTGGCACAAGTTTGGTCCTCATGTTGTCTTGAAAAATCAGGTTTTCATGCCATGTTTCAAGGCTTGTAACTTCCTACTCAAGTTGAATTAGGATGAGTTCTTGTACATTTTGGAAAAACCTCATGACATAGTTTAACTTTGATGTCCATTAATGGACCTGGTTCAACTTGGATCAAGGTGAAAAATGGCTTCAAAGTTGGTAAAAAATGAAACAGGTTCTGACTTGAAAATTTCACTAAGTGTTGGAAAAAGTGGTCATTTTCATTTTTTGTGATTTTAATCAATCCATAACTCAAAATCTATGAGGATTTGGAATATTTTGTAGTTGACACTTTTGAAGTATGTTATGTGAACTTTCATTTGAGCTTTGGATGGAAGAAAAAGGCCTTAGGGTTTGAGAGTTATGACCTTGTAAAGTTGGTACCAAATCCATTTTGTTCCATAACTTTGAAAAATTTAAGTTTCTTATGGTTGTCCCTTTTGCAAGAAACCTCACTTTTCTTGATTTTTATTGATGAATGATGATCAAAACCATACATTAACATTGTTTTTGACTTAAGGGAGCCACATTTGTGAAAAAATCCAAAAAGTCAAACTTGATTTTGGGCATAGCTGACTTTTTATCAGATGAATTCCAAACCATGTGATCCTCTATGAAATCAAGTTCTTGACCTAATTCAAACTTAATGTATGGATTCCATAGGTGTTTTAGGGTGTCTTGAATCATGTCCCAAGGTTTGGGAACATGTCTTGGTCAAAAGTCAAAGATACAGTTGACTTTTTCTTCAAAACCCTAATTGTGGTCCAAATGAAATTGAAACTTGTGAATCGAGCTTCTTGGATTAACCCATTGTTGTAAATGGATCAATACGGTGTATTTGAGGCCCTCAAATCATATCTTGAGGTCTTGGTTCATGTCTTGCCTCAAAAGTCAACTTAGGGGTAAATTAGGTCAAGAAACCCTAATTCCTGATTTTTTATGAATGCTCTCCCTGATGTTGTTTTGACTTGATGATTGGATCCATAAGGTCCCTTTGAGCTTCTTGAATCATTTTTTTAGGTATTGGCTCATGCCCAGATGAAAATTTTCATCTGGAGGCCTTGGTCGGCCAAAACCCTAATTTGGTGCACTCTTGTGCTTGATTCTTGATATGGGAGACCTCTTGATCCTTCATGGATGTTTGAGAGGTTTAGAAAAGTTGAAGATCATGTCATTTCTTGATTGATCTTTTGTCTAAGTGTTCTGAGAGGGTTGAGAACCCTAATTCTTGATTGTAGTGAAGGCTCAACAATCCTTGAGGAAATTGATGAGGTATGATGGTACATCCATATTGTGGTGATGATTTTCACAATGATGGGAAATCTTGTGGTCAAAATTTGGGGTATGACACAAAGGTACTATTAACCTTGGCTTGTGTTATAGAAAATCCAAAGACTACAAGCTTGTGGGTTATTGTGATGCTGATTACGCTGGAGACAGACTTGAAAGAAAAAGCACTTCTGGAAACTCTCAGTTTCTAGGAGACAACTTGATTTCATGGTCCAGCAAGAGGCAATCAACCATAGCACTTTCAACTGCTGAAGATGAATACATTACAGCTTCTGAATGCAGCACTCAGATGCTCTGGATGAAAATTCAGCTAGAAGACTTTCAGATATATGAGAGTAACATTCCTATTCTCTGTGATAACAATTCTACTATATGTTTGTCTAAGAATACCATTTTGTATTCTAGAGATAAACATATTGAGATCAAACATCACTTTATACGTGACTATGTTCAGAAGGGTATTTTAAACTTTAAATTTATTAATACAGACAATCAACGGGATGATATCTTTATGAAACCCCTTGCTGAAGATATAATCATTTTCATTTAGAAACATTTATCTATAGAAACTTGTCCATAATGAAATAAATGATTATCTCAGAATGTTTATTTTCTCGGAATGGTTTAATGAGACTTTGAGATATTTTGACTCTGAACGTGTGTCTTCTGAAGTGAGAAGGTTTCTTATGCTCAGAAGTATCCTGCCAAAACCTCGTTATTGAGCGTTCTGTATTCTAGATATTAAATAGTTTATGCATTAATGAGCTATCAATCAGTCTTTGGTAAGTGGAATAGTTTGAAAAAACAGATGTCTAGAAAACTAAATTGTTTTTAACTATTGAGTGACACATTGGGTGAATAATTCTTGGGATTAGGTAAAATCTCCACACTTTACCCCCTTGTCATATTTTGTGCACTATTCAAGATTTTATTCATGATTACAAAAATCTTTATATAAACCCACTTCACACACCTTCGCTACTATCACTTCCCACACTTTCTCTCTTTCAAACTTCAAAAGTTATCTCAAACCCCAAACCATTGTTCTTCATCAACAATGGCTTCTTAGCAATAATTTGATAAACAAGAACAAGATCAGCAACAATCTCAACAACAACATGTTACAATTACTCAAATAACTATTCGTGGTTCGCCATCTTCACAACAACCACAACAAATTTCTCATATCCTCCAAACCACTTCGTCAAAAATTGCTGAAGGATCTGGAAAATTTGTATTCATTAAAGATTCTTATGATACTCCTGAACTCACATTGTCTACTCCTGTAGACAAATTGGATGTTCTCTGTGAACTCGTGGTTGAATTTGACAACATGAAAGACAATGGTCTTGATCTTTTAAACCGCAGTAAAGTTTCAAGCCTGGGAAAAGTACCTTGAACATCTTCAAGGTCTAGTTTTCTTTCATCGGGTTAGATAATTATTGATTCATGAAAAGACCTCAATTTTTCATATTAATTCTTTTTTTATGGGAAAAAAGATTGTCATTACTGAGAAACTTATTGCCAAACTCATTGGACATGATGTGTCTAGAATAAGATGCAAACAGATGGTGGAAAGAAATTCTAATCTGATTGAGATTTCAAAAGTGATTTTCACTTTTGGAGTTCGTTCAAATAAGATCAAGGATCTTCAACCTATTATGAGAATTTGGGCCAGGATTCTTCTAGGATGTGTTCATCACAGAAAGGCAACAAATTCTTCTAACTACATAACGGTGACCAGCAGTATGTTCTCTATTACATTGATACTGAAAAGAAGGTGAATCACCATGCACTTCTCTTTTAGTACTTAAGAGACATAGTGAAGGAAACAAGAAATGGAAGAAAGAAGATGAGGAACTGGATTCCTCTTGGTAGGTGCCATACCCTAATTTTTGACCATAAGATCCCACCTCTTTGAGCATAATCTTGCATATCTACGTGCTTTACGACTAACAGGTTTGTGCAGGAACATTGGTTTCAAGTGTAGATGTTACTCATTCTCTCAGTCAAGTTTTTCAAGACATGACCAATAATCCTGATTCAAAAGGGTTCTAGGGTTTCTTCTTGACCTGGGCTCCACTGCTAGAGCTCTCTCATTCTTGGGCCATTCCTGGAACAATGCTTTGAAGATGGTTTGGATGGATTGATGACCATATCTCATTAAAGTCAATATCGGAATTTGGTTTCTAATAGATCAAGGGTACCTCAGGATCAAGGTACTAGGGTGTATGATTAAGGAGAATACTTGGAATTCTTCTCAAACTTCTCAAGAAAGGAAAGGCTTGTTAAAGCAAGGGTTTTGTCTGAATAAAGTGAAAGGTACAAATCATGATGCAAAGGATTAGGTTGTGGATTCATTGAGATTAAGGTGAAAAAGTAGTGTGATTTGGTTTGTGGATTCCATACGGCATCAAAGCTTGCTTCATAACGTTTTGAGTTCGAACGATTCAATTCGGTTGGATTAAAGTTGGTAAGTATGCTAAGATTGGAAGGTTAATTTATAGGGATTCCTCGAAGTTCAAGTTTATGTCGAATACAAATTATTGGTGATGGTTACAAGAAGATTCACGTTGTCATAAGGTTCAAGTATCCAAATTGCATCAAACTTTATTCTAAAAAACATCAAGATTTATGTTTTTTTTACAAAATTCAAGTTGAAATTCAAATTCAAGTTGTCATGGGATTCAAGAACTTTCAAAGTTATCATAAAAATTCAAAATGTGAGAATGTTTAGTCCAAGGTGGATTCCAAAACACCCAAAGTCATCACAAGTTCAAACATGGAAATCCATATTATCTCACTTTGCTAGAATCCAAGTTATAAAAGCAAGGAGTCCTTTTTCATGATTTCTCACACAATTCAATTTGAAGATGTTAAAGTTCTAATTCAAATCACCATTTCAAGCTACCATAAAAGTTTAAAGCATATCAAAGTTCATATCATTCAGTTATAAGTTTTTATGATCAAAACAAAATGTAAAGGTGCACATGAGTATTTGCAATGATACAAGATACTATCCTTTGAGTCTACATGACGTTGATTCTTAAGTTTACAAATTCATCAGCCTAGCTAAAAAGAACAATCTCACTCTCTCTTTGTTGCAACAACCATGGCTGCAATTTCACCTCCATTGAAAGATGAATTTGACATTGTCATCCCTACTATAAGAAACCTAGATTTCTTAGAAATGTGGAGGGCATTCTTCGAACTTTGTCATTTGATCATTGTTCAGGATGGTGATCCTACAAAAACCATCAATGTTCCGCCTGGTTTTGATTAGGAACTTTACAACAGGAACGATATTAATAAGATTCTTGGTCCTAGAGCTTCTTGTGTCCCTTTCAAAGACTCTGCATGTCATTGCTGTGGTTACATGGTTTCGAAGAAGAAATACATCTTCACCATTGATGATGATTATTTTGTTGTTAATGATCCATCTGGAAACAAAATCAATGTGCTTCAGTAGCAATAATTCAAGAGGGAAAATACAAAGCATGAATGATAATCATTACCAAACCCTTCCAAAACAGCCAGCCGACATATTGAATTGAAAGAGGAAAAATCACGGTTATCACAAGCTCCACAAAATCCTTGCATCAAAGGACCATTAAACATGTATGTTTCTATAAAATCCAAACATAATCGCACATTTGCGGCATGTTTTGGCACAATCCGACATGACAGTTTGAAAAGGAAAGTTCGAATATTACATTTCCAAAACATTCCACAAACATAATCAGACAAAATTGAAATTGGAATTATCAACAACATTCAATTAGGATTTTGACTATCAAATCTATAAATTGAGGACAATAGCAGTGCGGAACATCAGTGAAAAAAACCACAGAACATACATTCCTGGGAAAACCATCATCACGCACCATAAACAAGCAGACACAGATTCACAGTAAACACACACGATTCAGAGGACAAGATTCACACAAAAACAAAAACCACAGTAGGCCGTAATACACAAGGCACCAGTTTCATAATAGTGAGCAGCAATACACACATACATAACAGTAAGAAGAGGAGAACGGAGAACAAACTCACCTCGTCGCCGGAGACGCAATCGGAGTCATTACATTTGCCCTCAAAGATTAGCCAGCGTTCACTCCCAGGAACCGCCGACAAAAAACACCCATCAGACGTGGATCCGCCGTTCGATAAAATCGTACGTAGCCGCGGCAGTACACTGTACACCCATGTTTCCTTTACTCGATTTAATTAACTATCTTAAGCATTTTTTAATCTTATTAAATAATTAGGTTTAATTTAGTTAAATTTTATCAATTTCCTTTAATATAAAAAACAAAGAAAAATATGCTTATATTTGTTGGTCACTTTAAAACATGAATTAATTAAATCATTAATCTTATAAAACATTTATGTTTAATTTGGTTAACGATCCTCTTTTAATTTGATGTTATTTTGTGCTTGATGTCTTTGTATTTTGACCTTGATGTTTAAGTTGTACCTTACTCGTTTGTTTGTTCGTGTTTATTCATATGCGCCCTTAGGTTATTGATTCAACTTTATCTTCGATAAATTGAATCAGGATAAACTTTTGCACGATAACATTATATTAATATTTTCCCTTTAAGTCATTCCAAAGGAAAGAATGTCTTGTTGACTGTCACGTCATACTTAGGAAAAATTTAGGACCTTCCCTTCATCCAAGCCTTAGGATTATAGTCGTCGTACTCTATGTAAGTTCCTGCCAGGGATACTTACTTCTTTTCCCTTTTATCCTAGCCTTAGGATTAGAGTTGTCGTACTCTACGTAAGTGTGTTGCCACAGATGCTTACCTTCCATTTGGAATCTTGACCACAGTCAAGAGTTCCTCACCCTTATTGAGGGGAACTACGAATACTCTGATTCCGTTTCCGTCAGGACACGTAGGCACGAGATGTGATGTCTTGGCGAGCATACTTAGAAATAATACCTTATGTCTCCCTTTTACCTTTTCACCCTTAGCAGGCAAATAACAAATAACACAAATAAAACAAGAGGTTCTTGTAGAGTACTACAGATACTTAGGATGCTAACACCTTCCCTAGGTATAACCAACCCCCGAACGTTAGATTCTCTTAGCTGTGTTATTACATAGCGCACTTAGGGTTTTCTTCGATCTTTACCATTTCCTTTGGATAATTCAAAGCTCGGTGGTGAATTATGATTTCTGATTCAAGTTAATTCAATAGCTTGATATCTGATTCTCACCATGACAGAAATGGCGACTTTAATGGGGATTATCTCCCTAAGAGGGTTACACCTAACTTGTTTTAAATGTGTTATTTGTTTTGCATACTTGTATATTTGTATATCTATATGCCTATATATATTTGTATCGGCTTGGGTTGTTACATTGTGTTGTGAGATAAGTCCTAACCCAGACATGAGTGCACAGAAGATAGGATTGTGGTATAATCAATAGTTGATTATTGGAAGTGGTCCTAATATGATTAACATATGATATAACCATGCTCAGTGAAGACCCCCGTTGGGATTGCTGATGTCATGGGAGTAGTCGTAATGGCATTACTTTTTCCGACCTGGGAGTCCGTGAAGCTGAGGACCTTTAGTTACCTTTCACCCCTCTAAACCATTTTAGGACGTGGTGCAGTGATCATCCAGGTGTAGACCTGTGGTGGTTTTCGTGCGATACTACACTCATAAGAGTTTATCTTGAGAATATTATTAGCATGCATGAGTAATCGTGCAAGCCGATAATATCCGAAAGATTTATCGATGACTCTGGAACTTTATTAGAACCTGTTGTGTAGGTGTTTTACCCCTAGTACACACCTTGTGGTTGGTTCTTTACCCAGACTCCATGCTGTGATCTTGAACATTTGATCCTGCTATGTGTGATTTGCCTCATGTCTTGCATCGCATGGCATATCATTTGCATCTTTGCATGATTCATTGCATACATTTGTTTGTCCAACAACTCACACCCAGCTGTCTCTATTTTCCAGTGTCACCCGTCCGTCGTCAAGCTGATTCCTCGACACAGATACCGGACTAGAGTTAACTACAGACGCAAGATGTCAGAGCAAGAAGAACACAATGTAGAGATCCGAATAGAGACCGATGATCTTAAGTCAAGCATGACAAAGCTCACTGAAATGCTCTAGATCTTGATTGCTAGAGGAGAGCAACCCCAAAGGACCGTTATCCAGGAGGTTTCAAATGCTGATCCTCAGCCTGTTCAAGTGCCACCTTCAACTTGACCAGAGTTTGGTTTACCCCATAATTATTCTCCACCTCTTGCATCTACTGCTATAATTGGTCAAACTATCAGACTGACATTTCAAGTTCATGTTTTTGCCGAGTCCCGACCTTTGGTTCATGCTGTTGCCGGTACTGTCCAAGCTCCTTTTGAGAATCCTCTCTATGAGTACAATGCCGCCAGTGCTCAAGGTGAAGATCGTGAAGACTTTGTTGAACCCGAGGTTGTTCGTGAACAGTTTCAGACTATAGACAAGAGACTTAAAGGCGTTGAGGGTAATGACTTCTTTACTGTTGACACAGACAACATGTGCCTGGTTTCTGACCTTGTTATGCCTGCCAAATTCAAAACTCCCGAGTTTGTGAAATATAAGGGTCACTCTTGTCCAAGGGCTCATTTGGTCATGTACTTTCGAAATATGGTTGCTTATACCAACAACCAGAAGCTGCTAATCCACTGTTTTCAAGACAGCATGAGTAGAACTTCTCTCAAATGGTATATGAATCTTGAACAGAACAATATCCACTGCTTCCAGGATCTTGCTAATGCTTTTATGAAGTAGTACAAGTACAACCTCGACATGGCTCCTGACCGCTGTCAACTTCAAAATATGTCTCAGAATGAGAAAGAGTCTTTCAAGGAATATGCTCGGCGTTGGAGAGAACTCGCTTCTTAAGTTGAACCCCCTCTAGTAGAAAAGGAGCTGACTGGAATGTTCATGGACACCTTGTCTCCATTCTATTGGGAGAAGATGATTCGCAGTATTTCCTTCAATTTCACTGATTTGGTAACCATTGGTCAAAGACTCGAGGAAGGACTCAAGAATGGTAAAGTGTCCAAGGCTGCTGAATCTTCTAATGGTGCGAAGAAATCCTATGGGAACTTCTAGAAGAAGAGAGAAGACCATACTAATGTTGTCATGACTGAAGTGAGAAGGCCTCGTCCTAGACATCAGCATGCTAATCACCCTGATGTTGCTGCTGTTACTCCTGTGGTTGCTGCTCCACGACCAGCTAAAGCTCCTCAACGTCCAGCTGTTGGACATAATCAGTACCGTAATAGGAGTCATTTTGATCCTATTCCAATGACGTACACTGAACTTTATCCTGATCTGGTTCAGAAAGGGTTGATTACCACAAGGACTCTGCCTCCTCCTTCAAATCCTCTTTTAGCTAGATTTAGATCTGATCTCCATTGTGCATACCATGAAGGTGCCGCAGGCCACGACTTGGAAAATTGCTATACACTGAAGGCTAGAGTGCGTGACTTGATTAAGGTCAGAATCCTTAGTTTCATGACACCAATCCTAATGTCAAGAACATACCTCTGCCAAGGTATGACAAATGAAGCTTTAGTCAACTTCAGCAAAACAGACTATCCTCCTAAAAGCCAGTGTTTCAGACGGGCCAGCTCACCCCTGTTGCTGATTAGTCACTAGGCCATGTTTCTTGTTATTTGAACTTTCATTATTTATATTAGTTGTTTGCTTTCAAATTATGGTTGTACTTTCGTAATTAATGAAATGAGCATTGCAACTTTTGATTCAATTAATTTGTGTTTGCTATTTACATCTTTATGCTTTATCTTTCAAGAAAAAAAACAAAAATATAATAATAATAATTTTGTCTCTTTCCCACTTTCTTATTTATTGTGCAAAGATTGGAGGGAGAATAACGAAAATGTTATACCCATAATTGCTGGTATGCTTTCAAATAAACTTTGTTGATGATGTAAGGCATTTTTTCAATCCCCAAACACTGGAGAAATAAGGAAGTTATTCCCTTGTCAACCCCTTCGAGCCTAGAAGTTGGAGTTTCTTTCTATACAAAAAATCGCAATCTTAACCTTGGGATGGGTAGGTCTCAGTTAACTTGGTTGTGCGCAAAACACCTTTCATATAAAGGTTGCATTCACCAATCTTCCTTCGCACACAGCAAGCAAGCGTCGAAGATTTTTTTAAGCCAAAAAGTCGATGATGGTTCACCGTAATCATTAAGCCATGCAGTCACTCTCTTTCTTTCTAAAAAGAAAAAAAAAATAAACAACAAAAAGTCCGCTAAGTCAAAACATATGAAGGAGACTTAGGCAAAACTGGGGCATCCTGCTGACTGTAAGCTTTAAAGAAACAGTTCAGGAAAAAGTTAGGGATAATAACAGAGGAGATCTTTAAATCCTCACCCTGAAAGTCCTCAATAACAAAAACAATTGAATGTTGTAAGGAAGCAGTGACTGCCATCTCAAGAGTCCCTTGACTTCTGAACCATCATCACTATCATCAATGCAATTCTCAACCTCTTGGGAATATGAGTTCATAGTTTGAGTTAATTGAGCGTAGGACTGAAGATCATCACGAAGATTGGGTGGGTACAAATAAACTTTGAGCCTTTATCCTTTGTTTCATAAACCGTGAACCAGACCACGTTAGAACCCTCGAAAGACCAAACTGAAGCAATGTTATTTTGAAAGCATACTACAGTAAGGTTGCGTAAACTGACTCCAAAAGATCTTTGCAGATCATTTGTTTTGGCATCACCGTGTGCTTTACCTTTCACTTTGATATGCCTAGAACCGCCGTGTTCTGACCAGTGACTTATATGCTTTGCATCTTTCAAAAATGATTTTGATTTTAAAAGTTGCATGAACTTTGCATTTACCATGTTTGTATGAATAATTTTGTTTGCAAACTGGCTTTCCTCTCAAGGAATTTTCAAACAATTGAGAAACTTGGTCAGTAATCCTACCAGGGGCAAGTTCTTTCCAGATCCTGTTGAGAACCAGTTCAAGATTTGTGGTTCAGTGCAAGTCCTTCTCAAAATTGGTTTATATAGAAGATTTTTCAAGACTCAGACTAGGGCAAGCTTTCCAAGCGCATAGTAATTCAGTCATTTCAGAATCAGACAAGCTGAAGTAGTGAACAGTTCATCTACAACAGTCAGCTAACCTGAGGCAGTTTACTTGAAAAATCCCCAAGCAACTCTCCATCCTTCCTACAAGGATCATCAATTTGATATAGTTTACTAGTGTGACAGAGATGTGCTCAGTAGCAGTATCTTTAGTCCCAAAGCAGAATGACAGTGATCTCTATGTTGAGGAATCAGTCTTTCAATCCTGTCTTCTCCCCAAAAGAGTCGAGCCACATCGTCGACATCTGCATTACATTTGCATTTGATCACATTTCATCTGCATAATTCATATACCATTGCATAGCATGAGTGTTTCATTCTCATGTTGCATTCACCATAGGTCGTGTTCTTATCCACGTCTTACCTTGTGGTCAAAGTTCAACTTACTTGGCACCTACCAAACAGATATTGTCGTGTCTATCTGACGTTTTTCCAGATATGAACTTTTGTTTTTCCAGATATTTCCTTTGTGATTTTGACGTTTTTTCAGAATCTATCCGAGGTTTTAATGGATATATTTCTCCCTCTGATATTTTTCCAGATTGAGTCTTTTGTTTTGATGTTCTTCCAGAACCTATCTGATGTTTTTCAAAAACTTTTTAACCTAAATTACCTCAACCAGTTCCCGTCTGGCAGTTCATCTCAAGATACTAGTTCTCATATGGTAGACAACCTTTTAAACCAGTTCTCGTCTGGTCACCATTTCTTTAGCATATCTTTTAACCAGTTCCCGTCTGGTAAACACCGTTTCAAAGTCCAGTTCTCGTCTGAAAAACCATAAAATCAATATACCCTTTTGATTCCGATGCTTTTCCAGAATCTATTCGAGGTTTTACCGGATATGTTTCTCTCTCTGATGTTTTACCAGATTGAGTCTTTTGTTCTGATGTTCTTCCAGAACTTATCTGATGTTTTTCCAAATATACCCTTTTGATTATGACGATCTTCCAGAATCTATTAGAGGTTTTGCCGGATATGTCTATCTGACGTTTTTCCAGATGTGTCTTTTGTTCTGATGTTTTTCCAGAACTCCTTGTGTGTCGATCTGATGTTCTTCCATATACGACTTTGTTCTGATGCTTTTCCAGAACCCCATTTATGTCTATCTGACGTTCTCCTAGATACAACCTTATTTATCTTATGTTCTTCCAGACATGATGTTGCTTATCTGATGTTCTTCCAGATATGTCTTCAAAATAATTTCCCGTACATTTAATGCTTTTCTAAATGTTTCGGATGTATCTGCAGAATATTTGTCTTCATCTAATGCTTTTCTAGATGTCTTCAATTTATTTCTGACTGTGGTTAACAGTTGTTGATTATTTTCAAGTCTGTTTCCATTTTCCATCCAATGCTTTTCTGGATGTATTCCGGAGTTTATTCGATGTTTTTCCGAATATCTATGATGTTGTTACAAAGTTTATTCGATGCTTTTCCGAATATCTCTGATATTTTCCAGAGTACATTTAATGCTTTTCTGGATGTCTCTGATGTTTGTCTCTGATGTATTTCCCAGAATTCTCCTCACCTCATTCAATGATCTTCTGAATGTTGTGACTCCTTTCCATCTTGTTCCATTCATGGATGATGACCGTTGATTCCCCAGTGGAGCTTATTCAACGATGTCCTGAATATCTCTGATGGATGTCTGTGTATGTTATGTAACGCCCCAGTTTTTGTCAGTTTTTATTTAATTGAGTCGTTTTGAGTATTTTATCATTATTTTATTTTTGCGAGATATTTGAGTGTAGGGGTATTTTGGGCATTTTGATTTATTTTGGTTGAGTTAGAATATAAATAGAAATAGAAAGAGAGAAAAATAGTAAGAAGAAAAGAAAAGAGGAGAAGGGAAAGAGAAGAGGAAAAAGGAGAAAAAGAGAGAAATCTTGGAAATTGATCAACCGACTTTTTAAAACACGATTTAATCGGGTAAGGGTGCGAAACTCGATTATCTTACCATTGTGTATGATTATGTATGTGTGTTTGCATGTTGTATTGCCTTTTTCCATAGTTTTTCGGTTATAGGTCGAAAACGCGTAAACGAGTAGAAATCGATGTTTTCACGGACAGAAATTGATACGAATCTCGTAGTATGATCATGTGATATGTATGAACCATTGCTGAGGTTTGTGTGGCTGTTGGAAATGGTTTGATTGGGAAAAATGGGGTTTTTGGGTTATGGAACAGTGTCACACGTAGCAGAATTTTCTGCATCTGGTGTAAAGCGCCGGACGATTTTCTTGTTTCGCCGGGCGATTCGTGATTTCGCCGGGCGGTTTTGGAGAGGCGCAGAGGTTACAAGTTCCTGACTCTATTGAGTCATTTTGGTAGAAATGGTGACGCCTCTGCTTCGCCGGGCGAAGTAGCGGCGAAGGGTGTTTCGTCGGGCGGTTTTAGGGTTAGGCCGGGCGGTTTGCAGGGTTTTTTTTTCACATTTTATTTCCTTGTTAATTTCATAACTTTTGATCTGATTATCCGTTTTGAATGTTCTTTATATCGTTGGAAAGCTTATGAAACGTTCTTGCTTATGATGATGGTTTTGAGATTGTGGCCGATTAAATTATGTCGGGAATTTGAAATAGTGTCGTTTTGTCGACTTTTGTCGTAGTAATCATGTGTAATTGATGTATTTCATGCAATATGTTATTGGTCTGGATATACTATGATTTGTGTGCTGTGGTGAGATGAAAATGCATGAAATACATGTTGTGATGATGAATTGTGGCCTAAGGGCAAGTAATTGCAACGTGTTGTATTTGGTGATATATGCATGATTATGGATGTGTAAATGTGTGCATTTTGAATGTCATGAGTCCTTGTATGCCAAGCATCATGATATGCATTGTTGTGACGTCCTGAGTGACGCTTTGGATTTTGGAGGGAATCTGCTATAACATCGTGAGCCTTAAAAATAAGAGGTATGAATAGCCTTAAAAATAAGAGGACCGAAAGCGATGGTTATAGACGATCGTGTGCCCATGTGGGGTGTGAGCGATCGGGTCGTGTGCCCATGTGGGGTATGAGCGATCCATAAACGTCGTGTGCCCGTGTGGGGTGTGAGCGACGGGGGACATCGTATGCCCGACGGGGAGTTACAGTGATGTAACGAGCGATGATTCCAGCAGAGTTCCTGAGTGAACTAGTGATGAGAAACATTGGAAGTCGGTACCCGCATGTGCATATGCATAGAGTCGTTGTGTCGGTCTCTTGCATTTGCATAAATCATTATGGTTTGGTTATGTGTGGAATTGTGGATAAAATTGATAAATTGATATATGGATATGTGTATGGTTGGTATACCTTGGTGATGGAAATATGAATTATACCTCGTGTTGTATTGTGTTTGAATTATGGTGTGAGGTGTGGTGAGAACCGTATATATGTGTATTTTTGTGTTATATATAATTGTATGCAATTGCATGATGATTGTTTTTCTCACCCTTCTGCTGTTTTATAATGCTCTATGAGGCATTGCAGATTAGAGTTGTTGGAGGTCTTTTTGTGAAGCTTAGGACTTCATTCTTTTGTCGGTCGGCTCTGATATGTGACACCGGGTAGTTAGGGAGGCCGTTTGTGATTATCTGTATTATGTATATATATATATATATATCTTTTGGTTGGTGCATGTATAAATTGATGTATGACAAACTTTTCATGTGATATATATATGATATTCAGTTTTTAGATTTTTCTGCTTTTATTCTAAAATCTGAAATGTGGGTGTAAGGAACTGAGTTCCTCTGTTGATTGCTACCCCACTGTTGCATATCTTTATGAGCAGGTGTTGTATGATTTGTTTCAATATAATGTGATTCCCCCCGTCTATGCCATGATAATTTAAATATACTCTGATGAAATTTTGAATTTTCTTTTACTGCTTTAATTAATTGGGGGTGTTACATTAAGTGGTATCAGAGCCAGTGCGTGTCAGTTGTGTCAGTCCTTGTTGGTCTTGGTGTTTGGAGGAGCTGTTTGTTTAACCATAGTTTCTGTTATTGGAAATGAACAGAATATGGCTGGAAGGAACGACGCTGCTTTAGCTGCTGCGATGCAAGCTATGGCCCGAGCTGTGCAGGGTGCACCTCATGCTGCAGGTAACGATGAGTTCAGGAAGAACAAACCGCCTGTCTTCAAAGGAAGATATGATCCTGATGGTGCTCAGATATGGCTGAAAGAGATTGAAAGGATTTTCCGAGTGATGGATTGTGCTGAGGATCAGAAGGTGAGACTGGGTACTCACATGTTATTGGAAGAAGTTGATGATTGGTGGGTTAGTACACGTCATGTGTTGGAAGCTGCAGAGGAGGAGATTACTTGGGCTGTGTTTAGTATGGAGTTTCTGAGGAGGTATTTTCCTGAAGATGTAAGAGGGAAGAAGGAAATTGAGTTCTTGGAACTGAAACAAGGTAATATGTCTGTTGTTGATTATACTGCTAAGTTTGTGGAACTTGTGCAGTTTTATCCTCATTATGCCGAAGCGACTGCGAAATTTTCTAAGTGTGTAAAGTTTGAGAATGGATTGCGTCCTGAGATAAAGCAGGCAATTGGTTATCAAAGGATTCGGAGGTTTTCTGATTTGGTGGATTGTTGTAGGATTTATGAAGAGGATAGTAAGGCTCGTTCTACTCACTATAAGAGTGTGAGCGAGAGGAAAGGGAAGCAACAGTTTCGTGGTGGTCCGTATGTAACACCAGCTGATAAGGGGAAACAAAGGGGAAATTTTGAGAAAAGGTCAAGTGGAGGAGGAATGTCTGGTCCTCTGAGGTGTTATAAGTGTGGTGACTTAGGGCATCGTCAGTTTGAGTGCAGGAAAGATATGAGGAAGTGTACTAATTGTGGAGGTGTAGGACATGTTGCTGCTGATTGTGCCAGGAAGAATGTGGTGAAATGTTTCAACTATGGTGAACCTAGGCATATTAGTACGAAGTTTCCGAAACCGAAGCAGGCTCCATCTGGTGGGAAGGTGTTTGCGTTGGCAGGGACTCAGACTTCAAGTGCAGATCGTCTGATCAGAGGTACTTGTTTTATTAATAGTACTCCCTTAGTTTCTATTATTGATACTGGAGCGACTCATTCGTTTATCTCGTCTGAGTGCGCGAAGCGTTTGAATCTTGTGTTGTCTTTGATGGATGGTGAAATGGTTATTGATACTCCAGCAATGGGGTCAGTAACTACTTCTTTGGTTTGTCTAAGTTGTCCTTTGACCATTTATGGTAAAGACTTTGAGATGGATTTGGTGTGTTTACCGTTGGAGGGTTTAGACGTGATTTTGGAAATGAATTGGTTGCAATTCAATCGAGTTTATATTGATTGCTATCATAAGCTAGTAAGGTTTCCTTCTCTTGAGGAAGACGAAGACTCGAGTATCTTATCTACCAAAGAGTTGAAGAGACTTTTGGCGGAGGAAGCTCAGTTGTTTGGGTTGTTTGCATCTTTGACTGTGGATAGTCAAGTTTCACTTGATGTGTTTCCTGTTGTGTGTGAATTTTCGGAAGTGTTTCCTGAGGATATTTCAGACTTGCCGCCAGAGAGAGAGGTGGAGTTTTCGATAGATCTAGTTCTTGGTACTAGACCTGTTTCTATGGCACCTTATCGTATGTCGGCATCTGAGTTGGTTTAGTTAAAGAAGCAATTGAATGAGTTGTTGGAGAAGAGGTTTGTGAGACCAAGCGTTTCTCCTTGGGGTGCTCCAGTTTTATTGGTGAAAAAGAAAGATGGAAGTATGCGGTTGTGTATTGATTATCGCCAGTTGATTAAGGTGACGATTAAGAATAAGTATCCTCTTCCAAGAATTGATGATCTGATGGATCAGTTAGTTGGTGCGTGTGTGTTTAGTAAGATTGATTTGAGGTCAGGGTATCATCAGATAAGGGTGAAGGAGGAAGATATTCAGAAGACAGCTTTTAGGACACATTACGGTCATTATGAATATTCTGTGATGCCGTTCGGGGTTTCTAATGCGCCAGGTGTGTTTATGGAGTACATGAATCGTATTTTCCACGAGCATTTGGATCGATTTGTTGTTGTGTTTATTGATGACATATTGATTTATTCTAAGTCTCGGGAGGAGCATACAGAGCATTTGCGTATTGTTTTGCAGGTTTTGAAAGAAAAGAAGCTTTTTGCCAAATTGTCCAAGTGTGAATTCTGGTTGTCGGAGGTGAGTTTTCTTGGGCACGTGATTTCAGGTAATGGTATCACTGTGGATCCATCTAAAGTAGAAGCAGTTCTACAATGGGAGGCTCCTAGATCTGTTACTGAAATTCGAAGCTTTTTGGGTTTGGCCGGATATTATCGAAGGTTCATTGAAGGTTTTTCTAAGCTAGCACTTCCTTTGACCCAGTTGACTTGTAAAGGGCAAGCGTTCATTTGGGATATTCAGTGTGAGGAAAGTTTTAATGAGCTGAAGAGAAGATTGACAACAGCTCCGATTTTGATTTTGCCGAATCCTAATGAACCATTTGTGGTTTATTATGATGCTCATTTGATTGGTCTAGGTGGTGTTCTGATGCAAGAAGGTAAGGTTATGGCTTATGCTTCGAGGCAATTGAGAGTGCATGAGAAAAATTATCCTACTCATGATCTTGAATTAGCGGTTGTGGTTTTTGTGTTGAAGATTTGGAGGCATTATCTCTACGGTGCAAGGTTTGAAGTCTTTAGTGATCACAAAAGTTTGAAATATTTGTTTGATCAGAAAGAGCTAAATATGAGGCAACGTAGATGGTTGGAATTTTTGAAGGACTACGACTTTGGCTTGAATTACCATCCTGGTAAAGCTAATGTGGTAACCGATGCGTTGAGTCGGAAATCGTTACATATGTCCGCTTTAATGGTTAAAGAGTGGGACAACATTTCTATGGATTTTGTGACGGGATTGCCGAATAGCAGCGAGGGCATAATGTTATTTGGGTGATTGTGGATAGACTGACTAAATCAACTCATTTTATTCCGATTGACATCAGTTTTACTTTGGAGAGGTTGGCGGAGATTTACATCAGTGTGATTGTGAAGTTGCATGGAGTTCCGTTAAGTATTGTTTTGGATCGAGATCCGATGTTTACTTCGAGATTTTGGGAAAGTTTACAGAAGGCTTTGGGTTCTAAATTGAGATTGAGTTCGGCTTATCATCCGCAGACGGATGGTCAGACGGAGAGAACGATCCAGTCGTTGGAAGATTTGTTGAGAGCTTGTGTTCTTGAGCAAGGTGGTGCATGGGATAGTTATCTTTCATTGATTGAATTTACGTATAATAACAGTTTCCATTCTAGTATTGGAATGGCACCGTTTGAAGCATTGTATGGACGAAGGTGTCGAACACCTTTATGTTGGCACGAATCTGGTGAGAGAACGGTGGTTGGACCAGAGTTGGTGCAACAGACGACGGAAAAAGTGAAGTTTATTCGTGAGAAAATGAAGGCTTCTCAGAGTAGACAAAAGAGTTATCATGATCGGAGACAGAAGGATCTTGAGTTCCAAGAAGGTGATCATGTATTTTTGAGAGTTACGCCGGTAACGGGTGTGGGTCGTGCATTGAAATCGAAGAAATTTACTTCTCGGTTTATTGGTCCTTACCAGATATCCGCGAGAGTGGGTGTTGTGGCTTATAGGGTGGCGTTGCCGCCGAATCTGTCGAATTTGCACGATGTGTTCCATGTTTCACAGCTTCGGAAGTATGTTCCGGATCCGTCACATATGAGTCTGATGGATGAAGTTGAGGTAAGGGAGAACCTTACGGTTGAGGCATTACCAGTTAGGATTTTGGATCGCGAGGTGAAACGGTTAAGGGGCAAGGATATTGCACTTGTGAAAGTGGCGTGGGGAGGCGCTGCTGAGGGCAATTTGACTTGGGAGTTGGAGAGTCGGATGCGGGAGTCGTATCCAGAGTTGTTCGTCTCAGGTATATTTTCGAAGACGGAAATTTCTAAGTGGGGGAGAGTTGTAACGCCCCAGTTTTTGTCAGTTTTTATTTAATTGAGTCGTTTTGAGTATTTTATCATTATTTTATTTTATTTTCGATTTTTATCTGAAAATATGTTATTTTTCATCGTGAATATATTTTGTCGCGTTTTGGGAACATTTGCGAGATATTTGAGTGTAGGGGTATTTTGGGCATTTTGATTTATTTTGGTTGAGTTAGAATATAAATAGAAATAGAAAGAGAGAAAAATAGTAAGAAGAAAAGAAAAGAGGAGAAGGGAAAGAAAAGAGGAAAAAGGAGAAAAAGAGAGAAATCTTGGAAATTGATCAACCGACTTTTTAAAACACGATTTAATCGGGTAAGGGTGCGAAACTCGATTATCTTATCATTGTGTATGATTATGTATGTGTGTTTGCATGTTGTATTGCCTTTTTCCATAGTTTTTCGGTTATAGGTCGAAAACGCGTAAACGAGTAGAAATCGATGTTTTCACGGACAGAAATTGATACGAATCTCGTAGTATGATCATGTGATATGTATGAAACATTGCTGAGGTTTGTGTGGCTGTTGGAAATGGTTTGATTGGGAAAAATGGGGTTTTTGGGGTTATGGAACAGTGTCACACGTAGAAGAATTTTCTGCATCTGGTGTAAAGCGCCGGGCGATTTTCTTGTTTCGCCGGGTGATTCGTGATTTCGCCGGGCGGTTTTGGAGAGGCGCAGAGGTTACAAGTTCCTGACTCTATTGAGTCATTTTGGTAGAAATGGTGACGCCTCTGCTTCGCCGGGCGAAGTAGCCGCGAAGGGTGTTTCGCCGGGCGGTTTTAGGGTTAGGCGGGGCGGTTTGCAGGGTTTTTTTTTTCACATTTTTATTTCCTTGTTAATTTCATAACTTTTGATCTGATTATCTGTTTTGAATGTTCTTTATATCGTTGGAAAGCTTATGAAACGTTCTTGCTTATGATGATGGTTTTGAGATTGTGGCCGATTAAATTATGTCGGGAATTTGAAATAGTGTCGTTTTGTCGACTTTTGCCGTAGTAATCATGTGTAATTGATGTATATCATGCAATATGTTATTGGTCTGGAAATACTATGATTTGTGTGCTGTGGTGAGATGAAAATGCATGAAATACATGTTGTGATGATGAATTGTGGCCTACGGGCAAGTAATTGCAACGTGCTGTATTTGGTGATATATGCATGATTATGGATGTGTAAATGTGTGCATTTTGAATGTCATGAGTCCTTGTATGCCAAGCATCATGATATGCATTGTTGTGACGTCCTGAGTGACGCTTTGGATTTTGGAGGGAATCTGCTATAACATCGTGAGCCTTAAAAATAAGAGGTATGAATAGCCTTAAAAATAAGAGGACCGAAAGCGATGGTTATAGACGATCGTGTGCCCATGTGGGGTGTGAGCGATCGGGTCGTGTGCCCATGTGGGGTGTGAGCGATCCATAAACGTCGTGTGCCCATGTGGGGTGTGAGCGACGGGGGACATCGTATGCCCGACGGGGAGTTACAGTGATGTAACGAGCGATGATTCCAGCAGAGTTCCTGAGTGAACTAGTGATGAGAAACATTGGAAGTCGGTACCGCATGTGCATATGCATAGAGTCGTTGTGTCAGTCTCTTGCATTTGCATAAATCATTATGGTTTGGTTATGTGTGGAATTGTGGATAAAATTGATAAATTGATATATGGATATGTGTATGGTTGGTATACCTTGGTGATGGAAATATGAATTATACCTCGTGTTGTATTGTGTTTGAATTATGGTGTGAGGTGTGGTGAGAACCGTATATATGTGTATTTTTGTGTTATATATAATTGTATGCAATTGCATGATGATTGTTTTTCTCACCCTTCTGCTGTTTTATAATGCTCTATGAGGCATTGCAGATTAGATGTAAAGACCATATACAATACATGCCTCAAATCATATATTATACATGAGTTTCACTTTTGGTACTGAAACATAATAAGTTCCTAGTTAACACATTGTACACATAAATGCCTCTAATACAAAACACCTAAAAGTCTAAGGCATTACATATACAAGATGTTCCAAAATGATAAAAACTAAGAACTAGATCAAACAATGATCTCAAAACATAACGCCATAGCGGAAGCCATGCCATCACAAAACCACGATCCGTAAGGAAAGTCAAATAACCTTGTCCTTACCCTTCGCCAAACCTGCAGAACCTGTGATGTAAACAACAACAGTGGGGTGAGATACATCAAATCTCAGTGAGTTCCCTATCTTAAAGTCCTCTCGGCTTTACAAGGTTCTAACAAAGTCCTAACTCATGTCCAAGGGGAAAGGGAAAGACCATGAGTACACACACACAAGTAACCGCCACGGTGAGCCTGTAAACTCACACTAGTACTGAAGTACCTCTTGAGCCTGTAAACTCAAGGATTCACAAAGTACCGAAATACGTTCTGAGTCCGTACACTCAAGAACTCACATATCAATAACCAATACCAAGGTATCCCCTTTTCCCGTACCCTTCTACGTCTAGAAGGCGATCCGAGTCATGGATCCTTGTAGCTACTTGGCATACGATTGGATTCGGGATCACGGGCCGTACACCGTGATCCGTCACTTCTCACGGACCGTACGCCGTCTCAAGTCTCTTTACCCGTAGGCTCCAATCGTACTTAACACGGGACTCAAACCTGCCAAGTAGTTGTGTATAACGTTCAGAGGAGGTGCTCGAGTCTCATGAACTACACCGCACAACTGTGGTTATTGATAAACAGAATGCACACGCCTCGGCCTTCATGCACGAGCGTTGCAACACATGGAACAATTCACACTTCCAACACAGTTTTGGTAATAATCCTCACCCTGCCTAGTCCATATTTTAACATGCATACATTGCCAATAATAGTTACACACAATTAACAGATAAAAGGCGATAAAACGACACAATTTCAGAAATCCCGACTTAATTAAATCGGCCGACGATCTTAAAACCATTGCAATAAGAAAGTACATTTTATTATCTTTCCAACGATATCAAAATTGTTCCAATCCGAGTTACGTACAAAAAGTTACGGCATTGTAAACAATCGATCGGAAAAATAAATCACAACAGCAGAATTCTGTAACTCTCCTGGCCGTACGCGTATTGGCACTCCCCGTACGCGT
This sequence comes from Lathyrus tuberosus, assembly GCA_022829125.1. Taxonomy (NCBI): domain Eukaryota; kingdom Viridiplantae; phylum Streptophyta; class Magnoliopsida; order Fabales; family Fabaceae; genus Lathyrus; species Lathyrus tuberosus. The sequence continues at coordinate 435,629 of JALAZF010000563.1, forward strand.
ATTGCCCAAATGCTCGCCCAGCCATACGCGTATTGCCCCAAGCGATACGCGTATTGCTCAAAATGCCCGGCCATCCATACGCGTATTGCCCTTGCCGTGCGCGTATTGACAAGCTCCATACGCGTATTGACATGCTCCATACGCGTATGGGCAGAGAAAAATGCAGAAGTTCCTGCAGAATTTTTCTGCTACGGGTTGATCCAAAATCAACCCCAAATCCCATTTTCATCAATCAAAATGCATCAAAACATGTTATAACATCACAACCAGTATAACATATAATCAAACATTGCATTTAGCAGTTAGATTCACGAATTTTGTGCAAAAAGATTCAATTTTCACAATTTCTAATCTAACTCTAAACTCAAAATAATCCTACTCTAAAGAGTCTAACTAGAACCCACCTGGATTACTAGACGAGGAGGTTGATGCGGAGACGATTGAACGAAAAACAGATGAATTGATGATGATTCTTGAGCTTCTTGAGAATTTCTCTCCTTCCTCTTTCTCTTCCTTTCCTTCCTTCCCTTTTTCCTTTTCTTTCTTTCTCTTTAGCTTTTGTTTGGTTTTCAAGGAAAATGAAAAGAAAATAGATAGTATAGAAACTATCATTTTTAGTAACACTACTAAATGTCCAAAATTAGCTCAAATACATCAAATTATAAAAACTCAACGTTAAATACTATTAATTTAATCGACTCTGAGTTCGTCAGTTTACTCTAATTATTTTATCAAATAATTACTCAGAGTACCCCGGAACCCAGTTGATCATAATAATATTAACCAGAGCGTTTATAAATTTACGGGGTATTACATCCTCCCCCCCTTAAATAGAAATTCGTCCTCGAATTTAGAATATTACCTGAACAGATGTGGATAAGAATCTCGCATTTCCGATTCTAGTTCCCAAGTAGCATCGCCCGGATGCGTCACATCCCATTGCACCTTAACAAGTGGAATATCTTTGTTCCTTAACACTTTTGTTTCCCTTCCCACAATACAACTCGGTTGTGGTTCAAAGGTCAAATCCGATTCAATTTCCACTGATTCGGGTAGAACTGGCTGAAGAGGATCAGGAATAAACTTACGGAGCTGAGATACGTGAAAAACGTCATGCATCTCGGATAGAGAGGGTGGTAAGGCTAATCTATAAGCAACTTCACCAATCCTTTCTAAAATCTGATACGGTCCCACGTATCTCGGACTTAACTTATGTGACTTAAACGGTCCTTTCAATCTCAATCTCGGAGTAACTTTCAGAAATACATGGTCACCTTCCTCAAATTCCAAAGGTCTCCTACGATTGTCCGCATAACTCTTTTGACGATCTTGTGCTTGTTTAACCTTCTCGCGGATCATTCGAATCTTTTCCGTAGTCTCTTGAATAATCTCGGGTCCCAAAATTCTATCTTCGCCAATTTCAGCCCAACACAAAGGTGTCCTACACTTTCTCCCATACAATGCTTCATAAGGAGCCATACCGATGCTCGCATGGTAACTATTGTTATAGGAAAACTCAATTAACGGCAAAAGTTCTTTCCAATTCCCTCTACTCTCTAACACACAAGCTCTTAACATATCCTCCATCGTTTGTATTGTTCGTTCAGTCTGACCATCCGTTTGAGGATGATTCGACGTGCTCAAACGCAAATTCGTACCCATCGCTTGTTGGAACACTTTCCAAAATCTCGAAGTAAACTTCGGATCTCTATCGGACACAATGCTAGAAGGAATACCATGCAATCTCACAATCTCAGCAATAAACAACCTTGCAAGATGACTTGCCTTATAAGTAGTCTTTACGGCTAAGAAGTGTGCAGATTTCGTTAGTCGATCTACAATCACCCAAATAGAATCATACCCACCTTGGGTACGGGGTAAACCCACTGCAAAATCCATGGAAATACTATCCCACTTCCAAACTGGAATATCCAAAGGTTGTAACAAACCGCCCGGTCTTTGGTGTTCAATCTTCACCTGTTGACATACTGCACATTCTGACACATATTCCGCTATATCCTTTTTCATCCCGGACCACCAATAATCCTTCTTTAAATCCTGATACATCTTCGAAGAACCAGGATGTATCGTAAAAGTACCTTTATGGGCTTCATCTAAAATCTTCCTTTTCAATGCCTCATCCTTCGGAACACAAATCCTTTGATTAAACAGAACAATCCCATCTGTCGCTCGTGTAAAACCCGGCTGAAGTAACAACTCTTGTAACTCTTCCTCTAACAATTGTGCCTGTTGAATCTCAACTCTCAAAGTAGAATTGACATTCAAATTTCCCATAATCACACCATTCGGAGTCCACAAAAATTGGAGATTAAGATCTCTAAACTTTTCCAACAATGAATACTCCAAAATCATCAATTCCGCACTATGAACCATTTTCCGACTTAAAGCATCCGCTACTATATTCTCTTTTCCTGGATGATACTTTAATTCTAAGTCATAATCCTTTAAGTACTCCATCCACCTTCTTTGTCGCATATTCAACTCCTTTTGATCAAACAAATACTTCAAACTTTTGTGGTCACTGAACATTTCAAAACGTACACCATATAAATAATGACGCCACACCTTCAGTGCAAAAACCACTGCAGCTAGTTCCAAATCATGAGTCGGATAATTCTTCTCATGAACTTTTAACTGTCGAGAAGCATAAGCTACCACTTGACCACCTTGCATCAGAACACCCCCTAATCCCCTCTTAGAAGCATCACAAAATACTTCATAAGAGTTGTTAGGATCAGGAATAATTAATACTGGAGCACTCGTCAAACTTTCCTTCAAATGCATAAAACTTTGTTCGCAACCTGAATCCCATTCAAACGTAACATCCTTCCGAGTAAGTTTCGTCATTGGTAAGGCCAATTGAGAAAAGCCCTTAATGAACCTTCTATAGTAACCGGCCAATCCCAAGAAACTTCTGACTTCTGAAACATTTCTCGGTCTCTCCCAATTAATCACTGCTTCTACTTTCGATGGATCCACTGCCACACCACCTCGAGATATCACATGTCCAAGAAAATTAACTTCCGACATCCAAAACTCACACTTGCTCAACTTAGCAAACAATTGCTTCTCTTGCAAGACCGATAAGACAATCCTCAGATGTTCTCCGTGCTCTTGTGGAGTACGAGAATAAATAAGAATGTCGTCAATAAAGATTACCACAAATTGGTCCAAGTAAGCCTGAAATATTCGATTCATGTAATCCATGAAAACAGCTGGAGCATTAGTCACACCGAAAGGCATCACTAAGAATTCATAATGACCGTAACGTGTCCTAAATGCAGTCTTTGGCACATCGGAACTCTTCACTCGAATCTGGTGATAACCCGACCGTAAATCAATCTTCGAGAACACATAGGCTCCTTTTAATTGATCTAACAAGTCGTCTATCCTTGGTAAGGGATACTTATTCTTAATGGTGACTTTATTCAACTTACGATAATCAATGCACAACCGCATTCCCCCATCTTTCTTCTTTACCAACAACACTGGAGCTCCCCACGGTGAAACACTAGGCCTAACAAAATGCTTAGACATCAAGTCCTCCAATTGGCCCTTTAATTCTCTTAATTCAAGCGGTGCCATCCGATACGGAGAAACGGATATAGGAGCCGTTCCCGGTATCAGGTCAATAGAGAACTCAACTTCTCTCTCCGGAGGAAGAGAAGAAACATCCTCAGGAAACACTTCAGGAAATTCACACACTATTGGAATACTCAGAACTTGTTGTTCACTACTTCCCTCCTTAGTAAGAACCAATAAAACAGATTTCTCTTTCTCAAACAAGAAATTTACCATTCCCACCGTACCTTCTAAAATCGTCGATAAAACATCTTTCGGAGTAGCCTCAGCAGATGGAATAATAATTAGCTTCTCCTCACAACCGATAAAAACCGAATTAGCTGAAAGCCAGTCCATTCCCAGAACAACATCCACTTTCTTAAGCGGCAGACAAATAAGATCAATCTGGAAGACTCTTTCGTTCACCGACAACACACAATTCTCACACATCAGGGGTGTTTCAACCATTTCATCCATGGCAGTAGTAACCACCATAGGAGGAAACAAAGGAATAGTTTGCAACCCCAGTCGCTTCACACATCTTAAAGACACAAAAGAATGTGTAGCCCCACAGTCAAATAAAACAAAACAAGGTTGACCATTAACAAAACACGTACCCGCAATCAAGGAATTATCACCCTTTGCTTTCCTTGCATCCAGAGTATATACTCAACCAGTAGTCTTCCCTTGTGTCTGATTTCTACCCTGAGGACAATCCCTCTCCCAATGACCCATTTTGTTACACTGATAACACCGTACTTCTTCCGATTTGCACCTACCAAAATGACTCCTCCCACAAGTGCGACATACTGGAGGCGCACTAGTTCTAGAGCCCTGTACTTGCTTCCCTTTGGAAGACTGTTGCCTTTGCCTAAACTGTTGATTTGACCTTCCACGGTCACTTTGAGTTACCCTGTTCAAATCCATCTCCATTTGTATCTTTTTCAAGCTATTTTCCGCCACATAACATTGTCTTAACATTTCAGCATAAGTAGCAAATTCCCGTTGGGACACGCTGTGTGAAATCTCAGCCCTTAACCCAAACAGAAACTGATCTATCTTCCACCTCTCATTAGGAGCATACATGGCCTGTCTAGAATAGTCAGCCATGATCTCAAATTGTTCCGCATAAGAAGCCACTGATAAATTTCCCTGTCTCAACTGTTGGAACTCAAACTCCTTTTGAGACCTTAAAGAACTCGGAAAATATTTCTCCATAAAGATTACCTTAAACTGTTCCCACACTTTCGGCACTTCTTGAGTTGTCATCAAGGCTGAAGCGCTCTCCCACCACCTCATGGCAGGACCCTTCAACCAGTGAGAAGCAAAGACCACCTTATTCTCCTCACTGCAATGAACTATCAGAAAAATCCGTTCCATACCTGTTATCCATTCGTGTGCCTTCACCGGATCTAGCCCTCCTTGAAACTCCGGAGGATTCATACGAACAAATTCCCTGTAGGTTCCTCCCGTAACTTCCGGAACAACCACTGGAGGATGCAGACTATCAGCCATTTGTTGCATCATTCCTTGCATAAACTGATTCTGCTGTTGCTGCATCTGTTGCATAAATTGGTACAAAGGGGCATTCCCTTCATCACCTTGTGGAACTGTCCCAGCTGGAGTAGTCCTTGGTCTTCCACGGTTGTTTCTGCGTCTATCAGCCATGTTCCTGAATTCCATATCAATAGGATTAAGTTGATCAGACTCAATACCATAAATATAACAGACAAGACCCATGGCGACACGCCGCATATGAAACGGAAAGAAAACTTATTTTATTTCATGGCTAGGTCGAGGATACGACCTGCTCTGATACCAACTGTAAAGACCATATACAATACATGCCTCAAATCATATATTATACATGAGTTTCACTTTTGGTACTGAAACATAATAAGTTCCTAGTTAACACATTGTACACATAAATGCCTCTAATACAAAACACCTAAAAGTCTAAGGCATTACATATACAAGATGTTCCAAAATGATAAAAACTAAGAACTAGATCAAACAATGATCTCAAAACATAACGCCATAGCGGAAGCCATGCCATCACAAAACCACGATCCGTAAGGAAAGTCAAATAACCTTGTCCTTACCCTTCGCCAAACCTGCAGAACCTGTGATGTAAACAACAACAGTGGGGTGAGATACATCAAATCTCAGTGAGTTCCCTATCTTAAAGTCCTCTCGGCTTTACAAGGTTCTAACAAAGTCCTAACTCATGTCCAAGGGGAAAGGGAAAGACCATGAGTACACACACACAAGTAACCGCCACGGTGAGCCTGTAAACTCACACTAGTACTGAAGTACCTCTTGAGCCTGTAAACTCAAGGATTCACAAAGTAACGAAATACGTTCTGAGTCCGTACACTCAAGAACTCACATATCAATAACCAATACCAAGGTATCCCCTTTTCCCGTACCCTTCTACGTCTAGAAGGCGATCCGAGTCATGGATCCTTGTAGCTACTTGGCATACGATTGGATTCGGGATCACGGGCCGTACACCGTGATCCGTCACTTCTCACGGACCGTACGCCGTCTCAAGTCTCTTTACCCGTAGGCTCCAATCGTACTTAACACGGGACTCAAACCTGCCAAGTAGTTGTGTATAACGTTCAGAGGAGGTGCTCGAGTCTCATGAACTACACCGCACAACTGTGGTTATTGATAAACAGAATGCACACGCCTCGGCCTTCATGCACGAGCGTTGCAACACATGGAACAATTCACACTTCCAACACAGTTTTGGTAATAATCCTCACCCTGCCTAGTCCATATTTTAACATGCATACATTGCCAATAATAGTTACACACAATTAACAGATAAAAGGCGATAAAACGACACAATTTCAGAAATCCCGACTTAATTAAATCGGCCGACGATCTTAAAACCATTGCAATAAGAAAGTACATTTTATTATCTTTCCAACGATATCAAAATTGTTCCAATCCGAGTTACGTACAAAAAGTTACGGCATTGTAAACAATCGATCGGAAAAATAAATCACAACAGCAGAATTCTGTAACTCTCCTGGCCGTACGCGTATTGCCCAAATGCTCGCCCAGCCATACGCGTATTGCCCCAAGCGATACGCGTATTGCTCAAAATGCCCGGCCATCCATACGCGTATTGCCCTTGCCGTGCGCGTATTGACAAGCTCCATACGCGTATTGACATGCTCCATACGCGTATGGGCAGAGAAAAATGCAGAAGTTCCTGCAGAATTTTTCTGCTACGGGTTGATCCAAAATCAACCCCAAATCCCATTTTCATCAATCAAAATGCATCAAAACATGTTATAACATCACAACCAGTATAACATATAATCAAACATTGCATTTAGCAGTTAGATTCACGAATTTTGTGCAAAAAGATTCAATTTTCACAATTTCTAATCTAACTCTAAACTCAAAATAATCCTACTCTAAAGAGTCTAACTAGAACCCACCTGGATTACTAGACGAGGAGGTTGATGCGGAGACGATTGAACGAAAAACAGATGAATTGATGATGATTCTTGAGCTTCTTGAGAATTTCTCTCCTTCCTCTTTCTCTTCCTTTCCTTCCTTCCCTTTTTCCTTTTCTTTCTTTCTCTTTAGCTTTTGTTTGGTTTTCAAGGAAAATGAAAAGAAAATAGATAGTATAGAAACTATCATTTTTAGTAACACTACTAAATGTCCAAAATTAGCTCAAATACATCAAATTATAAAAACTCAACGTTAAATACTATTAATTTAATCGACTCTGAGTTCGTCAGTTTACTCTAATTATTTTATCAAATAATTACTCAGAGTACCCCGGAACCCAGTTGATCATAATAATATTAACCAGAGCGTTTATAAATTTACGGGGTATTACATTAGAGTTGCTGGAGGTCTTTTTGTGAAGCTTAGGACTTCATTCTTTTGTCGGTCGGCTCTGATATGTGACACCAGGTAGTTAGGGAGGCCGTTTGTGATTATATATATATATATATATATATATATATATATATATATATATATATATCTTTTGGCTGGTGCATGTATAAATTGATGTATGACAAACTTTTCATGTGATATATATATATATATATATATATATATATATATATATATATATATATATATATATATATATGATATTCAGTTTTTAGATTTTTCCGCTTTTATTCTAAAATCTGAAATGTGGGTGTAAGGAACTTAGTTCCTCTGTTGATTGCTACCCCACTGTTGCATATCTTTATGAGCAGGTGTTGTATGATTTGTTTCAATATAATGTGATTCCCCCCGTCTATGCCATGATAATTTAAATATAATGCTATGATTTGCATTCATTTCATATCATATCATTTTATGTCATATCATATGCATTTTGTGGCATCTTAGGGCCAAAAATTGTGCATGTTTGTATTTAAGTCTCTCCTATCACGTCGAGAAGAAGATTTCAATATTCATATCTCAGGATAAATGGAACTTAAATAGGGGCATCTATCATACCCTAATTTTTGACCATAAGATTCCACCTCTTTGCGCATAATCTTGCATATCTATGTGCTTTACGACTAACAGGTTTGTGCAGGAACATTGGTTTCAAGTGTAGATGTTACTCATTCTCTCAGTCAAGTTTTTCAAGACATGACCAATAATCCTGATTCAAAAGGGTCCTAGGGTTTCTTCTTGACCTGGGCTCCACTACTAGAGCTCTCTCATTCTTGGGCCATTCCTGGAACAATGCTTTGAAGATGGTTTGGATGGATTGATGACCATATCTCATTAAAGTCAATATCGGAATTTGGTTTCTAATAGATCAAGGGTACCTCAGGATCAAGGTACTAGGGTGTATGTTTAAGGAGGATACTTGGAATTCTTCTCAAACTTCTCAAGAAAGGAAAGACTTGTTAAAGCAAGGGCTTTGTCTGAATAAAGTGAAAGGTACAAATCATGATGCAAAGGATTAGGTTGTGGATTCATTGAGATTAAGGTGAAAAAGTAGTGTGATTTGGTTTGTGGATTCCATACGGCATCAAAGCTTGCTTCATAACGTTTTGAGTTCGAACGATTCAATTCGGTTGGATTAAAGTTGGTAAGTATGCTAAGATTGGAAGGTTAATTTATAGGGATTCCTCGAAGTTCAAGTTTATGTCGAATACAAGTTATTGGTGATGGTTACAAGAAGATTCACGTTGTCATAAAGTTCAAGTATCCAAATTGCATCAAACTTTATTCTAAAAAACATCAAGATTTATGTTTTTTACAAAATTCAAGTTGAAATTCAAATTCAAGTTGTCATGGGATTCAAGAACTTTCAAAGTTATCATAAAGATTCAAAATGTGAGAATGTTTAGTCCAAGGTGGATTCCAAAACACCCAAAGTCATCACAAGTTCAAACATGGAAATCCATATTATCTCACTTTGCTAGAATCCAAGTTATAAAAGCAAGGAGTCCTTTTTCATGATTTCTCACACAATTCAATTTGAAGATGTTAAAGTTCTAATTCAAATAACCATTTCAAGCTACCATAAAAGTTCAAAGCATAACAAATTTCATATCATTCAAGTTATAAGTTTTTATGATCAAAACAAAATGTATAGGTACACATGAGTATTTGCAATGATACAAGGTACTATCCTTTGAGTCAACATGACATTGATTCTTAAGTTTACAAATTCATCAGGCTAGCTAAAAATAACAATCTCACTCTCTCTTTGTTACAACAACCATGGCTGCAACTTCACCTCCATTGAAAGATGAACTTGACATTATCATCCTATGAAACCTAGATTTCTTAGAAATGTGGAGGCCATTCTTCGAACCTTGTCATTTGATCATTGTTCAGGATGGTGATCCTACAAAAACCATAAATGTTCCGCCGGGTTTTGATTATGAACTTTACAACAGGAACGATATTAACAAGATTCTTGGTCCTAGAGCTTCTTGTGTCCCTTTCAAAGACTCTGCATGTCATTGCTGTGGTTACATGGTTTCGAAGTAGAAATACATCTTCACCATTGATGATGATTATTTGGTTGTTAATGATCCATCTGGAAACAAAATCAATGTGCTTCAGCAGCAATAATTCAAGAGGGAAAATACAAAGCATGAATGAGAATCATTACCAAACCCTTCCAAAACAGCCAGCCGACATATTGAATTGAAAGAGGAAAAATCACGGTTATCACAAGCTCCAAAAAATCCTTGCATCGAAGGACCATTAAACATGTATGTTTCTATAAAATCCAAACATAATCGCACATTTGCGGCATGTTTTGGCACAATCCGACATGACAGTTTGAAAAGGAAAGTTCGAATATTACATTTCCAAAACATTCCACCAACATAATCAGACAAAATTGAAATTGGAATTATCAACAACATTCAATTAGGGATTTTGACTATCAAGTCTATAAATTTAGGACAATAGCAGTGCGGAACATCAGTGAAAAAAACCACAGAACATACATTCCTGGGAAAACCATCATCACGCACCATAAACAAGCAGACACAGATTCACAGTAAACACACACGATTCAGAGGACAAGATTCACACAAAAACAAAAACCACAGTAGGCCGTAATACAGAAGGCACCAGTTTCATAATAGTGAGCAGCAATACACACATACATAACAGTAAGAAGAGGAGAACGGAGAACAAACTCACCTCGTCGCCGGAGACGCAATCGGAGTCATTACATTTGCCCTCAAAGATTAGCCAGCGTTCACTCCCAGGAGCCGCCGACAAAAAACACCCATCAGACGTGGATCCGCCGTTCGATAAAATCGTACGTAGCCGCGGCAGTACACTGTACACCCATGTTTCCTTTACTCGATTTAATTAACTATCTTAAGCATTTTTTAATCTTTTTAAATAATTAGGTTTAATTTAGTTAAATTTTATCAATTTCCTTTAATATAAAAAACAAAGAAAAATATGCTTATACTTGTTGGTCACTTTAAAACATGAATTAGTTAAATCATTAATCTTATAAAACATTTATGTTTAATTTGGTTAACGATCCTCTTTTAGTTTGATGTTATTTTGTGCTTGATATCTTTGTATTCTGACTTAGATGTTTAAGTTGTACCTTACTCGTTTGTTTGTTCGTGTTTATTCATATGTTCCCTTAGGTTATTGATTCAACTTTATCTTCGATAAATTGAATCAGGACAAACTTTTGTACGATAACATTAGATTAATATTTTTCCTTTAACTAATTCCAAAGGAAAGGATCCCTTGTCGACTGCCACGTCATACTTAGGAAAAATTTAGGACCTACCCTTCATCCTAGCCTTAGGATTAGAATCGTCGTACTCTATGTAAGTTCCTGCCAGGGATACTTTCTTCTTTTCCCTTTTATCCTAGCCTTAGGATTAGAGTCGCCGTACTCTACGTAAGTTTCTTGCCACAGATGCTTACCTTCCATTTGGAATCTTGACCACAGTCAAGAGTTCTTCACCCTTATTAAGGGGAACTACGAATGCTCTGATTCCATTCCCGTCAGGATACGTAAGCACGAGATGCGATGTCTTGGCGATCATACTTAGAAATAACACCTTAGGTCTCCCTTTTACCGTTTCACCCTTAGCAGACAAATAACAAATAACATAAATAAAACAAGAGGTTCATGTAGAGTACTACAGATACTTAGGATGCTAACACCTTCCCTACATATAACCAACCCCTGAACCTTAGATTCTCTTAGCTGTGTTATTACATAGCGCACTTAGGGTTTTCTTCGATCTTTACCCTTTCCTTTGGATAAATCAAAGCTCGGTGGTGAATTATGATTTGTGATTCAAGTTAATTCAATAGCTTGATATCCGATTCTCACCGTGACAACACGCTAATTTCAGATATTCTTATGGAGAGCAAACTGATAGACTCTTTACAAGAAGCTTAAATCTCCAAAGGTCTGGAACCAATGGTTGGGAAGTTGTTTAATGCAAAAAATCTGAAGAACATGTGCAGTATAACTGAACTGACTAGCCCTCATGTTGAAATTCCCAAGGAAGATATCTACAATAAAAGGATTCCATTGTAAGTCTTCTAAATCTTCTCAAAGCTAGAACCTCTGGATGTTGTGTTAGGCTACCTTGATAGCTATCAAGCTGGGGCTATTGTTGCAGCCTTTGAAATTACTTCTAAGAAGAGGAAGAATATTGGCAAGAAGCATTCTGAGAAAATGGCTAAAAGGTTTAAGACTGTTGAGAAAGCTCTAGAGACTTCTGCTGAAAAACCCAAAATTATTGTTGCTTCACCTTCTGATGGAATGGTCTGGAGTAAGTCAATTCCTTCTAAAACTCCTTTACATTATGTGAATAAATTTTCATTTATCCCATCTGTCGCTCCCGAAAGATTCGCATCCAACGGTACAAACGCGAGAGTGGCGCAAAAGAACACAGAGTCGCCAGCAAAGTGTATTTATCCCTAGAGAGGGAAAGGAAACACTGCGTAAACCTGAAAGAAGGGAAAGAACATGGTCTCACGACCAAGAGAATGGGTACGGGAGTCGGTTACGCGAAGGGAAGGTGTTAGCACCCAACACGTCCATCGTACTCGATGGGATCCACGCTTACTGTCTGCATCAAAGGGCGTCGTCATCTGGAACTCCATTGTTACTGGACCGAAGAAGGAACGGGAACGGGAAAGAACGGAGAAACGAAGAAGAAAAGAAAAGGAAGTGAATCGATAGGACGGTATCGTTGTCCTAGGCCTACGTACTCCCTCAGTGCAATGGGAAAGTCAGAGTCAACGTAGTTCGGACGGGAACTGTGGGGGAAGGTTGCTCGCCAAGACAATCGCTGTCTTGTGCCTACGTATCCTCAATCGGACGAGAGAGAGGAATCAGAGCTGACGTAGTTCGTGGGTACGACCACGAAACAAGGGGAGGAAATTGGTGGAAAATGGAGAAGGTAGCCCGCCAAGATCTACGCAATCTTGTGCCTACGTATCCTCAATCGGACGAGAGAGAGGAATCAGAGCTGACGTAGTTCGTGGGTACGACCACGGGTAGGTAAGTGTTTTTTACGTGAGCGACGAGCTCTTTCACGAAAAAAAGAAGTTTGAAACCCAACAATCCCGGAGGATAAAAAGATTTGAATTGGTTTGGTGTTTTTTAGACAGAAGTGTTTTGAGTCAGTTCGTAACTTACATTGCACCAAAGTCTACCATGCGGGAACGAGTGAGTCGCATGATCGCCCCCGAATGAGACGTATGCTAAACACCCTAGAAGAGGAGAGGAGACCCCTCGTTCTTCACTTCCTACACTTAAGGCTCGAGCGCAATATACGTTATATTTTATTAAGTGTGTTCAAGAAGTTTGAGATGAGAAGAGAAGCGACACAAAAGGAAACTCTACAGGGAAACTAAGAGTCCTAATGTTATCATGCATGGATGTCCTATGGTTAGTGAGGTTTAGGAGAGACGACTGCCTAACCTAATGCTAATCCTACTCCAAGCTTAATCAAAAATTAAGTTGGACTAGGTAGCTCTAAAGGGAGAGAATCCAAGACTTAAACAAGTCTTGTGACTCGAGGGATGAAAAAAGTGGAAGAGAAGGAGGAGAAAGAGAAGTGAAACACAAGTGGCATAAGCTCACTTCAAACACAAGTATGAAAGTTAAAAGGTAAAGGAAGAAAGTAAAATGTGGAAGCATATCCACATTCAAACAACTTACCATTTGCCCCTGAAAGTGTTAGAAGTATTCACATATGACAAAATGAAACTCAAACAAGCATAAGGCCATAAAGAAACAAGTTCTAAAGTAAATCAAACATCAAGTTCAGAACCTAATGGTCCTACTGACCTCTACTATTAACCATGCACAATTAGTCAAAAAGAAAAGGGAGAAGTCACTCAAGTACCATTCAAGTCATTAAAGAATGAGTGAGATGAAAAGAAGTGATCATGTAAAGCAACCAAGTCAAAATTTCACAAAGTAAACCAAGTCCAGAAGTGACACAATCCTAAATATGGGCCTAAACATGATCTTCAAACAACATTCAAGTCACACAAACACTTTCACAATCAATTAGGAAGCAAAGAAGAAGTGAAGTGAAGTGAAGTGAAACATGATTCATACTTGTGAAACAAATGACTTAAAGTGAAAGGAAAACATCAAACATGCAAATATGAGATTCAAATATCACAACCAGAAGTCAATTAATCATGCTATCAATCCCTCAACAAGACCTAAAATTGTGGCACAAGTGCCTTCATGACCAAGCAAACCAAACATGAAGCATATATTCACAAATTGGACAAGTTAAAGCTCATGCTTCAAAGAAATAACAAACATGCCTCAAAAATTATGTCATTCAGTATTCAAGCATCTCAAACATGTATAATTGACATATCAAATCCACAAGCAATGAATCAGAACCAAAGTCAATCAACAATTAGGTCAAAGCATCAATAGGATTTCATACATTCATGCTCAAAGCAACACATCAAAAGTCATCCAAAAAGGACCTAAAAATCATACCAAAAATCTCAAACATACTTCAACATGTTATGAACATAACCCAAAAAGAATCAGGATCAAATCACTTTCCAAATGAGAGAAATAAAAAATGCAACATGAAGTATGCAATATGAAGTGCAAAATGAGAAAAATACTTTGGAAAATTAATATTTAATGCAATTTTAATGTAAAAAAAATAAAATAAAATGTGAAAAATTAGTTTTAATAATGAGGAGGAATGATGAATTTTTTTGGAATTTTTTAGCACATGCAAGTATTTTTAAAAATTAATTATGAAATGGTATGAAAATAGAAAATAAAAAGGAAATGAAATGAAGCCAGGGGTGTATTAATGAATCCAAATGCGTGCAAATAATCATGGGCTCAGAAACGAGGGGTGCAAACAGCAAAAAGGCCCAAGCGCTTCCAAACATTCAGAAACAACGAACGGCATAGATTGAGTCAAACAAAAAAAGTCTCCAGATCCACAGGCTCTCATTCAAAGTCAAACGAAGCAAAGTCAATCATCTGATGGTCCATATTCAAACTCACTAATTAAATGAAATCCAACAGTCATGAATTAATCAGATCCACTAAACCCTAATCAATTTAATTAACAACTCATAACCAAGATCCAACGCACGTGAATTAAACTGGAAAATTAATCAAGATCCAACGCATGAGATTCAAACTGGAAAACCACAAACCCTAATTAAACCCTCACCGGCCGGAGAAGCGCCGGTCATCTTCTCCGGCCACTCTCCGGTCACTAAACTTCAAACCATAACCAAAAACAACAAATCATACATCAAAATGTTCAGCAACTCACGTAGATCACAAATATGCTACTCAAAATCATTTATCATGCATATATTTCAAGAATCGAACGAAACAAGTTTGGATCTGAAAATTTCAGATCTAAATTCCAGCCATGATTCACGTTGAAAATCAATTCCAAACACATATATGAACTCAACACATCAAGATGAACATTAAACACACAACAAAAATCAATTCTAGATCTATGAATTTCAAGTTCACTTGAGATTTGCAGAACTGGAAAATCACCAAGAAACTCCAAGATAAGCTGCAGATCAACTCCTTAAACCGTCTAATTGCAAAATAAATGCACTTAGACCTTCAAATTGGCCTGAATCCTTGAATCCGAGAGTTGAAAATCTGAACTCAACTGATAAATTCTTTGCTTAAACTTCAAAACAATGGTGGATTTCTCTTCCTTATGCTCCACTGATCACAAACCAACCAAAAAAAATGGAAGACACTTGAAGAATTGGGAGAATCGAAGGAGAGAAACTTGAGAGCAAAACTTTGAAAAGTGGTGAAAATGAATGGTAGCTGCTGAGAAATTCGTGTGAGTTAGCTTATATAGTGTGCCAATGCTACTGTTTAGGGTTTTAATCTTCAAGGACTTGAGAGCAATGAGTTTTGGGCTGTTTTGCAAATTTGCAAGTTTGTGCACATGAGGTATTCTACTCGTGCATTCTTCATGAAAAGTGCATGACTGCTTTCCTTTTGATGCCATGAGAACCTTTGGATTGATCTTGGGGTTGGAAAGTAACTGAATTGTGATTTCCAAATGAAATTGCAAAATTGCATAATGATGAATTATGGACATGTAACCCACGGGTTCACTCAATTCTTGGCTCAAAATGATGCTAAATGAGGTACATTGGAGTGTGGTGAGGTGAACTGAACAATTAGAAGCCATATTGGTGAGTTAAAATGCAACTTGCAAGTTATGTCAAAATGGTATGCATGGTAGAACACCAAATGCCCTCTAACTTCAAATGCCCATAACTCTTGACCCAAAAATGATATGATCATGATCCACCACTCTTTGGAAAGAGGAGAAAGAGATCTACAACTTTGGTGTTGGGCAAAAATTCGTTTGAAGCATTTTTGATCATGAAAAGTTTGGTTAAAGTTGGTTGAAAATATGCCAAAAATAGTAACTTGAAATTACAAGTCACTTTCCCAATTTAGCAACTTTCTACCAAAGCTTGATTCTTGCAAATTGTGATCATGAAAGCCTTCCATAGACCAAACAAAGGTCTCTTGACTTGATTACCATGATGAGGATCTCTCAAAACCCTAGTTTGACTTTTCAGTTGACCAGTTTGACTGATTACTTCATCTGTAAGCTACTGAATCATCTGAGGTCTTCCATGGTGAATTTTTGGCTCAAAATCCATCCTTAGACTTGTTTTGACATATGGAGAACCTTGGTGAAAGGTTTGAATCAACTCCTCGAGCTTAGGACCCTTAACCATGAAACCCTAGTTTTGGTCATCAGTGTAAGGACACCAACCCTTGATATAACCACTTGGAGAATCCCTCATTGAAATACCCTTGGGCCACCATATAAGGATGTGAGGAGCTTATGGAGCTCATAAGAAGCTTTTGCCCTTGAGTTGGACCAAATACCTTGATCCCATGCTAAGAACCAAATGCTATGCACCATGCAGATGCAAGAAATGAAAAGAAACCTAAGCCAGTTATCTAAAAACAACAAGGCAAATTTTGAGGTGTTACAGCTGCCCCTATTCAATCAACTTGATCCTGAAGGTATGATAGTGACGGCTATCATGCGTTCCAAGGGTTCACGGAGATTGAATACCATAAGAAACCGGAAATTTGCAATCCTCAAAGGAGGGACGACTCCACTGGGGAACAAACATTAAATGCTGCACTGTCACAACACATACGAGTGTTGGAAACTAAAACTGTATTGAAAAGTCCTGAAATAAACACAAACGAAGGTTAGCTATACTGGGGATAAACACGGACGGGTGTCAAGGAATCCAGGATATCAAATACGGACGGGTATTGAGAAGATACACAGACAGGTGTAAAGAGGTTCAATACGGACGGGTACTGAAAATGGAGTACACGGACGGGTGCCAAATGTCAATGCGAACGGGCATTGAAGCAAAAGTTCAAACACGGACGGGCGCCGAAAGAACACGTACGGGTGCCAAAGGGATTCAATACAGACGAGTATTAAAAAAGATACACGGACGGGTGTAAAAGATTTCAATACGGACGGGTATTGAAAAAGATACACGGACGGGTGTAAAAGATTTCAATACGGACGAGTATTGAAAAGGGTACACGGACGGGTATAAAAGGTTTCAATACGGACGGGTATTGAAAAGGGTACACGGACGGGTGTAAAAGGTTTCAATACGGACGGGTATTGAAATCAAATGTTCAAACACGGACGGGTGCTGAAAGAAACACGGACGAGTGTCTGTCATTAAAAACTTCGAGGGGGGAAAAACCGAAGGACCACCTGGACGAAGGGGTACAAATAAGATTAAGGATAAACAATCCTGGCAATACACTCTGCCGGGGAACTGTCAAATATTGCCTAACCCAACACCTGTGGAGTAAAGATATCTTCCTGAAATTCTGCTTTCCTGACGAAGGAAAACTCAAACCTGGCTTACGCTTCGGATGCATATGTTTGAATTTTGCCGTAATGCTCCACATGAAGTGGGAATGCTACGCATTTGGGAGGATGCCATGCAAAACAAATGCTTATGCAATGCAAGAGAAAAGTCTCAGCAAAATAAATGCTGAAGACCATAAGCAACTCCGCTGGAGATGGCAAACTAAATTTCCACCAAACCAAAGAAATCCTGTCGAGAAAAACTTCTCCCCGCTAGGGAAGATCATAATCACCCATTCTGCCGGAGATGGACGAATCTCCGAGAAAATACCTGCTCTGTTGAGGAATATCAAGATCAACAACTCTGCTGGAGATGGACGATGCTCCGAGAGGACACCCACTCAGCTGGGGAGAGATATGAATACTGAAGATGGAAATTCCACCGCTGGGGACGACCTACTATTTCAGAACTTGGCTTCGGCGCTTGCCAAAAATGATTGGCCTTAAGACCTGCTGGGGATACCACTCACCACCAGACTCTGATTGGGGAAATGAGCTTAATCTGCTGCTAGGGAAGTAACTTTACCCTCACCCTGCTGGGTACTAGATCAAACCATTGTCGTCGAGACTATACTTTCTGACCAACCGAGGAAAGTAGACACCATGACCCTGTGGGGATAATAACATCTTCGTCCACAAACTTCCTGACGGAGGCACGGCAACATTCACCTTAAAGCAGTCAACTTCTGAGTACTTGCTAGGGAATAATAATCCAAACACAACTTTGGCTGGGTATATAATCCTCCGTACTTTGCTGAGGAAGACGATCCTCAACGACTCCGCTTGGGAGAGAAAGTAATTGTCAACATTCACCTGCTAGGGATAACACATGCTTCCTGACTAGCTGGGGGACAAATAAATGCCCCATGCTCCGTGGGGATACTTCACTTGCTGAAGAAAGATGCGCCAAGTCACAACTCTGGCCTGGGAGAAAACCTCTTATATCCTGCTAAGGAAAACGATCCTTAACGACTCCGCTTAGGGAATTACTTCTTTATACTCTGGTTGAGGAAGACGGCCCTCGATACTCTGATGGGGAAGAGTAATAACCTGCTGAGGACGATCAGACTTCAAAGTAGGGGAGATCTCTACTCTACTGGGGGAGTACATCTGTCACCCTGCAAAACCAACAGAAAGGTCTATGCGCAGAAAAGATTACATTGATTATCAACATAATGACTGTCGCCTAAGCAATTGCCACTGTTTTCCAACTTGTGTCATAAAGCTCAACGTTTTAGCATGTAATGTTTTTATCAAAAATATCGGACATTTTCACAAACAACACAGGTAAAACAGAAAACAGAAGCTCTTTAACTGAAATGCAAACTTTATTGAATGAATTGGCCTGTAAATAGGCATTTACATCTGGAAGCAATTCCTGGAAAGAGGTAATTGCGCAAAAAGCAAAAGAAAATACAAATGTCGGCAATGTGGGGAACAGACATCCACCATGACTCGACTCAGCTATAACCCATATGACTTGTTCATCCGCATATACTTTGGCCTTCGAAAACGACTAACTGGACTGATTCCTTTCCTCAGAATTTTCCAAGTGTGAACGGTGATCACAGATCGGACGCGGATCATAGTCTTTGCTCTAAAATCCCTAACTTTTGCCTGGATCGCCCTTTTCGGGTTTTCAATCCACCGGGATACCCATTTTTGCCAAGGTTGCCTTTTTAGGTTTTCAACCTTGCGGGTTTATTCTTTTTCTTTTTATCCCTAATTTTTGCCCGAACCTTTTCTTTTTTCTTTTTATGGTTCGCCAGGATGCCCCATTTTTGCCTGAACCTTCTTTTTATGCTCAACGGGTCTCTTTTATGCAAAGTATTTTTTGACTACATCCGCGTTCACAGGGGACGTAAAATCTTCGCCATCCATAGTTGAGAGTAATAAGGCTCCACCAGAGAAAACCTGTCTTACTACATATGGCCCTTCGTAATTCGGAGTCCACTTGCCCCTGTGATCTGTTTGGGGAGGAGTGATCCTTTTCAGAACTAATTCACCAGCTTGAAAACACCGAGGACGCACCTTCTGATCAAAGGCTTTCTTCATCCTGCTCTGATACAACCGGCCATGCGCAATGGCTTTCAATCTCTTCTCTTCAATGAGGTTCAATTCATTCAGCCGGGAACGCACCCATTCAGCTTCATCCAGCTTCACATCTGTCAGAATTCTCAAAGAAGGAATCTCAACTTCTAATGGCAGGACTGCTTCCATGCCATACACCAGTGAGAAAGGAGTTGCCCCAGTCGAGGTGCGTACCGAAGTACGATACCCATGCAAAGCGTAAGGCAACATCTCATGCCAGTCTTTGTATGTCACTACCATCTTCTGCACAATCTTCTTTATGTTCTTATTAGCCGCTTCAACAGCTCCATTCATCTTCGGACGATAGGGAGAAGAATTGTGATGTTCGATTTTAAAGCTCTGGCATAGCTCCTTCATCATCTTGTTATTCAGATTTGAACCATTATCAGTAATGATTCTCTCCGGGACTCCATACCGGCAGATGATGTCCTTCTTAATAAACCGGGCTACCACTTGTTTGGTGACGTTGGCATACGATGCTGCTTCCACCCACTTCGTGAAATAATCAATAGCCACCAGGATAAAACGGTGTCCATTCGAAGCAGTCGGCTCGATCTTCCCAATCATGTCAATGCCCCACATAGCAAAAGGCCAAGGTGACGACAAAACATTCAGAGGGGTAGGCGGTACGTGCACCTTGTCAGCATAAATCTGGCATTTATGACATTTTCGGGCGTATTTAAAACAGTCAGACTCCATAGTCATCCAATAATACCCCGCTCTCAACAATTTTCTGGCCATAGCATGCCCATTGGCATGAGTACCGAAGGAACCTTCGTGAACCTCTTCCATTAACAAGCCTGCCTCGTGTTCATCAACACAACGTAGCAAGACCATGTCAAAGTTTCTCTTGTACAACACATCATCCTTGTTCAAAAAGAAGTTTCCTGATAACCTCCTCAATGTCTTTTTATCTTTGGAAGATGCCCCGACTGGGTATTCCTGACTCTTCAAGAAGACTTTAATGTCATGATACCAAGGCTGGCCATCTGATACCCCTTCAACTGCAAATACAAAAGCAGGTCTATCCAAGCGCATGATTCTGATTGAGGGAGCTTCATTCCAAAGATTCACTTTATACATTGATGACAATGTTGCCAACGCATCAGCCATCTGATTCTCTATCCGGGGAATGTGATGGAAGTCTACTCTATCAAAGAAAGGTAACAATCTTCTGGCATAATTGTTATATGGAACGAGATTTACTTGACGAGTCTCCCATTCTCCTGTAATCTGATTCACCACCAACGCAGAATCACCATAAACATCGAGGTTCTTGATTCTCAAATCAATTGCCTCTTCTAACCCCATGATGCATGCTTCATACTCCGCCTCATTATTGGTGCATATGAACGCTAATCGGGCAGTAAAGGGTATATGAGAACCTTGTGGAGTCGTAATGATTGCCCCGATTCCGTTGCCATATGAATTAACAGCCCCATCAAAAACCATCTTCCATTGAGATCCAATCTCAGGTCCTTCATCAGGCAAAGGCTCTTCACAATCCTTCATCTTCAGATACATGATATGTTCATCTGGAAATTCGAACTTCATCGGTTGATAATCCTCAATTGGCTGTTCAGCGAGATATTCTGACAAAACACTTCCCTTAATGGCCTTTTGGGAAACATACTGAATATCATATTCTGTCAGAACCATATGCCAACGGGCTATTCTACCAGAAAGTGCTTGCTTCTCAAACACATACTTGATTGGATCCATCTTCGAAATCAAAAGGGTTGTATGGTTTAACATATACTGCCTCAAACGCTTAGCGGCCCAAGCGAGTGCACAACATGTTTTCTCCAGCATCGAGTATCTTGACTCGCAATCAGTAAACTTCTTACTCAGGTAATAGATGGCGTGCTCTTTTTTACCTGACTCGTCTTGTTGACCGAGCACACAACCCATTGAATTCTCAAGAACCGTGAGATACATAATCAAGGGCCTTCCTGGTACTGGCGGCATAAGGACCGGAGGTTCCTGCAAGTATTCTTTAATCTTTTCAAATGCCTTTTGACAATTTTCATTCCACCTGACCGCTTGATCTTTTCTAAGCAGCTTGAAGATTGGTTCACACGTGGCTGTGAGATGCGAGATGAACCTAGCAATGTAATTCAATCTCCCCAAGAAACCACGAACCTCTTTTTCTGTTTTCGGCACAGGCATTTCTTGTATGGCTTTTACCTTTGCAGGATCAACCTCAATACCTTTTTCACTAACAATAAACCCCAGCAATTTTCCTGATCTCACCCCGAAGGTGCATTTGTTTGGATTCAACCTCAGTCTGAATTTCCTTAACCTTTCAAATAACTTTTGAAGATTCACCAGATGTTCTTCTTCCGTCTGTGACTTCGCAATCATGTCATCAACATAGACTTCAATCTCTTTGTGAATCATATCATGAAAGAGAGTCACCATCGCCCGCTGGTAAGTTGCCCCTGCATTTTTCAATCCAAAGGGCATCACTTTGTAGCAGAAAGTTCCCCACGGTGTTATGAATGTTGTTTTCTCCATGTCCTCTGGGGCCATCTTGATTTGGTTATACCCAGAGAAGCCATCCATGAAGGAAAACACAGAATACTGAGCAGTATTGTCAACTAACACGTCAATGTGAGGGAGCGGGAAATCATCCTTTGGGCTGGCTCTATTCAAATCCCTGTAATCAACACACATCCTGACCTTCCCATCCTTCTTAGGTACGGGCACGATGTTAGCAACCCATGGAGGATAATTTGTTACGGCAAGAAATCCGGCATCTAGCTGTTTCTGAACCTCTTCCTTGATCTTGACAGACATCTCCGGTTTAGTTCTTCTCAACTTTTGCTTGACCGGAGCACAACCTTCTTTAAGTGGTAGCCGGTGTACGACGATATCAGTATCGAGCCCAGGCATGTCTTGGTAAGACCAGGCGAAGATGTCAACATACTCTCGGAGCATTTCAATCAATCTTCCCTTGACACTGTCTTCCAATGCAGCCCCTACTCTTACTTCCTTTCTAGCGTCCTCGGTTCCCAGATTTATAATCTCAATTTCCTCCTGATGAGGTTGGATGACTCTCTCCTCTTGCTTCAACAGTCTGGCCAACTCTTCGGGCAGTTCACAATCTTCATCAGCCTCTTCTTCAGCCTGATAGATTGGATTGTCAAAGTCATACCGAGCTATAGCTGAGTCATGATCGGTGTCATCTGAACAAAAAGACCTGCAATGATTTATGAGGTATGTTTTATTATGATGCAACAAAAGAAACACATTGCCATTTTGATGCGGGTTTTTTAATGCATAAAAATAAAAAACAGAAAGACAGAGATCAAAATATTTGAGTGTGAAAAGTCCTTTATTGATGATAAAGCAAAACATGCGACAGTTAAAAGCCCTACAAACAGAATCACTACGTCTTGGGCAGAACGTAGGATTAACAAAATAGGAAAACAAAGCAATTACTCGAAGCCTGTCACTTGAATGACTTTCTCGGAAGACCAGTTGTGCAGACTTTCCCCTGGGGCACAAGGACGGATCCAGCTATCCATGTCGCAATCACTGTCTCCTTCTTCATCAATAGCATTAACTCTGTCGAAGAAAACTCCAGCGCTAGTGAACCGGACAGGGCCATAGAATCTTGGGGGATCCTCATCTCTTTTGGGTGGCTTATATCCCAATCCATAAGTATCCTTCTTTTTCTGGACTTCAACCACCTGGCCCCACCTCTGTGAACCACCAGCTTCAACCACAGCTTTGGCGTCTCTCAACGAAGACATAGAACCCTCAGGTTGATTTGCCACTACGGGCTGCACTACAGCTTCAGACTGAACAACTTCTTCAGAAACTTTCACCTTCTCAAATCCTTGGCACAACGTCTCGTGGATTTCCCCATCCACTTCCACGTATTTGAAGGTTGACAGCTGACTGATCATTATGTCTTCTTCTCCGCACACTGTCACTACGTGACCATCAACCATATACTTCAGCTTTTGATGCAAAGTGGAAGTTACAGCACCTGCCCCATGGATCCAAGGACGACCCAATAAACAGCTGTACGCTGGCTGAATATCCATAATGTAAAACGTTGCATTAAAGATTTCCAGTCCAACCTTGATGGGAAGCACAATCTCGCCAAAAACAGATCTCTTCGAGCCATCAAAAGCTCGCACCACCAAGTCGCTTGGTGTACAAATAAGTCCTCGAGTATCCAACTTCATTAACGCTTTCTTGGGCAATACATTCAACGATGAACCAGTATCAACCAAGACATGTGACATCAACGAGCCACGACATTCGATCGAAATATGCAGGGCATTGTTATGATTCCTACCAGCAGAAGTCAAGTCAAGATCTGTAAAACCCAGGCCATTACCCGCATTCACGTGCGCTACAACCCCTTCCAACTGATTAACAGAAATCTCTTGAGGAACGTATGCTGCATTCAAAACCTTCAAAAGAGCATTCCTGTGAGCCTCAGAACACAAGAGCAGAGACAGAATAGAGATCTTGGACGGGGTCTGATGTAATTGGTCCACAATCTTATAATCACTTTTTCGGATGAGCCTCATAAATTCCTCTACATTTTCTGAAAAAGCATCATCAACCGGCTTCGCTGTAGATTCCACAATCACTGGGGTCTGAACGGAACCATCCATCGCCTGTTTTCCTCTATCCTGCCTAGAGGTACTGGGTTGATCGTTAACCGGAGGGAGCACTCTACCACTTCTGGTTATGGCATCAGTCTCAACTTTAATCCCTGAACTAGAACCCACTGGTGAAGTGTTCATTAGCTCTTGCTTTTGCCCATTGACAAATACCTCTGCACCATAATTCCACGGAATAGCCTTAGAACTCTCGTACGGAATGGGTCCAGCCCTTGTGATAATGACTGGAGGTGGCCTTGCTGGACCAGAAATAGTAATTGTTTTGAAAGGGATAGTGATAGTGGCAACCTTCTCACTAACAACCTCCTCTAGCTGATTACCTCTGTCAAACTGTAAACAGCCTTCATCAATCAGATTCTGAATACCCCTCTTCAACGAATCACAACCATTAGCCTTTATCAAACAATCTAAGCAATTCTCACCACAGCCCGGATAGACATCACCTTTCAATAACCTATTCTTAACCACCACCAATGGAGTCTTCAGTTCCTCCACATCCATGATCAAATTCAAAGTTTCACAGTCCTCAATTATAGCATTCACCCTTGGCCCATTGTGATTAGGCATCGGGTTCTGAATAACATTGGGTCCGTCATTCGAGAAATTGATGGCTTTAGAGTCCACAAGGTCCTGCACCTTGTGCTGAAACGCCCTGCACTTCTCCACCGTGTGCCCAGGAGCACCAGAATGAAAATCACAGTGTGCGTTAGCATCGTAGCCTCGTGGGAGTTCCCCTGTTGGTGGAGCCAGGGTACGAAGCTCAACTAGACGTAACTGTAGTAAATGTTGCAATAACTGTGCATATGACATTGGGGGTTGATCAAAATGCCTCTCTGCATTCCTCTGTCTGTTCTGATACTGACCCTGCTGCCTATTCTGATTAGCATTACCTCTTTGCTGCTGTGGCGGTGGTAACGTTGCTGGAATGGTTACTGATGCTACCTGTTGATTGTTAAACTGGCGCTGTTTCCCTTTTCCCCTGTGGGATGATACAGCGTTGGTCTCTCCTTTCTTCTTATAATTATCAAACGGCTTTTTTCCCTGTCCGGAAGACGATCCATCACCGCTAGAAACCTTCCCAGCCTTAATTCCGACCTCTATCTTCTGCCCAATAGCAATCACATCTGCAAACTTGCCTAGAGAACAAGGCAAAAGCTTCTCATAGTAGTGCTTAGGCAGTGTGTCCATGAACATATCTAGCATCTCTTTCTCTAGCATTGGTGGCTGCACCCTAGCCGCCAATTCACGCCACCTTTGCGCGTATTCTTTGAAACTCTCATCATTCTTCTGGGACATGCTCAACAACTGAGTTCTGTTGGGAGCCATGTCCGTGTTGTACTGATAATGCTTGATGAAAGCTGCAGCTAGCTCTCTCCAGGTACGAACATCTCTGCTTTCTAGCCCCATGTACCATTCCAAAGACGCGCCAGACAGGCTGTCTTGGAAGAAGTGCATCATTAACTTTTCATCCTTAGCGTGAGCAGCCATCTTCCGGGTATAGGCCTTCACATGAGTCCTTGGGCAGGTAGAGCCATTGTACTTTTCTAGCGTTGGAATCTGAATCTTGTGTGGAATAACAACATCAGGGACCAACCCTAGGTCGTCCAAATCAATCCCCAAATCATCCTGTTTCACCACTCCTTTCAATTGAGCTTCGATTAAACGGACTCTTTCATCACTGACTACAGGAAGGGCAGCATCTAAACTCCTGACCGAGAACACATCGTCCTGTTGATCATCAAAATGATGGCCATGGATAGCCCGGACAATACTTCCCTCTCCAACCACTGTAGGGATTCTGCCCTGTCCACCAGCACCAACTCCGCCCGGAGGGATATTACGGTTAATAAGACCACCGTGTAGGATACCATTTTCGTCGACCTGCGCCACTAACGGCTGAACCAGAGTTCTAAACTCGTTCTGACTTTGCACCACACCCTGCATCATTTCCATGAACTGGTCGATGCGAGCTTGCATAGCGGCCATATCTGCCTGAACTTTGTCCATCACTCTGTTTTGATTGAGCCGAGTAGAATAACGATGAGTTGGTTGATCAATCCTGACTGAAAGAAAGAAAGAGCATAAGAAAACCAGAGAAACCAAGATAACCTGCAATGCAAAAATGATTATGATTATGCAAATGCAAATGCAAACATGTTTGTATATTTGCAGGGTGATCCACCCCTTGATTCCAGTTTAAAGGTGAAATAGGATGAAACTGCTGCTCATATAAATCAGAATGAATCACTGTCAGAAATTACAACCCAAGGTACCAAAAATAGCCTGAAACAAAATAAGCAGAGGTCCCAGCCAACAATTCTGGCGGTGACCCAAAATACAAAGAAAGAACAAAATACAAACTACTGAGTAAAGTTCCCTTCAAGGGTCTTGCACCGTATGAGGGCCACCGCCCGAGCTAGAGCACTCCCACTTAGACCTTTTCACTCCTGCTTGTATTTTCAGCTCTTCCATGGTTGCTATGGCTCCTTTGAGCCGTTCCTCAACTGCGTGTCTTCGGAACGTCCCTGACAAGATCTCCTCGTCCTTCTTCCTGAGTTTCACCTTCAGACTCTCAATCTGCTCCAAATGCTTATCCTCTTTCTGCTTGTTGGCCGTGATTGCAGTATCTCGGTAAGCATTGAACCTGCGAATCTTCGCCCAAGCCTTGGCTAAGTCATCCTTCTTGGATTTGAGAGTCTTGCAAACGCCTTTTAGAGCTTGTCCTACCCTTTTCCTAGCTGCTATCTCTTCAACCAGCTCCTTTTCTTTCTCAGCGAGACGTTCTGTCTTCAGCTTGGCAATATGAACAGCCTCACCTCGCTCATGTTTTAACTGGTAGATTTCCTTTTGCAACTCACGGTTCTCCTCTCGAATCTTCTCCTTTTCAGCCCATAATTGATTGTACTTCTCCATCTCAATCATGGTTGGGGGTTCAATCAGCAAAGGGTAAGAAGGAGGTTCCCTGCAGAATGGCAAAAGTACACTTTCTACTCTGCTCTGAACCCAGTCTTCATACGCACGAAAAGCTTTGTTGTTACACTTTCCAAAAGAAGTCTTTCCTTTCTTATGGCGATCTCTCCAAGCATTTGCAGCTTCTTTCAACACCTCCAGATTGGCTTCCTCACCCAAAAATAGAGACTCTTGCACATCTTGGCCTTTTGGCGGCTCCTTTAAAGCATACCCAAATTGCCTAATAGCAAGAATGGGGTTGTAGTTAATTCCCCCCTTCCTTCCTATTAAAGGTACGTTTGGGTAACCTCCACAACTAACCAGGATTTCTCGGCCCAACAAATCACGATTGATCCAAACTAAGTTGTCGGCCCTTAACCCCATTAACCTCTTTGCCCAATCTAAAGTTCCTTTAGTGTCTTCGAATGCCCCAGATTTGGGAAGACGATCAGCAAACCACTTATAGAAAATTGAAGCACAACAATAAAGAGGTCCGCCTCTCCTTTTCTCATTCTTATAGTGCATCGAATAATACAGATCCCCAAGCAAGGTAGGTACCGGATTCTTCGTGGTGAATATGCGGACAGCATTTGCATCTACAAAATCTTTCACATTAGGGAATAACGCCGTTCCATAAACACACATAGCCAGAATTGCATTGAACACTGACCAACACTTAGCCTTAGCACAAGTAGCAGCCTGTTCGATCAAAAACTTCGTGTGAAAACCCTGATAACCCCCTTTACTAGCAATATTTTTCTTCAACAGTGACTGATCCAAACGTAAAGTAGCAGCAACCCTTTCCAAATCAGGAAACTCCTTAGAAGGATAGAAGGGAGCTCCCTCTTTGACCGAAACATCCAAAATAAGAGCAAATTCTTCCAACGTTGGAGCCAAAAGATAATCAGCAAATAGAAAACATCGGAGTTGAGGGTCATAGAACTGTGCCAGAGTGTGCAGGGCCCTGAACTCATAATTGGTAACATTCCGGGCAAAACTCAGAATCCTCCCATATTCTCCTCTGAAATCTGCCAATACCTCAGGTTTTGCCATAGCCGAGATCTTGTGCACAGCATCTAGATGAAGCTCTGGGAACTTGTACGGGATGATGTTCTTTCTTTTTTCAGCGCTAATACTCATCATGGACAGTCTTCAGACAACCGGAATCAAAGTTAGGATGCAACCCTACAAATGAACAAACATGTCAGAATGCAAAAAGATGATGCAAAATGCAAGCATGGGATCAAGGTATCCAAAATGCTCAAACTGCTGCTGTTCTGCTGACTGAATAAGACCCAGAAAACCAGAAACCCAAAAATCTAGAATAACAGCCCAATCAAACTGCCAGAATGCCAGGATAATAATAGTGCACTGGTGAGAAACCCAGAAACCAGGTAGGTTGAAGGTCTCGGTTACCTGCAAACCTGCAAACACCCCTCCCCTCTCACATGTGGGTACTAGGATGTTCAGTATCCCGGGCTCTCAGGTCTAGAAAGGATGATACGTTCACCATTTCTGGTTTGGCATCATCATCAAAAGAGGAGGCCTCAACCGATTCTCCAAAACAAAAGATCCTCAGTTTCAGAGGTTTGAGAAACAATAGCACATTCAGCCCGAAGGATACAATGCTATCGCCAATCAAAGAGGTCGTCCACTGATTCACTACAAAAGGGAAATCCTATAGCAAGTTCCCAGCATTGGGTCCTCGGATCAAGAATATGCAATGGGTTTGCCACAGAAAGTGGTCTGCCACTGTCACATCTCGGGAGGAGTGCCGCAACTGAGTCCTCGGGAATGGTCGCCAGAGTCGACAGTTTTCCAGATCATATTCCATCATCTGCCCCAAATGGACAGGACAGAATATTATCAAGAAAACCTCGTCTGGATGTGGAGTTTTCATGTATACTTCGTCTGGCCAAATGCCAAACAAGTCACACTACTTTCCACGCTAATCATAGGTGTATGCTCAAGCCTTGGTATTGGGCTTTTCTCTCATGAATCCAACCCACCCTGCAAACAGCAAATCCAGCAGCAGAACAGCGCAACAATATCCAGTATGACAGTAATAAATGAAATGCAATAAAAGCTATAAAAACAGTAAAGCATTAAAGTAAAAGTACAGTAAATAGCAATACAGTAATATACAACAAAGTAAAGCACCATAGAAACACCCACCAAAAACAAACAGACAAGCGCTAGGATCGACTCGCTAAAGGGGAAGGACCAGCGTAGGTCAACCAGAGTCCCCAGCAGAGTCGCCAGCTGTCGCTCCCGAAAGATTCGCATCCAACGGTACAAACGCGAGAGTGGCGCAAAAGAACACAGAGTCGCCAGCAAAGTGTATTTATCCCTAGAGAGGGAAAGGAAACACTGCGTAAACCTGAAAGAAGGGAAAGAACATGGTCTCACGACCAAGAGAATGGGTACGGGAGTCGGTTACGCGAAGGGAAGGTGTTAGCACCCAACACGTCCATCGTACTCGATGGGATCCACGCTTACTGTCTGCATCAAAGGGCGTCGTCATCTGGAACTCCATTGCTACTGGACCGAAGAAGGAACGGGAACGGGAAAGAACGGAGAAACGAAGAAGAAAAGAAAAGGAAGTGACTCGATAGGACGGTATCGTTGTCCTAGGCCTACGTACTCCCTCAGTGCAATGGGAAAGTCAGAGTCAACGTAGTTCGGACGGGAACTGTGGGGGAAGGTTGCTCGCCAAGACAATCGCTGTCTTGTGCCTACGTATCCTCAATCGGACGAGAGAGAGGAATCAGAGCTGACGTAGTTCGTGGGTACGACCACGAAACAAGGGGAGGAAATTGGTGGAAAATGGAGAAGGTAGCCCGCCAAGATCTACGCAATCTTGTGCCTACGTATCCTCAATCGGACGAGAGAGAGGAATCAGAGCTGACGTAGTTCGTGGGTACGACCACGGGTAGGTAAGTGTTTTTTACGTGAGCGACGAGCTCTTTCACGAAAAAAAGAAGTTTGAAACCCAACAATCCCGGAGGATAAAAAGATTTGAATTGGTTTGGTGTTTTTTAGACAGAAGTGTTTTGAGTCAGTTCGTAACTTACATTGCACCAAAGTCTACCATGCGGGAACGAGTGAGTCGCATGATCGCCCCCGAATGAGACGTATGCTAAACACCCTAGAAGAGGAGAGGAGACCCCTCGTTCTTCACTTCCTACACTTAAGGCTCGAGCGCAATATACGTTATATTTTATTAAGTGTGTTCAAGAAGTTTGAGATGAGAAGAGAAGCGACACAAAAGGAAACTCTACAGGGAAACTAAGAGTCCTAATGTTATCATGCATGGATGTCCTATGGTTAGTGAGGTTTAGGAGAGACGACTGCCTAACCTAATGCTAATCCTACTCCAAGCTTAATCAAAAATTAAGTTGGACTAGGTAGCTCTAAAGGGAGAGAATCCAAGACTTAAACAAGTCTTGTGACTCGAGGGATGAAAAAAGTGGAAGAGAAGGAGGAGAAAGAGAAGTGAAACACAAGTGGCATAAGCTCACTTCAAACACAAGTATGAAAGTTAAAAGGTAAAGGAAGAAAGTAAAATGTGGAAGCATATCCACATTCAAACAACTTACCATTTGCCCCTGAAAGTGTTAGAAGTATTCACATATGACAAAATGAAACTCAAACAAGCATAAGGCCATAAAGAAACAAGTTCTAAAGTAAATCAAACATCAAGTTCAGAACCTAATGGTCCTACTGACCTCTACTATTAACCATGCACAATTAGTCAAAAAGAAAAGGGAGAAGTCACTCAAGTACCATTCAAGTCATTAAAGAAGGAGTGAGATGAAAAGAAGTGATCATGTAAAGCAACCAAGTCAAAATTTCACAAAGTAAACCAAGTCCAGAAGTGACACAATCCTAAATATGGGCCTAAACATGATCTTCAAACAACATTCAAGTCACACAAACACTTTCACAATCAATTAGGAAGCAAAGAAGAAGTGAAGTGAAGTGAAGTGAAACATGATTCATACTTGTGAAACAAATGACTTAAAGTGAAAGGAAAACATCAAACATGCAAATATGAGATTCAAATATCACAACCAGAAGTCAATTAATCATGCTATCAATCCCTCAACAAGACCTAAAATTGTGGCACAAGTGCCTTCATGACCAAGCAAACCAAACATGAAGCATATATTCACAAATTGGACAAGTTAAAGCTCATGCTTCAAAGAAATAACAAACATGCCTCAAAAATTATGTCATTCAGTATTCAAGCATCTCAAACATGTATAATTGACATATCAAATCCACAAGCAATGAATCAGAACCAAAGTCAATCAACAATTAGGTCAAAGCATCAATAGGATTTCATACATTCATGCTCAAAGCAACACATCAAAAGTCATCCAAAAAGGACCTAAAAATCATACCAAAAATCTAAAACATACTTCAACATGTTATGAACATAACCCAAAAAGAATCAGGATCAAATCACTTTCCAAATGAGAGAAATAAAAAATGCAACATGAAGTATGCAATATGAAGTGCAAAATGAGAAAAATACTTTGGAAAATTAATATTTAATGCAATTTTAATGTAAAAAAAATAAAATAAAATGTGAAAAATTAGTTTTAATAATGAGGAGGAATGATGAATTTTTTTGGAATTTTTTAGCACATGCAAGTATTTTTAACAATTAATTATGAAATGGTATGAAAATAGAAAATAAAAAGGAAATGAAATGAAGCCAGGGGTGTATTAATGAATCCAAATGCGTGCAAATAATCATGGGCTCAGAAACGAGGGGTGCAAACAGCAAAAAGGCCCAAGCGCT
The DNA here is from genome assembly GCA_022829125.1 of Lathyrus tuberosus. Taxonomy (NCBI): domain Eukaryota; kingdom Viridiplantae; phylum Streptophyta; class Magnoliopsida; order Fabales; family Fabaceae; genus Lathyrus; species Lathyrus tuberosus. The sequence goes on from JALAZF010000563.1 coordinate 467,632, forward strand.
TCCAAACATTCAGAAACAACGAACGGCATAGATTGAGTCAAACAAAAAAAGTCTCCAGATCCACAGGCTCTCATTCAAAGTCAAACGAAGCAAAGTCAATCATCTGATGGTCCATATTCAAACTCACTAATTAAATGAAATCCAACAGTCATGAATTAATCAGATCCACTAAACCCTAATCAATTTAATTAACAACTCATAACCAAGATCCAACGCACGTGAATTAAACTGGAAAATTAATCAAGATCCAACGCATGAGATTCAAACTGGAAAACCACAAACCCTAATTAAACCCTCACCGGCCGGAGAAGCGCCGGTCATCTTCTCCGGCCACTCTCCGGTCACTAAACTTCAAACCATAACCAAAAACAACAAATCATACATCAAAATGTTCAGCAACTCACGTAGATCACAAATATGCTACTCAAAATCATTTATCATGCATATATTTCAAGAATCGAACGAAACAAGTTTGGATCTGAAAATTTCAGATCTAAATTCCAGCCATGATTCACGTTGAAAATCAATTCCAAACACATATATGAACTCAACACATCAAGATGAACATTAAACACACAACAAAAATCAATTCTAGATCTATGAATTTCAAGTTCACCTGAGATTTGCAGAACTGGAAAATCACCAAGAAACTCCAAGATAAGCTGCAGATCAACTCCTTAAACCGTCTAATTGCAAAATAAATGCACTTAGACCTTCAAATTGGCCTGAATCCTTGAATCCGAGAGTTGAAAATCTGAACTCAACTGATAAATTCTTTGCTTAAACTTCAAAACAATGGTGGATTTCTCTTCCTTATGCTCCACTGATCACAAACCAACCAAAAAAAATGGAAGACACTTGAAGAATTGGGAGAATCGAAGGAGAGAAACTTGAGAGCAAAACTTTGAAAAGTGGTGAAAATGAATGGTAGCTGCTGAGAAATTCGTGTGAGTTAGCTTATATAGTGTGCCAATGCTACTGTTTAGGGTTTTAATCTTCAAGGACTTGAGAGCAATGAGTTTTGGGCTGTTTTGCAAATTTGCAAGTTTGTGCACATGAGGTATTCTACTCGTGCATTCTTCATGAAAAGTGCATGACTGCTTTCCTTTTGATGCCATGAGAACCTTTGGATTGATCTTGGGGTTGGAAAGTAACTGAATTGTGATTTCCAAATGAAATTGCAAAATTGCATAATGATGAATTATGGACATGTAACCCACGGGTTCACTCAATTCTTGGCTCAAAATGATGCTAAATGAGGTACATTGGAGTGTGGTGAGGTGAACTGAACAATTAGAAGCCATATTGGTGAGTTAAAATGCAACTTGCAAGTTATGTCAAAATGGTATGCATGGTAGAACACCAAATGCCCTCTAACTTCAAATGCCCATAACTCTTGACCCAAAAATGATATGATCATGATCCACCACTCTTTGGAAAGAGGAGAAAGAGATCTACAACTTTGGTGTTGGGCAAAAATTCGTTTGAAGCATTTTTGATCATGAAAAGTTTGGTTAAAGTTGGTTGAAAATATGCCAAAAATAGTAACTTGAAATTACAAGTCACTTTCCCAATTTAGCAACTTTCTACCAAAGCTTGATTCTTGCAAATTGTGATCATGAAAGCCTTCCATAGACCAAACAAAGGTCTCTTGACTTGATTACCATGATGAGGATCTCTCAAAACCCTAGTTTGACTTTTCAGTTGACCAGTTTGACTGATTACTTCATCTGTAAGCTACTGAATCATCTGAGGTCTTCCATGGTGAATTTTTGGCTCAAAATCCATCCTTAGACTTGTTTTGACATATGGAGAACCTTGGTGAAAGGTTTGAATCAACTCCTCGAGCTTAGGACCCTTAACCATGAAACCCTAGTTTTGGTCATCAGTGTAAGGACACCAACCCTTGATATAACCACTTGGAGAATCCCTCATTGAAATACCCTTGGGCCACCATATAAGGATGTGAGGAGCTTATGGAGCTCATAAGAAGCTTTTGCCCTTGAGTTGGACCAAATACCTTGATCCCATGCTAAGAACCAAATGCTATGCACCATGCAGATGCAAGAAATGAAAAGAAACCTAAGCCAGTTATCTAAAAACAACAAGGCAAATTTTGAGGTGTTACACCATCTACCACCACTCTTTCACCCATTCACATTTATCAACCAGTTCACTTCAACCCTATTCATATTTTTGAACAAGTTCACTATGAACATACTCATACTTCTGAATAAGTTCACTTCCAAACAGTTTCTACTCCCCAAATAACTAATCCAAATGTTTCACTTCCACCACCCACACCATCACCTTCTGAAATCCTTACATCCATCATCATACCCACACCACAACCTCAACTTTCATCCTCACTTTTGTCCCTAATCAATCAACCACAAAACTCCACTCACCTTGATGCTCCCATTGTAGAATTAAATCATAATGACTCCGATTCTGACTTAGACATTAAGATCATTGTTATCTCTAATACAAAACCCCTTCAATACTCTGACCAAACCACCCTTCAAACAAATATCCGTCCCACACCTCTAGATGAATTATTTTTGCAGTTTGAGAATGAGGTTATTGCCAGATTGAATTCTCTCGCTGAAGGTTGTGCATCTAATGCAAACCTCTCTAAAGTTCATACTCTGTGAAATAATTTCAGAAAATGGATTGACTGTAGTTTTGAAGAGTTGGAGATTATGTGCTTCATGGAGACTCAAAGGAACTTTCATGCCAGATTCTCTAGTATAGTTGAACCTTTGCTTCAGAAGGTTCCTCCAACCCTTCTGCTCCATGCACTTGTTGTGGACTCCCTCCTCCTCCTCCTCTTCCTCCTCCTCCATCAATTATAGAATTGGGATCCATTTCTGGAATAAAGGATGTTGTGATAGCTGAAGATTCAGGCTTTGCTCCCGCTTTACTGCTGAAGACTTTAGAAGAGATTAAGGATGAGAATGCGGCCGCCAGAGAAAGGCTGAAAGAGCAGGATAAGATGTTCAAGAAGCTGAAGGTGGGAAATTCTGGGATTTTATCTGCATGAATCCCCCAGAATTTCATGGTGGATTGGATCCCGTGAAGGCTCACAAATGGGTTTCTGGTATGGAAAGGATTTTCTTGATAGTCCAGTGCAGCGAAGAGAACAAGGTGTTATTCGCTTCTCACTCATTGAAGGGTCACGCTATGAGATGGTGGGAGAGTGCTTCGGCTTTAATGGTTATCCAGGAAGTGCCAAAGGTTTGGGAAAAGTTCAAAGTTATTTTCATGGAGAAGTATTTTCCGAGCTCTTTGAGGACTCATAAAGAATTTGAATTTCAACAATTAAGACAAGGTAGTATGACTGTGGCCAGTTATGCTGAGAAGTTTAAGGACATGGCTGCTTATTCTAGGCAGGCTATGTATGCTCCTGATGAAAGGTGGAAAATAGACCAGTTTCTTTTTGGACTTAGAGCTGAAATATCCCATAGTGTATCTCAGAGGGAGTTCACTACTTATGCCAAAGTTCTAAGACAATGCTATGTAGCTGAACATAGTTTGAATAAAGTCCAAGCGGAAGGTGTTACGAGTAGGGTGAATCAAGGGGATCGCAGAAGATCCAACCAACAATTCAGGCCTAGGAAACAATCCTTCAAAGGGAAACAAGTTCAAGATTCAAGGGCGAGTACACCTCCTGTGTGTCGCACTTGTGGCAAGAATCATTTTGGAAGGTGCAGTTTAGAAGGGGTAAAATGTTTCCAATGTCAGAAGGTGGGTCATCTGAAAAGAGATTGTCCTCAGAATAGGACTCAGACACAAGGAAGGGTTTATACCTTAGATGCGAGGAAGAAGAAGAGTGACAATTCCTTAATTGCTGGTACGTGCTTCGTTAACGGATTTCCTTGTTTTGTTTTATTTGATTGTGCAGCAACGCACTCTTTTGTATCTATGCAATGTGTGAAACGGCTAGGGTTGCAAATTATTCCTATGTCTTCTCCTATGGTGGTCACTACCGCCATGGATGAAATAGTGGAGACACCGTTGATGTGTGAAAACTGTGTTTTGTCTGTGGAAGGTAGAGTTTTTCAGATTGATCTTATTTTCTTACCGCTTAAGAAAGTTGATGTCGTTTTGGGAATGGATTGGCTTTCTGCTAATTCGGTGTTTATTGGGTGTGAAGAAAAGCTCATCATCATTCCATCTATTGATGTCTTAACAACTATTCTAGAAGGTACGATTGGAATGATAAATTTCTTGTTTGAAGAAGAGAAATCTGTTCTGTTGGTTCTCACTAAGGAAGAGAGTAGCGAACTTCAAGTTTTGAACATTCCTGTAGTTTGCGAATTTTCCGAAGTCTTCCCCGAAGATGTCACTTCTCTTCCTCCGGTGAGGGAAGTGGAATTTTCTATTGACCTGGTACCGGGAACGTCTCCTATATCCATTTCTCCGTACTAGATGGCACCTTTGGAGTTAAGATAATTAAAAGCACAATTGGAAGAGCTTATGGATAAGCATTTTGTTAGACCTAGTGTCTCACCGTGGGGAGCCCCAATATTGTTGGTAAAGAAGAAGGATGGTGGGATGCAGTTGTGTATAGACTATCGTCAGCTGAATAAAGTCAACATTAAGAACAAGTATCCCTTACCCAGGATAGACGACCTATTAGATCAATTGAAAGGAGCCTGTGTGTTCTCGAAGATTGATTTGAGGTTGGGTTATCACCAAATCCGAGTGAAGAGTTCCGATGTACCTAAGACTGCATTTAGGACCCGTTATGGTCATTACGAATTCTTAGTGATGCCTTTCGGTGTGACTAATGCTCCAGTTATTTTTATGGATTATATGAATCGGTTATTTCAAGTTTACTTGGATCAATTTGTTGTGATCTTCATTGATAACATTCTTATCTATTCCCGTACTCCACAAGAGCACGAAGGACATTTGAGAATCGTCTTATCGATCTTACAAGAGAAACAACTTTTTGCCAAGTTAAGCAAGTGCGAGTTCTGGATGTCTGAAGTTAGTTTTCTGGGTCACGTTATATCACAGGGTGGTGTAGCGGTAGATCCGTCAAAGGTTGAAGCTGTGATTAATTGGGAGAGACCGAAGAATGTATCGGAAATTTGAAGTTTCTTGGGTTTAGCAGGTTACTACAGAAGGTTTATCAAAGACTTTTCGCAATTAGCGTTGCCAATGACTAAGCTTACTCGGAAGGATTGCCCCTTTGAGTGGGATTCGGCGTGTGAACAAAGTTTTATGAGTTTGAAGGAAAGTTTGACTACAGCTCCCGTTCTGATTATTCCCGATCCTAGCAAGTCGTATGAGGTATTTTGTGATGCGTCTAAGATGGGATTAGGAGGCGTTTTAATGCAAGAAAGTCACGTGGTGGCTTATGCTTCTCGACAATTGAAAATTCACGAGAAGAATTATCCAACCCAAGATTTGGAATTAGCGGCGGTCGTGTTTACTTTGAAAGTGTGGCGTCACTATTTATATGGAGTAGATTTTGAAATGTTTAGTGACCATAAGAGTTTAAAGTACCTCTTTGACCAAAAAGAGTTGAATATGCGTCAAAGGAGGTGGATGGAATATTTAAAGGATTATGATCTAGAGCTAAAATACCACCCGGGTAAAGCGAACAAAGTGGCTGATGCCTTGAGTAGGAAAGTTTTGGGAAAGGCCGAATTGATGATGTTAGAATATTCGTTGTTGGAAAAGTTTAGAGATTTAAATCTTCAATTTGTGTGGACTCCTAATGGAGTGATTATGGGGAATTTGAACGTCAAATCTACGTTAAGAGATGGAATTCAACAAGGACAAGTATTGGACGAGAAGTTGCAAGAGATGCTAAGTCAACCGGGTTTTGTGCACGCTAGCGATGGAATGATTATGTTTAACCAAAGAATTTGCGTTCCGAACGATGCGACTTTGAAAAGAAAGATTTTGGAAGAAGCGCATAAAGGTGCTTTTACTATACATCCGGGTTCTTCAAGGATGTATCAAGATTTAAAGAAGGACTATTGGTGGTTCGGTATGAAAAGAGATGTTGCGGTCTTCGTGTCGGAATGTGCGGTATGCCAACAAGTTAAGATTGAACATCAAAGATCGGGTGGATTATTGCAACCATTAGAAATCCCAATTTGGAAATGAGATAGTATTTCTATGGACTTTGCAGTAGGTTTACCCCGTACGCAGGGTGGTTATGATTCAATTTGGGTAATAGTAGATCGGTTGACAAAGTCGGCGCATTTCTTGGCCGTGAAGACTACTTTCAAGGCAAGTCATCTTGCGAGGTTGTTTATTGCGGAAATTGTAAAATTGCACGGTATTCCCTCTAATATTGTGTCGGATAGAGATCCGAAGTTTACTTCAAGGTTTTGGAAAGTTTTTCAACAAGCTATGGGTACGAAGTTGCGTTTGAGCACGTCTAATCATCCTCAGACGGATGGTCAGACTGAACGAACAATACAAACAATGGAAGATATGTTGAGAGCTTGCGTACTAGAAAGTAAGGGTAATTGGAAAGAACTACTACCTTTGATTGAGTTCTCTTATAACAATAGTTACCATGCGAGCATCGGAATGGCTCCTTATGAAGCTTTGTATGGAAGAAAGTGTAGGACCCCTTTGTGTTGGGCAGAAGTTGGGGAAGATAGAATCTTAGGACCCGAAATTATCCAAGAGACTACGGAAAAGATTCGAATGATCCGCGAGAAAATTAAGCAAGCACAAGATCGACAGAAGAGTTATGCGGACAATCGAAGGAGACCTTTAGAATTTGAAGAAGGTGACCATGTGTTTTTGAAAGTCACTCCTAGATTGAGACTGAAAGGACCGTTTAAGTCACGGAAGTTAAGTCCAAGATACGTGGGACCGTATCAAGTTTTAGAAAGGATTGGCGAAGTAGCGTACAGGTTGGCCTTACCTCCATCTCTGGCTGAAGTGCACGATTCTTTCATGTATCTCAACTTCGCAGATTTGTTCCAGATTCTTTTCAGCCGATTCTACCTGATACTGTTGAATTAGAAGCAGGCTTAACGTTTGAACCTCAACCGAGCCGCATTGTGGGAAGAGAAACGAAAGTATTAAGGAACAAGGACATTTCTCTCGTTAAGGTGCAGTGGGATGTAACTCATCCGGGTGATGCAACTTGGGAACTTGAATCGGAAATGCGAGATGCTTAACCTCATCTGTTCAGGTAATCTTTAAATTCGAGAACGAATTTCTATTTAAGGGGGGGAGATGTAATACCCCGTATTTTATTACTCCAGGTAATATTATATTGTGATCAACTGAGTCCAGTGTACTCTGAGAAATTATTTGATAAAACAATTAGAGTAACTGTGGAACTTAGAATAAATCCAATTAATATTATCTGACTCTGAGGTATTTTATTTTTTGGACTTTAGAGACTTTTTGGACATTTAGTAGTATTATTTATTAATGATAGTTTACTATATATTTCCTTTTCCTCCCACTTTCCAAACAAAAAGAGAAAGTTAGTAACATTGAAGGAAAGGAAAGGAAAAGAGAGAAAAGAGGAGAAGAAGAAAAGTTCAAGAACTTCAAGAATCATCATCATCATCTATTCATCAAATCTTCACCCAATCTTCTCATCATCTTCATCTTGCTCATCTCAAGGTGGGTTCTAGTTAGAAACCTCATTTTAGAGTTTTTAGATAATATGAGTTATTAGGTTAGAATGTTGAAAACAATGTTTTAACGGTTGGAAATTGATATAAATTGAAATGAATGCTGAATGTGCTTATAGAAACATGTATTGTTGATTGTTTTGATGTTTTAGTTTGATTGGAAATGTTAGGTTTTGTGAAACTTTGTGTTCTTGAGAAATATATGTTTTTAGAATATTGTTGATCAAACCTTGCTAGAACTAGGTTGTGGCACCTCTGTTGGTTGTAATCTATGGTTGAGAAGAGGTTTGGATGTGTGGGGAAATTCTGTTTTGCTGAAGCATTTTTCTGAGTTTTGCAGAGTGCGCTTAGCGCGTAGAAGCCCGCTCAGCGTGGTGTTGAAATCCTGCAACCCCAGATGGCAGAGAGATGCACGCTTAGCGCGGACAGGGGCGCGCTTAGCGCGACCTGGGACTTAGAGTTTTTCTTCCAAAACGAGAAAATTCATAACTTTTGATTCGGTTATCGGAATCGAACATTCTTTATATCAATGTAAAGCCGAGAAGATATTCTATGCAATGGAGATGAGATATGTCAATTTTACCGACCGATTAAATAATTGAGAAAGTTCCAAAAGTGATATATTTATGTTTTAATTGTTATATATTATACTACTATGCAATTATGACATGTCTTGCCTATCCTATTATTGTTTAACATGATTGTAAGTGAATATGCATGAAAATATGAAAACGATATAGGAAGAGTGAGGAAACCTCAAACTTGAACTCTAGGAGAATCTAGTAAGGAACTAGAAATAGTAGACAACTCTAGATGGCGATGCCCGGGCACGTGTTGTTGAAAGATACATCCTTGCCGACTATTGGCCTAGTTGAGAGTGAACACTAGTATGGAACATGTGGTTAACCTTTGTGGTTGTGAAAAGGCAAGAGAGGCCTTAAGACGGTGTAGTCTTGTGATTGTAGAATACAATCGTATTGTTGTATGTGATCATGTAATCGTAACCGGAATATTTTGAGTGTAGTTTCATGGGTCTCGAGCTCCTCTGAAACGGGTACACAATTACTTGGTAGGTTTGATTCCCTACGTGTAGTACGCTTGGAGCCTATGCTATGGGTAGAGACTTGTGATGGATAACAGGCCATGAGAAGTGACGGTTTACGGTTAACAGGCCGATGATCCCAAATCTAATTCGTATGCCAAGTAACTACAAGGATCAATGACTCGGGTCGCCTTCTAGACGTAGAAGCGGACGGGAAGATGAGATGTCTTGGTATGGTTATCGATTAGTGATGTTGTGAGTTAATGAACTCAAGGGTCCTTTTCCCTTCTTCCCCAGACTTGAGTTAGGATTGGTAGAACCTTGTTAATCCGAGAGAATCCATAAGATAGGGAACTCACTGAGATTTGATGTATCTCACCCCACGCTGTTGATGTATTTCAGGTGCTTCAGGTTCCGAGAAGGGTAAGGATAAGGTCGTGTGATCTTTTCCTTGCTTGTTGATGGCTAGCTTTCGTAGCGAAGTGTATTTTGAGATCATTGTTGATCTAGTTCTTAGTTTTTATCTTTTGAACATCTTATGTATATTATGCCTTTAGAACTTTTAGTTGTTATATTTTGGGGCATGTAATATATGTAATGTGTTAACTAGGAGCTTATGTGTTTCAGTACCAAACACTTGGATCTATATATAATATTTATGCTTTGATGTATGAGTTTTATATATGGGTGTTACAGTTATGGCCTTCATGCAAGAGGCCTAAAATCAGGTCAGCCTTAGGCAAGGGCCAGGCCAAGGCGCCTTGGCCAGGCCTAAAACCTTGTCACCCTTATATGCACATGGGATGGTTTTGATACACGGACGTATCACCACCCCAGTGGTAGCGCGCATGTGTGTTTGGATAGGAGGTCGTGGGTTCAAGACCCACCCAGACCATTTTGCCATTTCCCCTATTTTTCTATTTATCACATTTTTCATGGTTTTTATTAATTAATTCCAAAATTAATTTCTCTCTCAAATTTAATTATTTTTTATTGGTTCTTTTTTTGAAAATTCACAAAAATATTAAAATATTTTATTCTACAAAAATTTCACAAAAATATTATTTATTTCACATATTTGGTATTTTTGTAAAGAATTATGTTTTTATTTGTATTTAGGCATTTAAAAATATTTCTTTCTCTTGATTTTTCAACTTCAAATGAATTTCAAGCTTTCATGTGAGTAAGCATGATTTTTCAAAGTTGACAACTTGTTTTTAAATACATTTGCTATTTTATATCATTTTTTATTTAATTCTCTTTGAAAATTATATCTTTTAAATTCAAAATTAGGGTTTCCTCTAAATTTTGATTTTTTCAAACTTCACATAAACACTTTGGGCCTCTAATAGAGTGTAAGACTCATCCCTTTGTAAATAAAATAATTTTGGGCCTTAGTCATTGTATAAGTCCCGATACGATTTCAAAAATCTCGGTGCGATCGCCGCTTTTCAAACAATTTTCATCTGGGCCTACCTTTAGTATAAGCCTCATCTTTATTTTTTTAAACACTTTGGGCCTCTTGATAGAGTGTAAGACCCATCCCTTTGTACATAAATAATTTGGGCCTCAGTCATTGTATAAGCCCCAGTACAGTTTTCAAAATAACGGTGCGATCGTTGTTTTTCATCTGGGCTTCTCCTTGAGTTGTAAGCCCCATCTCTTGTATAAAAATAAACTCTTGGACCTCTAATAGAGTGTAAGACCCAACCCCCCATTTGTACATAAATAATTTGGGCCTCAGTCATTGTATAAGTCCCTTTGTGCTTTTCAGAACTACGACGCGATTGTCGCCTTTTCAAAAAGAATTTATCTGGGCCTCTCCTTAAGTATAAGCCCGAAACTCCGTTTCAAAACAACTTCCCTTTTGATTTAGATTCAAATTTATAGTAGTTATCAAAAATTTCTTCAATTTCTTGAATAACTAACCATACAGCTGTACCACTGGAAGTTTGATCATCTGTAAGTTCTACCAGCTTTCTTTTACATACTTGTTTATATATTTCATCTATATATATATATATATATATATATATATATATATATATATATATATATATATATATATATATATATATGCTTGTATATACTTGCTTAGAGTTTTCCCCGACAATTAGGTCTAGGATTAGATCAAACTAGTGGTTACTCTTTTAACACAATCAAAACTAGTTCCCCATAGGAAATTCCAGATACAGTCTTGCCTCCTCTTGGGCTTATACAATATGGAACAGAGAAAGACATTATTCCCGGTGAAACTTTTCTCAAGACTGTCACTACTAGAAATTTGTCTAAGAAATTCATTTCCCCTAGAGAGGATTAATTCCCCGTGAAACCTCTCTTGAATTTCTTCAAACCCTAGAATTATTCACTAAAGAAAGGATTATTCCCGGTGAAACCTTTCTTGAACTTTTATTAGGTTTGGACCCACAGGCTTCCTAAAAGCATCCCCAGCCTCCTCTTGGGTTTGTACAAGGACCCTCAGGCTTCTTAGAAGTCCTCATGCCTCCTCTTGGGCTTAATACAAGGACCCAAAGACCTCTTACAGGTATAGGACAGAACTTAATCATCCTTTGATAGTTCAATCCTCCAGAAAGTCAGAATCTCAAAACATCATACCAGTTTAGGGTTGATTCTCATCCCTTAAAACACTAGCCTCCTCTTGGGCATCATACAAAGATAAACCTTTTCATACCAGTAGACTTGGATAATCTCACCTCCTTTTGAATCTCAAAGAAACCCTCAAGTTTCCTAAAAACACAGGATAAACCCTGATCATTTCATAAATCACCAACAGAGTTAAAACCTCCATAGGTTTCAAAACTCAATATTTAAACTCTCACTTTAAATTTCCCCAGCTAGGGTCAAGTTACTCCCAGTAAAAACCCTTAGAAAAATCAGAACCTCAAGGTGAAGATGGCTGGTTTCTACCTGAGTGAATCGCACACTCAAAGATACAACAGAGTCGCCACCAAACTTTATTTAGTCCCAAAGGACAGGGAAAATATCGATAAAACCCAAGGAGAAGAGAAACGGGAAGGAGGGGTCGGTTATGCGAAAGGAAGGTACTAGCACCTAACGCATCCGTCGTACTCGACGGGAACCATTTCGCTTGCTTCTAGGCTTGGATGGGTTATCTATCTAAAGGCTTCTAGCTAAAAGAAGAGGAGAGAGAGAAAGGGGAAAAAGAAAGAAAAGAAGGAAAGTGCTTGCGGAGGATTGTGGCCCTCGTGCCTACGTACCCTCATAGTGCAATGAGAAAATCAGAGCGTCGTAGTTCATGGAACCAGAGGACACAAGGGAAGGAAAGAAAGGAGAAGGAAAGACGGGTGGAAGTGTTCTCGCCAAGACATTGCGCCTCGTGCCTACGTATCATACATTTAAAAGAATGCAGAATCAGAGCTTCCGTAGTTCGGGAAACTGAACGGAGAAGGAAAACAAGAAAGAAACAAGGAGACGAAAGAAGTGGTGTCAAAACCAAGAGCAAAAGTGAAAGAGAAAACTCTACTGGGGAAGACCCTGTAGTAAGAGCGTTTGCACAAAAAAAATAGGAAAGGAATGGTGTCACAATTGAGAATGAAAGAAACTCCACCGGGGATAACAAAGAGAAATGGTGTCGAAACCAAGAAAGTAAGAGCAAAGGGAATAGGAAGGTCTCCGCTGGGGATCCAAATAAAGAGATGGTGTCAAAACCAAGAGAAAAGGGAGAATCGATATATTAACTAGCTAGCAGTGGTTAATCGAAGGAAGAGAGTAGGAATGCAACTCTGTGTGGATAGAGAAGCATTGGTTTTAACAGAGAAAACTGTGATTAACCAGAAAAATGGGTGTAGGACCGAATAAAGATCATAACCCAAAGGACGGGTATAGGACCGATCAAAGGTCGTGACCCAAAGGACGGGTGTAAGACCGAGCGATTGTCGTGACCCAAAGGGGTTCGGTAAACTGACTGAACAAACAGTACTCAACTGAAGAAAGGGTATTTGAACCAATGAAAAGCTACTAACCCAAGGGTGCAAGTATTCGAACCAAGAGGAGGTTGCCAACTGCTGGGGGTTCGGTGTTTACAAATGGACTGTGATCAACCGAAGAAAAATGAGTGATTAACTAAGAGAAGGTGATTAACTCAAAAAGGGGCTTCAGTATTTTAACAGACGGGCTGTGGTTAACTGAAGAAAAGGGTGATTAATCGAGGATAGGTGATTAACCCAACAAAGCTCAGTATTTTAACAGACAGGCTGTGGTTAACTGAAGAAAATGGTGATTAATCAAGAATAGGTGATTAACCTAACAAAGGAGAAGAACCAAGAGAAGGTTGCGAACTCCTCGGGAAAAATGGTCGTGACAGGAAAACTGTGTTGGACCAAAGAAAGAGACTTGAGACTCTTCAGGGGAATCAAAAAGCAATGATTGACCGCAAGAAAAGAATAGGGCATTGAAACGAAGAAAGCTTGCTAACCCAATGAACAAAGGATCGTAACCAAGAAGGTGATTGATCAAGAGAGATGTCGATAGGAGTGATCAGGGATCGAAAGAGATCGCAAAGAGAAAATATTGATCAAGGATCGAAAGAGGTTGCAAAGAGCAAAGAGTGATCAAGGATCGACTCGACTGGGGAAAAGAGAGCACATTACTGCCTGTAGATAGAGGTGACTAAGCCAAGCACAGGGTCATTCGTCCCCTACCTGAAGTAGTCAGAATGAGAGTAGGAATTCTCCCTTCTCATTCCTTCTTTAACACATAGGGTGTAATGCGGAAGTTGAAACTCATGGCGTAACAGCTCCAAGTTGTACAGTGCTCCAGCGTGTTATGAAGTAAACATTGTAGTAATTTCGACTTGTACAGTGCTCCAAAGTACGCGTAGTGCGTCGTGCCGAACTCCAACTCCGTGGGGGGAAAGAGAGAAAGAGCTCTAAAGGAAGCCTAAAGAGGGGGGAAAGGGAAGATTGATTAATCGAAACAAAGTTTCGATCAATTAATCAAGGGAGAAACATGCTAACAACTTTCCAAAGAGGATGAAAAGTCATTAAAGCAAAAAGGTGTGAATTATTGATTATACAAGATTAAGTTTATCCACGAAGAATAAACTTAATGCAAACTGAAATGGAATGTACAAAACAGTGCCAAATGATCATCAAAATGCCACACAAAATCATGCATCATGTGAACAAGGATAGTGCAAGAATTACTATGTTTATACAATGCTAAGAACACGAGACAAATGAATAATCGAAAATGTGAATCGAAAGTTTATGAACATGCTTCAACTAGAAGTGAAATGACATTAAAAACATCCATAAAATCAAGCATGACAATCAATGGAAGTTAAAATGAAGAAAGCATGGCAAACACACTTGAAAATGCAAGAAAATGGCCTTCTGGTTCAGTGTTAATCGATTAACACAATTGCACTGCAAAGTGTTAATCGATTAACACGTGAAAAAGTTCAAAAAAACACTGGTTAATCGATTAACCCAATTGCACTGCAATGTGTTAATCGATTAACACTGTACAGGGAGCAGAAAATCAGTTTTGAAAAATGCTTTTGGCCAACTTTTTGATTGTGCAATCACTCCAATGCTAGGGAAAACAATTATGCACAAAAAATAAAGTTTAGAAATAGCAAATGATCAACAATAGTATCAATTAAACAATCAAGATCATGGATCAAGCAAAAGTATAATCAATTCACATGCAAGAACATCGAAATTACATCGCAAACGATACGAAAATGATCGAAACAGAAAAATGAAAGAGATCCACCGACCTACAATGCTGAGACGTGCCTTGGTAAATGTTGCAAAGCGATCTTGGTGCATAAGATTAAAGAAAACCAGAGGATCCTTGAATTGTAGACGAAACATGTCGAAACCGATCAAAAACGCGAAAATGCACCGAAATCGAACTTGCACCAAAATAAATGGTGTGAAACCCTTGGATTGAAGTAGAATAAGATGTAATTCCAGAAATCCAACTAAAGAATGCCAAATGATGAAGGTTAAGCTCAAGAATTAATCACTTTCAATGTGAAAAGTGATTATCCTTCAAGAATAAGAGCTTTTGGTGAGGTTTTAGGATGAGAAGTGAGATGAAGATGAAGAATGAGTAGAGAAATCAGAGAAAAAGTGAGAGATCTGAGAATGAAATGTGAGATGTTTGGTGAAAAATGGTAAAGAATGGTTGAGGAATTGAAAAGTGAGTGAAGGTGTGTTTATATAGGCTTTAGGTTTGGAGTGTGAGAGCTTTGGAGATAGCTTTGGACTTTGGTTTGGACCTAGCTTTGGGTTTGGAACTAGGCTAGGAGTTAGTTGGACTTGACTCACCGAGTCAAGGTGGTTAACTCGGTTAGTTAGAACCAACTCGGTAACAATCCTAAGGTGAATTCCAACATCCAAAGATCCACATTACTTGGAAAACAAGGAACATGGTGCACTTGATTTGAAGTGAAGTATCATAGCAAATGCACTTGGAATGAATTGAGTAGCTTGGAAATGTTTAGAGGTGTCTAGAATATTCCATATGCTGCTAGAATCCAAGACCAAAATGTGTGTAAAGGTGTTGTCATGAAAAAGCAGCAAATTGTGCCTATTTTGCATGTGTTAATCGATTAACACAATTGCACTGCAAATGGTTAATCGATTAACCAGGCCAAAATATGCCCAATTTTCCTAAAAAGAGGTGTTGTGGTCCCGACTTCGATTTTCCACTTCTTGTATCGATGCATAGGCATGGAAACCTTCATTTTGTGCTTGTTTTAATGATGTGATGACCTTGTGAGGATATGATTAATCGAGTTTGGAAAACCTGAATATCCTGCAATCAAAACACCAGAGAAAAAAATGTGAATGCATATGCCAGCGATGCGAATGCTTATGCTTATGCAAAAGGCAAAAGAGGGAGCTCAAATTTTGGGTTACGACAGCTGCCCCTATTTAATCCTCTTGGACCTGAATGTATGAATTGCGCCAGCTTTTCGATGATTCGAGGTAAAAGGAGGTTAAATAAAAGAGTAGCTTGAAAATTTGGCTGACGGCGATAAAAGAAGAGTTTACAGTGTTTGAATAGATAAGTGCAAAGTTTGCTGAAAATCTGCTGAAAGATAAGTCAGGCAAAACAGAGAGGGAATATGATTGATGCATATGCTAAGTATGCGTTTCTACATGATATTTGGCATTATGCAATGTAGGGATGCAAGTTAAAGTGTTGTGCTGTGGATTGGCTGGTTCTGGACGAACCAAAGGATTGAAAAGGTTATGGAAAAGTTTACCAGGCAGGAATTGGATGTTGAAAAGGTCTGATAGTCGATGACTGGGCTTTGAAAAAGTATGCCAGACGAGAACTGGATTTTAAAAAAATGCTCCAGACGAGAACTGGAAATGTTGGTCGGAAAAAAACCTGACGTTGAAGGGACAAGTCAGACGAGGATTGACTACCAGACGAGAACTAGTTTTCAAAGCGTTAAGTCAGACGTGAACTGACTACCAGATAAGAGCTGGATTTTGAAGGGAAAAGTCAATCGAGCAGGGACTACCATACGAGAACTGGGTTTTAAAGAGATGAGTTAAACGAGGATTGACTACAAGGCAATGATTGAATTATGTAAAGATAAGTCAGACAGGAACTGAACACCAGACGAGAACTGTGCTTTGATAAAAATTTTCCAGATGAGAACTAGATGTTGCAAGGATAAGTCAGACGGGAACTGACTACCAGACATGAATTTGATTTTGATGAGACAGGTCAAACGAGAATTGACTACCGGACGGGAACTAGAAATTGATGAGACAAGTCAGATGAGAACTAACTACCAGACGAGAATTGGATCTTACAGAGACAGGTCAGACGAGGACTGACCATGAGAACTGGAATTGGAAGAGGCAAGTCAAATGAGAACTGACTACCAGACGAGAACTGGATTTTGATTAAGCCAGATGAGAACTGACTACCAGACGGGAACTGGATTTAAGAGATAAGTCAAACGGGAATTGACTACCATACGAGCACTGGGTTTTGCGAGGATAAGCCAGACGAGAACTTGACTTTAAAGAGACAAGTCAGACAAGGACTGACGACTAGACAAGAACTAGAATTAAGTTTACCAGACGTGAACTGGATTTAAGAAAAGATGTACTAGATGACGGATGTGCAAGAGTGAAGCGACGTGATCAAAGTGTGAGGAAGGTCTATGCAATGGTTCAAGTGTTTTTATTGTGAGAAGTGAAAGAGTTGAGGTTAGGGTGTAAGCCATAAAGACGTGATTCCCCGACACCTACTTCAGGATCAACAATTGTTGCTGCACCATTGGTATGGCCTCAAAATGGGGAGAGAACTTGTACCTTGGTAGCCTGACTCTGCCCCAGTCTGTTGGGTATCTGCATGGATTGACCTAGTCACACGTAGGAAACAGTTGTGTCACAGGATGATCTTGATCCGGCTTGCCCCAGTGTATTGGAACAATATGCCCTTGATTAACCCTCTCTTAGAGAGGTTTCTTGTGCTCTTGAGATGTCCTGCCCCAGCATTATCCTTGAGTGATTTTGGCCCTGGCTGATCGATCTTTGGAGGAATGCCCCTGACCAATTGATCTTTGAGAGATTTGTCGAGTTTCGATGTGATTTCCCTAGATTGGCTGAATCTTAGAGGTGGCTTGGCCCTTTTGCTCAACAGAGTTTTCAGGTGTTTTGCCCCTTGAGATGTTCCAACTTTCCATTGTGGAAACTTTCTTGATGTCAAATGCTTGTTCGTAAGTAAAAAGTGTTTGTTTTGAAAATGACAATGTTAATGCCATGCATATGTCAGTTTTGAAGTCCAAGTATGTTCACTAAGATTATGACATATAGTGAATGGATCACCAATTAGAATGCCATGTCAGTATCGGCACAAATGATAAGCAAATCGTTAAGAGTCAGCTTTGACACGATTTTACTGTCGTATGCTTTCAAAATAAACCCTGCTTCAATTAGGTCTTTGGAGGGTTATAACGTGGCCTGGTTCATGGTTTAAGAAAGAAAGGATATAAGGCTCAAAATTATTTTAACCCACCCATTCTCCTTGATGTTCTCCAGTCCTCCGTTCAATTAGTTTGACACAAGCGTTCACCTTTCAATAGGATTTTGAATGGTAATGCGACGGTAGAGGAACCGACAATGGTTTGGGAGCGGAATTCACTCACCTTTTGTTTTTGTCACATGTGATCACACGAACTTGTTCTTATTGAGGATTTTTGCTTTTGATTCTCTGTTTTGTCTTTTTTTGTTTTCCCTAATTTTTGGGTAGACCGATTATTTTGAACTCGCAGTCTACCGGGATGCCCTAATTTTTGCCTAAGTCATATGCTTGTGACTTAGCGGGCTTTTATTCTTTTGCTTTTTTTTCATTTTCTTTTGTGATTTTGGTTTTTTCTCTCGAACAAAATCGTGTGACATGTGTTTGATTTGTAAGGTGAGTTGTGACTGCCCCATTCCTTTGGTCGGTGAGGAATAACCATTGTGGATTTGTGATTTTTCCGACCTCTTGCGAGGGATATGATGTGGTTGATCCTCAGAATGGGGTGCTCCTCTTTTGAAATTTGAACGCATGGTCAAACTAGTTGAAGACTACCCTATCCCTGGTTAAGATTGAGGGTTTTATGTGTGCAGAAAGAAAACTCCTACTTCAAGGCCCAAAAGGGTTGACTAGGGATTATCTTCCTTATACCTCCAGTGTTTGGGGATTTGAAAAAATGCCTTACATCTTTAGCAAGGTTTTATTTAAAAGAATACAGACAGTGATCTCATATCTTTTTGATTTCATCATTCTCTTTTTAATTTTGCTTGATCAAATGTGCGATACAGATAAAAAGTATGAGTGAACACGAATGAATTTATTCAAAACACGCATATTCATTTCATTATTATCATCATCCAAATACAAACAAGTTTTACAAATGAACAATGCTTGACAAACTAAAGAGATTACAAATGGGAAAGATGACATGATGGTTGTCGATGTTGAGGAAGTGCTCACAGGCTTATTCAAGGGATTCTTTTGTGATCTTGGCCCTTACACGGACAAGGGATTTCCGTTCATCCACAGTTTCTCACCTTGAACGGTTAAGTGCTTCTTGGCAATCAACTGTTGGACTTTAGCTTTGAAAGCGTTGCAATCCTTGGTGGAATGCCCAGCCGACCCAACATGATATCAACATTGCGTATTGGGATTATACCCAGGTGGGAATGGTTTAGGTGGAGGCTTCGAAGCTTTGGGAACTACCAGCGAGTTCTGAACCAGATATGGGAGAAGCTGAGTGTATGTCACGGGAATCGGATCTAGAGGAGCATTTCTTCGTTCTAGATTATTCATGGGCTTACGCTGATTCTAACGCTCTTGGCCTTGGGCTTGCTGATCATGAGCCTGAGGAGGCTGTTGATACGGTGGCTGTTGGTACTAGGCAGCAGCAATATATGGGTACGGGCAGTATGGCACATGAGCCATGGGAGTTTGCGCTTAAAAGTGGACACCATCCATGGCAGCGTTTGTTTCCTCTTCCTTTTCTTCAGAGAACCCTCCTTGTGGCTTATTAACCCCTGATTGTTGACTCACAGTGCCAACAATTTTCCCTATTTTGAGCCCATTCTCAATGCGTTCCTCAATGGTTACAACATCAGCACAATTGGAGGATGAGCTACCAACCATCTTCTCATAGTACAAACCCTGAAGAGTGCCCATGAATATGTCAACCAACTCTGAATCAGATAGAGCAGGTCGGACTTGTGAAGCCATCCCCCGCCATCTCAGAGCGTATTCTCTGAATGATTCATCGGCTTTCTGAGCTTGATTTTGTAGTTGCAACCTGGTGGGAGCCATATCCAAGTTGTACTTGTAGTTCTTCAAGAACGCTTCAGATAGATCTTTCCAGGTTCTGATCTTACCTTGCTCAAGGTTCATGTACCAATCCAAGGAAGCCCCGGATAGGCTATCCTGGAAACAGTGGATAAGCAGGTCATCATTATCTATGTAGGAAGCCATTTTTCTGCAATACATGGTGACGTGGCCTCGTGGACAACTCAACCCCTTGTACTTAGGCAAATCAGGCACCTTGAACTTCCGGGGTAGCACAACATTTGGGACCAAGCCCAAGTCTTTGGTATCCATGTCAAGGCAGAGAAACCCTCAATAGCTCTGATTCTATCCTCTATTAGCTTGTAGTCTGCAGGTTTGTTCTAATTAGCAGGTCTGGCAAGAACCTGAGGATTTGGAGGCTGAGATGCGGCTGGAGCAAGCACTTGAGGAGAGGCAAACTGAGATGGATGTATCAACCCAAAATTAACCATCTGACCAGAAATCTGACCCATTTGAACACCGTACAGGTAACCAGGAGGAGGTTCCATAGCAACTACAGATGCCCTAGGGTAAGGCATTCCAGAATGAACATTGTGAACAACAGTTTGGGCAGATTGAGAGAAGACCGGAACATGAACATATTCATCTTCATCGAGGGTCTCCCTATCATTTGGCACGGGAGCCAGAAGAGTATGTGTTTGAGGAATCTCATGATCATCCGGGTTCACCACAGGAGGTGGAATAGGAATAGGCATGCCCCATGGGTAAGCAACAGAGTTCCCATTGGGCACAGGCACAACAAATGGTTGATATGGCATAAAGTCATTGCCACAGGAAGTATGAGGAGTGAAATTCAGGGGAATTCCCCAAGGAAAGGCAGTAGGCACCTGATTCAGACTAGGCTGAGACCTTGGAAAATTTATAGTAGGTTGAATAATAGTCTCAACTGGCGCTTCAACAACTGCAGAAATAGGAGTGAAAATAGTTGCATCAGTGACAGTGGCGACAGCAGCAGAGGTAACACTGGCATCCCTCCGAGTATGAAGGAGTTCCATGATGGCATCCATGTTATCCTGGAATTGACCCATCCTACCCTGGAACTGAGTCAAGGTCTCTGTGTAAGCAGTATTATCAGAATCACCCATGATTTTTGACTTGTTGAATCTAAGGAAGTATCGGTATTAGGTCGTCACTGTCTTCTGGCTGATGAAGGGAAGAAAATGAGCTTTTTCTGGTTTGAATGCAATGCAAATGTATGTATGCACATGTTACTTATGCAGATGGAGTGCAGATGAAATATGCAACACCCAATGATGCAAAGGTTAGATGATGCAAAAGTTCAGCATACATATGTTGATGCAATAACTCAAGTTCAAAAGTTCGGCATACATGATGATGCAATAACACTATGCAATAACATTATGCAATAACATTATGCAATAATGTAAGTTAGAGATGCAACAACTTCTGGATAATCTGCATATGTAGCTCTGTGTAGGTGCGAACATCTGATGCGCATGAGATAACAAAGGTATGAAGTGGCTTGGTTTCCTGCAAAACCCATTTCCCTTATAGGTGTGGTCTAGACACAACAAGGTGATCCCTAAAAAAGGTCGCCCAAACCATAGGACTCAGAGTGAAAACCCCCCGCCGTTGTGAATTCTCACAGGACGGAAGTATTCTCAAGCGAATCACGATCAAGGATGTGGCTCTCGTGATAACCGAACGCGCAAAATGCAAGCCTCACGACTATCCATGTTCTAGCCTATGTGTATACTAGACCCGGTGTTTGGACATTTCTCTCCAATAATATCTACCCATCCCAACAACAGCAGAAAACAACAGATATCCAGAGTATACAAAATATGAATATTTAAAGCAGTAAAGAAATGCGATAAATAAACATAAAGCTAAAGCATGAAAATAAATCAAGTAAAGCGCTAAAGATAAACACCTGTCGTAACCCAAAATTTGACCTCCCTCTTTTGCCTTTTGCATAAGCATGCGCATTCGCATCGCTAGCATACGCATTAGCATTTTCTCCTTGTGTTTCTGGTTGCAGGATATTCAGGTTTTCCAAGTCCGATTAATCATATCCTCACAAGGTCATCACATCATCAAAATAAGCACAAAATGAAGGTTTCCATGCCTATTCATCAATACAAGAAGCGGAAATTCGAAGCCGGGACCACAACACCTTTTTTTTTAGGCAAATTGGGCATATTTTGGCCTGGTTAATCGATTAACCGTTTGCAGTGCAATTGTGTTAATCGATTAACACAGGAAAAATAGGCACAATTTGCTACTTTTTCATCACAGAACCTTTGCACACATTTTAGTCTTAGATTCTAGCAGCATATGGAATATTCTAGACATCTCTAGACATTTCCAAGCTACTCAATTCATTCCAAGTGCATTTGCTATGATACTTCACTTCAAATCAAGTGCACCATGTTCCTTGTTTTCCAAGTAATGTGGATCTTTGGATGTGGGAATTCACCTTGGGATTATTACCGAGTTAGTTCTAACTAACCGAGTTAACCGCCTTGACTCGGTGAGTCAAGTCCAACTAACTCCTAACCTAACTCCAAACCCAAAGCTAATTCCAAACCAAATTCCAAACCATCTCATACTCCAAACCTAAAGCCTATATAAACACACCTTCACTCACTTTTCAATTCCCCAACCATTCTCTACCATTTTTCACCAAACTTCTCACATTTCACTCTCAGTTCTCTCACTTTTTCTCTGATTTCTCTACTCATTCTTCATCTTCATCTCACTTCTCATCCTAAAACCTCACCAAAAGCTCTTATTCTTGAAGGATAATCACTTTTCACATTGAAAGTGATTGATTCTTGAGCTTAACCTTCATCATTTGGCATTCGTCGGTTGGATTTATGGAATTACATCTTATTTTACTTCAATCCAAGGGTTTCACACCATTTATTTTGGTGCAAGTTCGATTTCGGTGCATTTTCGCGTTTTTGATCGGTTTCGACGCGTTTCGTCTACAACTCAAGGATCCTCTGGTTTTCTTTGATTATCTTCACCAAGATCACATTGCAACATTTACCAAGGCACATCTTAGCCTTGTAGGTTGGTAGATCTCCTTCGTTTTTATGTTTCGATCATTTTCGTATCGTTTGCCATGTAATTTCGATATTCTTGCATGTGAATTGATTATACATTTGTTTTATCCATGATCTTGATTATTTAATTGATTCTATTGTTGATCATTTGCTGTTTCTAAATTTGATTTTTCGTGCATAATTGTTTGCCCTAGCATTGGAGTGATTGCACAATCAAAAAGTTGGCCAAAAGCACTTTTCAAAATTGATTTTCTGCTCCCTGTACAGTGTTAATCGATTAACACATTGCAGTACAATTGTGTTAATCGATTAACCAGTGTTTTTTTGCACTTTTTCACGTGTTAATCGATTAACACTTTGCAGTGCAATTGTGTTAATCGATTAACACTGAACCAGAAGGCCATTTTCATGCTTTTTCAAGTGTGTTTGCCATGCTTTCTTCATTTTAACTTCCATTGATTGTCATGCTTGATTTTATGGATGTTTTTAATGTCATTTCACTTCTGGTTGAAGCATGTTCATGAACTTTCGATGCACATTTTCGATTATTCATTTGTTTCGTGTTCTTATCATTGTATGAACCACTACGCCAAAGAAAGGAAAAGACAACACTTTTTTGGCCTTAGACAGTGCTTAAAAGCGCTGCCTAAGGTTGCGCTGTCGTAGGTAAAGACAACGCTTTTTATTTATGAAAAAGAGCTCTCTAAAGTAAACATTAGACAACGCTTTTTCTTGAAAAAACGCCCTCTAATGTATACTTTAGAGAGCGCTTTTTCAAGAAAAAGCGCTGTCTAATGTATGCCTATAATTTTAGTTATCAATTTTTCAATACCTTTAGAGGGCGCTTTTTAGGAAAAGCACTTTCTAAAGGCCCCCTTTAGACAGCGCTTTTTAAAGCGCTGTCTAATGTATGTCTATAATTTTAACCTTTAGAGGGCGCTTTTTATGAAAAGCGCTTTCTAAAGGCCCCCTTTAGACAGCGCTTTTTAAAACGCTGTCTAATGTATGCCTATAATTTTAGTTATCAATTTTTCTATACCTTTAGAGGGCGCTTTTTAGGAAAAGCGCTTTCTGTTGTGAACTATAGACAGCGCTTTTTCTTGAAAGCGCTGTCTCTTCTCTACGTATAATTTTAATGATTTTTTTTTAAATCCCATTTTAACCATTTTTTTATGCAGAAACCTGTATAATTCAAGCCATTTCAAATAACCTGTATATTTCACATTTTCATTAACAATTTCTAGTATGGTTCATTAACCGTTTTCACTAATCCCATAAATCACATAAACCATTTCCATTATAATTTAAGTCATTTACATTAACCTTTCACAAAACTATACAATTACATTCCAAAATCACATAAATAACATAAACCATTCACAAAACTATACAATCCCATAAAATAAACCATTCATAAAACTATACTCTCACATAATCCCATAATCCTATACCTTATATGATTTTTTTTCCAATAAGGTATTCGCACAATTCCTCCTTAATTTCTTGTAATTTATCCTTCGTGTAATGAGAACACGCGTATTCATCAAAGTACTACATAACAAAACAAAATATGCATGATTTAGTTAAAAATAATAAATTATATGACATATCCGATAAATATTAAAATAAATCCTAAGTTATAAATCCATGCATACCGTAATAGGAATCTCTAATCGATCCATTTGAAGGATTTCTCTCATAAACCTCAAAACGAAATACCCGCAGTCTATGCCATTACGCTGACGAGGGCACTACACATAGACAAACAAATAAGAATTAATATATAGTTGTTTTGTGTTATCAAGTAGCATCACTAATAAGCAACATTGTGAAAATTAATATACCTCCACTTTGACCCATGTAACGTTGGTTGCTTTAGCCCGTGCTACTCGAGATTCTCTCTGTGCTCGGTATACGAGTATTGCTCTATAAAAGAAAAACATAAATTTAGAATAATCTCACATAACTGATTAAATGTACAAATACACACGAATATTTCGAACAATCTCACTTACGTATCAACCACATCCTTCATATCCTGATATGTTGACCAATCAGTATCCAATGAATTCAGATAATAGACCACTTCTCTTGTAGGATTAATGGCAACCAACAACCAGTGTCCACTGTAAAATATAACAAAAGTTTAGATGGATAATTTCTACGCAAAAGATATAAATTAAAGATTAGAATGAAATTAGAATGAAAATCTTACCCGTTTCCAGTATTATACGGTAAAAGAAACAAACTTTTTGTCTTGCTGGCCATAAATCTCTCAGTTAAGTGGTCTCTTACTGAAAGTGCATTCATACCAATTGCCGGTGCATTGACAAGGGTACAAGAGAAGAAACGGAATCTGTTTGACAATTCCGTCCCCCGCATCAATTGGCCTGTTGTGAAGCTTGAGCAGGAACCTAATAATCATATAAGTTAGGTAAAGTAGAAAATCATGAAACTTTTGAATTCAGATAATAGAATAACACTTAAAATGTACCTCTCTTTGTGATTCAACAGACTCGTTTTGCCGCAAAACCCCTTTATTCTTAGCTGCGGGTTTTGTAGGAGTCTAACATTACCATGTAAAAAAAATGTAAGTAATGGTTCAGAATGATTTTCATAATCGTCCATATTTTACATTTGAATACTAAGAGATTCGTAATGGTTTTCAACATACCTCATCATCTATGGAAATAAGGTCTAACGGCCATGCAACAAACGAACCTATTGCATCTCGCAGCAATGTAACCTCTGAAACCGAGTCAGGTATGGGTAGTACCGCATCCGTATCTAAAGCGATATCAACCGACACTTTCAGATGTCCATGAGGGAGCGGTTGATGGTGAAGTAACTCTCCCACATGGATATGAACTTTTCCCTTGCCAACCATGCGATAAGTCGGTAACGACAATTACAGCCGGCAAGATGAAATGCCCTGAAGCAATAATAAATATGTATTTGTTAATGTGTATAAAGGTCAATTAAAATAAATGTGTTAATTTAATTAAAATAAATATGTGCTAATTACCTCGAGAATTTTATTTTGACAATTGATACTAGCTTTGTCACTAGCATCTTTCAAACCAGAACCGCGCTTTTCCGCCTCATATCTCTCTATATCCTTTTGCAATTCACGGACTTGCGCCTTTAAATCCTCCAATGATTGCATGACTTCTCGGTTGCTGGGATTTTTTCTCTTTGGATACAAGGAAGATGAAGTCACACCAAATCCTTTACCTCTCACCCGGCCGGAATACTCAGGAACATTTAGTACTCGATTAAGAATGCTCCTGCAATCCTCCTCGCCTGTGGTTAAGGATTTAGATAGAGTCTCCTGAAATTCATTGACATATCGAAAATTATTAGTGGGGATTACAAATTAATTATATTTTAATAAAATTTCTATTAACTTAAAGACATAATGTTATACTTACACATTCGTCATAAACATGCTGAACATCTTCCCTATCAACTCCATCCTTACCCACACGAGCTTCCTTCCACAAAACATGTACCGGAAGTGATGATTCTTCACTTTTCATCTCTTCTAACTACACATTTAGTTAAATAATAAATTCATCAATTATAACACAATAATACAATTAATAAAATCATAGCATTAATATATACTTACCAAATTTTGTTGTAACCGTGCATATCCCAAACGCCCTTTTCTGTATGGATACGTGGGGTTTGATGCTCTTTGGCGAATAATGGCACTCAATTCCTGGTTAAACAAGTTTAAGTCATATCAGAACAAACTAATGCAACAAGTATATAATACAATTAATAGACATGACAAGATAACATTACATTGAATTTTTCGGATTTCCGTTTGGCTACAAACGTGCTCCATTCTTCGAGTTCAATCACGTCCGCATACAACTGTGGAAGTTCTGCTTCAACAAAATTTTTATCCGCATCCCTAAGATATTTTTTTGATAATAAGGCTCGGAACCCTCTGTATCTCTTTCCGGCCAACTGAAGACAATATTTTTTTCGGCTTTCATCAATATTAAAGGACCTCTACAAAGAAACATACACATATAAACATAAAGTGTGTTAGTATAAGTAAATTAAAGACTTATCTTATCTTATAAACATATAAACATAAAGTGTGTTAATATAAGTAAATTAAAGTACCTGTATCCCAGTCCATATCTTATCTTTACCAGCTTTCAACTTTGGACTCCTCCAATTATCACTGATAATTGGAATATGCTGACGGACAAGTGAACCAATGTAGGAAGACAACATTGAACCGTTAGACTCAATTAGTTGGTTCTCATCACTCCATTGTACATCAAACTTTATCCCTTTATCTCTAGCACGGATGATTGACTTCATAATAGTTATTCCACGTTTTATTTCACTTTCTACATTCGAAGGTTCATTATGAGCTTCATTTTCACCATGTGTCTCGTGTGTGTCGTCATGGTCACTAGCCATTTGACCTGTAAGAAAGAAAAAAACAAAAATTAAATGACAAATATAAAAATCCATAATCCATAATCCATTGAATGATATAAGCTATATATAACATGACAACTAATTAATATTATTGAATGATATAAGCTATAATTTTATAACTAGTACCTTTTTCACTAACGTCTCTTTCTTTTCTTGGTTGGAATATGTTCTACCCGTCTCTTAACAACACGGACGGTTGGATTGATCCAAATACCCTCATTATGATCATTTCTTGTATATGATTCATTTGCTATAATATTTTCATCTTGATCATTTCTAGTAAATGATTCAATATCAACATCAATATATAGCAAATTCAATAAGTTAGCAACTCCATCATATCAGTTCATTCAAAGCACTACTAATTACAGTGGCGAGAGAGAACAACTAATTACCTTTAGATATGTAAACAACTTCTAGACCCGCACAGTGTCCAGATAGGTTCGAATTACCAAGATCCTCCTGTACACGTATCATAACATGAAATATCATTAATAAAATATGCATTACTATTGAAGATAAATTGTAGAATGATTTTTTGGTTACATAGATTATTAAAATTATATTTTAATAGTGTTAAACATAAATGTAAACATATTTATGATATACTAAAAATGTAGAAAAGAATCACATAGCAAAAATGAGTACAAATTGCACTTATTTATTAATGAAAAAGATTCTTACTTGATAAAAACAATTGTGAACAAAACCTATAAAACTTGGTACAATTTAAGATTGGATGAGGGGAAATAGGTTTTGTTATTAGTTATAACCGATAGCACTAAATAACACAATTCATAATTCAAAACATAGCAAAATCTGATTTATATTTAATCAACTAAGCTTTTCTAATTGTTTATCTAAATCATTATCCTATTGCATTTGGTCTTTAACTTATCTAAATCATTTTCTAATTGTTTAATCAGTTATGTTTTGTTATTAAACACCTTTCACGTTTTGGCACTCAACCATATACAATGTTGTTTTACTAATTTCACATTCTCAACAATAACAGCAACAGAAGCAACAATAACAACAATAACTGAAGCAATAATAACAACAACAAAACGACAACAACATGCAAGAATTATTGACAATAACGATGACAAGAACAATGACAAGAACATCAACAACGAACAATGTTAGAAGTAAGAACAACAACAACAATGTACCTCTTCTTCGTCACGACAATGAAGCACGACGGCAGTAGTGAAGTCGCGACAATGAACGATGGCAGCAGAACGATGGCAACCGCGAATGAACGACGACAATGGCGGATGAACGACGGCAATGGCAAAGGGTTTCAGCAGAGAAGAAAGAGAGCAAGGGTTTCAGGAGAAAGAAACGCGCGATCGAGAGAAGAAAATGAATAAAAGCAGTTTCAGAAAATGAAATGAAATGTGTTTTATATTTTAATTAATAAATGACCTTAGAGGGCACTTTCCTTAAAAAGTGCTTCCTAAAGTGGGGAGAATTAAAGACCTTAGAGGGCGCTTTTCTGAAAGCGCTTCTAAAGGTTAACCTTAGACAGCGCTTTTGAAAAGCGCTTTCTAAAGGATGTCTATTACAGCGCTTTTTTTAGCGAAATTTTTAAAAGACCTATAGCAGCGCTTTGTCCAAAAAGCGCTGTCCTTGTTGCGCTGTCTTTTTCCAATTTTGGCGTAGTGAACATAGCAATTCTTGCACTATCTTTGTTCACATGATACATGAGTTTGTGTGGCATTTTGATGATCATTTGGCACTGTTTTGCACCTTCCATTTCTGATTTGCATTAAGGTTATTCTTCATGGATAAACTTAATCTTGTATAATCAATAATTCACACCTTTTTGCTTTAATGACTTTTCATCCTCTTTGGAAAGTTGTTAGCATGTTTCTCCCTTGATTAATTGATCGGAACTTTGTTTCGATTAATCGATCTTCCCTTTTCCGCTATTTAGGACTCCTTTAGAGCTTTTTCTCTCTATCCCCTCGTGCAGTTGGGATACCCTATGGTTGACAAGCCTGATCCTGAGGTAGTGGAAGAGTTCATCTTTCATGAAGGGGTTGATGACATGGGTTTGCTGAAAAGGTTTAGTGCCGCTTGAACTCAGATTCATCTCGAAGGAAGAGCCGATTTGGGTAGGAAGAATTGCGTAGCCAAAGAAGCTTACACACTTTGGGTCAAAGAGCGCGTCAAAGAGATCTTGTTGCCATTCTCTCCTGAGCCTTCCATGAATGCCATGCTTCCTGAACTTGCCATTGTTCCTCGATCTGAGGTCGATCAACTCAAGCTGATTGTTGAAAAGTTGAAGAAGGAGAATGCTGATCTTCGTCTCAACCTTGATAGAGTCACTTCCGAGAAGGATAGCCTACAGGTTGAGCTTCATCAGAAGCGCGAGCGCATGCTCAAAGAGGTGGAGGTTGAACAGAACAAGCGTCAGAAGGTGGGTGATGCTTTGAAGAGCACCTATGAGGGACTTGCTTCAAAGAAGAGACAACTCGCCGATGCTCATTATCAAGCCTACAAAGAGGAGCTGAGCTACAACAAGCAACTTGAAGAGCATCGAGGGAAGTTATCCGAGTTCAAGGCAAAGTGGCAAAGTGAGCAAGACCGTGCTAATCAGTTAGCAAAGGACTTTTATCAATGTCGAGCCCAGCTGGACAAAGTCTTCGGTGAGATTCAGAAGCTGCAGGATCAAGCACATCGGAGCAAATAACAGATTAGTTAGATCAACACAGAGAGCACTCATTGGGAGCATCAAAGCCATCATCTAGAGAACCTCCTGGATCAGAAACAGGTCTTTCTTCAGGACATGCTTCAGGGACCTAATCACTTGTTGCTGCGTAACCTCATGAAGGATGCGAAGTACTGGAGTGACAGGCACGGCCGTCTAGCTAGATTTGCTGAGCATTCATTGGAGGATCTACCTGGGTTGTTGAGGGATGCATATGCTGATGTGTTGCCACACCAGGTTCCTTGGGCTGTTTTCCATTTCTTGTCTGTGTGTAGAGTGGTATTTGATAGGATCCGTACGGATTTTGTTGTAGCCCAAAAGGCAGATATTTGACTTGTATTCGACTTGTACTTCTTTCCTCTATTGAATGAATGAAGATTCTTGTTCACTCTATCTTTAATGCCTTTACTTGCATGCTTTATGAGTATTGTCAACAAAAATAAGTTTAAGAATTCTTGGAATTTAAAACTTTATTTTTGCATGCATGTCATACATTCATCTGCACACATATGCACGTCTCTTCATCCAAAACCGTTGCTCATCCTTGTCCGCCTTCCTTGTAGCAAGACGACGACTCGACATTGGTATTTTACTCGCTCAAGCAAATCCAGAATCATGGCTGACTGTGAAGCTGAGAACGCTGCGTACAAGGAAACTCTGGCACAATTCCAAGGTCGGATGGATCAGTTCCAAACGAGCATGGATGTCATTATGGAGCTCCTTCGTGCTCAGAGGGACGCCGCTGCTACTGCCACTATTATTGCAACCACTACTGATGCAACTATTATGACTGTTCCTCCTGTTGTTACAGCTACTCCTGCTGTTGTTGTTCCTTCTCCTGCTAGAGTTGAAGTGCTAGTTAAGCTTGTGGATTAGCTTACTGTTCAACCCGGTTTGAACCATATGCCCGCTGGTTTCCCTTGGGGCATGCCTCCGAATTACACTCCTCAGATCGCAAATAATGGTAGTGCCTTCATACCATATCAGCCTTTTGTTGCGCCTATGCCTAATGGGAATGCTTCCATCCATCCATGGGTCATGCCTACTCCAGTTCCGCCTCCGTTGGTGAATGACGATCCTGAGAATCTTCAAGCTCAAACTCATCAGACTGCCGGATTGGTCGACACTGAAACTCCTAATGATGAAGAGCATGTGTATAGGGGTCTTCCTATTCGTGTTTCAGTTCCATCTCAAGCTGCTCAAACTGTTGTTCAGAATGTTCATCCTGGGATGTTCTATCCTGGGGCATCTTCCTCTGCCGCTGGGGTACCTCCTCCGAATTATCTGTATGGTGTTTCGATGGGTCAGAATGCTGGTCAAACGGTTAATCCGGGTTTGGTGTATCCTTCCCAGTTTGGTACTCCGCAAGTGAATGCTCCTGCTGCTTATCAGCTGCCAAATCCTCAGATTCTTGTTAGGCTCACTAATCAGAGTAGATCTGTTGACTACAAGTTATTGGAAGACCATATCAGAGCTATAGAAGGGTTCTCTGCTTTTGGAATGGAAGCCAAAGACTTGTGTTTGGTTCCAAATGTTGTGCTGCCGCAGAAATTCAAGATACCTGATTTGCCAAAGTATAAAGGTTTAAGCTGCCTGCGTAGTCACATCACTATGTACTGCAGGAAGATGGCATCCCACATTGATAATGATGAATTGCTTGTTCATTATTTTCAAGATAGTTTGTCTGGTGCTTCATTGGATTGGTACATGGGCTTGGAGCGCAGTAAAATCCGTACTTGGAGGGATTTGTCTGAAGCGCTCATGAGACAATACAAATATAACCTTGATCTGGCGCCAACTAGATAGCAATTGCAGAATCAGTCTCAGTGCTCAGCTGAAACATTCAAGGAGTATGCACAAAGATGGTGTGAGATGGCATCCCGTGTGCGACCTGCTCTTTCTGACAATGAGTTGGTTGACATATTTATGGGTACATTGCAAGGATCTTACTATGAGAAAATGGTGGGTAGTTCTTCATCGAACTTCGCTGATGTTGTAACCATTGGTGAAAGGATTGAGAATGGTTTGAAGACTGGAAAGATTCCTGGAGCTACTTCCCAGCAGCCGGCCACTCGAAAATCTCAGAACAGTCATTCCAAGAAAAAGGGTGGTGAAGCAAACGCTGTTACAGCTCAAGTTTCTCCTCAGTATCAAGCTCTCATGGCTCCCATGTCGTATTATCCATATCCGTACATTGCTACTGCACAGTATCAACAACCTCAGTATCAGTATCATCCGCAACAACCAGCTCAGAATGCTCAGAATCAGCAACAGAATCAATAGAACAAAAGTCAACAGAATCAGAATTGCCAGAACAACAACAATCAAGGAAACCGCAAGCATCCGAATTTTGACAAGATTCCAGTGTCATACACCGAGTTGTTTCCTTATTTGGTTCACCAAGGGGCAATTGTCCCCAAACAGATTGCACCTGCGATTCCTCCATTTGGGCCGAAGCATAACCCAAATGCATTCTGTGCTTATCATGCTGGATACATAGGACATGCAACAGAGGACTACTTCGTTTTCAAAACCAAAGTTCAGGAACTCATTGATAAGAAAGTCCTGACTTTTGCTGAGGAAGGACCTAACATTCAGAGTAATCCGTTACCGAATCACGGTGGACCTGCGGTTAACATGATTGAGGATAGTCCAAGGGATGAATTAATTATGGATGTTGATGAAGTAAAGACCCCGATGGTGGTGGTTTTCAAGAAATTGAATGAACACGGGCTGTTGAAAGGGTTGCATGGTAAATGTCAGATTTGTGACGATAATCCCAACCAGTGTCGAAGGCTGAAGGGTTGTGTCCAGATTCGGATGAACTGGGGCGAAGTGCAATTTGCCAGATCTAAACTTATCGAAGAAATTGCTGCTATTGAGCCGTTTACCATCGTCTATAGGAAGGTTCCTGTGGAATCTCCTAAGCAGAAGAAGGTGCAACCCATTGTGGTTTGTCCGCCGAAGTCATTTCAGTGTCAGAATTCTAAGGAGGTACCCTGGAGGTATGGGTCTACTGTGTTTTCCGGAGGTCAAGAGATTAGGCTTGCGGAATTTGAGATTGTGAATGTTATAGCCAGTGGAGGTATGACTCGCAGTGGATGAGTATTTGCTCAGAAGGTCACTACAAAGCCTGTTCAAGTTCCAACTGTTGTTTCTCCCAAAGAAACACCTGCATATGCAATCCCTGTTGTTCAAGAAGGGGCATCTTCTACCGCAGTTTCAGTATCGACTATCCCGTCTGAGGATGTTTCAAAGAACAAGGAGACCTTTGATGATCAAGAGTTCCTTAAGTTCATCAAGAAAAGTGACTTTAAAATTGTGGATCAGCTGAGTCAGACTCCCTCGAGGATCTCAATTTTGTCCTTACTTATGAGTTCGCCCGCACACAGATCAGCTTTGTTGAAGGTGTTGAATAGTGCCCATGTCATGCAAGATATATCCGTCGTCGAGTTTGATGATATAATGGCTAACATAACTGCAAGTTGGTATTTGGGTTTTAATGAATCAGAATTGCCTCCTGAAGGAACTGCCCACAATAAGGCGCTACATATATCTGTAACCTGCGCAGACATCCTGTTATCTCGTGTTCTAGTGGATACCGGTTCTTCGCTCAATGTGATTCCTAAGGGCACATTGAGTCAATTACCAGTGGAAGGAATCGAGATGAGACCAAGTGCCTTAGTTGTTAGAGCCTTTGACGGTTCTCGAAGACAGGTCATTGGAGAAGTCGATTTACCCATCAATATTGGGCCGGATGTGTTTACCATTACTTCCAAGTGATGGATATCAATCCTGCATACAGTTACCTACTGGGTCGTCCATGGATCCACGCAGGAGGGGAAGTTACCTCCACTTTGCATCAGAAGTTGAAATTCATGTTTGACGATCAGCTTGTCATTGTCTGTGGTGAAGAGGATTTAGTTGTGAGCGAGTTATCATCTTTCTGATATGTCGAGACTGAAGAAGGCATAACTGAGGTGTCGTTGCAGTGTCTCGAGTTTGAAGATGTCAGCTCTGCTTCAACTAGTCAAAGTAGATCACCATAATTGACTTTAGCGTCTGCTAAGAGTGCTAAGGAGACTATCCAGAAAGGTGCTTTGTCAGGCTGGGGGCATGTGATTGATGTGGTTGAGAAGCATAATCGTTTTGGATTGGGTTATCGTCCTGGTCGTCAATCTAGTTCCTCTGGTCAGGAGCGATGCAACCTACTCAAGTTCCACAGCGCGGGTTTCCAGCAAGGTGACATCGTGGCAGCTGCTGATGATGCTGGTCCTAGTAATCAGATTTCAAGCTTTGTGCGCAAATGTCCGTCGGGTTTCAAGCTCAACAATTGGGCATCTACCGTGATTCCTGTGGTTTTCCCACATAACATGTAATGCATTTTGCTTTCTCATTCCCTCGTCCTCACCCGAGATGAGTGGATAACTTGTAAAGGGCCTCACACTTTTGCAATATTATGTGATCAATAAATGAAAGTTTTTTGCATTCAAAATCACGCTCTATTTTCTTTCTTTATTTTACTTTTCACAAATAAATGGCAAAAGTTTCTTTTCTTTTCACTTTTCAAAATATCTCATTCTATCCATAAACATGCAGAACTAATAAAAACATTGATAACAACATGGCAAACATCCATTGTAATTCTGGAATTCCAATTAACCAAGCCGAAGAAGATAGTGAGGAAGATTGTGAATTATCGGCTGAATTGGCAAGGCTCCTTGAGCACGAGCGTAGAGAGATTCAGCCACACAAAGAGCCAGTGGAAGTTGTCAATCTTGGTACTGATGAGGTCAGAAGAGAAGTCAAGGTCGGCGCCTCCCTCGCTAAGCATGTACACTCTGAGTTGGTCAAGTTGTTGAAAGAGTATGTTGATATCTTTGCTTGGTCCTATCAAGATATGCCTGGGTTGGATACCAACATCATTGAACATCACTTACCACTCAAGCCCGGATGTCCTCCTGTCAAGCAGAAACTCAGAAGGGCTAGACCCGACATGACACTCAAAATTAGAGAAGAGGTAAAGAAACAGCTTGATGTTGGGTTCCTAGCCACTTCCGAATATCCTGAATGGATTGCTAATATCGTCCCGGTTCCAAAGAAGGATGGTAAAGTATGAATTTGTGTGGATTATCGAGATCTCAACAAGGCGAGCCCGAAGGATGATTTTTCTTTGCTTCATATTGACGTCTTGGTAGACTACACTGCGCAATTCTCTGTCTTTTCATTTATGGATGGTTTTTCAGGATATAATCAGATCAAGATGTCCCCAACTGACATGGAGAAGACTACTTTCATCAAACCTTGGGGTACATATTGCTACAAAGTCATGCCATTCGGTCTAAAGAATGCAGGGGCAACATACCAGCGTGCCATGACAACCCTGTTTCATGATATGATACATAAAGAGATTGAGGTTTACGTGGACGATATGATTGCCAAGTCCAAAATTGAAGATGATCACTTGGTTCATCTGAAGAAGTTGTTTGATAGACTCTAGAAGTTTAGACTGCGGTTGAATCCTGCGAAGTGCACCTTCGGAGTTCGATCTGGTAAACTATTGGGCTTTATTGTAAGTCCAAAGAGCATTGAAGTTGATCCTGATAAGGTTCGGGCAATTTAGAACATGCCGCCTCCCAAAACAGAAAAAGAAGTCCGTGGCTTTCTGGGTAGACTTAATTACATTTCAAGGTTCATTTGCCATTTGACGGCTACCTGTGAACCAATGTTCAAATTACTAAGAAAAAATCAATCGGTTGAATGGAATCATGATTTTCAGAAAGCATTTGACAAAATAAAACAATACTTGCAAGAACCACCGATCTTAGTACCACCGGTTCCGGGTAGGCCTTTAATCATGTATCTCACCATTCTCGATGAATCAATGGGATGTGTATTGGGTCAACATGACGACAATGGCAAAAAAGAACATGCAATATACTATCTGAGCAAGAAGTTCATTGATTCTGAGACCAGATACTCACTCTTGGAGAAAACTTGTTGTGCTCTGGTCTGGGCTGCTCGACGCTTACGACAATACATGATTTGCCATACTACTTTGTTGATATCCAAAATGGATCCGATAAAGTACATATTTGAAAAGCCTGCTGTCTCTAGAAGGATTGCTCGGTGGAAGATGCTGTTAACTGAGTATGATATCCAACATGTTACCCAGAAAGCAATAAAAGGGAGCGTCTTGTCTGACTACCTTGCTCATCAACCTATAGAGGGTTATCAACATATGAAGTTTGACTTTTCCGATGAGGATGTTCTGTTTATCAGAGATTATGAGACTCCAGACCCTGATATAGGACCCGAACCAGGGGCGCGATGGACGCTCGTGTTCGACGGTGCCTCCAATGCTAAAGGTCGTGGAATTGGGGCTATCCTCATCTCTCCAATAGGTTTTCACCTTCCCTTCACTACTAGATTATGCTTTGCATGCACCAACAATATGGCTGAATACGAAGCATGTATCTACGGTATTGAAGCGGCAATTGACATGAGAATCAAGATTCTTGAGGTCTATGGAGATTCTGTCTTGGTCATCGGTCAAGTCAGAGGGAATTTTGTGACTCGGGATTCCAAGCTGAATTCGTACCAACAACACATAGCGAAGTTGATTCCTTACTTTGATGAGATCACTTTTCATCATATTCCCAGAGAGGAAAATCAACTAGCTGATGCTCTTGCCACTTTAGCATCCATGTTCAAGGTCAAGTGAAAGAATGAAGCTCCTCATATCCGCATTGATCACTTGAACGAACCAGCACACTGTTTAGCAATCGAGGATGAGTCTGATGACAAGCCTTGGTTCTACAACATTAAAAGATATCTGGAAAAATAGGAATATCCCGAGGGTATCACTATCACTGACAAGAAAGCTCTTAGGCAGCTTTGCGCCAAATTCTTCTTAAGTGGTGGTATACTGTACAAGAGGAATTATGATTCCGTGTTGCTCAGATGTGTGGATAGACACGAAGCAAACACGATCATAAGGTCCATACACGAGGGTGTACATGCTAAAGGTCCTGCTATGGCCAAGAAGATCCTTCGGGCTGGGTACTACTGGACAACAATGGAGGTAGATTATTACAACTTTGCCAAAAGATGTCACAAGTGCCAAATCTATGGAGACAAGATCCATGTGCCTCCAACTCCATTAAATGTTTTGACTTCACCTTGGCCATTCTCCATGTGGGGTATAGATATGATTGGAATGATCGAACCGAAGGCTTCCAACGGTCATCGATTCATTCTAGTTGCTATCGACTACTTCACTAAGTGGGTTGAAGCTGCTTCTTATGCAAATGCTACATGACAAGTTGTTGCTAGATTCATCAAGAAAGAGATAATCTGTCGTTATGGCATTCCTAGTAGCATTATCACGGACAATGCAAGCAACCTGAATAACAACATGATGAAGGAGTTGTGTCAAGAATTTAATATCGAGCACCATAACTCTTCACCATATCGGCCCAAGATGAATGGCGCCGTTTAAGCAACAAATAAAAACATCAAGAGGATTGTCCAAAAAATGGTCAAGACTTACAAAGATTGGCATGAAATGCTTCCCTTTGCACTGCATGGCAACAGAACTTCAGTTCGCACTTCTACTGGGGCAACTCCGTATTCCCTTGTGTATGGTATGGAGGCAGTTCTACCCATTGAAGTCGAAATTCCTTCGCTCAGAGTCATCATGGAAGCAGGTCTTGATGAAGCTGAATGGGTTCAATCCAGATACGACCAGCTGAATCTCATCGAAGAGAAGCACCTTACAGCTGTTTGTCATGGTCAATTGTATCAGAGACGCCTCAAGCGAGCTTTTGTCAAGAAAGTTCTGCCTCGAACATTCTGTGAAGGCGAACTCGTGCTCAAAAGATATTCACCTGTTCACTCGGACCCACGAGGCAAATGGACTCTGTAGCGGGGAAATTTGTATGTAAGCCATTGATTAACTTAACTCAAAAATAAGCAAGAGTCACCACCGCACTTTTATTTTATCCACAAAGGGAAAGAAAAAAGAGCAAACAAAACCTAAAGATTTCTAAAAAAATAAGAACAAACAGAGAATGGGTAAGGGGGGTTGGTTACGCAATGGGAAGGTGTTAGCACCCAAAACGTCTATAGTACCCTATAGGAACCCTTTGAAATATCTACCGCTTTTTGGTTTGAAAAGGTTTGCTTGTAAAGAGATTGAGGAGAATTATTTTTTAATATTTTTGTGTTTGGAGAGACTTATCGCCTCATGCCTACGTACCCACGATGTGCAATGTAGGATCAAAACCTCGTAGTCTGTGGTACAAAGAATGAAAATTATTGGTTATGGTTTATTTTATCTTGAAAAAGACAACCCGTCATTCTCAAGAGAGAATACTCAACTAATTACCCAAAGGTATGGGAAAGAGGTATTTGCATCACATTAAGATGGAGGATTTGCTTGGATTAACATCAACAAGACTAATTACTTCAACATCTAAGTGGAAAATGACCATACTTTCAACAAAATGCCCTGGTTAGGAGTTTTACATCTCATCAAAAAAATGACCCATGTCTAATTCTTTTTGAAAAGTTTAAAAGAAAAAGGTGCATAAAGCACAAAAAAATTTGGATGAGTTTTGTATTTTTTATATCTTTTTAAAATGGTCAAAGTATGATTAACATTGATTGACATTTATTTAAGAAAAGAAAGTTTTAAAAGTCACTTGACAAAAGTCAAGGTTTTATTATGAAAGTGATTTTAAGTTGAAAACAAGAAGGTTTTGAAAAAGAGAGAGGATTTTGAAAATTTAAGAATGGGGAGGAGAAGAAGTGACTATCCTAGTGCATAAAGTAAAAGCTAGGGAAAAGAAGGATCTAACCAAAATGGAGCCACTTCAAAGCAATATTAAAAGAATTCCATCCTTAAGCAAATTGGCCGAATAAAGGCAAGTCTTCAATCAATACTCCAAGCAAAGGGATAAGAAGTCCTAATTCTAGGTCCATAAGTCCAATATTACTTCAAAAGAGGTCCATAAAGAGATCACTCCAAAGCATAGGATAGTAACCAATAGTCCAAGATGAGGAGAATTAAGTTTTTTATTGTTTAAGCCTTTATTAATGTTTTTGAGTCCAAGTGGACAAAGAGAAAAAGGCATAAGCATAAACATGTGTCCAACGGACAAAGGAAAAATTGCGGAAGCATAAACATGTCTCCAACGAACAAAGGAAAAATTGCGGAAGCATAAACATGAGATGAAATGAAGCATAAAAAATAAAAGAGATAGGGAGCGAGAAGGAAACATAAACAAAATTAATACAAAATATTGTTAGTAAGTTAGTAATTAGTTGTTAGTGTTAGTGATCAATAATAATTGAATAATTGAACTTTGGTCAAGGTTGATGAAACTCATTAGAGGATTGATAAGACCAAAGCCTCCTAACAACAAGTTTCATGAGTTTTGAACCATAAGACAAATAATCAACCATTCTTGATAGTTTTCTGATACGGGACAAATATTGCGCTATGTTAAGCAATTGCCGAGTAATTTACGGAGTAATTACCCTACAATGAGGCCAATCAATAGCTCTTTGTGCTAATGCATGCTAGATGAACGATATGTAGATCGTCATCCAAAAACGATGCCGCACTAAAAGAAAAATGGTAGCGATCTCGTCTCGATCGAAATCCAACATAGGAATTCCAAGATCTTTACGACTTTCGTCGATCAAAAGAAAAGAGGAATAGATGAAGAGAGAGTCTAATTAAACCACACAATTATGTGATCTAAGGCTAAGAACAAAAGGAGAGGGAAGAAAAATGGAAAAGGAACCAAAACAGCCACAAAAACAAGCCAAAATATGCATTCTGTTTCGAAGTAACCAGTTACAGCATAACTGCTAACCGGTTACTTAGTTCAAAATAAGCACAATTTTTCAAAATTTACACAGTGTAACCGGTTACAGCATAACTACTAATCGGTTACACAACACCAGAATGCAGAAAAATGTGTAAAATTTAGCATGATCCATTTTCAAAACTTTTTACAAACACTTTGTGATCATGGAACTGAAATTGCACGAAAATCAAAGTAAAATCACAGCAAAAACCAGCAATTAAACACAATTACAAGATCCAAAGGATCAAGCAATAAGAATCTCCAAAGATCTACATTTAGGAAGATGAAGATGAAGCTTTAACAATGGTGGAAGATGAATTACCACTCCAAATCAGAAAATCCTTCCAAATTGCAGCAAGATCTATACTCCAAAGCCTTGATCTATGAACAAAAACAAGAATGGATGGAGGTTTAGCTCTAAATTAGTAAGAATCAATGTGAATTCTTACTAACTTATGAAAGAAGAAATAATAGCTTTGGTGAATTTGTGGTTTGGGGAGAGAAATTGCAAGGGATTTGTTGGCTATCAAAAGCTTGTGAAATGAATGAAAGGAAGGCTCTATTTATAGAGTTTAGGCTTGGAAATTTGGTGGTTTGGAATTAGGCTTGGATGATCAAAATTAGGATTGGAATTCAAATTTGGAGGGAAATCACAAAAGAGTGGTGATTAGTGATGGTACATGGTGGGAAATGATCAAAGTGATGAAGGGAATTAAATGAAGTGACCTAGAATACTCCAAATGTGATCAAGGGCTGAGATTGGTGCCAATTGCTTAATTTTAATTTGCCACCATTTTTCAAATTTTCACGATGGTAACCAGTTACAGCATATCTGCTAACCGGTTACTCAGTGCAAAATTTGTGAAAAATGAGCATTTTGTTACACTGTTGTGGTTCCGGCTCGATTCTCTTGCTTGTCAAAGAAGGCATGGAAATAAACACATGAACCTTGGAGTC
Organism: Lathyrus tuberosus; assembly: GCA_022829125.1. Classification (NCBI taxonomy): domain Eukaryota; kingdom Viridiplantae; phylum Streptophyta; class Magnoliopsida; order Fabales; family Fabaceae; genus Lathyrus; species Lathyrus tuberosus. The sequence goes on from JALAZF010000563.1 coordinate 508,230, forward strand.
CCTTGAATAAAAATCAATTAAATCTTGGAAACTTTTGATCAAGTAATTTTTGAATTAATTGCGGATCAACTTTGACTTTGTTAAGATGGAATTCATTCGAGCTGCATGACTGATTTTTTTTTGGTGTTTTTAACTTGTTCTTCCCCTGAAAATGTTAGTGAAAGGAAACAAAATATTTTTGGATTTTAATTAATGGTTAGTAAGCATAAACAAATTAAACAAATCAAACGTACACAAACTCAAAGATCCCTACAAGGCACATTCCTATCAAAGAGGGAACCAATATGTGATCTTGTTTGTGGTATGCAAAAATGCAAATGACATGTGGGATCTTAGGGGTAAAAATTAGGGTATTACAGACTCCCAACTACGAAGGACCCTTTGTTGTCAAGAAAGCCTTCTTAGGCGGAGTCCTGATCCTCACCACAATGGATGGGGAGGAGTTGCCATCACCCGTGAACTCCGATACACTCAAAAAATATTATGCCTGAAAAAAATGGATAAGAGTCCGCTAGATTGACAGCCACAAGGACAATCTAGGCAAAAATGGACGTCCCGATGGACCAAAAAAAGAAATGTCCATGCAAAAGTTAGGGACAATGGAAAAAACAATAATAGCCCGCTAAGTTGAAAACCCGAAAGGGCGACTTAGGAAAAAATGGGTATCCCGATGGACGAAAAAAATGTGAAAACATGTCCAGGCAAAAATTAGGGATAAAGGCATTGACTGTGAACACTTGAGTCTCTCTTCCTCGTGGCTAGACCTCAGACGGTAACAGAACATTCTAATCATCGACAGGTGCAAGGCGTTGGAACCTAGACTTACAGTGGATGGTGGCCAATGTTGTAATCAATGCAAAGCTTGATTTCCCTTTGCCATTTACACTTGTTTTTCAATTTTATTGCAAATTTCCTCATCAAGGATTTTGCATCCTTGTACACACTTTATGTACAAAAATTTCACATTCAATAAAATGCATTCTTTGTCATTTCAATTTGTTTTCATTCCAGTATTTTGTTTGCAAAATAAACAATTATTTGTGATCACATAATACTAAAAAAACATTGAGAACAATAAAAAGCTAAATCAATCGAGAAAGCATTATGCATTGCATGTGTTACTGGTGACTCCTGCAGGATAATCGGTAATATCCATTGGTAAGCCTAACGCCTGACCGACAATGGGATGATTCTATGAAGAAGTTGTTGTCTCCTCAGCAGTTCCTCGGCAGAGTCATCAGTCTCCCCAACAGGTTGCCAAGGTGTTCTCCAACAAAGACGCTTTGTTCTCTTTTCCCCAGCAAGGTTTGTACATCATTAGGAACTATCTGTCACTAGCAGCAGTGGCTTTTTCTCAGCCGAGTCAACATGATTCGGGAACTTCTTTTCCCCACGCAGAGCCAGTCTTGGTAGAAAGGATTGATTTGATTCTTTCATCTCCAACAGGGACAACCATGGTGATTTAGAAACCCGAGAGGTTCTCGGTTTCTTTCCCCGGCAGGATCATCATCTTTTGTGAACTTTCTTCTCCAGCAGAGATTGTCTTTATCTGTGGGTCCACTCCCCGACCGAGGGTGTCGAAGTCATTTTGCTATGATTTCTACCTAATCACTTCACACTGTGCCTTATCTTGCGTCTTTGCATTGCATGATATCAAGCATCATGTAGAAACGCATACATAGCATATGCATCGATCATACTCCCTCTTTTTTTTTGCCTGACTTATCTCCCAGCAGATTTTTAGCAAACTTTGCACTTATCTATTCAAACACTTTCGACTCTTCTTTTGTCGCCGTCGGCCAAATTCTTGAGCTAATCTTTTATTTAATCCCCTTTTACCTCGAATCATCGAAAAGCTGGCGCAATTCGTACATTCAGGTCCAAGAGGATTAAATAGGGGCAGCTGTCGTAACCCAAAATTTGACCTCCGTCTTTTTCCTTTTGCATAAGCATGCGCATTTGCATCGCTGGGATACACATTACCATTTTTCTCCGTGTGTTTCTGGTAGCAGGATATTCAGGTTTTCCAGTCCGATTAATCATATCCTCACAAGGTCATCACATAATCAAAATAAGCACAAAATGAAGGTTCCCATGCCTATTCATCAATACAAGAAGTGGAAAGTCGAAGCCGGGACCATAACACCTTTTTTTAGGCAAATTGGGAATATTTTGGCCTGGTTAATCGATTAACTGTTTGCAGTGCAATCGTGTTAATCGATTAACACAGGCAAAATAGGCACAATTTGCTGCTTTTTCATGACAGCACCTTTGCACACATTTTGGTCTTGGATTCTAGCAGCATATGGAATATTCTAGACATCTCTAGACATTTCCAAGCTACTCAATTCATTCCAAGTGCATTTGCTATGATACTTCACTTCAAATCAAGTGCACAATGTTCCTTGTTTTCCAAGTAATATGGATCTTTGGATGTGGGAATTCACCTTGGGATTGTTACCGAGTTGGTTCTAACCAACCGAGTTAACCGCCTTGACTCGGTGAGTCAAGTCCAACTAACTCCTAACCTAGCTCCAAACCCAAAGCTAATTCCAAACCAAATTCCAAACCATCTCATACTCCAAACCTAAAGCCTATATAAACATACCTTCACTCACTTTTCAATTCCTCAACCATTCTCTACCATTTTTCACCAAACTTCTCACATTTCACTCTCAGTTCTCTCACTTTTTCTCTGATTTCTCTACTCATTCTTCATCTTCATCTCACTTCTCATCCTAAAACCTCACCAAAAGCTCTTATTCTTGAAGGATAATCACTTTTCACATTAAAAGTGATTAATTCTTGAGCTTAACCTTCATCATTTGGCATTCTTCGTTGGATTTATGGAATTACATCTTATTTTACTTCAATCCAAGGGTTTCACACCATTTATTTTGGTGCAAGTTCGATTTCGGTGCATTTTCGCGTTTTTGATCGGTTTCGACGCGTTTCGTCTACAACTCAAGGATCCTCTGGTTTTCTTTGATTATCTTCACCAAGATCACATTGCAACATTTACCAAGACACATCTCAGCCTTGTAGGTTGGTAGATCTCCTTCGTTTTTCTGTTTTGATCATTTTCGTATCGTTTGCGATGTAATTTCGATATTCTTGCATGTGAATTGATTATACTTTTGCTTGATCCATGATCTTGATTGTTTAATTGATTCTATTGTTGATCACTTGCTGTTTCTAAATTTGATTTTTCGTGCATAATTGTTTGCCCTAGCATTGGAGGGATTGCACAATGAAAAAGTTGGCTAAAAACACTTTTCAAAATTGATTTTCTACTCCCTGTACAGTGTTAATCGATTAACACATTGCAGTACAATTGTGTTAATCGATTAACCAGTATTTTTTGCACTTTTTCACGTGTTAATCGATTAACACTTTGCAGTGCAATTGTGTTAATCAATTAACACTGAACCAGAAGGCCATTTTCATGCTTTTTCAAGTGTGTTTGCCATGCTTTCTTCATTTTAACTTCCATTGATTGTCATGCTTGATTTTATGGATGTTTTTAATGTCATTTCACTTCTGGTTGAAGCATGTTCATGAACTTTCGATGCATATTTTCGATTATTCATTTGTTTCGTGTTCTTATCATTGTATGAACATAGCAATTCTTGCACTATCTTTATTCACATGATACATGAGTTTGTGTGGCATTTTGATGATCATTTGGCACTGTTTTGCACCTTCCATTTCAGATTTGCATTAAGGTTATTCTTCATGGATAAACTTAATCTTGTATAATCAATAATTCACACCTTTTTGCTTTAATGACTTTTCATCCTCTTTGGAATGTTGTTAGCATGTTTCTCCCTTGATTAATTGATCCAAACTTTGTTTTGATTAATCGATCTTCCCTTTTCCCCTCTTTAGGCCTCCTTTAGAGCTTTTTATCTCGATCCCCTCGTGGAGTTGGAGTTCGCGCTACACCTTGCATCGAAGCACTGTACAAATTGACGACGTTACACTGTCCGTTTCTCTCCGCAGGAGCACTGTACAACCTGGAGTTGTTGTGCCGTTCGGTTCAACTTCCGCATTAAACCCTGTGTGTTAGAGAAAGAATGAGAAGGCATAATTCCTACTCTCATTCTGACTACTTCAGGTAGGGGACGAATGACCCTGTGCTTGGCTTAGTCACCTCTATCTCCAGGCGGTAATGTGCTCTCTTTTCCCCAGTCGAGTCGATCCTTGATCACTCTTTGCTCTTTGCAACCTCTTCCGATCCTTGATCACTCTTCGCTCTTTGCAATCTCTTTCAATCCTTGATCACTCTTTTCCCTTTACAATCTCTTTCGATCCTCGATCACTCCTATCTCCATCGCTCTTGATCAATCACCTTCTTGGTTACAATCCTTTGTTTATTGGGTTAGCAAGCTTTCTTTGTTTCAATACCCTATTCTTTTCTTGCGGTCAATCATTGCTTTTTGATTCCCCTGAAGAGTCTCAATTCTCTTTCTTTGGTCTAGCACAGTTTTCCTATCACGACCATTTTTCCCCAGGAGTTCGCAACCTTCTCTTGGCTCTTCTCCTTGGTTGGGTTAATCACCTATTCTCGGTTAATCACCCTTTTCTTCAGCTAACCATAGCATGTCTGTTAAAACACTGAGTTATCTTTGGTTAATTACCTATCCTTGGTTAATCACCCTTTTCTTCAGTTAATCATAGTCTGTCTGCTAAAATACTGAAGCCCTTTTGAGTTAATCACCTTCTCTTGGTTAATCACTCATTTTCTTGGTTAATCATAGCTCTCCTGTTAAAACCGAATCCCTTGCAGTTGGCAACCTCCTCTTGGTTCGAATACTTGCACCCTTGGGCTAGTAACCTCTTTTGGTTCAATACCCTTCTTCGTTGGTCAAGTACTGTTTGTTCAGTCGTTACCAACATCCCTTTTGGGTTACGACCTTTGATCGGTCCTACACCCGTGCTTCTGGTTAATCACAGTTTTCTCTGTTAAAACCAATGCTTCTCTATCCCCACAGAGTTGCAATCCTTGTGTCCTCGGTTAACCACTGTTTATCAGTTTATATACCGATGCCCCTCAGAGTCAAACACCTTCTCTTGGTTCGACACTTTCTCTCTTGGTTTATCACAGTTCGTCTATTGACACCAGCTTCTTTTCCCCGCCAGAGTCCTACTCTCTTTTCTTCGGTTAACCACTGCCAGCCAGTTAATATACCGAGTCTCCTTTTTCTCTTGGTTATGACACCATCCCTTTATTTGGATCCCCCAGCGGAGTCCTTTCTATTCCCCTTGCTCTTACTTTCTGGGTTTCGACACCAATTCTCTTTGTTATCCCCAGCGGAGTTTCTTTCATTCTCGGTTTTGACACCATTCTTTTCCTAGTCTTTTGTGCAAATGCTCTTACTGCGGGGTCTTCCCCAGTAGAGTTTTTCCTTTCACTTTTGCTCTTGGTTTCGACACCACTTCTCTCATCTCCGTGTTTCTTTCTTGTCTTGTTTTCCGTTCAGTTCCCTAAACTACGGAAGCTCTGATTTTGCATTCTTCGGAATGTCAGATATGTAGGCACGAGACGCAATGTCTTGGCGAGCACACTTCCACCCTTCTTTCCTTCTCCTTTTCTTCCTTCTTCTCTGTCTCCTGGTTCCATGAACTACGATGCTCTGATTTCCTCATTACACTATGAGGGTACATAGGCACGAGGGCCACAATCCTCTGCGAGCACTTTCTTTCTTTTCTTTCTTTTTCCTCTTTCTTCTCTCTCCTTTTCTTTTAGCTAGAAGCCTTTAGATAGATAACCCATCCAAGCCTAGAAGCAAGCGAAATGGTTCCCGTCGAGTACGACGGATGCGTGAGGTGCTAATACCTTCCTTTCGCATAACCGACCCCCCGTTCCTGTTTCTCTTCCCCTGGGTTTTATCGATATTTTCCATGTCCTTTGGGACTAAATAAAGTTCGGTGGCGACTCTGTTGTTATCTTTGAGTGTGCGATTCACTCAGGTAGAAACCAGCCATCTTCAGCTGGCGACTCTGCTGGGGACTGGTTGACATACTGCTGGTCCATCCCTTGAGGGGTCTCGCCTAGTTTTGTTTTCTTTTATTGCTTGTTTGGGTGTTTATCTTTAGCGCTTTACTTGCTTTATCTTTATGATTTAGCTTTGTGTTTATTTATCACATTTCTTTACTGCATTGAATATTCATATGCTGCATATTCTGGATATCTGCTATTTTCTGTTGTTGTTGGGATGGGTAGATAGTATTGGAGAGAAAGGTCCTAACACCGGGCCTAGTATACACATAGGCTAGAACGTGGATAGTCGTGAGCCCTGTGTTTTGCGCGTTGGGATATCACGAAACCCGTATCCCAGATCGTGATTCGTCTGAGAATACTTCCGTCCTGTGAGAATTCACTACGGCGGGGATTTTCATCCTGAATCCTATAGTTTGGGAGACCTTTTCTAGGGACCACCTTGTTGTGTCTAGATCACACCTGTGAGGGGGATGGGTTTTGCAGGAAAATAAGCCACTTCATACCTTGCTTCTCACGCACGCCAGATTTCTTCACCGATACATCAGATTATGTTGCACTGACACAGAATTATATGCAGATATCCGGATTATCCAGACTTGATTATTCGGGATGTACTGGCTTCTTATTGTTGTGTTGCATATCATTTCATCATATAAATTAGTTTTTGCATGTGCATTTCCAGGTATTCGAAGGCTTATCTTTTGTTGACATTATCATAGAGATGAGTATTGGTTGTCGTGGCATCGTCAGTTACAAGTTTGTGGAGCCTAAGCTGAGTGTTTTGAGAGGTTTGGCATCTTTGTTGGTTGGAGATCACAGAGGGGTTTTCATAGATACTTATGGTAATCTGTTGACCATCCTCAACACTGAAGTCAACATCACTGCTATTCATACTCTGGTTCAGTTCTACGACCCACCATACAGATGCTTCACACTTCAGGATTATCAGCTAGCACCTACACTTGAGGAGTATGCTTATATTCTCGGGGTTGAGATCAAGAAGCAGGTTCCTTATATTTACACTAGCGGTTGTCCAAAGTTTCATCTTATTGCTGATGCGATTTGCATTAGTAAAAAAGATGTGGAGGATAATCTTAAGACCAAAGGGAAAGGTATTCGAGGGTTTGCTTCGAAGTTCTTGGTTGACAAGGCCACTTCTTTTGCTAAGGATGGAAACTGGAAGGTTTTCAATGCCGTTCTTGCTTTGCTGATATATGGGATTGTCTTGTTTCCGAACATGGAGGATTTCGTAGATCAGGCTGCCATCAGTATTTTCTTATCCAAGAATCCTGTTCCGACACTTTTTGCTGATACCTACCATTCTATTCATTCCAGGAATGAAAAGAAGAAGGGGACCATTGTCTGTTGTGCTCCTCTGTTGTACCGATGGTTCATGTCTCACCTTCCACAGAAGGGTCCTTTTGTTGAGAATAAGGATAATCTCAAGTGGTCTCAACGAATCATGTCTCTTACTGCTGATGATATTTCTTGGTATTCTCGAGTATTCGACGACATTCCGATCATTCTTCATTGTGGGAAATTCTCCAATGTGCCTCTCTTGGGTACAAAAGGTGGAATTAACTACAATTCGAGAATGGCGCCTTCCGTAGTTGGGATACCCTATGGTTGACAAGCCTGATCCTGAGGTAGTGGAAGAGTTCATCTTTCATAAAGGGGTTGTTGACATGGGTTTTCTGAAGAGGTTTAGTGCCGCTTGGACTCAGATTCATCTCGAAGGAAAAGCCGATTTGGGTAGGAAGAATTGCGTAGCCAAAGAAGCCTACACACTTTGGGTCAAAGAGCATGTCAAAGAGATCTTGTTGCCATTCTCTCCTGAGCCTTCCATGAATGCCAAGCTTCCTGAACTTGCCATTGTTCCTCCATATGAGGTCGATCAACTCAAGCTGATTGTTGAAAAGTTGAAGAAGGAGAATGCTGATCTTCGTCTCAACCTTGATAGAGTCACTTCCGAGAAGGATAGCCTATAGATTGAGCTTCATCAAAAGCGCGAGCGCATGCTCAAAGAGGTGGAGGTTGAACAGAACAAGCGTCAGAAGGTGGGTGATGCTTCGAAGAGCACCTATGAGGGACTTGCTTCAAAGAAGAGACAACTCGCCGATGCTCATTATCAAGCCTACAAAGAGGAGCCGAGCTATAACAAGCAACTTGAAGAGCTTCGAGGGAAGTTATCCAAGTTTAAGGCAAAGTGGCAAAGTGAGCAAGACCGTGCTAATAAGTTAGCAAAGGACTTTTCTCAATGTCAAGCCCAGCTGGACAAAGTCTTCGGTGAGATTCAGAAGCTGCGGGATCAAGCACATCGGAGTAAAGAACATATTAGTCAGATCAACACAGAGAGCACTCATTGGGAGCATCAAAGCCGTCATCTACAGAACCTCCTGGATCAGAAAGAGGCCTTTCTTCAGGACATGCTTCAGGGACCTAATCACTCATTGTTGCGTAACCTCATGAAGGATGCGAAGTACTGGAGTGAGAGGCACGACCGTCTAGCCAGATTTGCTGAGCATGCATTGGAGGATCTACCTAGGTTGTTGAAGGATGCATATGCAGAGAAAAAAATGCGAATGCGTATGCCAGCGATGCGAATGCTTATGCTTATGCAAAAGGCAAAAGAGGGAGGTCAAATTTTGGGTTATGACACAAGGCATATGATATTCCAACTCTTCTTCACTCCTCAGTAAGAGTTTATTCCCCAATTTGGACCTGTCTCTGGATCTCACTAATCCTCAACAGAAGTTAGCCTCCTATTAGGCTTCATATAAGAAACTTCCCAATCAGCCTCCTCTTAGACTTTGTATAATGATCATCTATCAGCAGTTTTTAGCCTCAATCTTGGGCTTTGTACAAGACAAATAAAAGATTCTCATTTGAGTCAGTCAAATCTATTTTTAGCCTCAATCTTGGGCTTCGTACAAGACACATATAAAACACCCCAGTGGAGTCACTTCTTTTAGCCTCAATCTTGGGCTTTGTACAAGACAGATAAAACCTCTCCCTAGTGGAGTCAATTCTTTTAGCCTCAATCTTGGGCTTTGTACTTGATAGACAAAATATTCCTTGGAAGAGTCAATTCCTTCTAGCCTCCTCTTAGGCTTTGTATAACAATCTCCCTAAGAAGAATCAATCTCTTTTCAGCCTCAATCTTGGGCTTTGTACAAGACGGATATAAAACTCCCTAGTAGAGTCAACCTTTTAGCTTCGACCTTGGACTTTGATCAAGGCACACAAAAAATCAATAATCCCTCAGAGGAAATAAAAAACCTCTCTGTAGGAAGACATTTCTCTATACAATCACACATCAAAATAGACAATCAAGCTAAATCCCAGATAACTGCTGTTAGTGGCACACTTGTAGATTCAAAATTCTAAGCTGTGGTCCCTCTTTATCCAGGGAAAAACCTTCTTTCATCTAATTGCTGTAAGTGGCAAGCCTCTGGATTATTTACATCCAAGCCAATGTCCCTCTCATAGCATAAAAGATTCCTAAGGAAAAATGGCATTGCTCAACACTGAGTTAAAGTTTTCTCCTTCGGGACAAATCCCCTATAAAGGAAATTATGGCATTGCTATACTCCATGTATTCCAGTTAAAGTAATTCTCCTTTATAATCAGTTACCCAACAACTATGATAAACAGATGAGATATCTCCCTTTAGAGATGACAAATTGTTTCTCAGTCAAACCTTTTAGCTTCAATCTTGGGCTTTAAACAAGACACAAATACTCGACCCTTTAGCTTCATTCTTGGGGTTTGAAGAAGACACCAAACATCTTTTTCCTCCCATAGAATAAGAGGAACTATGATTGCTCTGATTTCCCTGTTATCATTACGGGAATACGTAGGCATAAGATTGCAAAATATTAGCGAGCACACAAATCAAAAACTTTAGGTCTAGTACCTTCACAAAAACTTCGAAAAACCCAAAAAACAACAAAAATACTCTCTCAACATTCCCAAAGGAGAAACTTTCCCAATTTACGACAGATAAACACCAGTAAGTAGATAATAGAAGAAAATGCTAAACAATCTATGGATAACCATATATACGCTGGGTAATTGACAACTCCCCATTGTATAATCTGACCTCAGACCCCCAATCTCTTAGCATTTGTTAAAGAAAACATTTGCATGCAAGATTAGTTTTAGATAGCTTCCTTTTCCTTTCCAGTAAGGCGGACGCATCACCGACAAAATGCAGTAAGGTGGTCGCGTCACCGAAAAAATGCAGTAAGGTGGTCGCGTCACCGAAAAAATGCAGTAAGGTGGTCGCGTCACCGACAAAAATCGCACGCTATAGAAAATTGGCGACTCTCCTGGGGAGATCGTACTAGGATTAGAGTTCCTAAGAGGTCTAGGTTGTTTATAATTTCCTATCCTATATATATATATATATATTTACTGCTATTTCTACTTGATATTCGTGTTTATTTTTCTGTCAATGGGAATGCGATTGATATGCATATGGAAAATTTGAGAGAACATTAAGATAAGGGTGGCATAGATAGGTAATACTTGTAGGGAGTGAATCCCGACCAAGCTAACTTGGTAGCCCACCGAATTAGATGAGGTACCCGTGTCGATTCTCAATGTTGAATGACCGATTATCGTGAATAGTTGATACGCGATACTACACTCAAATGAGATTTACCCTAGGATATCACAGCTCGCTTGATTGAATCAGGTTGCTGTTGGTATCCCTAGGGGGGGTCAATGATTTTGGGAACCTTAGAACCCGTTTTACAGGTACAAAAATTGACCAAAATAGTACAACCTTTGGGGATGAGTAGAGCCATGACTCCATGCTCGTGACGTTGAACCCTCAAACCCATGTTTTTTCAATGTTTTTGTGTGCTGCATTCATGCATTCATTTAAAAAACTCTTTTATAAAAAAACAAAAAAAAATCTTTTTCAAAATAAATTAAAACAATAATTGCAAATATCAAAGATTGCGTTATGGATTTCGGTAGAAGAAAGATGCACAAGTACACCTTCAAGGCTCTAAAACTAGAGGACTTAAGGAGGTTGGCAAGGATGATTACCAACCCTGAGGCTTTCAGAGCTAAGCACGGGGGACTGTTGTCTATGTTAAGGGTCCACGTAGTTGAAGGAATCCTGTCTACAATGATCCAGTTCTACGATCCGGTTTACCATTGCTTCACATTTTTGGATTACTAACTGGCACCAACATTGGAAGAGTACTCCCATCTGATTGATTTACCTATCAGTGATCGAGCTCCATTTTCTGGACTGGAAAAAATTCCAAAGGATCAGGCCATTGCAAGAGCAATCTCTTTGGACGAGTCAGAAGTTAGGACTCACATAACCACTAAAGGAGGAATCCAATATTTACCAGCTAAATTCCTGATAGAGAAAGCTCTATACTTTTCCAGTATAGGAAACATAATTGATTTCGAAGATATCTTTGTTCTACTCATATATGGGTTATTCCTTTTTCTCAACATCGACAACTTTGTCGATACCAATGCCGTTAAGATATTTCTGATTGGGAACCCTGTACCAACCTTGACGCAGAAGCTTATCATTCCGTACACTTAAGGAACTTGTACATCGGAGGAATGATCACATGCTGTGTACCATTACTTTACAAATGGTTCATTTCCCATTTACCCATGTATGCTACTTTTTGGGATTACAAGAGTACTCTACGTTGGTCATAGAGAATCATATCTCTGACCAATTCTGGCATAGATTGGTACAATAGGATTTATGAAGGGATAGAGATCATAGACAGATGTGGAAATTTCCATAATGTACCCCTCATTAGAACTAAAGGAGGAATCAACTATCATCAAATTTTAGTTCGCCGTCAACTCGGATACCCGGTGAAGAATATCCCACATAATGTTCATCTGGAAGGTCTTTTCTTCAAGGAAGGGGAAAGTGACAGGGCACTAAAGAAAGAAATAGTGCACGTCTGGCAACATATTCACAAGAAAGGAAGAGGGTCTCTAGGAAGACCAAACTGTACCTCCATGGAGCCTTATCTCCACTGGGTGCAAACTAGAGCCCTAAAGCTAAGGATGCCTTACCCTCACCAAGAAGTTTTTCCGTTAAAAGAATTTGTCCTTTATTTCATGTTTGATGCGAAAAAACTCCAGGTAGCTCTCAACAAAGTTCAACGTGAGAAGAGCTCTTGGAAAAAAAAGTACCGAATCCTTAATTTGGAATGTACCAAGTTTCCGGAACTATTAAAGGAAAAGGATGCTCTGATTGAGATATTAGAACAACATGCTATAGAGAGTCAGGAAGATTGAAGAAATTTGCTCGCTCCTTTCACTTGGCAAAGGACTGACAACCCGACAATGGCTAAAGAGCCCTTGTCAAAGAAAAGGAAAGTACTAAAACCAGAATTTGCGCTCTCTTCAGAGAGGACTCAGGATCCATGAGCTTAGACATTTTCCTTACAGCATTTTGTAAAAACTGTACTTTTTCTTTGTAAAACACTGCAATCTTTCGAATTCAATAAAAGGGGTCTCCCCCCACTGTATGATATTTGCAATATATTTGTTGAAGTTTCTATAAAACAAAAACTAAAAAAAATATCATTGCATATCATTCATCATTCTCGCATAACTCATTTTTTTTCTTATCTTTGAGTCTCATGTATGTGTCGCGATTCTAGAGTCAAATTATCTCACTCATACAATACTCGGGCCAATCGACAAAAGAAAATAAACGATCTCGAGGAAGATAACAAAGAGCTGAGAGAAGAAATTGACGCTCTGAAGGAAAGTTTGGAAAAACTTCACAATGACATGCAATCCCTGGAAACAGCTCAGGAGCAGTGACATCAAAAGACTGTAATCTATGAGATCACATCTACACCCATAATGGAGATGCATGAGAATTATCCTTGGTACAACATGCCCAAGGGTCGCCCCTGGAGCATGCCTCTCAACTTTATACCTGAAGGATATATCCCACCGGTCACTAAAGACCCAGGAACCATGGCAGGAGCCACTGGACCTGAAGGTTACAAACTTCGGGAAAGTGAAGATGCAAGGGTTAGGACAGCAACTCCTGAAGGTTACAAACTTCAGGGCATGGAAGCACCAAGAGTCACCGCTATAATGTCTATACCACAATCAGTGGTACACACTATCCCGGAAGGACAGATTCCACAAGCCATTCCTGGTGGAAACAAAGACATGTATTAAAGGATGAATGAGTTCCAGGAACAATTCTTGAAAATACAGAAGGAACTACATGCCATTCGCGGTCAAAACTTATTCGGAAAGGACGTCGTTGACCTCTGTTTGGTCCTTAATGTAAAGATCCCGCACAAATTCAAGGTGCCTAACTTTGAAAAATACAAAGGAAACTTTTGCCCTCAAAGTCATTTGGTGATGTACGCTCGAAAAATGTCAACCCAGACAGAAAATCAACGGCTACTGATCCATTACTTCCAAGACAGTTTGACCGGTGTCGCACTCAAATGGTACATGGGTTTAAACCGCACCAAGGTCAGTACTTTCAGAGATCTCGATGTAACCTTCGTTCACCAGTATAAATACAATTTGGACATGGCACCAGATAGAGATCAGCTCAGAGCAATGTCATAAAAGGACAAAGAAACTTTCAAAGAGTATGCTTAGAGATGGCGTGAAATTGCCGCCCAGATCTATCCCACTCTTGAGGAAAAAAGATGACCAAGATCTTCCTGAAAAACTTGAGCTCATTCTATTACGACCGAATGGTTGCAAGTGCGCCCAGTGACTTCACTAAAATGGTGAACATGGGAGTACGCCTTGAAGAAGCAGTCCGAGAAGGACGATTGGTCAAAGATGCAGAGCCATCTAGCAGTACTAAAAGATACGGTAGTGCTTTTCAAAAGAAGAAAGAACAAGAGATCAGTAATATCTCTCTCCGAAAGCAAAGGCGAAGGTATCAACCAGTAGCGACAATAACTCCCGCTATCAACCCAATGCCAGCTCTGACTTATCTACCTCAGGTTGCTTAGAGCCAACCAAATCAAGAACAGTATCAACAACGGACGCAATAACCTCTTCAGCAAGCTCGTCCGCAGTATAACAACAATAATCATACGACACAACTATCAGGGTTTGACCCTATACCGATGTTGTACACAGAACTATTTCCACTCTTACTGGCCAAGGGGAATGTCCAAACCAGGATTCTTCTTACAGTACCGGAAAATCTGCCTTTTTGGTTCAAAGTGGATCAAACTTGTCCTTACCATCAAGGAGGATCGGGGCACAATATTGAGAACTGTCTCAGCTTCAAGTCTGATGTACAGAAGCTTTTCAGGAATGGGATCTTATCTTTCAAAGATACCAATCCGAATGTTCAGACGAACTCGTTGCCACAACATGAGAAGAATGCAGTAAATTTAATAGAGGAAGAATTTAACTGCAGTTAATAAATTCACGATGTACTCCTATTAGGAACCAATCTAGTCAGGATGCATTGCAGACAAACCAGGTACGGTCATGTACCACCTCCCAATTATCACCAGTGTGATAGCTGCTCAAAGAATAATTAGGGGTGTTCTGTAGTGCAATCAGCATTACAAGAACAAATGGATCTAGGCTGGATTCAGGATCACCGGATCCGTGAAGTCAACATGGCCCATGTGTATCCCAACATTGTTCAAAACCGCAACATTCTTGCTATGAACATTAATTTGGTGGCGATGCACTCAAGGCAAAGTCAATTTCATAATCTACCACGGCTCGATTACAACACTTGTCCGATCTGCTCAACAAGCAACTAGTGATGCTCTTTTGTACAAGAGGCCCTTCAACATTAGATGGATCTAAGATGGATCCAAGACTACTGTGAAAGAAATAACCATCAAGCTAATATGGTTCATATCTTTGACATACGCTTGATGAATACCAGTCTGGTAGATTACATGCTAAGCAAGTTAGGCTCGGCTTTCTGGCTTCACATGATTATCAAGACTGTGAAGAATGTCGTGAAGACGACCAAGGATGTGCACTTGTCCAAAGAACACTTCAACACTTGTTGGACCACTGATGGCTTCCAATCTACTTGGATGAAGCTATACAACAGATTAGTATAACTGACGGGAGTCCTGGTAGACATCAAAATCAGGATGTCCGCTCGATGGAAACAGATCTAGTAAAGATCACTACGTACAAAGCGGGCGTGGTCGGGTGCCACCCCACAACTATTAGTGCTGTAGAGTTTGCTCAGAGAACAACCAAGGATGCTACCTCGTACGAGCGACTCTTCAAAATCAGTTCACCGGAAAGAGGTTCGACCATGTTCAAGTTCTAGGTTGGTCAACGTGATATAAGACTATCTCCTTGATCATAACAAAGACGTTGTCATAATCCCCGATCATGGAAAGACTAAAGACGTTTGCGCCATAATCCCTCTACTCGATGAATCAATAATCCCTTTTGATAGTAGAAAAATTCCCAACCAGGAACTGATTGAGGTTTCCTATAACGGTCAGAGAAATCAGAAAACTCCTGTGGTTATCTACCTGCCAGGTCCGATACCGTACAAATCAGAGAAGGCTATCCCTTACAAGTCCGGTACAACGACCTTCAAAAATAGAAAGGAAACTTCATTACCCTCAGTCGTGAACATTACCGACATCAGTGGAATCACACGGAGCAGCCGGATCTTCAATAGAGGAGTTGGAGAACCTGCTAAAGAGAAGGAACATCAAATAGAAATTCCCAATCAACAAGTCGGTCAATCCGGTAATCCAGAACTTATAAAGAACAACGATGAGATGCTGAAGCTCATATAGAAAAGCGAGTACAACATTGTGGACCAACTGTTGCAAACTCTATCTAGAATCTTTGTGCTATCTCTCCTGCTTAGTTCTGAAGCTCACAGGGAAGCTCTACAGAAAGTCTTGGAGCAAGCTTTCATAGAACAAGATGTAGCGGTAAGACAGTTTGACAGTATCATTTCCAACATCACTTCCTGCAACAACTTAGGATTCAGTGATGAAGAGCTGTCGGAAGAAGGCAAAAATAACAATATGGCGCTTAACATTACATTCAACTGCCAGGACACTGCTTTAGCCAGTGTACTGGTGGACACAGGATCATCTTTGAATGTTATGCCAAAATCAACTCTGATGCGACTATCATTTCAAGAATCTCTGATGAGAAGCAGTGAGGTCGTCGTCAAAGCCTTTGACGAATCTAGAAAAATAGTTATCGGTGAAGTTGATCTTCCCATAACCATCGGTCCTCACACTTTCCAAGTCACTTTCCAGGTCATGGACATCCGAGCAGCATACAACTGTTTATTAGGAAGACCTTAGATACACAAGGTTGGGGCAGTCACTTCAACACTTCACCAGAAGCTGAAGTTCATCAAGAATGACAAGTTAGTAATAGTATACGGAGAACAAGCTTTAATAGTGAGCAACTTATCATCATTCTCCTGTGTAGAACCAGAAGAGGTTGTTGGAACCTAGTTTCAAGCACTATCGGTGAACAATGAGAATCGATCAGAAAGAGGGACATCAATATCCTCATACAAAGATGCTCTCAAAGTGATCGAGAGTAGTAACGCAAAAGGGTGGGGGCAGCTTATAATTCCTACAGATAACAAGACAAAGAAAGGTCTTGGTTTCTCCTCATCCTGTACCCTACTAAAGATGAAAGTTTTCATCCCATTCAGGATTTCTTCCATAGTGGAGGCTTCCTCCACCTAGTGTCTTAAGAAGTACACACCATCAATAAGAGTGGCTCCTCTGATACGGACGAAGAATGAAAATCTTATCTCAACGACAACGGTTTTATGTCTCAGGAAGAAGTGCACATGCCATTCTGTTTTCCCAAGCGGGGCCCGAGATATATACCAAGATCAGACGTCTGAATGATCTATGGAGAATGTGATCCCGAGGGATGTCGTGCTCCACGTAACTCATTAAAAGAATATCTAATGAAGGACAATTTCGATCAAGATTATTATGATCCCCTGGATGATTTGCCTATCTGGAAGTCGTACATAGAAAAGTTAGGGCAAAAGAGTCAGCCGAACGAGGCCTGTCAGCTGAGTAATATTGAAAAGAACACCCACGTCCCCACCAAGCCATGGGATCATTACTCAGGACATTCAGAAAATATCCAACACAATGATGAATTTGCTAAGATTGTAGGATAAGAGTTCATCAACTATGCTTTTCTGAAGTCAACGTCATTGAGGAAGATGACTCTTCTACTCCCGCAGAAGTATGGGACACCTTAGGACAACCGAGTGGCAAGTACGACTTCTTAGTCAAATACACCGCTCCTGAAAGCTCTCACATAAGATACGAGGACATCTAGCCAACTGTATGGGGAGATCCTCTTGAGAGTGAAAACACTAAGGAAGATACAACAGAAGAGTTCGTTTATGACAACTCTGCTTGGGAGGAAGACTCCAATGATCCTACTCCTCCAGAAATCAGCATCATTTCTGAAGACAAACCAAGAAAGAAGATACCAGACTTTGTGACTCATCGAGGAGTTTGTCGCCAATGGGTTGCTGTCGATGTCCCGAAAGTCGTCCATAAGTCTAAGTAATTACGTTTTAACCTTTCACCTTGCCCAGGTGAAATGGATGTTTTAATAAGGCTCACTTTTCTGTAAATGTCCCTCTTCGCTTTTCCCAAAGCGACAGAGTTTTGTTTTATAGGGTTGTATTTCAAGAATCGACAAATCATAAATAAATAATGTCATTCTGTCATTCCCGCATTTATTGTCGTTTTCACTTTTTCGTTTTTCAGAAAATGGTAATCCTAAAACAACCCAAAATATAAACAAGCATTTTTCATAAAATACACTGCACACACTCTTGTATTCTCTCTATCTCTTCTAAAAACGAATCATCATGTCATGCATATTGCTTATTTTAAACCCCATTGAAACATACGATCCAATGCCTTCTCCTAACTTTGAATTCCCGATATTTGAAGCTGAAGAAGAAGAGGACATAGAAATTCCAGAGGAGATCTCTCGATTACTCAGACAAAAGGAAAGGTCTATTGAGCCTCACCAAGAGCCGTTGGAAATAGTCAATTTGGGTTTAGAGGAAGGAAATAAAGAAGTTAAAATTAGGGCACTGTTCAGTCCAACTGTCAAAGAAGGCTTAATAAAACTTCTCAAAGAATTTCCAGACGTATTTGCTTGGTCCTATCAGGACATGCCAGGGTTGGATACCAGCATCGTGGAACATCATTTACCATTAAGGCGGAATGTCTTCCAGTGAAACAATGGATGAGACAGACTCATCCAGATATGGCCATCAAAATTAAAGAGGAAGTGTAGAAACAGATTGACGCAGGTTTCCTCGCCACCTCAGAATATCCTTAATGGCTAGCTAACATAGTGCTAGTTCTGAAAAAGGACGAAAAAGTCAGAATGTATGTAGACTACAGGGATCTGAATAGAGCAAGTCTAAAGGATGACTTCCCCTTACCACACATAGACATGCTGGTAGACAGTACAACAAAATTCAAAGTCTTCTCCTTCATGGATGGATTCTCGGGCTATAATCAAATTAAAATGGCGCCGGAAGATATGGAGAAAACTTCACTCATCACCCCATTGGCCACCTTTTGTTATAAGGTAATGCCGTTCGATTTAAAGAACACCGGGGCAATCTATCAAAGGGCCATGACAACTCTGTTTCACGACATGATGCACAAAGAAATTGAAGTGTATGTCGATGACTTGATTGCCAAATCTTAAACAGAAGAAGAGCATGTGACACACCTATCAAAGTTATTCGAGCGTCTGAGAAAATACAAACTCTGCTTGAATCCCAAAAATGCACGTTCAGTGTCCGCTGAGGAAAACTTTTAGGATTCATCGTCCGCCAAAAAGGAATTAAGGTTGATCCTAACAAGGTCAAGGCCATTCAAGAAATGCCTTCACCAAAGACCGAAAAACAGGTCAGAGGATTTTTGGGACGCCTGAACTACATCTCAAGGTTCATATCCCTCATGACCGTGACATGCGCACCGATCTTCAAACTACTCAGAAAGAATCAAAGCTACGTATAGACAGAAGATTGCCAAAAAGCGTTTGACAGTATCAAAGAATATCTGTTGAATCCACCGATTATGTCACCTTCAGTGGAAGAAAGACCACTAATCATATACTTAACAGTCTTTGAAGACTCCATGGGTTGTGTACTCGGCCAACAAGACGAAACAAAAAGAAAAGAGTCTGCTATTTATTACTTAAGCAAGAAGTTCACTGACTATGAAACTCGGTACACTATGCTTGAGAAAACTTGATGTGCTCTAGCTTGGGCATCCAAACGTCTTCTCCAGTACATGATTTGTCACACTACTTGGTTAATATTTGAAATGGACCCAATCAAGTACGTCTTTGAAAAACCTGCTCTCACGGGAAGGATTGCCCATTGGCAGATGTTGTTATCAGAATACGACATTGAGTACCATGTTCAGAAAGCTGTCAAATGAAGTATTTTAGCCGATCATTTGGCTCATCAACTGATTGACGATCATGAATCAGTCGGATTTGACTTCCCTGACGAAGATGTCATGTACTTAAAAATGAAAGATTGTGATGAACCGCTACCTAGTGAAGAGCCAGAACCAGGATCCCAATGGGGACTAACATTTGACGGAGCTGTCAACACTTATGGAAAAGGAATTAGAGCAATCATTGTAACACCTCAGGGTACCCATATTCCTTTCACTGCCATATTAACATTCAAGTGCACAAATAACGAGGCCGAATACGAAGCTTGTATCATGGGTCTCGAAGAAGCTATTGACTTGAGGATTAAGAACTTGGATGTGTATGGAGACTCAGCCCTGGTTATCAATCCAATCAAAGGAGAGTGGAATAGATACCAATCAGGATTAATTCCTTGCAAATATTATGTGAGAAGGTTGTTACCATTCTTCAACAGAATCGAGTTTCATCACATTCCTCGTGAAGAAAATCACATGGCTGATGCACTAGCCACTCTCTCTTCCATGATTAGTGTAGGTTAATGGAATGATGTACCTAAGATTGACATAGTGCGCCTTGAAAGGCCCGCTTACATTTTAACAATTAAAGCAGTCATAGAGGATAAACCTTGGTACCACGATATCAAGTACTTCTTGCAAAAATAGGAATACCCGTCTGGGGCATCAAGAAATGACAGGAAAATCATCAGAAGACTGGCTGACAACTTTTTCCTGAGCGGTGATACACTCTATAAGAGAAAATTCGACATGGTTTTGCTCATATGCGTAGACAGACAAGAAGCAAACATGTTGATGAAAGAGATTCACGAAGGATCCTTTGGCACCTATGCCAATGAACACATGATGACAAGAAAAATTCTGAGAGCAGGATACTATTGGTTGACCATGGAATCCGATTGCTACAAGTACATGAGGAAGTGTCATAGGTGTCAGATATATGCTGACAAAATCCATGTACTGCCAATGCATCTCAAAGTTCTTTCTTCTCCATGGCCTTTTTCTATATGGGGAATTGAGATGATTGGCATGATCGAACCCAGGGCTTCGAACGAACATCGGTTCATCCTGGTAGCCATTGACTACTTCACCAAGTGGGTCGAAGCAACATCATGCACCAATGTAACCATACAAGTGGGGTTCCGATTTATCAAAAACAATCCCATCTGTCGTTATGGTGTTCCAAGCCAGATCATTACTGACAATGGATCTAACTTGAACAACAAGATGATGAAGGAGTTATGTGCTGAGTTCAAGATCGAACACCATAACTCGTCTCCCTACCAACCTAGGATGAACGGAGTGGTAGAAGTGGCTAACAAGAACATAAAAAAAATCGTTCAAAAGATGGTTGTAACCTTCAAAGACTGGCACGAGATGCTACCCTTTGCTCTTCACGGTTATCGCACATCTGTCCGCACTTCAACAAGGGCAACCCCTTTCTCTCTAGTATATGGCATGAAAGCAGTGCTCCCCATAGAAGTAGAGACCCCATCAATTCGGGTATTGATGGAAGCTAAGCTAACAGAGGCTGAATGGTGTCAAAATTGACACGATGAACTGAATCTGATAGAAGAAAAGAGAATAAAGGCTTTGTGCCATGGTCAGTTGTATCAGCAAAGAATGAATAAGGCGTTCGACAAAAAAGTCCGACCTCGCGTCTTCAGGAAATGAGACCTTGTGCTAAAAAGATACAATCATTCCTCACTGATTCCCGAGGCAAATGGACTCCGAATTACGATGGCCCTTGTGTGGTCAAGAAAGCCTTCTCAGGCGGTGCCTTGAGACTCGCAACCATTGATGGAGAGGAGTTTACCTACCCCACAAATGTTGATATAGTCAAGAAATACTTCGCCTAAATAAATTAAAAAAACGTCTCGGTGGATTGAAAACCCGAACGGGCGGTCTAGGCAAAAATTAGAGACAAAAGCAAAAATCATCCTGATGGATTAGAAACCTCAAAAGAGATAATCCAGGAAAAAGTTAGGGATTTATGGCAAGTAACTATGTCCGACAAGGTTAAATTCCCAGCAGCAATGCCATCCATCAGGAAACTTCAGTCAAGTTCATCTTCGACAGAAGCTCAGGATGTCTAGAATTCAAAGTTGGTAGAAGGATAACGGTCGTTATGTTTCAATGTAGCCCATTTCCCTTTAAATTACCATTTTCTAAACTTTGTAAATGCTTTATGGGATTACGCGCTTGGCTGATTTCCATCCTATCAATAAAATTTAAGCCTAGTGCTTTTGTTTGCAATTCTCATTTGTTTTTGCTTTATAGAGTGACTTTTTTAAAACATGATCAACGATTCTTGAAATAAAACAAAAATGAATTTGCTTGTCAAAAAATTTTCTGCTTTTAAAATGAAGATGGAAAATCCTTTTGACTTTAAACATCAAAAAGAACATCGATAGCTTCTCCGAAGGTGATTGAACCTCAAAATGCAGAATCAAAATACTCCTTCTAAACCAGTACACCTGAATGAGGGATCAACTATTTTAGATGTAATATCCCATCTGACATCCACGACAGAGTTCTTACCTCTTAAGATCGATTGGCGATTCTCTCTTCCCCACATGGTCTACCTCTCCAAACCAAGGCAGGATTGCTATCTTGAACCGGTGGTACTTTTCACCCCCCGCAGTGGCCGAGTATCCAGTCGTGTTCATCCACTAGACTGTATGTCGCGTCAATTTTGTCAGCATAAACATACATACATCATGCATAATTGATTCACATTCATAATCATATTGCATTACTATCGCTCTGGTCATGCTCATTTCCAAGTGATAAAATCCTATTGTCAATCAAGTTGTCAGTTGTCCTTTCCGCGTCGGATAAGACAAAATCTAGATTTGAGTGCTTTCCTCGTCAAGAAATGTATCATATGAGCAATTTCTCCCCAGTTTGTTTTTGGATTGGAGCTTGTCCTCGACCACTTTGATAACTTGAACCTCTGAAAGGTAAAACGATATTCGACAGACACCTTTGGAACATCGCTCTTCACCATTGAAGATGATATTTCTCGCTTTCCCGGATTAAGGAAAATCCCCAGAGAAAACCTCTCAACAAAAGACTCTTGGCAATACATCGGTTTTCCCCCAAGAAATTTGATGTTAATGAAGTCATCAGCGCCTCAAAATCGAATCACATCACATGGCATTTCTCCGAAAAGATCTCGAAGAAAAGTATGATGTAATACCCCCAAGCGAAAAGTATGATGTAACTCCCCAGTAGAGTCAACAAATGGCATCTCCAACAGAGAAGTTTACACACCTCTACAGTTCAGACAAATGGGTATCCCCAACAAGTCTGACCACAAATTTTTTCCATCAAATGGCGTCTCCCCAGTATAGCTCGACGAGAAGTTTGATGAAAGCAGCTGCAAATAGCATCCCTTATTGAGGAAGGAACTCGACAAGAAGAAACTGAGACCAGTTTCGTGGCCAAAAACCAGGATCGAGGGGAAGTTTATTTCAAAAACTGAGACCAGTTCCATGGAAGAAGGCCAGGATCGAGGGGAAGTTTATTTCAAAGAAACTGAGACCAGTTCCATGGCTGAAGACCAGGATCGAGGGGGAAGTTTTACCCTTTTCTAAGTAGCATTGCTTAGCAAAAGAAGATGGATGAGCAAATTGCCATTCATAACCACAGTCAGAATTTTGGGTATTCTGATATTTAATCCTCTTGCACCCCGAATGTCCGAATATCTTCGCCATTCACACCTTCGGGTCCAAGAAGATTAAATATGGGCATCTGTCATACCCCAAATTTTGACCAGAAGATTTCCCATCATTTTGCAAATCATCACCACAATATGGATGTACCTTCATGCCTCACCAATCTCCACAAAGATGGTTGATCATTCACTATGATCAAGAATTAGGGTTTCCATCCCTCTCTGAGCATCTGGACAAAAGATCAATAAAGAAATGACATGATCTTCAACTTTTCCAAACTCTCAAACACCCATAAAGGATCAAAAGGACTCCCACATCGAAAATCAAGCACAAAGTTGCAGCATTCCAAGTGGATTGAGCTTCGAAACACCCGGTGTCACCAAATTAGGATTTTTGTTGGCTGAGGCCTCCAGAGTGAAATTTTCATAGGAGATTGAGCCAATGCTACAAAATATGGCTCAATTTGCTCAAAATAACACTAGGAGTCCCTTTGCAAAGTCAAAATACCCTCATAGAATTCATTCCTCAAAAGTCGGGAATTAGGGTTTTTCTGCGCCGAACCGCTCCAGAGCCAAAAGTCAAAACATGACTTTTTTGGCAAAAATGATCCTTATGACTCATATATTTTATAAGATATGATTTATAATGTCATTTGAATAAGAATTAATCAAGAAATCATGATAACTTATAAAAGAGGTAATCTTGAAAAATTGAACATTTTTCTAAGTTACTAAGTTTGGATGGTTTTGGTACCAACTTCCAAGGGCCATAACTTTTGATCCAAACAACCATTTTGAGTGATCCAAAGCCTGATTTATAGGTCTTCCTACATTCTACAAAAGCTTCAACTACATGAAACTCTAATTCTTCATGGATTTTTGGTTATGAATGGATCAAAGTGGTGAAAAATCAAAGATTTAACACTTAGTACAAAACTGTCTAAGTTTCAGCCTTGAACCTCAATGTTCATGGGGATTTTTCAACTAAGTCCAGATAGTTTCAAGACAAACTATGACCACATATGAATTGTACCATATAAGGGCTTTTTAAAAAGTACATGAGCATTCTATAACTCCATTTGAGCAAGGAGATATGATCCTCCTAAGATGGCACGTTCCAACTGTCTTGTACAAGACAAATTTGTGTAATTTTGCTCGAATTGGCTAAGTTAGGCAATTACAAGCCTTGTCATCCATTTGGACATCTTAGGGGATAACATCAAAGGGAAAAGATCTGATCCACAAGCCTCCCAAGTCCAAGGATCTACATGTAGCTATGTGTCACCTAAGAAGGCTAGAAATCTCAAAGACTCCAATTTTGTTTCAATTCATTCAATGGATTCACAAGGTGGCAAGCATCAAGACATTGCTAACTGAATTGAGTCAAGCCTTATCTCTGAACCAAAGGACTCATAGTTTGTTCCCTAACCTCAAGTCAATGGCTAGAGGGGACTTGAGATTCCTTTTGATCACCATTGGCCAAGGGACTGTCCAAGCCTTTATTCACTATTGATGCCAAAATAAACTTGTTTCACTATAAATAGACATCAATTGTGGTCAATTTGAGTACACCAAAGCACAACAGCACTTGTTTTCCTTAAAATCTCTCTCATTATGCAGAAATACCTTCTTTTGAAAGTCACCACTAAATTTTGAGTTAGAGAGCAATTCCACCACAGCTCATGATCCAAACACATCCAATGTATCATATATAAGTTGTTCAAACACTCATCCTTGATCTGAAACTCCAAAATCAGAAAGTCAACCTCCAAAACCTTAAATTTTGACTTTTCTGCATTTTACAAGCCATGTCTAGGGATGGAAATTTGACCCATCTGTAATACCCCAAATTTTGACCACTAAGATTTCCCATCATTGTGCAAATCATCATCACAATATGGATGAACCATCATGCCTCACCAAATGCCTCAAGGGTTGTTGAGCATTCACTACAATCAAAATTAGGGTTTTAAGCCCTCTCAGAGCCTTAGACAAAGGATCAATCAAGGAATGACATGATCTTCAACTTTTCTAACCTCTCAAACATCCACAATGGATCAAAAAGGACTCCCACTTCAAGGATTAAGCACAAGGCTGCTCCCTTATAGGTGGATCAAGTCTCAAGATCGCCAGTATCACCAAATTAGGGTTTTGGTCGACCAGGGCCTCTAGATGGAAAGTTTCATCTGGGCATAAGTCAAAGATCCAAAACACAACCTAATGTACTCCATGGAACCTCATGGACCCAAGCATCAAGTCAATTTGACCTCAGGGGATGCATACATCAAAAATCAGGAATTAGGGTTTCTTGACCTAATTCACCCCTAAGTTGACTTTTGGGACAAATTAAGAGCCAAGACCTCAAGACATGATTTGAGGGTCTCTAATGAACTATATTGATCCATTTGGAACAATGGATTAATCCAAGAAGCTTGAGCAACAAGCCTCATTTTCATCTGCACCACAATTAGGGTTTTGCGAGAAAAGTCAACTGTAACTTTGACTTTTGACCAGGACATGCTCCCAAACCCTAGGAAATGCCCCAATATACCCTATGACACCCATGGAACATGTCCATCAAGTTTGATTTAGGTCAAGGACATGATTTCCTGAAGAATTGCACAATTTGGAATTCATCTGATAAAAAGTCAACTGTGCACAAAAGTCAACTTTGACTTTTTGAGATTTTTCACGAAAATGGATTTTTAACCCTAAAATGATGTTAATGTATGATTTGAATCATCATTCATCAGGAAAAATCAAGAAAAGTTGGATAACTTGTAAAAGGGGTAACCATAAAACATAGAAATTTTTCTAAGTTATGGAAAAAGTACCACTAATGCACCAACTTTGGAGGACCATAACTCCTAAACCACAAGGCCAATTTTTTTCATCCAAAGATGGATTTATAGCCCTCATTACCCTCTACAAAAACTTCAACTAGACCTAAGTCCAATTCATTAAGGATTTTGAGTTATGGAGTGATCAAAATCAAGAAATCACACTTTGTTCCAACACTTAGTGAAAATTTCACTAAGTCAGATTTTGCTTCACTTTTTGCCAAATGTAGAGGGATTTTTCACTTGGAATCAAAAGAGATCAAAACCAAACTTGTTCAAACAGTTGTTGTATCATGTAAGGGTTTTCCAAAATGGCCAAGAACATTGCCAAATTCAACTTACCCCATGAGATATGACATTGTCAAGTTGCCTTGCTGAAATCTGTCAAAGGCAAGGCAGAATTTGCAACTTTGCTCGATTTTCCAAAATCAGCCAAATTCAAATGCTCCTATCCACTTGGACACATCTGAGGATTGAATCTAAAGGGGATAATCACTGAGCCAAGCCTCTAAAGTCCATGGAACAAGAAATAGCATGTTGAACCTAGAATGGCCAAAATAGGGACAAGACTCCAAATTTGGATTGAAGCATTCAATGGAAGCATCAAGGTGGCATGGACTGAGCCATTCTCATCTGAAATCAGTCAAGACTTATCCAAGACCAAGGGAACCAAAGCTCTGTGCCCTAACCTCTAGTCAATGGCTAGAGGAGACTTGGATTTTCATTTGCCAACATTGGCCAAACCTACTTACCAGTTGCCATTCACTATTCCTTGCAAAAAAAACTTGCTCTACTATAAATAGAGCTCAATTGTGATCAGTTTGAGTACACCAAAGCCATCAAACAGATGCTTTCCTCAAAATCTCTTCTTTCACTCCAATTTTGCCTTCTAAGGTAAGTCACTATCGGGTTTTGAGTTTGAGAGCAATTCCAATCAAACCAATCACTCACACACCTCACATACATCACATATGAGCTAATCAAACACTTGGATCACTTCTGAAACACCAATTTCACAAAATCACCAGCTGGTTGCTCAAATTTTCAACCAAGTTGCAGCTGAGGTACCACAAATTGTTCCAGCCATTTTCAATCAAGTCCAACCATTCAAACACACTCCATAGGGTGTAGGGAAGCTGTTCAGATCATCACCACTCATCTGTAACACCTCCAAATCAAAAATCACATTGCACTTGCTGTCACGGCCTAGAGGTAAGCACATACTTGGTCATCTCTCAATCTATGCATATTTCCTCGAACAATAATTTGGCCATATGTTCATAATCATGCATGGAATGTTTTCCCTCAATTAATTGCATTATTTGAATCGTGTATCAAAAATCATAGCCTTCATGCAAAAATTAGGGTTCTTGAGGATTTTTCGTGATTTCTTGTTGTATGTTTAATTTAAATGAAATTAATTGACATAAACATGATCGTGAGGTTGAGACGAGCATAATGATATGTGGATTGCATGATATGATTACGTATTCAGTGAGATTGGATGGAAAACGCAAATCAGCCAAACCCAGAAAAACACGCGTGTTCTTGCTTGTGTTCTTGGCACCTTTTTCATAAATTCAAATATTTGAATTTTGTGATTTTGTTTAATTGATTCAAAAATTAATTTCTCTCTGAGTTTTAATGATTTTGAGTTGATTCTTTTTTTAATAATTCAAAAAAATGTTAAAATATTTTATTTTATCAAAAAATCCCAAAAATATTATTTATTTCATATAATTGATGTTTTTGCAAAGAATTAATATTTTAATTGTTTTTGACATATTAAATATTTTTTCTACATTGATTTTGCAACTTTTAATGCTTTCTAATTATTTTGTAGGTCAATACTTAATTTTTGAAGCATTAATCCAAAATCACAATTTGTTTTTCATATGTTAAACTATTTTGATCATTTTAATTGAATTTTTATTCAATTAAATACATTTTTGAAAACAAATTAGGGTTTTTGGATTAATTCAACCCTCATAAATCATTTTCAAAACACTTTGGGCCTCTAATAGAGTGTAAGACCCAATCCTTTTTTTGACCAAATCATTTTTGGGCCTCAGTGTATTGTATAAGTCCCGATACCGTCAAAAACCAACGGCGCGATCGGCGCTTTTCAAAATAACCTTGGGCCTCTCCTTGAGCTATAAGACCCATTCAAAAACACTTTGGGCCTCTCCTTGAGCTATAAGACCCATTCAAAACTTTTTGGGCCTCTAATAGAGTGTAAGACCCAATCCCCTTTTAACCAAAACATTTTGGGCCTCACTTATTGTATAAGTCCCTCTGTGTTAAAAGAAAACCTCGGCGCGATCGCCATATTTTAAACAAAAATCAACTGGGCCTACCCTCGTGTTATAAGCCCCACTCTTTTTCTTAAAACCCTTTGGGCCTCTTGAGAAAGTGTAAGACCCATCCCTTTGTACAGAAAACATTTTTGGCCTCAGTCACTTGTATAAATCCCTCTGTACAAATTCAAACAGTGCGCTCACTGATAAAACCCTGGGCCTCTCCTTGAGCTGTAAGCCCCGAATCTTTTTATTTCAAAGCACTTTCTCCTTTGATTTTGAATATACTGTTGTTTTCAATCTTTCTTTGTTGAACTACTAACCAAACAGCATGGAAGCTCTACAACCGAGTAAGTGGTTATTGCTTTCATTTACCGCTTTCATATACATATAACTGTATTGTGGGGCTGTTTCACTGTAAGTCTTCTTTCATAAACTCATATCAACTGTGTAATAATAGTATAGATATTTCGAGTTTCCCCAGCAACTATGTCTAGAACTAGGTGACGCCGTTTCGTTTATTTGTAGAAATAGACGACTAGATCCCCAATAGGATCACCAGATACAGTCTTCTCTTCGGCTGTCCTCATTAGGAAATGTCAAGAAACTCTACCCCCCAAGATGAATGTATTCTCCGTGAATGGCATCTTTGAGTTTCTTCCAAATTCTCGAACTTTCCTAACTTTGATCTATTCTCGGTGAATAGCATTGCCTTGAATTTCTCGGGGTTTGGGGACCCACGGGCTTCTTAAAAGCATCGGCCTCCTCTTGGGCATCGTACAAGGAGCCACAGGCTTCCTAAAAGCAACCCAACCTCCTCTTGGGCTTAGTACAAGGACCCTACGACTTCTTAGAAGTATTCACAGCCTCCTCTTAGGCTTCGTATAATGATCTCTTCCTCCGGGAATGATAGCCTCCTCTTGGGCTTAGTACAAGGACCCGTCGGCTTCTTAAAAGTTTCCAGCCTCCTCTTGGGCTTCGTACAAATTGTCCCGACGACCTCCTAGAGGTATAGGAACATAACCTAGTCATTTGCATAGAGCAGTCCTGTCGTAGAGTCTACTACTGTTTCTCAAAGCATAGTACAAAAGACGAAACCCTAGACTTGGACAGTCTAATCTCCTTGAGTCTCAAAGATATTCTCAAGTGCCCCCTTCGTTAAATAGGAAGGAAACCCGTAGACTCAGACAGTCAATACCCTTCGGATTTCCCGCTTCCTTAAAGAACATGAATAACCCGGATCCTTGAATCTAATCCTTGAGTACAGTGTTGCTCATATAAGAACTGATTTTCTCTTTCAAAATCAGTATACTGGACCTGTCGCTTAACTGAAACAGTCACCCTAGCCTCCTCTTGGGCTTTGTACAATGATTCTCTCCAGCGGAGTCAAACAACGTTTAGCCTCTCTCTCGGGCTTTGTACGAGACACATAAGAGACTCCCTCGTTGAGTCAATCACCCTTTTAGCCTCCATCTCGGGCTTCGTATGAGATACAAAAAAATCTCTCTTGTTGAGTCAAATAGCCTCCATCTCGGGCTTTATACGAGATACCAAAAGATTCCCTCGTTGAGTCAAAACCTTTTAGCCTCTCTCTCGGGCTTTGTACGAGACACATATTAGCCTCCTCTTAGGCTTTGTATAAGAAAATCACTGGTTAATCCAATTAACCTTTTAGCATCAAAACTGTGCCTCGTTCACAGTACACAAACATCAAACAACTCCCTTCATCTAATCGCTGTAAGCGGCAAGCCTCTGGATCATCTACATCCATGCCACTGTCCCTCTTTTAGCATGAGAAATTCCTAAGGAAAGATAGCATTGCTCTACAATGAGTTAAAGTCTTCCCCTTCAGGTTAAAACCCCCTATAAAGGAAATTATGGCATTGCTAGGATCCGCGTATCCTGGTTAAAGTAATTCTCCTTTATAAACAGTTGTGACAAACAGACCCTCTTTAGAGATGACAAATTCTCTCTAAAGTTGAGACCTTTTAGCTTCATATCTTGGGCTTTAAACAAGATACAAATAAACCTTTCAGCTTCATATCTTGGGCTTTGAACAAGATACAAACTACCTTTTAGCTTCATGTCTTGGGCTTTGAACAAGACACCAAAAACAACCATTTCCTCCCATAGAATAGGAGGAACTACGAACGCTCTGATTTCCCTATTTCGGTAAACGGGAATACGTAGGCATAAGATTGAAAGAAAAATCTTAGCAAGCACAATCAGCAAAAAACCCAAATCCCATACTCTCACATTCAAAAGCATCAGTCCTAACATCCTAACACTTGTTCCCCGCCAGAAGATCCTAGAAAGAAAGAAGAACCGTATTGGCGAAAATACAAATAACCAGTACAAGGGCCCCCCACATTGATAGCATTCGTAACTTAACAGACCGCTGTTTAAACTCAGTTTGCAAAACAGGGTTAATTGGAGACATCTATTTCCCTTCCTTAATCAGCTCACAATAGGATAAAAAATGAATCGACCTGTAATTTAAGCTCAAACCGCAGAGAGCGACCAACGCTTAAGAACCGCGTCCAAAATCGCTCGCTACACCATCCCTAGTGGGTACCCATAAAATTACCCACAACGGGTAGGGTAAAAACCCGCAAAAATGGGTATGGGTACAGGCTCGGGTAATTACCCACTTAAATAAGCGGGGATGGGTGCGGGTATGGGCACCTTAGTATCCAGCCCGCCCCATACCCGCACAATATATATTTATATATTTTGATTTATATTATTATATAAAAATAAATGTGTATAAAATAAAAAAAAAATCAATTTTAAACTACTACAATTTAATATAAGTGATCATTTATTTCATAATTCAACAATAAAAAATTTTAAAAACTTTTTAATATTTTTAAAAACTTAAAATATCATGATATTTTATACTTGATATATTTATTTTTATTAGAAATACGAGTAATGTGTATGGGTACGGGCACTTATATACCCATAGGGTACGGGGACGGGTGCCAATTTTGATACCTAAGCGGGTATGGGTTCGGGTACGGGGATATTTTTCAACTGCGGGTATGGGGACGGGTACTATAGTACCCTACCCATACCCTGCCCATTGCCATCCCATTGTCTTGATTCAGTCACTTTCAAAACCAAACAAAGCTACAAACACACTCCAAATATCATCCTCAAACTATCCCAACAGGTTTTCCTCAACTGTAACACCATTTGAGTGAGTTACCATTTTGGTCATTTTTCCCACTTTTGTAAGAAAGAGCCAATACTTGTTCCTGAGGTTTCCAGCTGGTTTTAATCATTCTAAAAGCTTCTAAGGGATCAATCAAAGATGTCTAAAGCATTGGATCACTTCTGGCACAAGCATCTTGAAAGATATCACAAGGAGCTTCAAGAGGTAAGTACATGACAACTTGAACTCTTTAAATTATGCATTGCTTTGATGTCCATTAACCATAGACATCTCATACATATCATATGTGTTGTGTTTGAACCAATTCACCATGCTATTATTGCTTGTATGATGTGATAGCATAGAACATGCAAATCTTCGCCTATTTTTGAAACAACTATCGGGTTTTAAAATGTGGGAATCGTTTGAAAATTCTAAAAGCACCATTGGATTCCTCATGAAATTCTAGGCAGGATCCATTTACATTTTGTCCAAATCCACGGAGAATTGAGGGAGTTATAGCCTTCATGCAAGAGGCCTAAAATCAGGCCAGCCTTGGGCAAGGGTCAGGCCAAGGCGCCTTAGCCAGGCCTAAAACCTTGTCACCCTTATATGCACATGTGGTGGTTTTGATACACGGATGTATCACCACCCCAATGGTAGCGCGCATGTGTGTTTGGATGGGAGGTCGTGGGTTCAAGACCCACCCAGACCATTTTGCCATTTTCCCCTATTTTTTCTATTTCTCACATTTTTCATGGTTTTTATTAACTAATTCCAAAATAAATTTCTCTCGCAATTTTAATTATTTTTTATTGGTTCTTTTTTTGAAAATTCACAAAAATATTAAAATATTTTATTCTACAAAAATTTCACAAAAATATTATTTATTTCACATATTTGGTATTTTTGTAAAGAATTATGTTTTTAATTGTTTTTAGGCATTTAAAAATATTTCTTTCTCTTGATCTTTCAACTTCAAATGAATTTCAAGCTTTCATGTGATTAAGCATGATTTTTCAAAATATTTTTCAAAGTTGACAACTTGGTTTTAAATACAGTTGATATTTTATATCATTTTTTATTTAATTTCCTTTGAAAATTATATCTTTTAAATTCAAAATTAGGGTTTCCTCTAAATTTTGATTTTTTTCAAACTTCACACAAACACTTTGGGCCTCTAATAGAGTGTAAGACCCATCCATTTGTAAATAAAACAAATTTGGGCCTTAGTCATTGTATAAGTCCCGATACATTTTCAAAAATCTCGGCGCGATCGTCGCTTTTCAAACAATTTTCATCTGGGCCTCCCTTGAGTATACGCCCCATCTTTCTTTTTTTCAAACACTTTGGGACTCTTGATAGAGTGTAAGACCCATCCCTTTGTACAAAAATAATTTGCGCATCAGTCATCGTATAAGTCCCAATCCAGTTTTCAAAATAACGGTGCGATCGTTGTTTTTCATCTGGGCCTCTCCTTGAGTTGTAAGCCCCGTCTCTTGTATAAAAATAAATTTTTAGGCCTCTAATAGAGTGTAAGACCCCCCCCCCCCTTTTGTACATAAATAATTTGGGCCTTAGTCATTGTATAAGTCCCTTTGTGCTTTTTCAAAACTACGACGCGATCGTCGCCTTTTCAAAAAGAATTCATCTGGCCTCTCCTTAAATATAAGCCCCAAACTCCCTTTCAAAACAATTTCCCTTTTGATTTAGATTCAAATTCATAGTTGTTATCAAAACTTTCTTCAATTTCTTGAATAACTAACCATACAGCCGTAACACTAGAAGCTTGCTCACTTGTAAGTTCTACCAACTTTCTTTTACATACTTGTTTATATATTTCATATATATATATATATATATATATATATATATATATATATATGCTTGTATATACTTGCTTAGAGTTTTCTCCGACAATTAGGTCTAGGATTAGATCAAACCAGCAGTTACTCTTTTAACACAGTCAAAACTAGTTCCCCATAGGAAATTCCAGATACAGTCTTGCCTCCTTTTGGGCTTATACAATATGGAATAGAGAAAGGCCTTATTCCCTAGGAAACTTTTCTCAAGATTGTCACTACTAGAAATTTGTCTGGGAAATTCATTTCTCCCAGAGAGGATTAATTCCCGGTGAAACCTTTCTTGAATTTCTTCAAACCCTAGAATTGTTCACTAAAGAAAGGATATTCTCGGTGAAACCTTTCTTAAACTTTTCTTAGGTTTGGACCCACAGGCTTCCTAAAAGCATCCTCAACCTCCTCTTGGGCTTTTTACAAGGACCCTCAGGCTTCTTAGAAGTTCTCATGCCTTCTCTTGGGCTTAATACAAGGACCCATAGACCTCCTACAGGTATAGGACAGAACTTAATCATCCTTTGATAGTTCAATCCTCCAGAGAGTCAGAATCTCAAAACATCAGACCTGTTTAGGGTTGATTCCCATCCCTTAAAACATCAGCCTCCTCTTGGGCATCATACAAAGATTAACCTTTTCATACCAGTAGACTTGGATAGTCTCACCTCCTTTTGAATCTCAAAGAAACCCTCAAGTTTCCTAAAAACACAGGATAAACCATGGTCATTTCATAAATCACCAACATGGTTAAAACCTCCATAGGTTTCAAAACTCAATCTTTAAACTCTCACTTTAAATTTCCACAGCTAGGGTTAAGTTACTCCCAGTAAAAACCCTCAGAAAAATCAGAACCTCAAGGCACCTGATATTCCAAATCTTCTCCACTCTGATTCCCCAATTTGAACCTGTCTCTGGATCTCTTTAATCCTTAGCAGAAGTTAGCCTTCTCTTAGGCTTCATATGAGAAACTTCCCAATCAGCCTCCTCTTAGGCTTTGTATAATGATCATCTCTCATCAGTTTTTAGCCTCAATCTTGGGCTTTGTACAAGACAGATAAAAGATTCTCAGCTAAGTCAGTCAAATCTCTTTTTAGCCTCAATATTGGGCTTTGTACAAGACACATATAAAACACCCCAGTGGAGTCACTTCTTTTAGCCTCAATCTTGGGCTTTGTACAAGACAGATAAAACCTCTCCCCAGTGGAGTCAATTCTTTTAGCCTCAATCTTGGGGTTTGTTTAAGACAGGAAAAATATTCCCTGGAAGAGTCAATTCCTTCTAGCCTCCTCTTAGGCTTTGTATAACGATCTCCCTAAGCAGAGTCAATCCCTTTTCAGCCTAAATCTTGAGCTTTGTACAAGACAAATATAAAACTCCCTAGTAGAGTCAACGTTTTAGCTTCAACCTTGGGCTTTGATCAAGGCACACAAAAAATCAACATCCCCTCAGAGGAAATAAAAAATCTCTCTGTAGGAAGGCATTTCTCTGTACAATCACACATCAAAATAGACAATTAAACTAAATCCCAGATAACTGCTGTATGTGGCACACTTGTTGATTAAAAAATCCAAGTTGTGGTCCCTCTTTATCCTTGTAAAAATCTTCTTTCATCTAATTGTTGTAAGTGGCAAGCCTCTGGATTATTTACATCCAAGCCAATGTACCTCTCTTAGCATAAAAGATTACTAAGGAAAAATAGCATTGCTCAACACTGAGTTAAAGTTTTCTCCTTCAGGACAAATCCCCTATAAAGTAAATTATGGCATTGTTGGACTCCATGTATTCCAGTTAAATTAATTCTCCTTTATAATCAGTTACCTAACAACTGTGATAAACAAATGAGATATCTCCCTTTAGAGATGAAAATTTTTCTCTCAGTCAAATCTTTTAGCTTCAATCTTGGGTTTTAAACAAGACACAAATAATAAACCCTTTAGCTTCAATCTTGGGCTTTGAACAAGACACCAAATATCTTTTTCCTCCCATAGAATAGGAGGAACTACGATTGCTCTGATTTCCCTGTTGTCATTACGGGAATACGTAGGCATAAGATTGCAAAATCTTAGCGAGCACACAAATAAAAAACTTTTGGTTTAGTACCTTCACAAAAACATCGAAAAAACCGAAAAAACAACAAAAAATACTCTCTCAACATTCCCAAAGGAGAAAGTTTCCCAATTTACGACAGATAAACACCAGTAAGTAGATAATAGAAGAAAATGCTAAACAATCTATGGATAACCATATATACGATGGGTAATTGACAACTCCCCATTGTATAATCTGACCCCAGACCCCCAATCACTTAGCATTTGTTAAAGAAAACATTTGCGTGCAAGGTTAGTTTTAGATAGCTTCCCTTTCCTTTCCATCTTCATAGGATAAATAAGAAATCAGAAAGTAGCACCCAATTCCAACCAAATGCGATAAGGTGGTCGCGTCACCGACAAAAATCGTACGCTGCACACTTACATGAACTACTAACCCACAATCATTTTGGCCGCTCCAAATAAGAGAGATAGCCCAACATAAATGTCTCTTGCTAAAAGTTAGGAATCATGATCTATATAGATAGATTATCGATACATCTTATATATATATATATATATATATATATATATATATATATATATATATATATATATATATATATATATATATATATATATATATATATATATATATATAATTTACTTCATACTTGTGCATTTTTTTTGTAAGTAAACGAAGTGGTAATAACCACTAGAAATTCATATACACAATTATAATAGTTAGGATTTAAATTCTAATGTTGTCGTCAAACGTCAAACCTAACAATATTGACATTTTGTCAATTGAGAGATAGAATTTATATACAAATAAACCATTAAAATTGTATAATTCTTTTTGTTTTTCATTCTTGTGAGAACAAATATATATATATATATATATATATATATATATATATATATATATTCAAACATTATAACTAACAAAAAACATAAATTAACGTTTTATTAATTATATTGGTGATTCACAATCAAAACTTCTTAAATAACCCTACATAGAAAAAAAAACATTATTACTTTTCTTTAAAAGAGATATTACATCAAGAATTAAACAAATGGTGCATGAAACTTATTTAAAGTAGTGGTGTAAAGAGGGTGGTGTTATTGGATATCATCCTTTTTACACAATACTTTTTGACCACTTAGTTGAAATAGTAATGTTATGTTGAAGATTTATTTATTGAAGAGGGGAATTGTATTGATTCAAGATCTGATGGAACAGGTCATTTGTTTCTTAGTTGAAATTTGAATTTTGTGTGTGAGGTTTAATTGGTGTTTGGGGGTGATTCTATTGGGTTTGGATCTGATGGTACAAGTCTTTTGATTTCATAATTAAAATTATAATGTTGTTTTTGAAGCTTATTCAGCGATGATGATGATTTTATTGGGTCTGGATCTGATGGAACAAGCCTTTTTATTTTATAATTGTAATTAAAATGTTGTAATGGAGGCTTATAGGGTGTTGGAGGTGATTCTATTAGATCTGGACCTGATGGAAGAAGTCATTTTATTTCATAGTTGAAATCTAAATGTTGTGTTGGAGGCTTATCTGGTGTCAGTGGTGATTCTATTGGGCCTGGACCTGATGGAACAAACCTTTTTATTTCATAGTTGAAATCAAAATGTTGTGTTGGAGGTTTATCTGATATTGGTGGTGATTCTATTGAGTATGGACCTGATCGAACAAGCCTTTTTATTTCATAGTTGAAATCAAAATGTTGTGTTGGAGGCTTATCTGGTATTGGTGGTGATTCTATTGGATTTGGACCCGATGGAACGAACCTTTTATTGTCATAATTTATGAAATTTTCTCCTACGACCAAAGAAATGAGTAAGATTGATATAATACCAACAATATAAACCTTTGAAATTGTCATTCTTACATTGTTTTGAATTTTGGTTTGTCGTAATCCTCTATTTATATAAAACTTCTTTGGTGTATTTTTAAAACTTTTAATGATTTTTCATTTTAGAATGATACACAAAAGATAAAACTTTGAATGTCAACCATGCCTTTCCATTTTTTCAAATCAGCAACTTTTTTCAATTCCTTTTATTAGAGATTACTTTGTGAGTCAAATTTTTATTTTAATATCAATCTTGTATTTCATTTTCTTTTGTAGAAAATTGTTATAAGTTAATCTTTAGTATATAGCAATACATCATTTAAATTTCTTTGTTGTTTAAATTTTTTTAATGACAAATTATTAGTAATTAATTGTTACTATATATCACTTCATCTTTTAAATTTTTATGGTGTGTCCTTTTTAACCTTTGAATGATTTCCATTTTTATAAGGAGAAAGTCTTTGAATGATTTTAATATTTTTTAGCCTTTAATTGAATTCCTTTTTTTAATTTTCAATTTTAGAAGGATCATAAACCAATTACAAAGTTTTTATATATTTTTATCCTTTCCATTTCACCATGCTTTCCATTTTTCCAATCCAACAAAATTTATTCTCATTCTTTTTATTAAGGATTACTTTATATGTCAAATTATTATTTTAAAATCAAACTTGTATTTCAATTTTTTTAATGAAAAATTATTAGTAATTACATTTTAGTACATAACACTTCATTCTTTAAACGCTTTGGATGTTTTTTTTAACCTTCAATGATTTTCCATTTTAAAAGGATCATAATTCAATTACTGTTATGAAATTAATCAAAATGGTATAGAGATGAAGGAGACAAAGAGAAGAAGAAAAGTGATATTATATTATCTTCTGCAAAAGTACATTTTGTATTGTAATATAACTCTTATTTATAGGGCCTAAGGGAGATTAAAAATCACAAACATTGATGGAGAATATGAAAGATGAAAAGAAGGATAATAATGGACATCCATTATTATTTTGATTCATAACACTCCCCCTTGGATGTCCATTGAGGATATGCCTCGTTAAAACCTTACTAGAAAAAACCCAGTGGGAAAAAATCTAGTGAAGGAAAAAGAGTACAATATCCTTTCATTTCTCCCCCTTTGCTGAACAATCATTTCTTCGATGAAGACCAACCTTTTGTACTAGTTGATTAAAAATTCTACTTGGGAGTGACTTTGTGAAAAGGTCAGCAAAATTATCACATGAACAGATTTGTTGGATGCTTATATCACCATTCTTTTGAAGATCATGAGTAAAAAAGAACTTTGGAGAAATGTGTTTTGTCCGGTCTCCTTTAATGTAACCATCTTTCAATTGTGCGATGCATGCAGTATTATCTTCATATATGGTCGTTGTATTTAATGTCTTTGAAGATAAACCACAAGTATTTTGGATGTGCTGAATTAAGGATCTCAACCAAACGCATTCTCGACTTGCCTCATGTAATGCTAAAAGTTCTGCATGATTAGATGATGTTACTGCTATGGTTTGTTTGACTGATCTCCATGAAATAGCTGTACCCCCACATGTAAACAAATAACCTGTTTGTGATCTACCATTATGAGGATCTGACAAGTAACCCACATCTGCATAACCCGTTAATTCAAATCTGGATACTTTGCTATAAAACAAACCCATGTCCATTGTACCTCTAAGGTAACGGAGTATATGTTTGACTCCGTTCCAATGTCTTCGTGAAGTTGAAGAACTATATCTTGCTAATAGATTGACAGTAAATGATATATCAGGACGTGTATAATTAGCAAG
This sequence comes from Lathyrus tuberosus, assembly GCA_022829125.1. Lineage (NCBI taxonomy): Eukaryota > Viridiplantae > Streptophyta > Magnoliopsida > Fabales > Fabaceae > Lathyrus > Lathyrus tuberosus. The sequence goes on from JALAZF010000563.1 coordinate 547,247, forward strand.
GTACATTAGTGCTCCAATTGCACTGAGATATGGTACTTCAGGACCAAGCAATTCTTCATCCTTTTCTCGAGGTCTGAAAGGATCTTTCTCCACATCTAATGATCTAACAATAATTGGAGTAGACAACGGGTGACATTTGTCCATATAGAAGCGTTTTAACACCTTTTCTATATAGCCTTCTTGATGTACAAATATTCCCTTGTCCAAATGTTCAATTTGCAAACCCAGACATAATTTTGTCTTTCCTAAGTCCTTCATCTCAAACTCTTTCTTTAAACAATTCATAGCTTTTGGAAGCTCTTCAGGAGTTCCAATAATATTTATGTCATCCACATAGACATCTATTATTGCAAATTCCTTTCCTGATCTTTTTATAAAAATACAAGGACAAATGGAGTTATTGAATATCCCTCTCTAAGCAAATATTCACTGAGACGATTATACCACATTCGTCCAGATTGTTTCAACCCATAGAGAGACTTGTTCAATCTTATGGAGTAGCTTTCTCGAGATTCGGAGTTGTGTGCATCTGGTATATTGAACCCTTCAGGGAGTTTCATGTAAACTTCACTATCAAGTGAACCATACAGATAAGCTGTTACAACATCCATCATGTACAAATTAAGCCCTTCATGTGCTACAAGGCTTATTAGGTATCGAAAAGTGCTTGCATCCATTACAGGTGAATATGTCTCATCAAAATCAATTCCAGGTCTTTGCGAAAATCCTTGAGCGATAAGTCTAGCTTTGTATCTCACAATTTCATTTTTTTCATTTCGCTTTCGTACGAAAACCCATTTGTATCCAACTGGCTTCACACCTTTAGGTGTTCGGACTACAGGTCCAAAAACTTGTCTTTTGTAGAGTGAGTTTAATTCTGCTTCAGTTGCATCTTTCCATTTTGGCCAGTCCTCACTTTGTCTACAAATTTTTATAGACGTTGGTTCCGGATCCTCTTTGCCATTTATCTCATTTAATGCTATATTGTATGCAAAAACATCATCAATATCGATTTCGTTTCGGTTCCATTGTATTCCATTTTGCACATAATTTATCGAGATCTCTTTATTTTCATAAGTTTCAGGTACCCGATCAATCTCTTCTAGAGATGAAATGTTTATTATTTCTAAAGGTTCTTTTAGATTTTCTATATCCTCACTTGGGCCATCTTTATTCTTAGCTCCTTTTCTTGTTCGAGGATTTTTATCTTTGGAACCGATTGGTCTGCCACGCTTCAGGCGTGGTTGAGACTCATTGGATTTTCCAACAGGGATATCAATTTTTATTGGAGCATTTACAGCTGGTATATATGATTTAGTCACACCTTTTGGATCATTGAATGCATTTGGTAATTGATTTGCTAAGTTTTGCAGTTGAATTATCTTTTGAACTTCTAGTTCACATTGTTTTGTCCGAGGATCAAGATGAGATAATGATAATTCATTCCAACTGATCTCTTTTTCCAGCTTCTTATTCTCTCCCCCTAATGCTGGAAAATGTGATTCATCAAAATAACAATCAGCAAAACGAGCAGTGAATAAATCACCTGTTGTTGGTTCAAGGTACTTTACAATAGATGGAGATTCATATCTAACATACATTCCCATTCTCCTTTGAGGACCCATCTTATTACGTTGTGGTAGAGAAATTGGAACATACACCGCACATCCAAAAATTCTTAGATGGGAAATATTGGGTTCTTTACCAAAGACTAATTGTAAAGGTGAAGATGTGTGGTAACTCGTTGGCCTTATGCGAATCAATGTTGCCGCATGCAAGATTGCATGTCCCCAAGCAGAAACTGGGAGTTTGCATCTCATAATAAGTGGTCTTGCAATTAATTTTATTCGTTTAATAAATGATTCTGCAAGTCCATTTTGTGTATGAACATGTGCTACTGGGTGTTCAATGTCAATTCCAATAGACATACAATAATCATTAAATGCTTGAGATGAAAATTCTGTAGCATTATCAAGACGTATTTTCTTGACAGGATAATCGGGGAAATGAGCTCTTATTCGAATTAGTTGAGCTAGCAATCTCGTAAACGCCTGGTTGCGAGTTGATAACAAACATACATGTGACCATCTAGTTGATGCATCAATTAAAACTATAAAATATCTAAATGGTCCACATGATGGGTGTATTGGCCCACAAATATCACCATGTATACGCTCTAAAAACTGATAGATTCATTTCCAATTTTTGTTGGCGATGGTCGAATTATCAACTTCCCTTGCGAGCAAGAGCTGCATGAGAACTTATTTGATTGAATAATTTCCCTACTCATTAATTGATGACCACATGAATTTTCAATTATTTTTTGCATCATTATATAACCGGGATGGCCCAACCGGTCATGCCAAATTAGAAATTTATCATTATTTGTAAACTTCTGGTTTACAGTTGTATGTGCTTCAGTTGTACTAATATAAGTGTAGTACAAACTAGAGGATAAAGCCGGTAGCTTTTCCATTACACATTTTGTGTCCGAATTGTATTTTGTAATACAAAGATATTCAATCCCTCCATTATCTCCTGTTTCAATATGGTATCCATTTAGGCGGATATCTTTGAAACTTAATAAATTTCTATGAGACTTGGGGGAATATAATGCATTATCAATGTGCAATATTGTTCCTCCACGTAACAACATACTGGCTCTTCCGGAGCCTTCGATTATTTTCGAGGTGCTAGATATAGTACTGACATCAGTCTTTCGATTCACTAAATTATAGAAATATCTTTTATTCTTGAGAATTGTGTGGGTTGTTGCACTGTCAGCAAGGCACATATCTTCATTACTGGTGCTAGTGTCCACATTCATTCTAAGAGCAATAATAATTTTTAACAATAAGTTATAAGAGCACTTTAAAAGCAAAAGTCATTTAAACAATAAATTATGTAAATAAACAAGTAGAAAACACACTTTATTATTATTAGAAAATAAAATTCAAAACATCCATTAACACTTATTAATAACTAAAATGAAGATTTCCATATATTTTATTTCTTGACACTTCCATCTCCAATAAGGTGGTCAATTTTTCCATCTGGATCAGCAAAGAAGTCACCAATATCTAAATGGGTAACATCCATATTACCGTAATCTGGATCATAATCTTCATTAGCAAAGTGAGTCTCAATCCTTACCTTTTTATTTTTTAGTGAATTTTGATAAAGATCAATAAGGTGTTTTGGAGTACGACAAGTGCGACTCCAATGACCATTTCCTCCACAACGATAGAAAGTATTTTCATTGAGTAGATATTGTTACTATTTTCATGCAAAAAGATATGGAGAATAATTAGATTTAATTGAAGATTTAATTGAAGATCTATTTAGTAGCAGAATCTTTTGCAGATTTGTAGCAGTTGATTTGTTGTGATTTGAAGGCCCAAATCCAATTGGGAAATAGGTTATAAATATAAGCATTGTAACCTAGTTTTAGAAAGACAGCCATCATGTAAATTCTAAGGGCTGAGTTTGTGAACCACGCTCTAGGAGAGTTGGTATGTGTGAACCACTCGGATTGTGAGATGTCATTGTTCTTAGAGGAAGCTGTTAAGCAACTCTAAGTATTGTTCTTAGTCATGAGGGTCATGTCTAGGTATTGTCATGGAAGTATGTCTTCTACTTTGTTGTGTTTGGAGAGTTTTTGGAAATCAAGTTGTTGATGTAGTGACTGAGATGTTGACTGCTAGACATCATTGCGATGATTGGAAGTGAGATGGAGTCTCTTACCTAGGGAGGACTTAGGTAAAAGGGTCATTGGGTAGGGATTAAGTTAGGAGATTGTCAACTGGTATTGTTGAGTCTGTAATTTAATTCTGCTATTAGTGGACTTCCTTCCTGGCTTGGTATGCCCCCATATGTAGGTTGTTAGACCAAACTGGATGAACAAATTCTGTGTGCACTTTTCTTTTCAGCATCTTATTTAACTGTCTATAATTGCCTTGTTGTTTATGTCAGACCAGATGTCTCGACATCATGTAGGACATCTGAGATCTGTTATACCAGAATTTCATTTATTACTATATATCGGTAGTTAATTTTTAGTATATTGTAGTTTAACTATTTCAAGCCAGTTGAATTATCCCTTCATGCAAACATGTGTTTCTATTAACACATAGTATCAAAATGTTAATTTAATTATATTTTTTTTTGTTTTTTTTTTCTTTTAAAATCATATTTTTTCTTAATTCATAAATTAGAAAGTATTATAGAAAGTTGAACCATATGGTGGTTTGATATAATTACTCTTATTAAAACAGATACCATTATATATTTGATTGTGTAAATTGTGTCGAATTTTTTTTTTTAATAACAAAATTTGTATTTCAACTAATACATGATATCTAAACATTAATTTATTTGTATACTTTTTACTTTTTTTTCTTTCTAAAATCATATATATATATATATATATATATATATATATATATGGATTTGCTAACATAGACTCACTTGTTTTTATGAAGGTCTATTTTAGCAAACTTTAACCAAAAAATGTTTAAATGCAACTTAAGGTGCAAGTTGCTAAAACACACCTTCATAAAAATAAGTTGGTTGTAACGCCCTGTATAATATATATCTAGAATAATACCATACAAGTGTTTTATTTGGTACTGACACAATCATAAGTGCCTAATGACATAATTCACATACTTGACCATTTTAAAAACATAATACAATCTATGGTACAAGACATGGAAATTAGCCAAACAAGAAAATCTACGAATGAAGTACAATATTCCTCATTGTACAAGAAAATAATACACAGCGGAATAAGCTCAACTAAGCTTCTCTTGAAACATCCAAGCATAACTCCACATGTAAACCAAACCTACAAATACCTCCTAAAAATAATCAACAATAGTGGGGTGAGATACATCAAATCTCAGTGAGTTCCCTATCTTATGGATTCTCTAGGCTTTACAAGGTTCTATCTTTGCCTAACTCAGGTCAAGGGGAAGGGAACTAGACCTTGAGTTCAAACTTTTTGACTAGAGAAACAATCGTTTAATTCACAAAGTGAAAAACTAGTTAAGGAATCTTCTCCCCGACCATCCCGCTCAAAGAGATTAAACACGGGTCACGAATCCTTAATGTAGATAACTTCTCCCCGGCCATCCCGCACAAGGAGATTAAACACGGGTCACGGTTAACTACAAATTCAAAAACGACAACTAGTTAAGGAATCTTCTCCTCGGCCATCCCGTACAAGGAGATTAAACACGGGTCAAGGATCCTTAACGTAGATAACTTCTCCCCGGCCATCCCGCTCAAAGATATTAAACACGGGTCATGGTATTTATTAAGGGATAGACTACAAACCGGAGGACTACAATCCTCCACCAACAACTACTTAACAAAGACACTCTTCTAGTATCGATGTTTAAGCATTGTCATTCAAACCTTTATCAAGACCTAGTTACATATCTAGGATCATATCATTTGTTTGGGGTAAGTTTTCTCACTTTTCCTAATTCATTTTAAGTATGTCATTTTCTCAATTATGATCAACAACAATATTAGACAAGCATATTACAACATCAATCATAAAACACACACAAGATGGCATAACATATCAAACATAATCCACATAGTAGTTCACACACATTTTCAAGGCATACAAGCCACTAATATCCTCTACCAAGCATCCTTTGTTAAATCATGGTCTCACATACCATTTAATAGCACATTGGATTCTCTTTCCAAGGCTTCAAGTCCCATATCAATCGGGCTTCGATTCATGAATTTTCGGTGGAAACATAAACCACACTTTTCACATTCATCACAATATTTGACTCTACCATATCAATCCATGACATAAACATATGTTTCTATTTCACTACCATAAAGAGCATTGAAATAAATTTCCAACGCTTCCGACCGTGCGTCAATCCGAGTTACAGATCAAAAGTTATGTAGGAAACAAGATGGAAAAATTTGTCACGTTCGCTACTATATTCGCTAGGCGAACCACTCAGCGAACCAAGTCAGAAGAAAAAGGGCATAAAGTTCCCCAAGAGAACACTGGGTGAACATTCACCTTCCATTCGCTTTGGGGTTCGCCAGGCGAACCCTCAACCAACCACAAAATTTCCCAGCTGCGTGTTTAGGGTTCCATGAGCTTCAAAAACCCATCCTTCCCACACCAGATCATTCCCAAACATCAAAGCAAGTATTATCAAATGATCACATGCATAATACGACTATACTACACAATTTATATTGAATTTCATCTGTTAGATTTCCCTGATTTATCCGTTTAATCATTTTCTCTCAAATCTAACCTAAGTTCTAAACTTTTATTTCTAGAACTTAGAGTCTCTAACTAGAACCCACCTTAGCATTGAAGAGGAGGTTGAAGAAGATGATGATGATCCATGAGCTTCTTCTCAAGCTTTCCCTCTTTCTCTTCTTCTTCCTCTCTTCCTTCTCTTCTTTACTATCTTTTCCTTTCTCTTATAACAAATATATATATATATATATATATATATAAACCAAATTTTATATAATATAATCCAACAGGGTAAAATATCTCCAATTGATATTTTTTCGTCTCAACCCAATTGATCAATTATTAGAGTTACCTTAAAATTCTTTCTTGAGTTAAAATCATTGATCTATCTCTTTCATAAAATAATTGATCTCTTTAGAGTTCTCCAGTTGCTCTATTGATCCCGATTGACAATACTTAAAGTACTTAGAGGATTCCATAAATCCAATTTACCAAAGATAGAGCACATAAATACTCATCTGACCTCATCAGATATCCAATTGAGCATTTAGATAATACGGGATATTACACTCTCCCCCCTTTAAATTGAAATTTGCCCCCGAATTTCCTCCACTCGTCAATATCCGCAACTTGTATCATTGTCTTAGTTCCATAATTGACTTTACTTCCATTAAAGTTTCTGACGTACTCAAATTCCAACTTGACTTTGCAGACCAAAATCCTTCTTTTCAAAATTATCAAACTTCGTGTCCTTAGTCATACTCGTATTCCATTATTGGGTTAGCTTTCAACTTGCTTTTCCCAAAATTCATCTGTTGTTTCTTACTAAAACACTTGATCGCATTCTACCTTCGGCAAGAATGTACCATTCTATACTCCTCTACTGAGTCACAACAAAAAACCAAAATACCTTGTCTTGGGTTAAGGTAACAAACACTCATCAAATCTTTATGATGTAACTCAATGATTCCTTACCTTTAATACAATTACCGGTGACTATCCTTTCATAAATCCTTTAACATCTAAAACCACTTCATAACTAGTCAAATGACCTCTTTACCAGTTCCATCTGGTCTGATGTTGTACGCGGTACTCATTAAATCCGATATTTCATTTCTTTCATGTCATACCAAAAGGTAACACAATTAATACAAGATCTCCTTATTTCCATACTTCTAAGAACCAATCTTCAAATCTTATTATTCTGACTGAACTCTTCCATCTGTGTAACCCAAATTCTAACAATAGAACACCACGGATTCTCAAGCACTACCCAATAGCTAACAGCCAACGGAGAAACAGACTTATCCACTTGGATCCTTACTAACCAACGGTACAAGAAACTTACCGACATCCTATGGTAGAACAATTTCTTTGCCCACCCAATATCTTATCATCGTCCAATACTCTTCAGACGATAAAGGCACTGGAGTTACACTGTTACAACCATAACCTATACAACTCCAAATCCATTTTAAACTCGAATCAATATATCCAAAATAGTTTAACAACTTTCGGTTCTGGTTACCACATTCCAAATCGATTCTTCTTACGGGTCTCCGACTTACTCAAGGTTTCTTGTTGGTACGAGTTCTCAACTAATATTACGTAACACCATCACGAAGCTTAAATCATATGCGAGTCACCACTTATCAAAACTTAAACCATCCAACATGAAATTTTGAGTTTCCATACTACTCACCAATTCACATACAACACTCTCGAAGTCCATGCCACGTTTCTCAAGTTACATGTTTACTTCGGAACATCCAATTCGCAGTCTTACTTGGAAGGATAACCTTCAAATTTCCTCTCTGGATAAAGTACAACTGTACATATCTGGTACTACTTTCACTGTCTTAATCTGATGCTATGAACTCACGAAAGATAACAATTACTAACTCTGACCAACCGTTCATACCTTACTAATACCATAATTTCACACCAAAATATTCCTTGCAAGATCAATACTTCGTGAGTATTTTCCAACTTTGTCCTTAAGACTCTAAACAGTAATACACTTAAGACTTTCTCATACTCAACACAATTCACAAGATTACTTCCTCGAAGTCAAATTCCCTTGTCATCTAAACAGATTATTAACTAAGTAGTACCCTTCCACAAGATCCGATTTCAAAACATAAATCCTTCTTTCATTTATTTGCAATCCCGTTCTCCATTCACACAATACTCTCCAATCGGAGCAACAAAAGGTAACAAAACGCAGATGATGGTTTCCTAAGGGATTTCACAATTTACAGACATGTTAATCGATTAACCATCTGAGCTAATCGGTTAACTCCTAAAAAATCAGTGCAAAGCACCATCCTTGCACGTGTTAATCGGTTAACCCCATTACATTAATCGGTTAACACTGCTGCAGAAGGTGAAAAACCAATTTCTTATAATTCAAAAGTCATCACAACTCATACTTGATTCGTCCATAAGCAAAATCCAACACACAACCATTATACGGTACCACAAAGCGATGGACATCTCATATCAAACATACAACCTTGTTCTCTCACTTGAATTCCTTGGTGAGAAATAAAACAACAACGTTCTTAGTCCAACAAAAGGTAGATTCCAAATATTCCGATTATTCACAAATATAGAAGTTTCTCTATACTCGAAAATAAATCGGGGCAATGCATCCTCTTGAAGAACCTTTCCATCACTTCGTACACACTAACCGGACTTCGTACCTTCCACTATCCATTGCACACCATACTTACGCCTAATTACTTAATGGAAGATTCGCAACCGACAATTCTCATCAAGTAATTACCAAACCCTTCCGGTATAAATCGTTCCATGATTTACACTTAGTCCGTAATAAGTCCTAATTTGCTTCTAGTTGTTTTACCACAATCTCGCTTCCTAAAATACAATACTCACTGTTCCACTAAGTGCATCCCTTCACACTTGTCTCAAGAATAAGAATCCATCAAGTACACTTGTGACCACGGTGCTACTACTACGAATTCTCCAATACCCAAGTGTAACTTCCTCATAACATAGCGTTAATACCATTCTCCACACCGCGTTTACTTCGTTCTCCCTTGTAATCCTCTTAGGTCAAAATATAAAATCATCTTACAAAAATTTCCTTGAATCCAAGGTACTCACTCTATTTCTTAATACAAACTTCTTCTAGTCCGTATCACTACACTTTCTGTTACTAAATAAAACTCATTCTTTCTCCGACACAATATCTTATACTGTTCCTTGAGTAATTTAACAATTCCAAATTGGTCTCTTACTGAAAACAGAAATCCTGATGTATCATCTCGAACTTAATCTCTCTATATCACTGAAGATACACAATTTATCTCGTATTCTACGCCCGGCGCATACTTGTTTCACTTGAAGCATGTAACAATCTTTGTGTTCCTTCTCACGCTTCTCTACTACTTTAGGTTCCCAAAAAAGCCGAACGTCCTTAACTCTCACTTTTAACCAATTGGAAGGTATTGATCTGCACACATTCCTTAAGGTACTCTCGTCCATTCAAGATACCATAGTGACCTTAGAAACTGAAGTTCCAATACTTATCTCACTTTAGGACCTTACGCCACGCGTTCCACAAAACAACTTTTCTTTTCTACAGAATGAGATTACTTGAAATCTTTGTCCATACTAGTGGCCAATCCAGCTCTACTAGCGACTTTACATATTCCCTGATACCTTATCCAATCGTCCAGTAGAGATCCTTAACTTTCGGACTCCATCCATTCCAAAGGATTACTTGAACAACCCATCACTCTTTAATTCCATGCTACCCAAATCACAACTTCTACTAAAACCTCACTGAGCTGACCAAAACTCCTCACTACTAACTCTTGGCTTGAGCCTTGCAACGCCCTATATAATATCTATCTAGAATAATACCATACAAGTGTTTTATTTGGTACTGACACCATCATAAGTGCATATTGGCATAATTCACATACTTGTCCATTTCTAAAACATAAATACAATTTATGGCACAAGTCATGGAAACTATCCAAAAATATAAAATCTAAGATCAATATACAATATCCTCAATTGTATACAATAGATTACACATCGGAAATACTAAAACCGAGCTTCTCTTGAAACATCCAAGCATAGCTCCACTTGCAAATCAAACCTGCAAATACCTCTTGAAAATAATCAATGATAATGGGGTGAGATGCATCAAATCTCAGTGAGTTCCCTATCTTATGGATTCTCTCGGCTCTACAGGTTCTATCAATCCTAACTCAGGTCAAGGGGAAGGGAACTAGACCTTGAGTTCAAACATTTCTGACTAGAGAACACAATCGTACAATTCATCCAAACGACACACTAGTTAAGGAATCTTCTCCCTAGCCAGCCGATACAAGGCACTACAACACGGGTCACAGATCCTTAACGTAGATAACTTCTCCCCGGCCAGCCCACAGACGGAGCACTTCAACACGAGTCACGATTATCTACAAATGGTACTTCTCCCCGACCAGCCCACACAAGGAGCACTTCAACACGGGTCACGATACCAACCACTAAGTAACTTCTCCCCGGCCAACCCACACAAGGAGCACTTCAACCCGGGTCACGTTTACTTACTTAATAAATACTTCTCCTCGGCTATCCCGCACAAGGGGCTCTTCAACATGGGTCACGGTATTTATTAAGGGATAGACTACAAATCGAAGGGATTACAATCCTCCACTGACAACTACTTATCAAAGACACTCTTCTTGTATTGATGTATAAGCATTGCCCTTTAAACCTTTACCACGTCCTAGTTACATCTCTAGGATCCTAACATTTATTTTTGAGTAAGTTTTCTCACTCTTCCTAATTCATTTTAAGCATGCATATTATTCTCTCAATTATGATCAACAACAATATTAGACAAGCATATTACAACATCAATCATAAAACACACAAGATAGCATAACATATCAAACATAATCCACATAGTAGTTCACACACATTTTCAAGGCATACAAGCCACTACTATCCTCAACCAAGCATCCTTGGTTAAATCATGGTCTCACATACCATTTAATAGCACATCACATAAAACATCCCCTTCCGGGTTCCCTCCGATTCATTTAATCGGCTATCAAAATCAATACTTTTCACTTTTATCCCGTAGGATATTTCCACAGCTTTACATCGGCTATAATTATGCCTGATCGGATTTACGATCCAAAAAATATGGATTTTTAAACATTTTTCACAAATTCCACTTTTAAATAATTTAACATTTTTTTACATTACACTTCTATATTTATCAAATTAATCCATAGTATATAACCATGTTTCTACCTCACTATCAGATAGAGCATAAAATTAGCTTTCCAACACTTCGAACGGGGACCAAAACAGACTTACGGTTCAAAAGATACGCCCTTTTTAATTTTCATTTTTCTGCCAATAACAATGGTAAGCGGTTAGCACATATGCTGTAACCGGTTACTGGCTAGAAAATAGCCCAGAAATGTCATTTTTCAAAGGGTAACCGGTTAGCACATATGCTGTAACCGGTTACTGTCGTAACAGAACCCAAAAATCATGTTTTTCTTCATTCTAAACTATTCTAACTCATACCTAAACATATTGGGACATCAAAACAAGTATGATAGGTTCAATCCACACATAACCCGACTATATTACTCGGTTTATTTTATGTTTTATCCGTTAGAACATTGATTTTTATCAATTTCATCATTTTCTCACAATTTCTAACCTAAGTTCTAAACTTAGTTCCTGAACTTAAAGTGTCTAACTAGAACCCACCTGATAATCGAAGAGGAGTTTGAAGAAGATGATAACCAATGACCCAAGCTTTCTCTCCAAGTTTCTTCTTTTTCCCTCTTCTATTCTTTCTCTTCCCTTTCTCTTCTTTCTTCTTCTATTTTCCTTTTCTTCCTCTTACTAACAAATATATATATATATATATATATATATATATATATAACTTATTATACAATATAATCCAATAGAGTAAAATATCTCCAATTGATATTTTATCGTCTAACACCGAATGATCAATTATTAGAGTTACCTTAAAATCTTTTCTTGAATTAAAATAATTGATCTCTTCAGAGTTCATCAGTTGCTCTATTGATCCCAATTGATAGTACTTAATGTACTTAGAGGATTCCATTAATCTAATTTACCAAAGATAGAGCACATAGATACTCATTTGATCTCATCTAATATCCAATTGAGCATTTAGGTGATATGGGGTATTACACTCCCCCCCTTAAATTGAAATTCGCCCCCGAATTTCCTCTACTCGGCAATAACCACAACTTGTATCCTGGTCTTCGATTCACACTTAACTTTACTTCCGTTCAAATTTCTAACGTATTCCAATTACCACTTGACTTCACAATTACAAATCCTTATATTCACGACTTATCAAACGTCACATCCTTAATTATACTCTTGTTCCAATATCGAGTTAACTTCTAACCTTGCCTTTTCCATAATTCATCTGTTGTTTCTTACTAAAACACTTGGTCGCATTCTACCTCGGAAAGAAATATACCATTCTATAATCTTCTACTGAGTTACAAACAAAAATCATAACACCTCAACTTGATTTGGGATAACAAACACTCATCAAATCCTCATGAGGTAATTCGGTGATTCCTTTCCCTTAAGCAATTACCGACAATAATCATTTCATAAATCTTTTAACGTTCAAAACCACTTCATAATTAGTCAAACGACTTCTTTTACCAGTCTCACTTGATCTGATACTATACACGGTACTCATTAAATCCGATATTTCCTTTCTTTCGTGTCACACCCAAAAGGTAACACACTTAAAACACGATTTCCTTATTTTCATACTTCCAAGCAATAATCCTTCTAAATTCTTATTATTCTAACATAACTCATTCATCGGTCACCTTCCACTGCGCAATCCATTTTTTTTAACAGTGGAACACTACAAATTCTTAAAACACTACCAAGTAGCTAACAGTCGACGGATGAACACACTTATCCACTGAGGTCCTTACTAACCAGCGGTACAAGAAACTTACTGATGTCCTATGTTAGAACAATTTCTTTGCCAACACACAATATTATAACATCTGTCTAACACTCTCCAGACGATAAAGACACAGGAGTTACACTGCTACAACCATAACGTCCACAACTCCAAATCCATTCCAAACTTAGAATAATTCATCCAAAGTAGATTAACAACTTTTGTTTCTAGTTACCACATTCCCTATTAATTCTTCTTACAGGTTTCTAACTTACTCAAGGTTTCTTGTTAATTCAAGATCTCCATCAATCACAAGTAACACAATAACGGAACCTCAATCATACATGAGTCACCACTTATTAAAACTCGAACCATCCAAGGCATAATTGTGACACACCCCCAAAAGACATGCCACGCTTCTCAATTGAATTAACTTCTCTCATTCATTCCGTTTCATAAACAATTCCAAGTTACATGCCTAATTCTTACTCGTACTTGGAAGGATAACCTTCGAATTTCCTTCTCTGGATAAAACACAACTGCACACAACTGGTACTACTCCCACAGTCTAAATCCAAAACCATGAACTCACGGAAGATAACAAATACTAAACTCTGACCAACCGCTCATACCTTACTAACACCATAATTAAAATACCAAAGTATTCCTTGTGAGATAAAAACTTTGTGAGCATTCTCTAACTTCGTCTTCAAGCCCTCAATAGTAATGATAACAATACATTTAAGACTTTCTCACACTCAACACGATTCATAAGATTACTTCCCCATAAGTCAACTCTCTTGTCGTCTGAACAACTGGTCAACTACGCAACACTTTTCCACAAGTTCCAATTTTCAAAACACAATTCTGTCTTTCATTTACTTGTAATCTCGCTTTCCATTCACACAATACTCTCTACTCGGAGCAACATAAGGTAACAAAACGTAGATGATGGTTCCCAAGGGATTTCACAATTTACACACATGTTAATCGATTACCCGTCCGAGGTTAATCAGTTAACTTCTTAAAGTTCAGCGTAAAATACCATCCTTGCAGCAGTATTAACCACTGCAGAATAAAAAAAACAAATTCTTCTTAATTCAAAACCATCCCTACTCAAACAATCAATCCGATTTGTTCTATCTTGGAATATCATTCTCAACTCGCGGCTTCTTAACTTATATTACATTCACCAACCATGATCAACTCAATTTAAAACCGACAAAGTCGACGACACACTCCAACTAAGTGACAAGGAAAAATTCCAAACTCTGACGCGGTCACACTACAAAACTTCAGCGGGATAGTTTATTTTTTCTGCTCAAACAACTACACTAGCGGAAAGCCAATAACGACGACATCTTAGGGTTTTAGCCACACTCATACTTGACTCGTCCATAAGCAAAACCCAACACACAACCATTATACGATACCACAAAAGCGATGGACATCGCATATCAAGCATACTACCTTGTTCTCTCACTTGAATTTCCCTAGAGAGAATTAATACAACAATGTTCTTAGTCCAACAAAAGGTAGATTCCAAATGTTTCGATTCTTCATAAATACAGAAGTTTCTCTATACTTGAAAATAAATCGGGGCAATGCATCCTCTTGAAGAACCTTTCCATCACATCGCATATTCGTCCAAAATACGTTTTATTGTCATTTCCTCATAACATACCGTTAATACCGTTTTCCACACCGCGTTTACTCCGCTCTCCATTGTAATCCTCTTAGGTCCAAATATAAAACCACCATACTAAAATATTTCCTTGAGTCCAAGATATTTACTCTGATTCATAATACAAACTCTTTCGGTCCGTATCACTACACTTTCTATTACCAAATAAAGTTAAAACTTCTTCCGACACAATACCTTATAATGTTCCTCGGGTAATTTAACAAATTCTAATTTAGTCTCTTACCGAAAACAAAAAATCCCGATGTAATTATCTCGAACTTAATCTCTCTACATAACTGAATATACGCAATTCATCACCCACTCTTCGTCCGACACATACTTGATTTATTTGAAGCATATAAACGCATCCTTGCAGTCCTTCACACACTTCTCTACTACTTTAGGTTTCCATAAAAGCCGAACGTCCTTAACTCTCAATTTTTAACCAGTCAGAAGATATTGTTCCGAACATATTCCTTAAGGTACTCTCGTCCATTCAAGATACCATAGAGACCTTAGAACTGAGGCACCAATACTTATCTCACTTTCGGACCTTACGTCACACATTCCACAAAACAACTTTTCTTTTCCATGGAATAAGATTACTTGAAATCCTTATCCATACTAGTGGTCAATCCAACTCCACTAGTGATTTTACATGTTCCTTGATACCTTGACCAATCGTCCGATAGAGATCCTTAACTTTCAGACTCCGTCCTTCCAAAGGATTGCTCGAATAACACATCACTCCTTAATTCCATGTTATGCAAGGCACAACTTCTACTAAAACCTCAGTGAGCTAACCAAAACACCTCACTACTAACTCTTGGCTTGAGCCTTCCCTCACAGCACAAGTTCTAACAACACTTCGGAGTCCTCGTGGTCGCTCAACCATGATTCTACCTATCACATACTTAGTATTAGGTTGATCAGGCCCAACACTACATAGTATGATATTAAGAGTCATGCTGACAAGACACGCTTAAGAGGCAGAAATAGATTTACTTATGATGTTTCAAGGCTAGGTCGAGGACACGACCTGCTCTGATACTAACTGTAACGCCCTGTATAATATTTATCTAGAATAATACCATATAAGTGTTTTATTTGGTACTGACACCATCATAAGTGCATATTGGCATAATTCACATACTTGTCCATTTCTAAAACATAAATACAATATATGGCACAAGTCATGGAAACTATCAAAAAATAAAAAATCTAAGATCAATATACAATATCCTCAATTGTATACAATAGATTACACACCGAAAATACTAAAACCGAGCTTCTCTTGAAACATCCAAGCATAGCTCCACTTGTAAATCAAACCTGCAAATACCTCCTGAAAATAATCAATGATAATGGGGTGAGATACATCAAATCTCAGTGAGTTCCCTATCTTATGGATTCTCTCGGCTCTACAGGTTCTATCAATCCTAACTCAGGTCAAGGGGAAGGGAACTAGACCTTGAGTTCAAACATTTCTGACTAGAGAACACAATCGTACAATTCATCCAAACGACACACTAGTTAAGGAATCTTCTCCCCGGCCAGCCTATTCAAGGCACTACAACACAGGTCACGGATCCTTAACATAGATAACTTCTCCCCGACCAGCCCACACACGTTGCACTTCAACACGGGTCACAGTTATCTACAAATGGTACTTCTCCCCGGCTAGCCCACACAAGGAGCACTTCAACACGGGTCACGGTACCAACCACTATGTAACTTCTCCCCGGCCAGCCCACACAAGGAGCATTTTAACGCGTGTCACGGTTACTTACTTAATAAATACTTCTCCCCGGCCATCCCGCACACTGGGCTCTTCAACACGGATCACGGTATTTATTAAGGGATAGACTACAAACCGGAGGGATTAGAACCCCCCACTGACAACTACTTATCAAAGACACTCTTCTAGTATCGATGTATAAGCATTGCCCTTTAAACCTTTACCACGTCCTTGTTACATCTCTAGGATCCTAACATTTGTTTTTGGGTAAGTTTTCTCACTCTTCCTAATTCATTTTAAGCATGCATATTATTCTCTCAATTATGATCAACAACAATATTAGACAAGCATATTACAACATCAATCATAAAACACACAAGATAGCATAACATATCAAACATAATCCACATAGTAGTTCACACACATTTTCAAGGCATACAAGCCACTACTATCCTCTACCAAGCATCCTTGGTTAAATCGTGGTCTCACATACCATTTAATAGCACATCACATAAAATATCCCCTTCCGGGTTCCCTCCGATTCATTTAATCGGCTATCAAAATTAATACTTTTCACATTTATCCCGTAGGATATTTTCACAGCTTTACATCGGCTATAATTATGCCTCGATCAGATTTACGATCCAAAAGATATGGATTTTTAAACATTTTTCACAAATTCCACTTTTAAACAATTTGACATTTTTTTTACATTACACTTCTATATTTATCTTATCAATCCATAGTATATAACCATGTTTCTACCTCACTATCACATAGAGCATAAAATTAGCTTTCCAACGCTACGGACTTACGGATCAAAAGATATGCCCTTTTTAATTTTCATTTTGGCTTAAATAGTGTTTTCGTCCCTGTAAGTTAGCGTGTTTTTGGATTTCGTCCCTGTAATTTTTTTTTTGGATTTTAGTCCCTATATTTCACATTCGCGTTCGTTTTAGTCCTTAAAACCAAAATCCGCAGGAAAATCTGCAGGAAAATCCGCAGGAAACATTCGAATTTTCCTGCGGATTTTGGCTTTAGGGACTAAACAGCAAGCAAAAAGTAAGATATAGGGACTAAAACCAACAAAAAAAAATTACACGGACGATAAACAAAAACTCCCTAACTTACAGGGACGAAAACACTATTTAAGCCTTTCATTTTTCTGCCAATAGCAGTGGTAACCGGTTAGCACATATGCTGTAACCGGTTACTGGCTAGAAAATAGCCCAGAAACGTAATTTTTCAAAGGGTAACCGGTTAGCACATATGCTGTAACCGGTTACTGTCGTAACAAAACCCAAAAATCATGTTTTTCTTCATTCTAAACCATTCTAACTCATACCTAAACATATTGGGACATCAAAACAAGTATGATAGGTTCAATCCACACATAACCCGACTATATTACTCAGTTTATTTTACGTTTTATCTGTTAGAACATTGATTTTTATTAATTTCATCATTTTCTCAATATTTCTAACCTAATTTCTAAACTTAGTTCTAGAACTTAAAGTGTCTAACTAGAACCCACCTGATAATCGAAGAGGAGTTTGAAGAAGATGATGAATAATGATCCAAGCTTTCTCTCCAAGTTTCTTCCTCTTCCCTCTTCTCTTCTTTCTCTTCCCTTTCTCTTCTTTCTTCTTCTATTTTCCTTTTCTTTCTCTAACTAACAAATATATATATATATATATATATATATATATATATATATATATATATATATGTATATATAATTCAATAGAGTAAAATATCTCCAATTGATATATTATCGTCTAACACCGAACGATCAATTATTAGAGTTACCTCAAAATCCTTTCTTGAATGAAAATAATTGATCTCTTCAGAGTTCATCAGTTGCTCTATTGATCCCAATTGAAAATACTTAATGTACTTAGAGGATTCCATTAATCCAATTTACCAAAGATAGAGCACATAGATACTCATCTGATCTCATCTAATATCCAATTGAGCATTTAGATAATATGGTGTATTACACTCTCCCCCCTTAAATTGAAATTCGCCCGCGAATTTCCTCTACTCGGCAATAACCACAACTTGTATCCTGATCTTAGATTCACACTTAACTTTACTTCCGTTCAAATTTCTGACATATTCCAATTCCCACTTGACTTCACAAATCCAAATCCTTATTTTCACGACTTATCTAACGTCACATCCTTAATTATACTCTTGTTCCAATATCGAGTTAAGTTCTAACCTTGCCTTTTCCATAATTCATCTGTTATTTCTTACTAAAACACTTGGTCGCATTCTACCGGAAAGAAATATACCATTCTATACTCTTCTACTGAGTTACAAACAAAAACCGTAACACCTCAACTTGATTTGGGATAACAAACACTCATCAAATTCTCATGAGGTAATTCGGTGATTCCTTTCCCTTAAGCAATTACCGAAAATAATCCTTTCATAAATCTTTTAACATCCAAAACCACTTCATAATTAGTCAAACGAATTCTTTTATCAGTTTCACTTGATCTGATACTATACACGGTAGTCGTTAAATCCGATATTTCCTTTCTTTCGTGTCACACCCAAAAGGTAACACACTTAAAGCACGATTTCCTTATTTCCATACTTCCAAGCAATAATCCTTCTAAATTCTTATTATTCTGACATAACTCATTCATCAGTCACCTTCCACTACGCAATCCGATTTTTTTTTAACAGTGGAACACCACGAATTCTTAAACACTATCAAGTAGCTAACAATTCACGGATGAACACACTTATCCACTGGGGTCCTTACTAACCAGCGGTACAAGAAACTTACTGATGTCCTATGGTAGAACAATTTCTTTGCCAACACACAATATTATAACATCTTTCTAACACTCTCCAGACGATAAAGACACATGAGTTACACTGCTATAACCATAATGTGCATAACTCTAAATCCATTCCAAACTTGGAATAATTCATCCAAAGTAGATTAACAACTTTTGTAACACCCCATTTCTACCCATCGAATAATATAAAATCAGAGTTACAAATTTTCAACGTACATATGGAATGTCACACTTTCTACTTAAAAGCAACCACCATTATTCACCTGGAAAACAGATACATAACACATAATTTCGGATGAAGCGATAACAACCTGCTCAGTCTTTAAAATAAAACAACTGTCATTACTATGCAGCGGATTCACAAAATTTCAACTTTGATAACATACCATCTTTGTTCACATAAAACAACTTCAAACAAAAAGTCTTTAATGAAAACAACTTAAAATTCAGCAACAATAAAGGAAACATGCGTTCATCCCCCCGAGTGTTACGTATCAGAGCGATGACACCGACTTGAACTAATGAAGGTAGATAGCCTTCACTCTGGACTACCTGCAGGATGGCGTATAAACCATCACCAAACACAGAAGGGGTGAGATATCAAATAATATAATCGGGTATATGATAAACAATATATTAAATCAGATTATATAAAATCACCACTTCACAACATTACCATCAACATTAATCAACCACACAACAACAATTTTTATGCAACATGGAATGCGACTCAGAAAATGCACATGCATGTGGTACCATTGGAGCAGAACTCCCAACTTAAAAACCTGCCAATTAATAGAGGCGTCAACAAGGCATTTGCCTTCAACTTAAACTTGCCAATCCAGGCCAACTTACCGAGTATCAGCTCCAACTTGATATGCTATGTATGCAACAACAATATGAACGCAACAACAACTACAACAACATTTACAACCACATTTCAACTTTGGAACTAAGCCTACAACTTAATTCTTGCCAGAAATTAAAGGCAATGCAACAAAATCACACCTGCAACTTTATAATTAATCGCAACAATACTACTGCCATTTACGCCATAACCAATCTATGTTACAAATGTTTCCTCGAAATTATCTGGACAGTGTTACTAAAACCGGTTAATTATTCTTATACTAAAATTACTAATGTTTCTACTCTGCTTTAATATTATTAAGACTATTATGGTATTGTTGTTATACAAGTTCTGCTATTATTTCCTCACTATACTGCTAGATTATTCGTCTGACACTGTTACTGCTACTAGAATGTTACCTGCTAGTTCATGACCTTGCTGTTATTTGGTTTTCTATTAACTGAAACTAATAATGGATTATTTTCCTGCTAATTCACTAGTTCTGATATTTCTGTTAATTCACTGGTCCTAACATGTTAATTTACTACCATATTAATTTCTGCTAAACTATTACCTACAAGTGGCTCGCACCACTTCCACTCACATAGAGAGGTGGCTTGCGCCACCCCTTAACCACAAAACACAAGTGGCTTGCGCCACCATTTATTAATTCCCAGAGGTGTCTTGCGCCACCCTCAAGTGACACACAGGGGTGGCTTGCGCCACCCCCCCCTTTTTTTAATTAATCCAAACCAGTTAACTCCGAACATATACCCAAAACAACACATATAATTTCTTGCAACCTTAATTTATCTACAGAATCTATAATTTATCAGAGATAACAACCAATTACAAAAATAACAGGAATTCAGTGTATTTATCGACACAATTCACACACAATGACAATTTTATACGAACCCAAATCCCACATATTATTCCTCAATTACCCTGTTATAGAGTCAGAACTCCACCCTTACCTTGGATTGAAGGTTGCTCTAAATCTCCTATCGACCTAGCTTGGCCTCTCTTCCTCTTCTCTGTAACTTCCACGTTCTTCTCCCAAAACCAAATTTTCCTCTTTTTTCTGCAACTCCCACTTCTTACTGCTACTTCTAATTCCTCATTATTTTTTAAAAACCTAATAATATAACACTATTATTTTATTTGTCTTATTGGGCCTCATTACTACACCCCCACTACTACTTCTTCACTCACCATCTAAATAAGCCCAATAATATAATCTAGTATTATTTCTAATACTATAATTACCACTTAAGTTAGCTTAATTAATTAATTAACAACAACACAACTTAAATCAACATTTTATAATTAATTCAACTAAAACCGACATAGCAACTCAACCCAACATTTCTTACAACCAATACAAATCAAACAAATAATACGAAGATATTTAATTAAATAATTAAATAAATAACCGGGCGTTACAACTCTCCCCCACTTATAATATTTTCGTCCTCGAAAATTTACCTTGTTCAAACAGCTCGGGATAGGATTCCCACATCTTGCCCTCCAAGTCCCACGTCATACTTTCTCCGGCAGCTCCTAACAAAACTACTTTTACCAACGCAATCTCCTTGCCTCTTAGAGTCTTCATTTCACGATCCGCGATCCGTACAGGCATCGTTTCCATAGTAAGATTATCCCGTACTTGCACATCATCCATATGAATTACATGAGATGGATCTGGAACATACTTCTGGAGTTGTGACACATGAAACACATCATGTAAATTCGAAAGATTAGGCGGTAAGGCCACTCTATAAGCAACATTTCCAACTCTGTCCAAAATCTGATATGGGCCAATAAAACGAGGAGTAAGCTTCTTAGGCTTCAATGCACGCCCAACAGCTGTCACAGGTGTAACTCTCAAAAACACATGGTCACCTGCTTGAAATTCTAAATCTTTCCTTCACTTGTCATGATAACTCTTCTGCCTACTTTGGGAAGATTTCATCTTTTCTTAGATTAACTTCACCTTTTCAGTAGTCTCTCGAACAATTTCAGGTCCAAGCACTACACTTTCTCCAGATTCATGCCAACATAAAGGAGTCCTACATCTCCGACCATATAACGCTTCAAAAGGTGCCATTCCAATACTGGAATGGTAACTGTTATTATAAGTGAACTCGATCAATGGAATATAAGTATCCCATGAACCTCCCTGCTCAAGAACACAAGCTCTCAACAAATCCTCCAATGACTGAATAGTCCTCTCAGTTTGACCATCCGTCTGAGGGTGATACGCTGAACTCAACCTCAACTTAGAACCCAACGCCTCTTGCAAACTCTTCCAAAAATCAGAAGTAAACCTCAGATCCCTATCCGATACAATACACAGAGGAACACCATGCAGCTTTACAATTACGCTAGTATAAATCTTCGCCAACTTCGATCTTGGAAAACTAATGTTAATAGGAATAAAATGAGCCGACTTCGTAAGCCTATCAACAATCACCCAAATCGAATCATGTCCTCTTGAAGTATTAGGTAATCCCGTCACAAAGTCCATTAAAATGCTATCCCACTTCCATTCTGGAACTTCTAACGGTTGCATCAACCCTGCAGGCTTCTGATGTTCAACTTTCGACTTCTGGCAAGTTAAACATGCGTACACAAAACGAGCTACATCACGCTTCATCCCAGGCCACCAAAACAATTTCTTCAAGTCTTGATACATCTTTGTAGTCCCCGGATGAATACTCAATTTACTTCTATGACTTTCCTCAAGAATCGCTTTCTTCATCTCCGCATCATCAGGAATACAA
The DNA here is from genome assembly GCA_022829125.1 of Lathyrus tuberosus. Lineage (NCBI taxonomy): Eukaryota > Viridiplantae > Streptophyta > Magnoliopsida > Fabales > Fabaceae > Lathyrus > Lathyrus tuberosus. The sequence continues at coordinate 570,347 of JALAZF010000563.1, forward strand.
ATTCGATTACGGAATCTCAACACACCATGCGCATCTAACTTGAAATCATCATTCTCAGACTGATCGATCCCAACCATCGAATCTACCAGTTTCACGTCTAACTTCTGAGCTCCCTTGATACTATCCAGAAAATCATTGTTAATCTTCAGGACTCCCAACATCACACTTTGCGGTGTCACTTTGCAAACTAAGCTCATATCTCTGAACTGCTCAATTAATTCCAATTCTCTAACCATCATCGCCGACATATGCAAAGTTTTCCGACTTAGGGCATCAGCCACAACATTAGCTTTACCTGGATGATAGTTCAAACCGAAATCATAATCTTTTAATAATTCCAACCATCTTCGTTGTCTCATATTTAATTCCTTCTGATCAAATAAATACTTTAAACTCTTATGGTCACTAAACACTTCAAACCTAGAACCATAAAGATAATGCCTCCAAATCTTCAGCACAAATACAACTGCAGCAAGTTCTAAATCATGTGTAGGATAGTTCTTTTCATGAGTCCTCAACTGCCTCGACGCATAAGCAACTACCTTATCATTCTGCATAAGCACACCTCCTAAACCCATCTTAGAAGCATCACAATACACCACAAAAGGTTCTCCTGGATTAGGTAATGTCAAAACCGGAGCCGATGTCAATCTCTTCTTCAATTTCGTAAAACTTTCTTCACATTGAATGTCCCACACAAAAGCTTTACCTTTACAAGTCAACTTAGTAAACGAAAGTGCTAACTTAGAAAATCCTTCGATAAACCTTCGGTAATAACCGTCTAGTCCCAAAAAGCTTCTAATCTCAGTAGCCGACTTTGGAGTTTCCCATTGCAACACAGCATCTACTTCAGATGAATCCACAGCAATGCCACTACCTGAAATGACATTACCAAGAAAACTAACCTCCTTTAACCAAAATTCACATTTAGACAGCTTTGCATATAACTTCTTCTCTTTCAAAACTTGCAATACTAGTCTTAAGTGTTCTGCATGCTCTATTTCCGATTTAGAGTAAATCAATATATCATCGATGAACACCACCACAAACCGATCCAAATAAGTGTGAAAGATACGGTTCATGTACTCCATGAATACTCCCGGGGCATTAGTAACACCGAAAGGCATCACCGAATACTCATAATTCCATAACGCGTTCTGAAGGCCATCTTCTGGATACCTTCATCTTTCACTTTAATCTGATGATAGCCCGACCTCAAATTAATCTTGCTAAACACACGAGGACCTACCAATTGATTTATCAAGTCATCTATTCTCGGAAGCGGATACTTGTTATTAATCGTCACTTTATTTAATTGTCTATAATCAACACAGAGCCTCATACTTTCCATCTTTATTCTTTACTAACAACACTGGAGCTCCCCACGGCGATACACTTGGCCTCACAAACTTCTTTTCAAGCAAATCCTCCAATTGTTTCTTTAATTCTGACAATTCAGATGCAGACTTCCTGTATGGTGCCATAGAAACAGGTCTGGTTCCAGGTACAAGGTCAATTGCAAATTCCACTTCTCTTTCTGGAGGTACATCAGAAATTTCATCAGGAAAAACTTCAGGAAATTCACGCACCACTTGCAACTCCTCAATTACAACTCGGCTCTCAATAGATAACGACGCCATCACGGAAAAAATCTGAGCTCCTTCTTACATCAACTGCTGTAACTGCCTAAAAGACAACAAACTAGCTTCTTCCTCTTCAGGAGTAGAAATTCTCACTGACTTGTTATAACAATTGATATGAACATAGTTATATTCTAACCAGTTCATTCCCAAGATTACATCCATCCCAATTAACGGCAAACACACCAAATCAAAAATAAAGTTTCTGTCGAAGATCGTCAAAGGACACTTTAAACACACAAGAAAAGTAGTCACCGATCCCTTAGCCGGAATCTCGACGACCATTTCTCCTCTCATAGAAGACAACATAAGACCTAATCTTTCAACACATTCAGCAGCAATAAAACAATGAGTAGCACCAGTATCAATCATAGTGATTAAAGGAGTACTATTAATGAAACATGTACCTCTGATGAGTCTGTCCTCAGTAGTTGTCTGAGAACACTTTCCCACCGGTTTGTGCCTTCTTTGGTTTCTGACACTGACTACCAATGTGTCCTTCTTCACCACAGTTGAAACAAATCATCTCTTTATGCTTGCACTCAGATATTGCATGCCCAATCTTACCACAACGGAAACACCTCTTCACCTCAGCAGTACACACGTTACTCTTATGACCATGTTTCCCACATTTGAAACAAGTTATGCCAGCAGGAGCATCTCCCCCACTAGTCCTCTTACCATCAGCCACTTTCTGTTTACCTTTTCCAGCTGGAGCATCATAAGGCTTGCCACGATTCTGTTGGTGCTTGCTCTTCCTCTCATTAATGATCTTATAATGAGCATTGTTATCCTCTTCATAAATTCTGCAATTATCAATCAAATTAGAGAAGACATGAATCTTTTGATATCCAATTGCCTTCTTGATCTCTGGGCGCAACCCACTCTCAAACTTGATGCATTTTGAAAACTCAGCAGTATCCCCATTATAGTGCGGATAAAACTTAGCCAACTCAACAAACATTGCAGCATATTCAGTAACCGACATACTTCCTTGCTTCAGCTCAAGAAACTCGATTTCCTTCTTACCACGAACATCCTCTGGATAATACTTCCTCAGGAACTCCCTTCGGAACATAGCCCAAGTGATACCTTCACCTGCAGCTTCCAACCTCTGACTAGTCTCTAGCCACCAGTCATCAGCCTCGACTGCTAGCATGTGAGTCCCATATCGAACCTTCTGCGTTGGAGTGCAGTCCATCACACGGAAGATTCTCTCCATCTCTTTCAACCAATCCAGCGCTCCATCAGGATCATACTTGCCCTTGAAGGTAGGCAGATTCTCCCTCTGAAAAGTGGCCAAACTGCGAGATCCAGCTTTCTCATCAGTGTTCGGCTGATTTTGCAAAGCCTGAGCCATTGCTTCCAACGCAGCAGCAATTACAGCATCGTTCTTTCCAGCCATCTCAACTTATCACTACAACATAAAGAAAGGTTAGAACTAGTTAACAATACTCGATTGATAAACAAAGCTACGAATCGACAACGTGGCCGGACGGACCGACCTGCTCTGATACCACTAATGTAACACCCCATTTCTACCCATCGAATAATATAAAATCAGAGTTACAAATTTTCAACGTACATATGGAATGTTACACTTTCTACTTAAAAGCAACCACCATTATTCACCTGGAAAACAGATACATAACACATAATTTCGGATGAAGCGATAACAACCTGCTCAGTTTTTAAAATAAAACAACTGTCATTACTACGCAGCGGATTCACAAAAATTCAACTTTGATAACATGCGTTCATCCCCCCGAGTGTTACGTATCAGAGCGATGACACCGACTCGAACTAATGAAGGTAGATAGCCTTCACTCTGGACTACCTGCAGGATGGCATATAAACCATCACCAAACACAGAAGGGGTGAGATATCAAACAATATAATCGGGTATATGATAAACAATATATTAAATCAGATTATATAAAATCACCACTTCACAACATTACCATCAACATTAATCAACCACACAACAACAATTTTTATGCAACATGGAATGCGACTCAGAAAATGCACATGCATGTGGTACCATTGGAGCATAACTCCCAACTTAAAAACCTGCCAATTAATAGAGGCGTCAACAAGGCATAAGCCTTCAACTTAAACTTGCCAATCCAGGCCAACTTACCGAGCATCAGCTCCAACCTGATATGCTATGTATGCAACAACAATATGAACACAACAGTAACTACAACAACATTTATAACCACATTTCAACTTTGGCACTAAGCCTACAACTTAATTCTTGCCAGAAATTAAAGGCAATGCAACAAAATCACACCTGCAACTTTATAATTAACCCCAATAATACTACTGCCATTTACGCCATAACCAATCTATGTTACAAACGTTTCCTCGAAATTATCCGGACAGTGTTACTAAAACCGATTAATTATTCTTCTACTAAAATTACTAATGTTTCTACTCTGCTTTAATATTATTAAGACTATTCTGGTATTGTTGTTATACAAGTTCTGCTATTATTTCCTCACTATACTGCTAGATTATTCTTTTGACAATGTTACTGCTACTAGAATCTTACCTACTAGTTCATGACCTTGCTGTTATTTTTTTTTTCTATTAACTGAAACTAATAGTGGATTATTTTCCTGCTAATTCACTAGTTCTGATTTTCTGTTAATTCACTGGTCCTAACATGTTAATTTACTACCATATTAATTTCTGCTAAACTATTACCTACAAATGGCTCGCGCCACTTCCACTCACACAGAGAGGTGGCTTGCGCCACCCCTTAACCACAAAACACAGGTGGCTTGCGCCACCATTAACCATAAATGCAAGGTGGCTTGTGCCACCATTTATCAATTCCCAGAGGTGGCTTGCGCCACCCTCAAGTGACACACAGGGGTGGCTTGCGCCACCCCCCCCCCCCCCCCCCCCCATTTTTTTAATTAATCCAAACCAGTTAACTTCGAACACATACCCTAAACAACACATATAATTTCTAGCAACCATAATTTATCTACAGAATCTATAATTTATCATAGATAACAACCAATTATGAAAACAACAGGAATTCGGTGTATTTATCGACACAATTCACACACAATGACAATTTTATACGAACCCAAATCCCATATATTATTCATCAATTACCCTGTTATAGAGTCAGAACCCCACCCTTACCTTGGATTGAAGGTTGCTTTAAATCTCCAATCGACCTAGCTTGGCCTCTCTTCCTCTTCTCTGTAACTTCCACGTTCTTCTCCCAAAACCAAATTTTCCTCTTTTTTCTGCAACTCCCACTTCTTACTGCTACTTCTAATTCCTCATTATTTCTAAAAACCTAATAATATAACACTATTATTTTATTTGTCTTATTGGGCCTCATTACTACACCCCCACTATTACTACTTCATTCACCATCTAAATAAGCTCAATAATATAATCTAGTATTATTTCTAATACTATAATTACCACTTAAGTTTGCTTAATTAATTAATTAACAACAACACAACTTAAATCAACATTTTATAATTAATTCAACTAAAACCGACATAGCAACTCAACCCAACATTTCCGACAACCAACACAAATCAAACAAATAATACGAAGGTATTTAATTAAATAATTAATTAAATAATCGTGTGTTACAACTTTCGTTTCTAGTTACCATATTCCCTATTAATTCTTCTTACAGGTTTTCGACTTACTCAAGGTTTCTTGTTAATTCAAGATCTCCATCAATCACAAGTAACACAATAACGGAACATCAATCATATATGAGTCACCACTTATTAAAACTCGAACAATCCAAGGCACAATTGTGACACACCCTCAAAGGACATGACACGCTTCTCAATTGAATTAACTTCTCTCATTCGTTCCGTTTTATAAACGATTCCAAGTTACATGCCTAATTCTTACTCGTACTTGGAAGGATAACCTTCGAATTTCCTTCTCTGGGTAAAACACAACTGCACACAACTGGTACCACTCCCACAGTTTAAATCCAAAACCATGAACTCACAGAAAATAACAAATACTAAACTCTGACCAATCGCTCATACCTTACTAACACCATAGCAGTGGTAACCGGTTAGCACATATGCTGTAACCGGTTACTTGCTAGAAAATAGTCTGGAAACGTCATTTTTGAAAGGGTAACCGGTTAGCACATATGCTGTAACCGGTTATTGTCGTAACAGAACCCAAAAATCATGTTTTTCTTCATTCTAAACCATTATAACTCATACCTAAACATATTGGTACATCAAAACAAGTATGATAGGTTCAATCCACAGATAACCTGACTATATTACTCGGTTTATTTTATGTTTTATCCGTTAGAACATTGATTTGTATAAATTTCATCATTTTCTCACAATTTCTAACCTAAGTTCTAAACTTAGTTCTAGAACTTAAAGTGTCTAACTAGAACCCAACTGAAAATCGAAGAGGAGTTTGAAGAAGATGATGAACAATGATCCAAGCTTTCTCTCCAAGTTTCTTCCTCTTCCCTCTTCTCTTCTTTCTCTTCCCTTTCTCTTCTTTCTTCTTCTATTTTCCTTTTCTTTCTCTTTGTAATACCCCGTATTTTAATTGCTCTGGATAATATTAAGTTGTGATCAACTGAGCTCCGGAGTACTCTGAGAAGGTATCTTCAAAGATAATTAGAGTAATTGTTGAACTCAGAGTCGTTCAAATTAATATTACCTGACTCTGAGGTTTTAATTAATTGGAGCTGTAGAGACTTTTTGGACATTTAGTAGTGTTACTAATTGATGATATTTCTCTATATCATTTCATTTCCACCCTTTTTCCAAACATAGTAACATTTTGAGAAAGAGAAACTAGAGAGAAGGAAGAGGAAATAAAGGGAGAAGAAAACTTAGAGGAAGAACAAGATCACGAATCATCATCTCTTCTTCATCAACCATCTCAACATCTTCTTCATCATCTTCACCTTGTTGTTGGTGAGTTCAAGTTAGAACCCTAAGTATTGAAAATTAGGTTAGAAATTGGATAAAAATGGTGAAATTTGATTTAATCATGCTAAATGATGTTGCTATGGTTGAAATCTGAAATAGAATACATGATATGTGTGGGTTGCATGAAATATGAATGCTGATGCTTGCCATGATGTTCCCATGAGTTTTGATGGGTTCCATTGGGGTTTGACACTAGAAATAATAGGTTTTTAGGTCTCAGACTCATTGGTAATCGGTTACTCTATAGGAGGTAACCAGTTACTTGCAAGAAAAATGGTATTTTTACGCAAAATTGGACAGAGTAACCGGTTACTCTATATAAGGTAACCGGTCACCCTATTAAAGTTTTTGGTTCTGTTTTGAAAAATGATTGAGTAACCGGTTACTCTATATAAGGTAACTGGTTACCACTGTTGTATTTTGAAAAATATTTTAGAAAATTAATAACTTTCAAACCGTGTTTCCGATCGAGGAGTTCTTGGTACCGATGGAAACCTATGAGAATACTCTATATAATGGAAGTGAAAAATATCAATTTTATTGCCCGATTAAATAATCACAGGAAACCCAAAAGTGGTATAATTATGTTGAATTATCATATGTAATTCTATAATGCAAATGTAATATTCTTTGCCTATCTTATTGTTGTTAAACATGATTGTGAGAGATATGCATGCTTAAAAGATAAAAATAGGAAGAGTGAGGAAAACTTACACCAAATTATATTAGAACCTAGTAATGGGCTAGGAAAGTGATGAATAACTCAACGACAACGCTCGTGCAAAAGAGGTCGAGGCGTGTGTTTAGAACCAAAAGTGTAATGGAAAGAATGAGACACTGGTATGGAACACATGTGTGAACCTTGTGTTCTTTGTGAAAGGTGAATGTGGACTTAAGGAGAATGTGGCCTTGCGATTGTCGAGTGTAATCGCGATTGTGTGTGAGATCACGTAATTGTAACCATTTCAATTGAGTTGTAGTTTCATGAGTCTCAAGCTCCTCTAAAACGTATGCATGATTACTTGGCAGGTTTGATTCCCGCGTGTAGTACGAATGGAACCTATGGGTAGAGACTTCTGATGGTTAACAGGCCATGAGAAGTGACGGTTCACGGTTAATAGGCCGATGTTCCCGAATCCATTTCGTATGTCAAGTAAATTACAAGGATCCATGACTCAGGTCGACTTATAGACGTAGAAGCGGACGGGAGAAGGGGATGCCTTGGTACAGGTTACCGATTAGTGAGATTCTTGAGTTAACAGACTCAGGACATATCTGATAAACTTTGAGTTAACAAACTCTTGAACGTGTTTCCATACAGTGTGAGAGTGAGTACTCAAGGTCACTTCCATTCTGTCATACCCCAAATTTTGACCACTAAGATTTCCCATCATTGTGCAAATCATCACCATAATATGGGTAATCCATCATGCCTCATTAGTCTCCCCAAAGATGGGTGAGCATCCACTACAATCAAAATTAGGGTTTCAGGCCCTCTCAGAGTTCTTAGACAAAGGGCCAACCAAGGAATGACATGATCTTCAACTTGTCTAAACCTCTCAAACATCCACAAGGGATCAAGAGGACTCCCACATCAAGGATTAAGAACAAGGCTGCAACCTTCTAAGTGGATCAAGCCTCAAGATCGCCAGTGTCACCAAATTAGGGTTTTGGTCGACCAGGGCCTCCAGATGAGAATTTTCCTCTGGGCATGAGCCAATGCTTCAAAGCATAACCTAAAATGCTCCATGGAACCTCATGGACCTAATCATCAAGTCAATTTAGCCTCAGGGGATGCATTCACTAAAAATCAGGAATTAGGGTTTCTTGACCTAATTCACCCCTAAGTTGACTTTTGGGACAAATTATGAGCCAAGACCTCAAGATATTATTTGAGGGTCTCTAATAAACCACATTGATCCATTTCAACAATGGATTGGTCCAAGAAGCTTGAGCAACAAGTTTCAATTTCATCCGAACCACAATTAGGGTTTCGCGGGAAAAGTCAACTGTGCCTTTGACTTTTGACCAGGACATGCTCCCAAACCCTAGGACATGATTCAATACACCTTATAACACCTATGAAATCAATCCATCAAGTTTGATTTAGGTCAAGGACTTGATTTCATAGAGAACCGTACAGTTTGGAATTCATCTGACAAAAAGTCAACTGTGCACAAAAGTCAACTTTGACTTTTTGAGATTTTTCACAATTATGGTTTCTTAACCCTAAAATGATGTTAATGTGTGATTTGAATCAACATTCATCAAGAAAAATCAAGAAAAGTGGGATAACTTGAAAAAGGGGGGTAACCATAAAAACTTAGAAATTTTTCTAAGTTATGGAACAAAGTGGCTAGGGTACCAACTTTGGAGGATCATAACTCCTAAACCACAAGACCATTTTTCCCCATCCAAAGCTGAATTTGTAGCTCTCATGGCCATCTACAAAAGCTTCAAACACAACTCATTCCAATTCCTCATGGATTTTAAGTTATGGAATGATCAAAATCACAAAAAGTGAAAATGTCACTTTTTTCCAACACTTAGCGAAATTTTCACTAAGTCAGAATTTACCTTACTTTTTTCCAAATGTAGGGGCATTTTTCACTTGGATCCAAAAAGTATCAAAACCAATTATGATAAAATAGTTGTTGTATCATATGAGGGTTTTCCAAAATGGCCAAGAACTCCATCAAAGTCCACTTGAGCCATGAGATATGACAATGCCAATATGCCTTGCTGCAAACTGTCATGGCAAGGAAAATTTGGGAGTTTTGCTCGATTTGCTCAAATTTTGCAAAGGGGAAGCAACTCTATCCATCTGAACACCTCAAGGGGGGGCCAAGGAGGAAACGACTCTGATCCCAAGCCTCCCAAGTCTTTGGAACCAAAAGTAGCATGCCAAACCTAGAAATACCTAAAAGAGGGACAAGAATCCAATTTTAGTTTGGAGCATTTAATGGATGCACCAAGGTGGCATGGACTGAGCCATTCCCAACTGAATTTACTCAAGACTTATCCAACAACTAGGGAACCAGCAGCCTGTGCCCTAACCTCTAGTCAATGGCTAGAGGAGACTTAGATTCTCATTGCTCAACATTGGCCAAACCTCTGCTACAGTTGCCATTCACTATTGCAGCCAAAACAAACTTGCTCTACTATAAATAGAGCTCAATTGTGTTCAATTTGAGTACACCAAAGCACTACAACACTTGCTTTCCTCAAAATCTCTTTCTCTAGGAAAAAATACCTTCTTTAGCAAGGTAACTCTGAGTTTTTGAGTTAGAGAGCAATTCCACCATAATTCATAATCCAAACACATCCAATATGTCATATCTAAGCTGTCTAAACTCACAAGTGACCTGTAACACCAAAATCACAAAGTCACCTCTCAAAACCTCAAAATATGACTTTTGTGCATTTTTCAAGCCATGTCTTGATTCAGTCACTTTCCAAACTAGATAAAACCTCAAACACACTCCAAATATCATCCTTGAACTGTCCTAAATGGTTCCACACATCTGGAACACCATTTGAGAGAGTTGCTATTTTGGTCACTTTTGCCCCTTTTTCAAGAAAGAGCTCAAACTTGCTCCTGAGGTTTCCAGCTGATTCCAACCATCCTAAAAGCTTCTAAGAGATCATTTGAGGGTGTCCAAAGCATTAAATCATTTCTGGAATAAGTGGCTTGGCAGATTGCACAAAAGCTCCAAAAAGAGGTAAGCATCACAACTTGCATTCTTTGAATCATGCTTTCTTTTGATGTCCACTGATCATGCATCTCTTATACATGTTATGTGTGTTGTGTTTGCACCAATTTATCATGTAATTCATGCCTGTACCAAAAGATGGCACAGAAAATGCAAATCATGGCCTATTTCAAAACCACTATCGGGTTTTTCAATAGGAGCATGATCTGAAAAAAAAACACCACCACCATTGGATTCCTTGTGAAATTCTAGGCACGATAGACCTAAATTTTGTCCGAATCCATGGAGAAATGAGAAAGTTATGGCCTTCACATTTTCAACCAAAATCTTGCCTTGCCTTGCCTTGGGCCAGGCCAAAAACAAGGCAAGTCTTGTATATTTGTGGTTGTGTTTCAATCAACGGATGTATCACCACCCCAGTGGTAACGCGCGCGCCCTGTACACAAGAGGTATGGGGTTCGAATCCCCCTCGCCCCAGATCCCCTTTTTGCTATTTTCTCCACTTTTTATTGTTTTTCTTATTATTTTTAATGATTTGAAATATTAATAACTCCATCAATTTTAATTATTTTTTATTGGTTCTTTTTGCAAAAAATCACAAAAATATTAAAATATTTTATTCCACAAAAATTAAATTTATATTAGTTATTTAATATAATTAATATTTTTGTGAATAAATTCATTTTAATTGTTTTTAAACATTTAAAAGTGAATATTTACTTTGAAAATCAAAACCAAATGAGTTTTAATTCATCTTGTGATTAAAACCTCATTTTCTATACCATAAACAAAAATCACAAGTGGTTTATTCAAAATTATTTGGTATTTTTATCATTTTTATTTGATTTTCTTTAAATATTTACTTTTAAAAGAAAACAGATTTAGTGTTTCCTTGATTTTCACTCAAACAAAACTTTTAAACTCATTGGGCCTCTAATAGAGTGTAAGACCCAATCCTTTGTAAATACAAACCTTTTGGGCCTCAAATGTTGTATAAGTCCCGTTGTATTTCAAAAGTTCGGCGCGATCATCGCCCGTTTAAAACAAATCATCTGGGCCTCTCCTCGAGCTATAAGACCCATTCAAAATCATTGGGCCTCTAATAGAGTGTAAGACCCAACCCATTTTTGAAACCAAAACCTTTTAGGCCTCAGTGTATTGTATAAGTCCCGATATCGTTAAAAAGTTCGGAGCGATCGTCGCCTTTTAAAACAAAACCTTTTGGGCCTCTCTTTGAGCTGTAAGCCCCATAACTTGTATAGAAAAACCTTTGGGCCTCTTGAGAGAGTGTAAGACCCATCCCTTTATACAGAAAACCTTTTTGGCCTCAGTCACTTGCATAAGTCCCTCTGTACAAATTAAAAACAATAGTGCAATCACTGATAAAACCTTGGGCCTCTCCTTGAGCTGTAAGCCCCAACAATCTTTTCAAAACACTTTCTCCTTTGAGTTTAAATATAATATTGTTATCAAAGTTTTAATTGTTGAAAAAACTAACAAAACAACATGGAAGCTCTACAACCAAGTAAGTGTTTACCCACTTTCTTTATCCGCTTTCATATATATATATATAACTGTATTGTGGGGCTGCTCACTGTAAGTCTCCTTTCACAAACTTTTATATACTCATCATATACCAACTGTGTAATATTAGTATAGTTATTTAGAGTTTTCCCCGGCAACTACGTCTAGCACTAGGTAAAGCCCTGTTAGTCACTCTTAAATAAATAAAAAACTAGATCCCCCAAAGGATTAACAGACACAGTCTTCCCTCCTCTTGGGGTTAAACAATATGGAGACGTGAAAGGCAGCATTCTCAGTGAACCCTTTCTCAGACTGTCACCCTTAGAAATTGTCAAAGAGACTCTACTCCCCAAGGATGATCTTTTCTTCCTGAATGGAATCTCTTGAGTTTCCTGGCTTGATCTATTCTCGGTGAATGGCATGTCTTGAACTTCTCGGGGTTTGGGGACCCAGAGGCTTCTTAAAAGCATCCCCGCCTCCTCTTGGGCGTTGTACAAGGAACCTTCGGTTTGTTAAAAGCTTACATGCCTCTTCTTGGGCTTAGTACATGGACCCAGAGACCTCTACAGGTATAGAAATAGAACCTAGTCATCAATTTGCTAGAGCTGTCTTTCTGAGTCAAGTGTCAGACCTGTTAATGGGTTGACCTTCATCCCTTAACTTACCAGCCTTCTCTTGGGCATCGTACAAAGATCATTCACTATCTGAAAATCGATTTCTCAAAACACTCGTAGACTTGGACAGTCTCAATACCCTTTGGATTTCGCATTTCCTTAAAGAATAAGAAATAACCCTGATCCTCTAATCAGTGCCAAAGTACAACAATACCTTTAATCAGTCTCTTTATAAGAACTGATTTTCTCTTTTATCCAACATATTGGACCTGTCACTAAACTGAAATAGTCACCAGCACACTAGCCTCCTCTTGGGATTTGTACAATGATTCTCCCCAGCGGAGCTAACCTATTCACATTCTGTTGTTGAGTATAAAAGACTCTCTTGTTGAGTCAACCACTTTTAGCCTCCATCTCGGGCTTCGTACGAGATACAAAAGCACTCTCTTGTTGAGTATAAAAGACTCTCTTGTTGAGTTAAACCCCTTTTAGCCTCCATCTCGGGCTTCGTACGAGATAAAAATCACTCTCTTGTTGAGTATAAAAGACTCTCTTATTGAGTCAAACATTTTCAGCCTCCATCTCGGGCTTCGTACGAGGTACAAAGACTCTCTTGTTAAGTCAAACACCTTTAGCCTCTATCTTGGGCTTCGTACAAGACACAAACAAAATCACTCTCTTGTGGAGTCAACCCTTTTTGGCCTCTCTCTCGGGCTCCGTACGAGACACATAAAAGCACCCTCTTGTTAGGTCACTAGCCTCCTCTTAGGCTTTGTATAAGGAAACCCCGGTTAAGTCAATCAACCTTTTAGCATCAAAATTTGTGCCTCGTTCACAGTATAATAACATCAACAACTCCTTTTCCCCCATCTAACTACGAAAAGCATCAGTCTTAACCTCCCACCAATCGCCCGGGAACTATTTTAACAAAATAACCTAAGAGAGACCCACAATCTTTGTAGCATCTGTAAACCAACAGTCATCTGTTTAAACTCAGTATGCAAGCAGGGTTAATTGGAGACATCTATTTCCCTTCCTTCATCAACTTCAATAGGATAAAAAATGAATTGAGCTGTAGTACCCCAAAGCGATAGTTCTTCGCAACCACACAAAAAACTCGCGCTACAGAAAAATGGCAACTCTGTTGGGGACTTCATTGTATGATCTTGTTTCTTAGGTAGAAACCTTAAACAGTACCATAGCAGAATGGTGACCACAGTGGGAGGCATTCTTTCTTGCTTTCCCATGGGACGAAACCCTAATTTCGTGTCACAGAAATGACAGCTCTGCTGGGGAGTCATTATCTGTATAGGATCATAAGACTAGAGGTCTAGGATGATTAAGACAAATATATATACTACTTTTCCTAATTGATATCTGTGTTTATTTTTCTGCTAATGGGAATGCGTATGATGCCGCATGTGGAAAGATAGAGTATACACCTAAGATAGGTGATGGCAATGCGGGTAATCTTACTGGGAGTGAATTCCAATAAAGAGCCCCCGATCGACCATCAAACTCAGTGGAGACTCCCTTTGAAGATACATTGCCTATACGACTTCGGTTGTTGAAAGTAGTGTGGTCGACTGGGTTATCTGAGAAGCTGAGGTTTTTAGTAGACTTAAGCCATTTTGTAGTGCAGAAGCTATCGAAAATAGTTGTCATGCGACACTACTCTCATATGAGATCACTCTAGGATACATCAGCTCGCCGGCGATCCGCTTGCTATTGTTATCCCAGAGGGGTCAATGATTTTGTGGACAGGTACAAAAAATCACCAGTATAAACCTTTGGGGGGGTAGATGTAGCTAGCGAAACTGGACGCGGTTCTTAAGTGCGGTCGCTCTCTGGAGTCAGTTTACTACAGGTCGATTCATTTTTTATCCTATTAAAGCTGAGGAAGGAAGGGAAATAGATGTCTCTAATTAACCCTGCTTGCATATTGAGTTTAAACAGCGGTCTGTTAGGTTACGGATGCTATCAATGTGGGGGGCCTTTGTATTGGTTATTTGTATTTTCGCCAATACTGATTTCTCTCTGGGGTTTTGTTAGGATACTGCTTCAGATAATGATATATGGGATTTGAATTTTTGGTTTATTGTGCTCGCTAAGATTTTTCTTTCAATCTTATGCCTACGTATTCCCGTTTACCGAAACAGGGAAATTAGAGCGTTCGTAGTTCCTCCTATTCTATGGGAGGAAATGGGTGATTTTGTGTCTTGTTCAAAGCCCAAGACGTGAAGCGAAAGGTGATTTGTATCTTGTTTAAAGCTCAAGATATGAAGCTGAAGGGTCTATTTGTATCTTGTTCAAAGCCCAAGATATGAAGCTAAAGGTTTGACTTTAGAGAGAATTTGTCATCTCTAAAGAGGGGTATGTCTATGACAAATGTTTACAAAGGAGAATTACTTTAACCGGGATTTGTGAATTCGGCAATGCCATAATTTCCTCTATAAGGGATTTCCAACCTGAAGGAGAGGACTTTAACTCAGTGTAGAGCAATGCCATCTTTCCTTAGGAATTTCTCATGCTAAAAGAGGGACAGTGGCATGGATGTAGATGATCCAGAGGCTTGCCGTTTACAGCGATTAGATGAAGGGGAAAGAGTTGTTGATGTTTGTGTACTCTGAACGAGGCACAACTTTGATGCTAAAAGGTTGATTGGATCAACCAGTGGTTTTCTTATACAAAGCCTAAGAGGAGGCTAAGATGTGTCTCGTACAAAGCCCGAGAGAGAGGCTAAAAGGGGTTGACTCGACGATGGAGTCTTTTGGTATCTCGTATAAAGCCCGAGATGAAGGCTATTTGACTCAACAAGAGAGTTTTTTTGTATCTTGTACGAAGCCCGAGATGGAGGCTAAAATTAGTTTGGCTCAATAAGAACCTTTTTGTATCTCGTATAAAGCCCGAGATGGAGGCGAAAGGGTGATTGACTCAACGAGGGAGTCTTTTTGTATCTCGTACGAAGCCCGAGATGGAGGCTAAAATTTGTTTGACTCCGCTGGGGAGAATCATTGTACAAAGCCCAAGAGGAGGCTATGGTGACTGTTTCAGTTGAGTGACAGGTCCAGTATACTGATTTTGAAAGAGAAAATCAGTTCTTATATGGGCAATACTGTACTCAAGGATTTGATCCAAGGATCCGGGTTATTCCTGTTTTTTGAGGAAGTGGGAAATCCGAAGGGTATTGAGACTGTCCGAGTCTACGGGTTTTCTTCCTATTTAACGAAGGGGTCACTTGAGAATGTCTTTGAGACTCAAGGAGATTAGACTGTCCAAGTCTAGAGTTTCACCTCTTGTACTATGCTTTGAGAAACAGTAGTAGACTCTTTGAAAGGACTGTTCTATGCAGATGATTAAGTTATGTTCCTATACCTCTAGGAGGTCGTCGGGATAATTTGTACAAAGCCCAAGAGGAGGCTGGAAACTTTTAAGAAGCCGAGAGGTCCTTGTACGAAGCCCAAGAGGAGGCTATCATTCCCGGAGGAAGAGATCATTATACGAAGCCTAAGAGGAGGCTGTGAATACTTCTAAGAAGCCGTAGGGTCCTTGTACAACGCCCAAGAGGAGGCGGGGTTTCTTTTAGGAAGCCTGTGGGTCCTTGTACGATGCCCAAGAGGAGGCCGATGCTTTTAAGAAGCCCGTGGGTCCCCAAACCCCAAAAAATTCAAGGTAAGCTATTCACAAGGAATAGATCAAGTCAGGAAAGTTCGAGAATTTGGAAGAAACTCAAAGATGCCATTCACGGAGAATACATTCATCTCTGGGAGTAGAGTTTCTTGACAATTCCTAATGAGGATAGCCGAAGAGAAGAGTGTATCTGGTGATCCTATTGGGGATCTAGTTGTCTATTTCTACGAATAAACGAAACGGCGTCACCTAGTTCTAGACGTATTTGCCGGGGAAACTCGAAATATCTATACTATTATTACACAGTTGATATAAGTTTATGAAAGAAGACTTACAGTGAAACAGCCCCATAATACAGTTATATGTATATGAAAGCGGTAAATGAAAGCAATAACCACTTACTCGGTTGTAGAGCTTCTATGCTGTTTGGTTAGTTGTTCAACAAAGAAAGATTGAAAACAACAATATATTCAAAATCAAAGGAGAAAGTGCTTTGAAAAAGAAAGATTTGGGGCTTACAGCTCAAGGAGAGGTCCAGGGTTTGATCAGTGAGCGCACTATTTGAATTTGTACAGACAGACTTATACAAGTGACTGAGGCCCAAAAATTGTTTTCTGTACAAAGAGATGGGTCTTACACTCTCTCAAGAGGCCCAAAAAGTTTAAAGAAAAAGAGTGGGGCTTACACGAGGGTAGGCCCAGCTGATTTTTCGTTTAAAATGGCGATCGTGCCGAGGTTTCCTTTTAACGCAGAGGGACTTATACAATAAGTGAGGCCTAAAAAGTTTTTGGTTAAAAGGGGATTGGGTCTTACACTCTATTAGAGGCCCAAAAAGTTTTGAATGGGTCTTATAGCTCGAGGAGAGGCCCAGTTTATTTTTTAAAAAGGCGACGATCGCGCCGTTTATTTGGAAATGTACAGAGGGACTTATACAATGAGTGAGGCCCAAAAAGTTTTTTTTGTACAAAGGGGGTTGGGTCTTACATTCTATTAGAGGCCCAAAGTGTTTTGAAAATGATTTATGAGGGTTGAATTAATCCAAAAACCCTAATTTGTTTTCAAAAATTTATTTAATTGAATAAAAATTCAATTAAAATGATCAAAATTGTTTAACATATGGAAAACAAATTGTGATCTTGGATTAATGCTTCAAAAATTAAGTATTGACCTACAAAATAATTAGAAAGCATTAAAAGTTGCAAAATCAAGGTGGGAAAAATATTTTAAATGTTAAAAACAATTAAAACATTAATTCTTTGCAAAAATATCAATTATATAAAATAAATAATATTTTTGGGATTTTTTGGGAAAATAAAATATTTTAACATTTTTGTGAATTATTAAAAAATGAATCAACTCAAAATCACTAAAACTCAGAGAGAAATTAATTTTTGAATCAATTAAATAAAATCACAAAATTCAAATATTCAAACATTCAAAAAATGGCGCCAAGAACACACCAAGAACACTCGCGTGTTCTGGGTTTGCCCAGATTTGCATTTTCTCTCCAATCTCACTGAATACTTGATTATATCATGCAATCCACATACCAATCAACACGTTTTAACCTCACGATCATGTCTATGACAATTAATTTCATTTAAATTAATCATATAACAAGAAATCATGAAAAATCCTTAAGAACCCTAAATTCTGCATGAAGGCTAGGATTTTTGATACACGATTCAAACAATGCAATTAATTGAGGGGAAACATTCCATGCATGATTATGATCATGTCGCCAAATTATTGTGCAACAAAAATTGCATGGATCATAGAGTTAGAAAAGCTCATGCTTACCACTTGCAGCTGGTGATCGTGATTTGTGTTAGAGGTGTTACAGCTAGGTTCCAATGATCTGGATAGCTTCCCTAGGTTCCATGGAATGTGTACGGATGCTTGGAATGGATTGAAATGGTTTGGAGTTGAAGATGGTACCTCAACTGCAAAACTGTCAAGAACTTGAGCAATTGGCTAATGATTTTGTGAAATCAGTGTTCCAGATGTTATGTGAGTGTTTGGATCACTTCTATATGATGTATATGAGGTGTGTGTGTGATTGGTTTGGTTGGAAAAGCTCTCAAACTTAAAACCCGATAGTGACTTGCCTTAGAAGGCAAAATTGGAGTGAAAGAAGAGATTTTGAGGAAAGCATCTGTTTGATGGCTATGGTGTACTTAAACTGATCACAATTGAGCTCTATTTATAGTAGAGCAAGTTTTTTTTGCAAGGAATAGTGAATGGCAACTGCTGAGTAGGTTTGGCCAATGTTGGCAAATGAAAATCCAAGTCTCCTCTAGCCATTGACTAGAGGTTAGGGCACAGGCTGCTGGTTCCCTTGGTCTTGGATAAGTCTTGACTGAATTCAGTTGAGAATGGCTCAGTCCATGCCACCTTGATGCTTCCATTGAATGCTCCAATCCAAAATTGGAGTCTTGTCCCTATTTTGGCCATTCTAGGTTCAACATGCTATTTCTTGTTCCAAAGACTTTGGAGGCTTGGCTCAGTGATTGTCCCCTTTAGATTCAATCCTCAGAGGTGTCCAAGTGGATAGGAGCATTTGGATTTGGCTGATTTTGGCAAATCGAACAAAAGTGCAAAATCTGCCTTGCCTTGGCAGATTTCAGCAAGGCAACTTGCCAATGTCATATCTCATGACTCAAATTGAATTTGGTA
This sequence comes from Lathyrus tuberosus, assembly GCA_022829125.1. Classification (NCBI taxonomy): domain Eukaryota; kingdom Viridiplantae; phylum Streptophyta; class Magnoliopsida; order Fabales; family Fabaceae; genus Lathyrus; species Lathyrus tuberosus. Next base: position 589,108 of record JALAZF010000563.1, read on the forward strand.
ATGTTCTTGGCCATTTTGGAAAGCCCTTACATGATACAACAACTGTTTGAACATGTTTGGTTTTGATCTCTTTTGAATCCAAGTGAAAAATCACCCTACATTTGGCAAAATTAGGGTAAAATCTGACTTAGTGAAATTTTCACTAAGTGTTGGAACAAAGTGACTTTTCTTGATTTTGATCACTCCATAACTCAAAATCCATGAGGAATTTGGGCATAGGTCAGTATGAAGCTTTTGTAGAGGGTAATGAGATCTACAAATAAAGCTTTGAATGGGGAACAATGGCCTTGTGGTTTAGGAGTTATGATCCTCCAAAGTTGGCACATTAGTGTCACTTTTTCCATAACTTAGAAATTTTTCTAAGTTTTTATGGTTACCCCTTTAACAAGTTAACCCACTTTCTTTGATTTTTCTTGATGAATGATGATTCAAATCATACATTAACAACATTTTAGGGTTAAAAATCCATTTTGGTGAAAAATCTCAAAAAGTCAAAGTTGACTTTTGTGCACAGTTGACTTTTTATCAGATGAATTCCAAACTGTGCAATTCTTCATGAAATAATGTCCTTGACCTAAATCAAACTTAATGGACATGTTCCATGGGTGTCATAGGGTATATTGAATCATGTTTTAGGGTTTGGGAGCATGTCCTGGTCAAAAGTCAAAGTTACAGTTGACTTTCCTCGCGAAACCCTAATTGTGGTGCAGATGAAATTGAGACTTGTTGCTCAAACTTCTTGGATTAATCCATTGTTCCAAATGTATTAATATAATATATTGGAGACCCTCAAATCATGTCTTGAGGTCTTGGTTCATGATTTGTCCCAAAAGTCAACTTTGGGGTGAATTAGGTCAAGAAACCCTAATTCCTGATTTTTGATGTATGCATCCCCTGAGGTTAAATTGACTTGGTGCTTGGGTCCATGAGGTTCCATGGAGCATATTAGGATATGCTTTGAAGTATTGGCTCATGCCCATAGGAAAATTTCCAACTGGAGGCCCTGGTCGACCAAACCCTAATTTGGTGACACTGGCGATCTTGAGGCTTAATCCACCTAGAATGGAGCAGTCTTGTGCTTAATCCTTGAAGTGGGAGTCCTTTTGATCCTTTGTGAATGTTTGAAAGGTTATAAAAGTTGAAGATCAAGTCATTCCTTAATTGATCCTTTGTCTAAGAACTCTGAGAGGGCTTGAAACCCTAATTTTGATTGTAGTGAATGCTCAACAACCCTTGAGGTATTTGATGAGGCAAAGAGGTACATCCATATTGTGATGATGATTAACACAATGATGGGAAATCTTAGTGGTCAAAATTTGGGGTATGACAGATGCCCCTATTTACTCTTCTTGGACACGAAAGTGTGAATGGCGAAGGTATTCGGGCATTCAGGGTGCAAGAGGATTAAATATCGGAATACCCGAAATTTTGATGGCTATGACCGGCAGCTTGCGCATTCATCTTCTTTTGCTAAGCAATGATGCTTAGAAAAGGTAAACTTCCCCTCAATCCTGGTTTCTTACCAAGGAACTGGTCTAAGTTGCGGAAACAAACTTCCCCTCGATCCTGGTTTCCTACTAAGGAACTGGTCTCAGTTTCCGTTGTAAACTTCCCCTCGATCCTGGTTTCCTACCAAGGAACTGGTCTCAGTTTTCGTTGTAAACTTCCCCTCGATCCTGGTTTCCTACCAAGGAACTGGTCTCAGTTTCCGTTGTAAACTTCCCCTCGATCCTGGTTTCCTACCAAGGAACTGGTCTCAGTTTCTTTTATCAATAAACCTTATTGACAAGGGACGCTATTCGTAGCGATTTTCCTCAAACTTCTCGCCGAATTTTCCTGGGGAGATGCCATTTGATAGAAAAATCTTGATGTCAGACTTGCTGGGGAACCCAATCGTCTGAGTTGTAGAGTTGCACAAACTTCTCGGTTGGAGATGCCATTTGTTGGCTCTATCTGAGGAAAGCGAGTCTCTTGAGAGGATGCTTCTGCGTGGGATCTTACATCATACTTTTCTCAGGATCTTCTCGGAGAAATGCCATATGATGGGGTCCAACTTTGAGGTGCCGATGACCTTTTCATCAGCGATCTTTTCGGAGCAAAACTGGCATGCTGCCGAATCTCTGATTACGAGGCTTTCTCTGTGGAATATCCTTAATTCGGGAAAGCAAGGATATCATCTTCAATGGCGAAGAGTGATGCTGACTGAAGGTTCCTCTGGTTTTTCAGAGGTTCAAGTTATCAAAGTGGTCAAGGGCCAATTTCAATCCAGAAATAAACTGGAGGTGAGATTGTTCAGACACAGTATTTCCTGACGAGGAAAGAACTGGGAACTCGATTGAGAGAACTCCTATCACTAAGGGACAAGACCGACTAGAGTGATGGGGATGCAATATGAAATGTGAATGCAAATCAATAATGCATGATGTATGTATGTATATGCTGACAAAACTGACGCGACACACAAACTAAAAGATGAACATGACTGGATACCCAGCCATCGCGGGGCGAAGAAGTACCGCTGGTTCAAGATAGCAATTCCACCTTGCTTAGGAGAGATAGTCCCTGTTGGGAGCTATGTTGGTCGGGCTTAGGAGATGAGAACTCGGCCGAGGCGTGCCAGACGAAACAAGGTCTCTGACATAGTTGATCCCTTCATTCAGGCGTACTGGGTTAGAAGGAGTACTTTGATTCTGCACTTTGAGGTTCGATTACTTCTGGAGAAGCGACCGATGTTCTTCTGATGTTCAACAGTCAAAAGAAATTTCCGTTTTTATTAAAAAGCAGAAAAAGTTTTAACAAGTAAATTCATTTTTGTTTTATTTCAAGAATCGTTAATCATGTTAACAACGTCGTTCTGTAAAGCTAAAACAAATAAGAATTACAAACAAAAGCACAAAGGCTCAAATTTTATTGATAAGATGGAGATCAACCAAACGCGTGATTCCAAAGAGTATATACAAAGTTAGAAAATGGTAATTTACAGGGAAAAGGGCTACGTTGAAACATAACGACCACTATCCTTCTACCAACTTTGAATTCGAGACATCCTGAGCTTCTGTCGAAGATGACCATGACTGGAGTTTTCTGACAGATGATGTAAATGCTGCTGAGGGACTTGCCTCTGTTGAACATAGTTACTTGCCATTATCCCTAATTTTTTCCTGGATCGTACTGTGATGTTTCCAATCCACCGGGATGATTCGTTTTTTTTTATTTTGTCTCTAACTTTTACCTGGATCGCCCTTTTGGGTTTTCAATCCACCGAGACGTTTTTTTTTTAGTTTAGGCGAAGTATTTCTTGACTACATCAACATTTTTGGGGTAGGCAAATTCTTTTCCGTCCATGGCTGCAAGTCTCAAGGCGCCGCTTGAGAAAGCTTTCATGACCACATAAGGGCCATCATAATTTGGGGTCCATTTGCCCCGAGAGTCAGTGAGAAATGATTATATCTTCTTGAGCACGAGGTCTCCTTTTCTGAAGACACGAGGTCGGACCTTTTTGTCAAACGCCCTCTTCATTCTCTGTTGATACAATTAACCATGGCATAGTGCCGTTATTCTCTTTTCTTCGATCAGATTCAGTTCATCGTGTCGGCTTTGACACCATTCAGCTTCGGTGAGCTTAGCTTCCATCAATACCCGGATTGACGGGATCTCTACTTCTATGGGAAGTACTGCTTCCATGCCATATACTAGAGAGAAAGGGGTTGCCCCTGTTGAAGTGCGGACAGATGTGTGATAACCGTGAAGAGCAAAGGGTAGCATCTCGTGCCAGTCTTTGTAGGCTACAACCATCTTTTGAACGATCTTCTTGATGTTCTTATTGGTCGCTTCTACCGCTCCGTTCATCTTGGGTCGGTAGGGAGATGAGTTATGGTGTTCAATCTTGAACTCTACGCACAACTCTTTCATCATCTTATTGTTCAAGTTAGATCCATTATCAATAATGATCTGGCTCGGAACACCATAACGGCAGATGATATTGTTTTTGATAAAGCGGACCACCACTTGTCGGGTTACATTGGCGAATGACGCTGCTTCGACCCACTTGGTGAAATAGTCAATGGCTACTAGGATGAACCGATGTCCGTTTGAAGCCTTGGGCTCAACCATGCCAATCATGTCGATACCCCATATCGAGAATGGCCATGGGGAAGAGAGAACTTTGAGATGTGATGGCGGTGCATGAATTTTGTCAGAGTATATCTGACACTTGTGACACCTCCTCATGTACTTGTAGCAGTCGGATTCCATTGTCAACCAATAGTACCCTGCTCTTAGAATTTTTCTCGCCATTGTGTGTCCGTTGGCATGAGTGCCAAAGGATCCTTCGTGAATTTCTTTCATCAGCATGTCTGCTTCTGGTCTGTCTATGCATCGGAGCAAGACCATGTCAAAATTTCTTTTATAGAGAGTGCCAATGCTCAGGGAGAAGTTTCCAGCCAATCTTCTGAGGGTTTTCCTGTCTTTTCTGAGTGCCCCAGATGGGTACTCTTGTTTCTGAAGGAAGCATTTGATATCGTGATACCAAGGTTTGTCGTCTATGACTGCTTTCATCGTGAAGATGTAAGCGGGTCGTTCAAGGCGCATTATGTCGATCTTAGGTATGTCGTTCCATTGACCTACACTAATCATGGAAGAGAGAGTGGCTAATGCATCAGCCATGTCTCATCACGAGGAATGTGATGAAACTCAACTCTGTTGAAGAAGGGTATCAACCTTCTCGCATAATCTTTGTAAGGAATTAATCCTGATTGGTATGTGTTCCAATCTCCTTTTGTCTGATTGATAACCAAGGCTGAGTCTCCATATACGTCCAAGTTTTTGATCCTTAAATCAATTGCTTCCCCGAGACCCATAATACAAGCTTCGTATTCAGCCTCGTTGTTCATACATTTGAACGTAAGTCTGGCGGTGAAAGGAATGCGGGTACCCTGAGGTGTTATGATGATTGCCCCAATTCTGTTTCCGTAATGATTAACTGCTCCGTCAAAGATAAGTCCCCATTGGGAACCTGGTTCTGGCCCTTTATTGGGTAGCGGTTCGTCGCAGTCCTTCATTTTTAGATACATGACATCTTCGTCTGGGAAGTCAAACCCGATTGATTCTTGATTATCAATCGGTTGATGAGCCAAATGATCAGCTAAAATACTTCCCTTAACGGCTTTCTGAGCGTGGTACTCTATGTCATATTCTGATAACAGCATCTGCCAGCGGACAATTCTTCCCGTGAGAGCAGGCTTTTCGAAAACGTACTTGATTGGATCCATTTTGGAGACCAACCAAGTAGTATGACGAATCATGTATTGGCGAAGACGTTTGGCTGCCCAAGCCAAAGCGCAACAAGTTTTCTCAAGCATCGTGTACCGAGTTTCGCAGTCGGTGAATTTCTTGCTCAAATAGTAAATGGCAGACTCTTTCCGTTTAGTTTCGTCTTGTTGGCCAAGTACACATCCCATTGAGTCCTCTAGAACTGTGAGGTAAATGATCAGTGGTCTTCCTTCCACTGGCGGTGATAGAATCGGAGGATTCAACAGATATTCCTTGATACTGTCGAAGGCAGTTTGGAAATCTTTTGACCAAACGCAATCCTGGTTCTTTTTGAGTAATTTGAAGATCGGAGCGCATGTCGCGGTCATAAGGAATATGAATCTGGAGATGTAGTTCAAACGTCCCAGGAATCCTTTGACTTGTTTTTCAGTTTTCGAAGAAGGCATTTCTTGAATGTCCTTGACCTTGTCAGGATCAACCTCAATTCCTTTCTGGCTGACGATGAACCCTAAGAGTTTCCCTGAACGGACACCGAAGGTGCACTTGTTAGGATTCAAGTGGAGCTTGTATTTTCTCAACTGCTCGAATAGCTTTGACAGGTGAGTCACATGCTCCTCCTCTGTCTTAGATTTTGCAATCATATCATCGACATATACCTCGATTTCTTTGTGTATCATGTCATGAAACAGATTAGTCATGGCCCTTTGATAGGTTGCCCCGACGTTCTTCAAACCGAATGGCATTACCTTGTAACAAAAGGTACCCCATGGGGTAATGAACAAAGTTTTCTCCATGTCTTTTGGCGCCATTTTAATCTGGTTATAGCCCGAGAATCCATCCATGAAGGAAAAAACTTTGAACTTTGTTGTACTGTCAACCAGCATGTCAATGTGTGGTAAAGGAAAGTCGTCCTTTGGATTTGCCTTATTTAGATCCCTGTAGTCGACACACATTCTAACCTTTCCGTCCTTTTTGGGAACGGGTACGATGTTGGCTAACCATTGAGGATATTCAGATGTGGCGAGGAAACCCGCGTCAATCTGTTTCTGTACCTCCTCTTTGATTTTGATGGCCATGTCCGGGTGAGTGCGTCTCAACCTTTGCTTTACTGGCGGACATTCCAATCTTAACGGTAAATGATGTTCCACGATGCTGGTATCCAACGCTGGCATATCCTGATAGGACCAAGCGAATACATCGGGAAATTCTCGGAGAAGCTTTATCAAACCCTCTCTGGCAGTTGGACCGAGCAGTGCCCCAATCCTGATTTCTTTTCTCTCTTTTTCTAAACCAAAGTTTACCATTTCCAACGGCTCTTTGTGAGGTTCAATGGATCTTTCCTCCTGTCTGAGTAATCGGGAGATCTCTTTTGGAATTTCGTCGCCATCTTCTTCTTAAGCCCCAAATACCGGGAACTCAAAGTTGGGAGAAGACATCGGATCTTATGTTTTAACGGGGTTTAAAACAAGCAATCTGCATGACGGTATGATTCATGTTTAGAAGAGATAGAGAAAAATGCAAGTGTGTGCAGTGTTTTATTTTTATTACTGCTTGTTTTTATTATTGAATTGTTTTTTAGGATTACAATTTTCTGAAAAAGCAAAAAGAGAAAACAGAGATTGATGCGGAAATTACAGAACGACATTATTTTATTAATGAACAAGTTGATTCTTGAAACTACAGCCCTATAAAACAAAACTCTGTCGCTTTGGGTAAAGCGAAGAGGGATATTTACAGAAAGCGAGCCCTATCAAAACATTCATTCCACCTGGGCATGGTGAAGGGTTAAAGATGGCAATTACTTTGACTCGTAAACGACCTTCGGAACATCGACAGCAACCCATTGGCAGAGAACTCCTCGGTGAATCACAAAGTCTGGTACCTTCCTTGATTCGTCTTCAGAAATAACGCTGATTTCTGGTGTAGTAGGATCATTGGAATCTGTCTCCCAGGCAGAGTTGTCGTAGGAGAATTCCTCTGTTGTATTTTGCAGAGTATTTGTGCTCTCAGGTACATCTTCCCATCCAGTTGGCTGGATGTCTTCGAGCCTGATACGAGAGCTTTCGGGAGCGGTGTACTTGACCATATAGTCGTATTTTCCACTTGGTTCTCCCAGAGTGTCCCAAACTTCTTTGGAACTGGAGGAGTCATCTCTCTCGATGACGCTGACCTCAGGAAAAGCATAGTTGATGAACTCAAGTCCTGCAAACGTTACGAATTCATCTTCATGTTGAGTAGCTTCAGGATGACCCGAGTGTTGATCCCATGACATGGTGGGGACACAAGTATTATGTTCAATGATGCTCAGCTGAGTTTCATTACTCGGCTGGCTTTCTGGCCCCAAGTCTCCTGGGTAAGGTTGCCACATTGGCAGACCATCCATCGGGCCAAAGTAATTGTGGTCAAAGTTGTCTTTCATCAGAGTGTCTTCCTCTAACGAATTTGGTGGAGCACGACACCCTTCCGGATCACAATCTCCATATATCATTTCGACGTCTGACCTTGGTATAAATCTTGGACTCTGTGCGGGATAGCAAAATGGTATAGGCACCTCTTCCTGAGACATATAATCGTCCTCATTAAGGTAGGACTTACATTCCATATCTGGGCCAGAGGGGTCCTCCTCATTGATAGTGTGTACTTCCTGACACACTGGGTGAAGGAAACCTCCACTGTGGAAGAAGTGTTGAAGGGGATGAAGACTTTCATCGTTGGCAGCTGTCTGGGTACATGTTGCAGAAAAACCAAGACCCTTCTTTGTTTTATTGTCAATAGGGATGACAAGCTGTCCCCATCCGGTTGTATTGGTACTCTCGACCGCTTTGATAACATCATTGTATGAAGAAATGGAAGTTCCTTCTTTGAACTGATTGTTCTTGCTCACCGACAGTGCTTGGAACTGAGTTCCAATAACCTCCTCGGGTTTTATACCAGTAGATGATGACAAGTTACTCACAAGCAAGGCTTGTTCCCCACAAACCGTGACAAGTTGATTGTTCTTGATGAACTTTAGCTTTTGGTGGAGGGTTGAAGTAACCGCTCCAGCCTGGTGTATCCATGGTCTTCCTAATAAACAACTGTACGTTTCCCGGATGTCCATGACCTGGAAAGTGACTTGGAAAGTATGAGGACCGATAGTTATGGGAAGATCAACTTCGTCGATAACCATTTTTTTGGATCCGTCGAATGCTTTGACGACGACCTCGCTGATTCTCATCGGAGGACCTTTGAATGATAATTGCATCAAAGTGGACTTCGGCATAACATTCAGGGCTGACCCTGTGTCTACCAGTACGCTGGCTAAAGCATCGTCCTGGCAGTTGACTGTGATATTGAGCGCCATGTTATGACGGCGACCCTCTTCAGGTAATTCCTCATCACTAAATCCCAAATTGTTGCAGGAAGTGATGTTAGAGACAATGTTATCGAACTGTCTGATTGTTACATCCTGTTCCACAAAGGCTTGCTCCAAGACTTTCTGTTGAGTCTCCCTATGCGCTTCTGAACTGAGTAATAGTGATAACACAGAGATCTTTGAAGGAGTTTGTAACAGCTGATCAACAATGTTATATTCACTCCTTTGGATAATCTTCAGCATCTCATCATTTTTCGAAAGGTCGGGATTACTGGATTGACCGACTGAGAGATCAGGAGCTTCCGTCTGAAGTTCTTTTTCTTTGTTGGATTCCTCAACCCCTCGGTTGAAGATTCTACCACTCCGTGTTACATGACCGATGTCTGCAATATTCACGACGGAGGGTAATGGAATTTCCTTTCCATTTTCAATGGTTGTTGCACCGTACTTGTAAGGGATAGCCTTAGTTGATTCGTACGATAGTGATCCTGGTAGATAGATGACTACGGGAGCCTTCTGGTTTTTCTGACCATCGTAAGTAATCTTGATTCGTTCCCGGTTAGGAACTTTAGATTCGTCAAGTAGAGGGATAATGGCAAAAACATCCCTGGTCCTGTGATGACCAGAGATTGTGACAACATCCTCAACTTGATCGGCAAGGTAGTTCGGTGTCCAGTCGATGGGTCCAGAACCCGGATATGGGCGGATCTCTCCACGGTCCACCTGCCCCTGGAGAGCCGCTCGCACAAGGTAACACCCTTGGTTACTTTCCGAACAGACGCTACAACATTCATAATTGTGTGGTGGCACCTAGCCACGCCCACTCTGAATACAATGTAACCTCACTAGGTTAGCTTCCATTGATCGGACATCCTGCCTCTGACACCGAGTAGGATTCCTGTTACTGATACTAATTTGCTGAGTATCTTCATCCATATAGATTGGCATCCACCAGTGATTTAACAAGTGCTGAAGTACCTCCTGGACAAGGGTACAGCCTCGATCATTTTCGTAACCCGCTTTACAGCTGTGATAATTATGTGATACCATCCAAGTCGGACCTGCTCAGCATGCAACTCTACTAAGTTGGTATTCATCACGCGAATATCAAAGATCTAAACCATGTTGATCTGATAAGGGTTCCTATCATGGTAGTCTTGGATCCATCCAAGATCCATCTGACGCTGGAGGGCTTCTTGTATAAAAGAGCAACCCTGTTTGTTTACTGAGCAAGTCAGACAAGAACTGTAATCGTGCCGCGGCAGATTATGATACTGGCTTTGCCTTGAGTGCATTGCCACCAAGTTGACATTCATTACACGGATATCGTGGTTCTGAATGATGTTAGAATTCGTGTAGACCATGTTAACTCCACGAACTCGGTGCTCTTGGATCCATCTGAGATCCATTTGTTCCTGTAGAGCTGTTTGCACCACAGAACATCCCTGGTTGTCTTTAGAGCAGATATCACACTGATGATAGTCATGAGGTGGCACATGGCCATATCCATTCTGTCTACAATGCATCTTGACCAGATTGGTTTTCAACAAGAGTACATCATGAATTTGATAGACATTGTTAAATTCTTTCTCAATCAGGTTGACAGCAGCTTTCTCATGCTGAGGCAACAGGTTCGTGAGAACATTGGGATTCGTATCTTTGAAAGATAAGAGCCCGCTCCTAACAAGCTTTTGAACGTCGGATTTGAAATTGAGACAGTTCTCAATGTTATGCCCTGATCCTCCTTGATGATAAGGGCATGTCTGATCCACCTTAAACCAAAAAGGCAGATTTTCCGGTACTGTAAGAGGAGACTTAGTCTGAATGTGCCCCTTAGCCAGTAGTAACGGAAATAGTTATGCGTACAACATGGGTATAGGATCACACCCTAGTGGCCGCGTTGTACGGTTGTTGTTATATGGAGGACGAGCCTGCTGAAAAGGCTGTTATGTCCTTTGCTGATCAGGTTGGCTTTGCGCAACCTGAGGTTGATACGTAGGCGCGGTGCTGATAGCAGGAGTTACAGCTGCTACTGGTTGATATCGACGCCTTTGCTTTCAGAGAGAGATATTCCCAATATCTTGGTCTTTTTTCTTAGGGAGAGAACTAACATATTTTTTAGTACCGCTCGTCGATCCAGTGTCTTTTACCAAACGTCATTCTCGGACGGCTTCCTCAAGACGTACGCCCATGCCCACCATCTCGGTGAAATCACTGGGTGCACTGGCAACCATTCGGTCATAGTAAAATGAGCTTAAGGTTTTTAAGAAGATCTTTGTCATCTCTTATTCCTCAAGAGGCGGACAAATTTGAGCGGCAATTTCATGCCATCTTTGAGCATACTCCTTAAAGGTTTCCTTGTCCTTTTGCGACATCGATCTGAGTTGATCTATGTCGAGTGCCATGTCCAAATTGTATTTGTATTGTTGGACGAAGGCAGTGCCAAGATCTCTGAAAGTGTTGATCGTGGCATGGTTTAAACCCATGTACCATTTGAGTGCGGCACCGGTTAAACTATATTAGAAGTAGTAAATCAGTAGGTCCTGATTCTTCGTCTGAGCTGACATCCGCCGAGCGTACATCACTAGATGGCTTTGAGGGCAAGAGTTACCCTTGTACTTTTCAAAGTCGGGCACTTGGAACTTGTGCGGGACTTTCACATTGGGGACCAGACAAAGGCCTGCGGCGTCCTTTCCAAATAAATCCTAACCGCGAATGGCTTGTAGTTCCTTCTGCATTTCCAGGAACTGCTCCTGGAATTCATCCATTCTATCTAACATAGTTTCCTTTTTACCAGAAGGTATTGGTGGAACCTGTCCTTCCGGGACAGCGTGCACCACGGGGGGTGGTACCGTGACTACGGTAGCGAATCTTGGAACTTCCCGAAGTTGGTAACCTTCAAGAGTCTTCAGTATGCCCCTGGCATCTTCGCTTTCCCGAAGTTTGTAACCTTCAGGCCCAGCGGATTCTGTTGTGATTCCCTGATCTTCAGCGATCAGCGGAATATATCCTTCCGGGATATAGTTAACAGGCATGCCCCAGGGACGATCTTTTGGCATTTGGTACCTAGGATCATACTTCTCCACTATGGACGCCGAGGTGATCTCTGAGATCACAGTTATTTGTAGCTGAGCTTCTGCCATGGCTTGCATGTCGTTACGAAGCTTTCTCATATCCTCTCTCAGAGCATCGATCTCTTCTTTCAACTCTCTATTTTCTTCCTCAAGATCATCCATCTTTTTCTGACGATTGGCCCGAGTATTATACGAATGAGACAATTTGACTCTAGAAACGAGACACAAACGTGATATTCGTAAGGAAGAAGAATACGTGATGTGAGAATGATGAATGCAATGATTATATTAATTACTTTTTTGGTTTATTCAAAATAAACTTTAACAATTAGATTGCAGATATCAAACAGTGGAGAAACCCCTTTTATTGAAATTCAAATGGTTACAGAAATGGAAATACAGTAGATTACAAGGTGCGGAAACAGAAACCTAAGCTAATGGGTCCCGAGTCCTCTCTGAAGAGAAATCGGGTGCTGACTCTGGTACTTTCCTTTTCTTTGACCAGGACTCTTGGGCTGTTGTCGGGTTGTCATTCCTTTGCCAGGTGAAAGGAGCGAGCAAATTCCTTTGGTCATCTTGATTCTCTACAGCATGTTGCTCTAAAATTTCAATTAGAGCATCTTTTTCTTTTAGTAATTGTTGTATTTTGATGCACTCTACGTCGAGGGCGTGGTACTTGTTCTTCCAAGACCTTCTCTCCTTTTGAACATTGTTGAGAGTAACCCGAATCTTTTCCATTTCCGTCATGAAGTACATGACAGATTCCCTCGGCGGAAGAATTCCGTAACGAGGATAAGGCATTTTTAGCTTGAGAGCTCTAGTTTGTACCCAATGGAGATAAGGCTCCACCGAGACACAGTCCGGTTTTCCTAGAGACTCTCGTCCTTTCTTATGAACGTGTTTCCAAGCGTGCACTATTTCCATCTTTAGTGCTCTGTCACTTTCTCCTTCCTTGAAGAAAAGACCTTCCAGATGAACACTTCGTGGGACGTGTCTCATCGGGTATCCAAATTGACGATGAACGAGAACTGGATGGTAATTAATTCCTCCCTTAGTTCCTATAAGGGGTACGTTGGGGAAGTTTCCACAACGATCAATGATTCTGATTCCATCATAGATCCTATTACACCAATCTATATCAGAGTTGGTGAGGGACATGATCTTCTGCGACCAACGTAAGACACTCTTGCAATCCCAAAAAGCAGCAGACTTGGGCAAGTGGGAGATAAACCATTTGTAAAGCAAAGGTACACAACATGTGATCTCCCCTCCGCTGTACAAATTTCCCAAGTGTACAGAATGATACGCATCTGCGAGCAAAGTCGGCACAGGGTTTCCAATGAGAAAAACCTTAATGGAGTTGATATCGACGAAGTTATTGATGTTGGGAAACAAAAATAACCCGTAGGTGAGCAAGACAAAGACGCTTTCAAAAGCTGTCATGTTTCCTATACTGGCAAAATACAGGGCTTTCTTTGTCAAGAACTGGGCTGGCAAACCTTGGATGCCACCCTTAGGGGTCATGTGAGTCCTGACCTCAGATTCGTCTAAATGAATTGCTCTTGCAATGGTCTGATTCTTTGGAATTTCTTCCAGTCCAGAAAATGGAGCTCGATCTGTAATGTGTAGATCAATCAGATGAGTATACTCCTCCAGCGTTGGTGCGAGCTGGTAATCTGGGAATGTTTAACAGTGATAAACCGGATCGTAAACCTGAATGAGCGCATCCATGATTCCCTCAATCAGATGGACTCTTAACAGTGGCAGCAGACCTCCGTGTTTGGCTCTGAAAGCCTCTTGGTTTGTGATCATCCCCGCTAACCTTCTCAAATCCTCTAGCTTTGGAACCTTGAAGGTATACCTATGGATTCTCCTTCTACCGAAATCCATTAGCGCAATCCTTTTCTCTGATATTTGCAATCTCAGTCTTAGTTTATTTTGAAAAACAGAGAGACTAGAAGAGAAATTTTTCCTTGTTTTAATGTTTTTTAAATGAATGCATGAATGCAGCATACAAAAACATAGAAAAAACATGGGGTTAAAGGGTCGTTGTCATGAAGTCGAGGCTCTACCCATCCCCAAAGGTTTATACCAGGGTCATTTTTGTACCTGTACTCATTATCATCAGCTCCTCCCAGGAAAGCAAAACAACAAGCGGATCGCCAGTGGGTTGTAGAGCAATCTTAGAGTAAGTGCCATTCACCGAGAATAGATCACCAGCCTCAAATGAGGGTAGTATCGCGTGACAACTATTTCTGATAGTTTCCACACTACAAAAGGGTTTGGCTCCTCAGCTTCTCAGACATCACAATCGGCCCATTGTCTAGGTGAGAGAATGGGTTGCATTGGCCAGCCTCCACTGAGGTTGATGGTCGACCTCGTCGCCATCACTTATCTTAAGTGTATACTCAATCTTTCCACATGCGGCATCACACGCATTCCCATTAGCAGAAAAATAAACACGTATAGCAATTAGGAAAAGTAGTATATATATTTGTCCTAAACATCCTAGACCTTTAAAGCTATGAATCCTAAGTTCCTGATAGAAAATGGGTTCCCCGGCGGAAGCCCCAATCTGTGATATTCACACAAGTGAAGAGAAAAAAGGTTAGAAGAACCCCACGGTGGGCGCCACTTTTCTGTGGTGGCCACCACCATGAAAAAGAATTGTCCAAGGTTTTTACCTTAAATTGAAAGAAAGTCAGTGAAGGGCCCCACGGTGGGCGGCACTTTTCTGTAGCGAGCAAAACTGGACGCGGTTCTTAAGCGCGGTCACTCTCTGGAGTCAGTTTACTACAGGTCGATTCATTTTTTATCCTATTAAAGTTCAGGAAGGAAGGGAAATAGATGTCTCCAATTAACCCTGCTTGCATACTGAGTTTAAACAGCGGTCTGTTAGGTTACGGATGCTATCAATGTGGGGGGGCCTTTGTAACGCCCCAATTTTGTGTGAGTTTTATTTAATCGAGTCGTTTGATTATTTTATTATTATTTTATTTTATTTTCGACTTTTATTTGAAAATATGTTATTTTTCAATGTTGTGATATTTTATCGGGTTTTGGGAACGTTTGCGAGATATTTGAGTGTGGGGGTATTTTGGTCATTTCATGATATTTTGTTGAGTTAGTAAGAATAGAATTAGAAAGAGAGAAAATAAGAGAGAAAGAAAAGGAGAAGAAAGAAAAAGAGGAGAAAAGAGAAGAAGAAGAGAAATAGTGAGAATAACTTGGAAATTCAAAGAAATCAACTTCTAGAATCGATTTAATCGGGTAAGGGTACGAAACTCAATTATTGTATGCTTGTATATGATTATGTATGTGTATTTGTGGTTGATATTGGATTGAATTGGAAAAATTTAGTAAAACCCATATTATGAAAAATTGATTAGAAATCGATTAAATGTGTTGGAAATCATGTTTTTAGTGTTCATTATTGTTAGTACATGATAGATACATGTTGTTTTGCATTGTATTGGTAATTTTCGGGGTGTAGGTGAAAAATTGGAGGATTTGGGTTGAGAAAACGCAGAACTTTGTTCTGCAGAATTTTTTCTGGTTTTTCCAGGTCATACGCGTATGGGGCATGTTAATACGCGTATGGACCTTGGCGATACGCGTAACCTGGGCGAGCCATGGGCCAATACGCGTATGGGTCTTCAATTTTCTCGGCCATCTGTCCATTTGCGTATGATACGCGTAACATTTCAGGGCAATACGCGTATGGTGTTGGGCACTACGCGTATTGGAATTAAAATGGGAATTTTGGGTTAAAATGGTCTCTGCCCATACGCGTATGGCCTTGGGCAATACGCGTATGGCATGGCGAGGATTTTAGGCAATACGCGTATGGCTCAGGGCAATACGCGTATAGCCAGGAGAATGGTAAAATGGGACTTTTCAAAATATCGTTTTCGTTTTTCTTTCGTAACTTGGGTTCCGTTTATCCGATTTTTACAATCTTGGTATCGTTGTGTAGCTATTGAGCTGTACTTTCTTATTATGATGATTTGGAAATTGTTAGCCGATTTAATTATGTCGGAAATCGGGAATAGTGTCGGTTGTCGACTTTTGTCGTTATAACGGTGCGTAATTGATGTGTATTATGCAAGGTGATGTTGTATGAGGTAAATGTATGTGTTTAGATGGTATTGAGATGAATTGTGGCCGTATGGAAATTAAATGCATTATTTTGGGCATAAGTGCAAAGTGTGATTTTGTTGATGTGGATGAATGCATGTATGTGCGCATATTAAATGTCACGAGTCATTGTATGCCAAGCATCATGATATGCATTGTTGTGACGTCCTGAGTGACGGTTTGATTCCAGAGGGAATCTGCTATAACATCGTGAGCCTTAAAAATAAGAGGCATGAATAGCCTTAAAAATAAGAGGACCGAAAGCGATGGTTATAGACGATCGTATGCCCATGTGGGGTGTGAACGATCGGATTGTGCGCCTTATACCGAGAGGACATAAAGCAATCCATAAACATCGTGAGCCTTATACCAAGAGGACCTAAAGCGACGAGGGACATCGTAGGCCCGACGGGGTGTTACTTGAGTGATCCTCAGTAACGAGCGATGATTCCAGCAGAGTTCCTGAGTGAACTAGTGATGAGAAACATGAGAAGTCGGTACCGCATGGCATGTGCATAGAGTCGTGGTGTCGGTCTCTGTGCATTTGCATAAATCATAAATATAATTGACTATGTGTGAGAATTGCGAATGGATTAATTGTGTGTGGAATTGATGAATTGATATTCTTGGTGTTAATTGCATTGTGTACGATTAATGTGCATTGGGGTTAGATAAATGAAATATGTATGATGTTGTGTGGTATTTGGATTCTGTTGTATGGTTGTGGTGAGAAATCTATATGTGCATTTTTGTGTTAATATATAATTATATGCAATTATATTATGGTTGTTTTTCTCACCCTTCAGCTGTTTTATAATGCTCTACGAGGCATTGCAGATTAGAGTTGCTGGAGGTATTTTTGTGAAGCTTTGCATCTTCATTCTTTTGTCGGTCGGCTCTGATATGTGACATCGGGTAGTTAGGGAGGCCGTTTGTGATATTTGTGTATTATGTGTATATATCTTTTGGCTTGTGCATGTACAACTTGATGTATGATAAATCCTCCATGATATATATATATATATATATATATATATATATATATATATATATATATATATATATATGTTATTCAGTTTTAGATTTTCCACTTTTATTCTAAAATCTGAAATGTGGGTGTAAGGAACTAAGTTCCTCTGTTGATTGCTACCCCATTGTTACATATCTTTATGAGCAGGTGTTGTATGTTTTGTTTCATTATAATGTGACTCTCCCAGTCTATGCCATGATAATTTAGATATACTCTGACGAAATTTTGAATTTTCTTTTACTGCTTTGATTATTTTGGGGTATAGATTAGGGGTGTTACATTAAGTGGTATCAGAGCCAGTCCGTGTCAGTTGTGTCAGTCCTTGTCGGTCTTGGAGTTTGGGTGAGCGGTTTGTTTAACCATAGTTTCTGTTATTGGAAATGAACAGAATATGGCTGGTAGGAATGATGCTGCTTTCGCTGCTGCTATGCAAGCTATGGCTCGTGCTGTGCAGGGTGCACCTCATGCTGCGGGTAACGATGAGTTCAGGAAGAACCAACCGCCTGTCTTCAAAGGAAGATACGATCCTGATGGTGCACAGATATGGCTGAAAGAGATTGAAAGGATTTTCCGAGTGATGGATTGTGCAGAGGATCAGAAGGTGAGACTGGGTACTCACATGTTACTGGAAGAAGCTGATGATTGGTGGGTTAGTACTCGTCAAGTGTTGGAAGCTGCAGAGGAAGAAATTACTTGGGCTGTGTTTAGTATGGAGTTTCCGAGGAGGTATTTTCCTGAAGATGTAAGAGGAAAGAAGGAAATTGAGTTCTTGGAGCTAAAACAAGGTAATATGTCTGTGGTTGATTATACTGCTAAGTTTGTGGAACTTGTGCTGTTTTATCCTCACTATGCTGAAGCGACCGCGGAATTTTCTAAGTGTGTAAAGTTTGAGAACGGCTTGCATCCTGAGATAAAGCAGGCAATTGGATATTAAAGGATTCGGAGGTTTTCTGATTTGGTGGATTGTTGTAGGATTTATGAGGAAGACAGTAAGGCTCGTTCTACTCACTATAAGAGTGTGAGCGAGAGGAAAAGGAAGCAACAGTTTCGTGGTGACCCGTATGTAACACCAGCTGATAAAGGTAAACAAATGGGAAATTTTGAGAAAAGGTCAAGTGGAGGAGGGATGTCTGGTCCTTTGAGGTGTTATAAATGTGGTGAGTTGGGACATCGTCAGTTTGAGTGCAGGAAAGATATGAGTAAGTGTACTAATTGTGGAGGTGTAGGACATGTTGCAGCTGATTGTGCCAGGAAGAATGTGGTGAAATGTTACAACTGTGGTGAACCTAGTCATATTAGTACCAAGTGTCCGAAACCGAAGCAGGCTCAGTCTGGGGGGAAAGTGTTTGCATTGGCGGGAACTCAGACTTCAAGTGCAGATCGTCTGATCAGAGGTACTTGTTTTATTAATAGTACGCCTTTAGTTGCTATTATTGATACTGGAGCGACTCATTTGTTTATTTCGTCTGAGTGCGCGAAACGTTTGAATCTTGTGTTGTCTTCGATGGGTGGTGAAATGGTTATTGATACTCCAGCAATGGGGTCAGTAACTACTTCTTTGGTTTGTCTAAGATGTCCTTTGACCATTTATGGTAAAGACTTTGAGATGGATTTGGTGTGTTTACCGTTGGAGGGTTTAGATGTAGTTTTGGGAATGAATTGGTTGCAATTCAATCGAGTTCACATTGATTGTTATCATAAGCAGGTAAGGTTTCCTTCTCTTGAGGAAGAGTCTTTTGACGGATGAAGCTTAGTTGTTTGGGTTGTTTGCATCTTTGACTGTGGATAGCCAAGTTTCACTTGATGTGTTTCCAGTGGTGTGTGAATTTCCAGAAGTGTTTCCTGAGGATATTTCAGATTTGCCGCCAGAGAGAGAGGTGGAGTTTTCTATAGATCTAGTTCCTGGTACTAGACCTGTTTCTATGGCACCTTATCGTATGTCGGCATCTGAGTTGGTTGAGTTAAAGAAGAAATTGAATGAGTTGTTGGAGAAGAGGTTTGTGAGGCCAAGTGTTTCTCCTTGGGGTGCTCCAGTTTTATTGGTGAAAAAGAAAGATGGAAGTATGCGATTGTGTATTGATTATCGCCAATTGAATAAGGTGACGATCAAGAATAAGTATCCTCTTCCGAGAATTGATGATCTGATGGATCAGTTGGTTGGTGCTTGTGTGTTTAGTAAGATTGATTTGAGATCCGAATATCATCAGATTAGGGTGAAAGAAGAAGACATTCAGAAGACGGTTTTTAGGACACGATACGGTCATTATGAATATTCTGTGATGCCGTTCGGGGTTTCTAATGCGCCAGGTGTGTTTATGGAATACATGAATCGTATTTTTCACGAGCATCTGGATCGATTTGTCGTTGTGTTTATTGATGACATTCTGATTTATTCTAAGTCTCGGGAAGAGCACGCGGAACATTTGCATATTGTTTTGCAGGTTTTGAAGGAAAGGAAGCTTTTTGCCAAATTGTCCAAGTGTGAATTCTGGTTGTCGGAGGTGAGTTTTCTTGGGCACGTAATTTCAGGTAATGGTATTTCTGTGGATCCATCTAAAGTAGAAGCAGTTCTACAATGGGAGGCTCCGAGATCTGTTACTGAAATTTGAAGCTTTTTTGGGTTGGTCGGTTATTATCGAAGGTTCATTGAAGGTTTTTCTAAGCTAGCACTTCCTTTGACCCAGTTGACTTGTAAAGGGCAAGCGTTCATTTGGGATATTCGGTGAGAGGAAAGTTTTAATGAGCTGAAGAGAAGATTGACGACAACTCTGATTTTGATTTTGCCGAATCCTAATGAACCATTTGTGGTTAATTGTGATGCTTCTTTGATTGGTCTAGGTGGTGTTCTGATGCAAGAAGGTAAGGTGGTGGCTTATGCTTCGAGGAAGTTAAGAGTACATGAGAAAAATTATCCTACTCATGATCTTGAGTTAGCGGTTGTGGTTTTTGTGTTGAAGATTTGAAGGTATTATCTCTACGGTGCAAGGTTTGAAGTCTTTAGTGATAATAAAAGTTTGAAATATTTGTTTGATCAAAAAGAGCTAAATATGAGGCAACGAAGATGGTTGGAATTTTTGAAGGACTACGACTTTGGATTGAATTACCATCCTGGTAAAGCTAATGTGGTAGCCGATGCATTGAGTCGGAAATCGTTACATATGTCCTCTTTAATGGTTAAAGAGTGGGAACTTTTGGAATCGTTTAGGGATTTGAGTTTGGTTTGTGAAGTGACGTCGGATAACGTGAGGCTTGGTATGTTAACGATTACGAATGATTTTCTGATGACGGTTAGTGAGAAACAGAAGCTGGATGTGAAGTTTGTGGATTTGATGTTGGTGGGAGAAAAATATGTGAATAGTGATTTTCAAGTGGATATTAATGGTGTTTTGAGATTCCGAGGAAGAATTTGTATTTCTGATGATGCGGAGTTGAAAAGGATGATTTTGGAGGAAGGACACCGGAGTAATTTGAGTATACATCCGGGAGCGAATAAGATGTACCAAGATTTGAAGAAGATTTTCTGGTGGTCTGGATTGAAAAGAGATGTGGCTCAGTTTGTTTATGCATGTTTGACTTGTCAGAAATCGAAGGTGGAACATCTGAGGCCTAGTGGTTTGTTGCAACCGTTGGATATTCCGGAATGGAAATGGGATAGTATCTCCATGGATTTTGTGACAGGATTGCCGAATACACAGAGAGGGCATAATGCTATTTGGGTGATTGTTGATAGGCTGACTAAATCGGCTCATTTTATTCCGATTGACATCAGTTTTCCTTTAGAGCAGTTAGCTGAGATTTACATCAGTGTAATTGTGAAGTTGCATGGGGTTCCATTGAGTATTGTTTCGGATCGAGATCCTAGGTTTACCTCGAGATTTTGGGAAAGTTTACAGAAGGCATTGGGTTCTAAATTGAGATTAAGTTCGGCTTATCATCCGTAGACGGATGGACAGACGGAGAGAACGATTCAGTCGTTGGAAGATTTGTTGAGGGCTTGTGTGCTTGAACAAGGTGGTGCGTGGGATAGTTATCTTGCATTGATTGAGTTCATGTATAATAACAGTTTTCATTCTAGTATTGGAATGGCACTGTTTGAAGCACTGTATGGACGAAGATGTCGGACACCGTTGTGTTGACACGAATCTGGTGAGAGTACGGTGGTTGGACCAGAGTTGGTGCAACAGACGACGGAGAAAGTGAAGCTTATTCGAGAGAAAATGAAGGCTTCTCAGAGTAGGCAAAAGAGTTATCATGATCGGAGACGGAAGGATCTTGAGTTCCAAGATGGAGATCATGTATTTCTAAGGGTTACACCGATAACGGGTGTGGGTCGTGCATTGAAATCGAAGAAACTTACTTCTCGGTTTATTGGTCCTTACCAGATATCCGCGAGAGTGGGTGTTGTGGGTTATAGGGTGGCATTGCCGTCGAATCTGTCGAATTTGCATGATGTGTTTCACGTTTCACAGCTTCGGAAGTATGTTTCGGATCCGTCGCATGTGATTTCGATGGATGAGGTTGAGGTAAGGGAGAACCTTACGGTTGAGGCATTACCAGTTAGGATTTTGGATCGCGAGGTGAAGCGGTTGAGGGGCAAGGATATTGCACTTGTGAAAGTAGTGTGGGGAGGCGCTGCTGAGGGCAATTTGACTTGGGAGTTGGAGAGTAGGATGCGGGTGTCGTATCCAGAGTTGTTCGTCTCAGGTATATTTTCGAGGACGAAAATTTCTAAGTGGGGAGAGTTGTAACACCCCAGTTTTGTGTGAGTTTTATTTAATCGAGTCATTTGATTATTTTATTATTATTTTATTTTATTTTCGACTTTTATTTGAAAATATGTTATTTTTCAATGTTGTGATATTTTATCGGGTTTTGGGAACGTTTGCGAGATATTTGAGTGTGGGGGTATTTTGGTCATTTCATGATATTTTGTTAAGTTAGTAAGAATAGAATTAGAAAGAGAGAAAATAAGAGAGAAAGAAAAGGAGAAGAAAGAAAAAGAGGAGAAAAGAGAAGAAGAAGAGAAATAGTGAGAATAACTTGGAAATTCAAAGAAATCAACTTCTAGAATCGATTTAATCGGGTAAGGGTGCGAAACTCAATTATTGTATGCTTGTATATGATTATGTATGTGTATTTGTGGTTGATATTGGATTGAATTGGAAAAATTTAGTAAAACCCATATTATGAAAAATTGATTAGAAATCGATTAAATGTGTTGGAAATCATGTTTTTAGTGTTCATTATTGTTAGTACATGATAGATACATGTTGTTTTGCATTGTATTGGTAATTTTCGGGGTGTAGGTGAAAAATTGGAGGATTTGGGTTGAGAAAACGCAGAACTTTGTTATGCAGAATTTTTTCTGGTTTTTCCAGGTCATACGCGTATGGGGCATGTTAATACGCGTATGGACCTTGGCGATACGCGTAACCTGGGCGAGCCATGGGCCAATACGCATATGGGTCTTCAATTTTCTCGGCCATCTGTCCATTTGCGTATGATACGCGTAACATTTCAGGGAAATACGCGTATGGTGTTGGGCACTACGCGTATTGGAATTAAAATGGGAATTTTGGGTGAAAATGGTCTCTGCCCATACGCGTACGGCCTTGGGCAATACGCGTATGGCATGGCGAGGATTTTAGGCAATACGCATATGGCTCAGGGCAATACGCGTATGGCCAGGAGAATGGTAAAATGGGACTTTTCAAAATATCGTTTTCGTTTTTCTTTCGTAACTTGGGTTCCGTTTATCCAATTTTTACAATCTTGGTATCGTTGTGTAGCTATTGAGCTGTACTTTCTTAATATGATGATTTGGAAATTGTTAGCCGATTTAATTATGTTAGAAATTGGGAATAGTGTCGTTTGTCGACTTTTGTCGTTATAACGGTGCGTAATTGATGTGTATTATGCAAGGTGCCATGGAGTGTGTATGGATGCTTAGAATGGATTGAAATGGTTTGGAGTTGAAGATAGGCATGGCAAGAAAACCCGGGCCCGCCGGGGCCCGCCCGGACCCGGCCCGAAATTAACGGGGGAAACCTGATTTGATTGGGTGTGGGTGCGGGTGCGGGTAAAACCCGGTTTATAATTGCGGGTGCGGGTAAAACCCGGTTTATAATTGCGGGTGCGGGGGGATGCTACTACCCGTCCGCACCCGTCCCCGCCCCCGCCTGGTCTTATAATATTTACTTTAATACCCATATTTAAATTATTTTATATCACATTTATTCACTTTTGAAGAAGTAATTAAAAATCCTCATTAGTCATTTCTCACCATTCACTTAAACTCACATCTTTAGAAACAAGTTTATTATTAAAATGGTTAAGTTTTAAATAAAATTGTTAATTTATATTACTATTTAAAAAAAAAAAAATTTTTGCGGGTGGGGGTGGGTGCGGGTGCGGACAAACCCGTTTCTATCGGGGGCGGGTCTGGGTGGTAAATTTTCACCCCCGACTGGGTTTCGGGGCGGGGGCGGGTCTATAACAGGGAGGCGGGTGCGGGTACGGGGCTAGCTAAACCCGCCCCGACCCGCCCCGTTGCCATGCCTAGTTGAAGATGGTACCTCAACTGCAAAACTGTCAAGAACTTGAGCAATTGGCTAGTGATTTTGTGAAATCAGTGTTCCAGATGTTATGTGAGTGTTTGGATCACTTCTATATGATGTATATGAGGTGTGTGTCTGATCGGTTTGGTTGGAAAAGCTCTCAAACTCAAAACCCGATAGTGACTTGCCTCAGAAGGCAAAATTGGAGTGAAAGAAGAGATTTTGAGGAAAGCATCTGTTTGATGGCTTTGGTGTACTTAAACTGATCGCAATTGAGCTCTATTTATAGTAGAGCAAGTTTGTTTTGCAAGGAATAGTGAATGGCAACTGCTGAGTAGGTTTGGCCAATGTTGGCAAATGAAAATCCAAGTCTCCTCTAGCCATTGACTAGAGGTTAGGGCACAGGCTGCTGGTTCCCTTGGTCTTGGATAAGTCTTGACTGAATTCATTTGAGAATGGCTCAGTCCATGCCACCTTGATGCTTCCATTGAATGCTCCAATCCAAAATTGGAGTCTTGTCCCTATTTTGGCCATTCTAGGTTCAACATGCTATTTCTTGTTCCAAAGACTTTGGAGGCTTGGCTCAGTGATTGTCCCCTTTAGATTCAATCCTCAGAGGTGTCCAAGTGGATAGGAGCATTTGGATTCGGCTGATTTTGGCAAAACGAGCAAAAGTGCAAAATCTGCCTTGCCTTGGCAGATTTCAGCAAGGCAACTTGCCAATGTCATATCTCATGACTCAAATTGAATTTGGTAATGTTCTTGGCCATTTTGGAAAGCCCTTACATGATACAACAACTGTTTGAACATGTTTGGTTTTGATTTCTTTTGAATCTAAGTGAAAAATCCCCCTACATTTGGCAAAAAGTAGGGTAAAATCTGACTTAGTGAAATTTTCACTAAGTGTTGGAACAAAGTGACTTTTCTTGATTTTGATCACTCCATAACTCAAAATCCATGAGGAATTTGGACATAGGTCAGTATGAAGCTTTTGTAGAGGGAAATGAGATCTACAAATCAAGCTTTGAATGGGGAACAATGACCTTGTGGTTTAGGAGTTATGGTCCTCCAAATTGGCACATTAGTGTCACTTTTTCCATAACTTAGAAATTTTTCTAAGTTTTTATGGTTACCCCTTTTACAAGTTAACCCACTTTCTTTGATTTTTCTTGATGAATGATGATTCAAATCATACATTAACATCATTTTAGGGTTAAAAATCCATTTTGGTGAAAAATCTCAAAAAGTCAAAGTTGACTTTTGTGCACAGTTGACTTTTTATCAGATGAATTCCAAACTGTGCAATTCTTCATGAAATCATGTCCTTGACCTAAATCAAACTTGATGGACATGTTCCATGGGTGTCATAGGGTATATTGAATCATGTTTTAGGGTTTGGGAGCATGTCCTGGTCAAAAGTCAAAGTTACAGTTGACTTTCCTCGCGAAACCGTAATTGTGGTGCAGATGAAATTGAGACTTGTTGCTCAAGCTTCTTGGATTAATCCATTGTTCCAAATGTATTAATATAATATATTGGAGACCCTCAAATCATGTCTTGAGGTCTTGGTTCATGATTTGTCCCAGAAGTCAATTAGGGGTGAATTAGGTCAAGAAACCCTAATTCCTGATTTTTGATGTATGCATCCCCTGAGGTTAAATTGACTTGGTGCTTGGGTCCATGAGGTTCCATGGAGCATATTAGGATATGCTTTGAAGTATTAGCTCATGCCCATAGGAAAATTTCCAACTGGAGGCCCTGGTCGACCAAACCCTAATTTGGTGACACTGGCGGTCTTGAGGCTTAATCCACCTAGAAGGGAGCAGTCTTGTGCTTAATCCTTGAAGTGGGAGTACTTTTGATCCTTTGTGAATGTTTGAGAGGTTAGACAAGTTGAAGATCAAGTCATTCCTTGATTGATCCTTTGTCTAAGAACTCTGAGAGGGCTTGAAACCCTAATTTTGATTGTAGTGAATGCTCAACAACCCTTGAGGTATTTGATGAGGCAAAGAGGTACATCCATATTGTGATGATGATTAACACAATGATGGGAAATCTTAGTGGTCAAAATTTGGGGTATGACAGTAGAGCCTTGACTTCATGACACCAACCCTTTGACCCCATGTTTTTTCTATGTTTTTGTGTGCTGCATTCATACATTCATTTAAAAAACATTAAAACAAAGAAAATCTTCTCTTCTAGTCTCTCTTTTTCAAATTAAACTGAGACAATGATTGCAAATGTCAGAGAAAGGAGATTGCGCTAATGGATTTCGGTAGAAGGAAAACTCATAAGGTTCCAAAGTTGGAGGATTTGAGAGGTTTGGCGTGAATGATCACCAACCACGAGGCTTTCAGAGCCAAGTATGGAGGACTACTGTCTCTATTAAGGGTCCATGTAATCGAAGGAATCCTGTCCACGCTAATCCAGTTCTAGGATCAGGTCTATCACTACTTCACATTCTCGGATTATCAGCTTGCACTAACACTGGAGGAGTATTCTCACCTGACTGATTTACATATTACTTATCAAGCTCCCTTTTTTGGACTGGAAGAAATTCCAAAGGATCAGACCATTGCAAGAGCAATTTATTTGGATGAGTCAGAAGTCAAGACTCACATGACCACTAAGGGTGGCATCCAAGGTTTTCCAGCCCAGTTCTTGACAAAGAAAGCCCTGTACTTTGCCAGTATAGGGAACATGGCTGCTTTCTAGAGTATCTTTGTTTTTCTCACCTACGGGTTATTTTTGTTTCCCAACATCGATAACTTTGTAGATCTCAACGCCATTAAGATTTTCCTGATTGGAAACCCCGTACCGACCTTACTCACAGATGCGTATCATTCGGTACACTTAAGGAATTTATACAGCGGAGAAATGATCATGTGCTGTGTACCCCTGCTTTACAAGTGGTTCACTTCCCACTTACCCAAGTCTGCTGCATTTTGGGATCAAAAGAATACTTTACGTTGGTCGCAGAGAATCATATCTCTTACCAACTCTGACATCGATTGGTACAATCGAATCTACGACGGGATCAGAATCATTGACCATTGTGGAAATTTCCCAAATGTACCCCTTATAGGAACTAAGGGGGGAATCAATTATCATCCAATTCTCGTTCATCGTCAATTCGGATACCTGATGAGGCACGTCCCACGGAATGCTCATCTGGAAGGTCTTTTCTTCAAGGAAGGAGAAAATGACAGGGCACTAAAGACGGAAATAGTGCACGCCAGGAAACACGTTCATAGGAAAGGAAGAGAGTCTCTTGGGAAACCAGACTATGTCTCGATGGAGCCTTATCTCCATTGTGTACAAACTAGAGCTCTCAAGCTGAGGATGCCTTACCCTCGTCAGGAAGTTCTTCCATTAAGGGACTCTGCCCTTTATTTTATTTCGGAGATGGGAAAACTTCAAGTTACTCTCAGCAAAGTGCAGCAGGAGAAGAGGTCTTGGAGGAACAAGTACCGTATTCTCAATGTGGAGTGCAGGAAAATACAGTAACTATTAAGAGAAAAGGATGCTCTGATTGAGATTTTAGAGCAACATGCTGTAGAAAATGAGGATGACCAAAGGAATTTGCTCGTTCCTTTCACTTGGAAAAGGAATGACAACCCGACAACGGCCGAAGAGCCCTAGTTAAAGAAGAGGAAAGTACCAGAACCAGCACTTGAGCTCTCCTCCGAGAGGACTCAAGATCCATTAGTTTAGGTTTCCTTTTTCAGCACTTTGTAATCTACTATATTTCCATTTCCGCAATCTTTTGAATTCAATAAAACGGGGTTTCCCCGCTGTTTGATATTTGCAATCTAATTGTCAAAGTTTACTTTGAATAAACAAAAATAATTAATAAAACCATTGCCTTGCATTCATCATTCTCGCATAACACATTCTTCTTACCTACGATTCTCACGTTTGTATCTCGATTCTAGAGTCAAATTGTCTCATTCGTACAATACTCAGGCCAATCGTCAAAAAAAGATGCATGATCTCGAGGAAGAGAACAGAGAGTTGAGGGAAGAGATCGACACTCTGAAAGAGGATCTGAGAAAGCTTCATAACGACATGCAAGCTCTAGCAGAAGCTCAGATGCAACAACAAAGGACTGTGATCTCAGAGATCACATCGACGCCCATAGTGGAGAAGTCCGATCCTAGGTACAAAATTCCGAAAGATCATCCCTGGGGCATGCCTATCAACTCTATCCCAGAAGGATATGTTCCGCTGATCACTGAGGATCAGGGAACTGCAGCAGGAGCCACTGGGCCTGAAGGTTACAAACCTCGGGAAAGCGAAGATGCCAGGGGCATGACAGCAACTCCTGAAGGTTACAAACTTTGGGAGGCACCGAGAGTCTCGGCCATAATGACTATACCACCGCCCGTGGTACACACTGTCTCGGAAGAACAGATTCCCTAGATACCTTCTGGTGGAAACGAAAGCATGTTCGACAGAATGAATGAATTCCAGGAACAGTTCCTGGAAATGCAGAAAGAGCTGCAAGCCCTTCGCGGTCAGGATCTATTTAGAAAGGACGCCGCAGACCTTTGCTTGGTCCCTAATGTGAAAGTTCCACACAAGTTCCAAGTGCCTGACTTTGAAAAATACAAGGGTAACTCTTACCCTCAAAGCCACTTGGTGATGTACGCTCAGTGAATGTCAGCTCAGACAAAGAACCAGGAGCTACTGATTCACTACTTTCAGGATAGTTTAACCGGTGCCGCATTAAAATGGTACATGGGTTTAAACCGTGCTACGATCGGCACGTTCAGAGATCTTGGCACTGCTTTCGCCCAACAATACAAATATAATCTAGACATGGCACTGGACAGAGATCAACTCTGATCAATGTCACAAAAGGACAAGGAAACCTTTAAAGAATACGCTCAGAGATGGCATGAAATTGCCAGATTTCCCCACCTCTTGAGGAAAAAGAGATGACAAAGATCTTCTTAAAGACCTTGAGCTCATTTTACTATGACAAAATGGTCGCCAGTACGCCCAGTGACTTCACCGAGATGGTGGGCATGGGAGTTCGTCTTAAGGAAGCAGTCCGAGAAGGACGTTTAGTAAAAGACGCTGGATCATCAAGTAGTACAAAACGATATGGTAGTGCTCTCCCTAAGAAGAAATAGCAAGATATTAGGAATATCTCTCTCGAAAAGCAAAGGCGATGTTACCAACCAGTAGCAGCTGTAACTCCTGTTATCAACCCTGCGCATGTTCCTACGTATCAACCTCAGGTTGCACAGAGCCAACCTAATCAACAGTCTCTTCAGCAGACTCGTCCGCCGTACAACAACAACCGTATAACACGACCACCAGGGTTCGACCCTATACCCATGTTGTACGCAGAATTATTTCCGTTACTACTAGTCAAGGGGCACGTCCAAACTAAGTCTCCTCTTACAGTACTAGAAAATCTTCCTTTTTAGTTCAAAACGGATCAGACTTGTCCTTACCATCAAGGAGGACCAGGGAATAACATAGAAAACTATCTCAGTTTCAAATCCGACGTACAAAATCTTGTTAGGAGTGGGGTCTTATCTTTTAAAGATACGAATGCCAATGTTCTCACGAACCCGCTGCCTCAACACGAGAAAGCTGCAGTAAATTTGATAGAGGGAGAGTCTGACGACAGCTATCAAATTCATGATGTACTCTTATTGAGGACCAACTTGGTCAAGATGCATTGTAGACAGAGTGGGTACGACCATGTGCCACCTCATAATTATCACCAGTGTGATATCTGCTCTAAAAACAATCAAGGATGTTCTGTGGTGCAGTAAGCTCTACAGGAACAATTGGACCTCAGGTGGATCCAAGAGCATCGAGTTCGTGGAGCCAACATGGCCTATAGGAATTCCAAAATCATTTAGAACCACGACATCCATGCAATGAATGTTAACTTGGTGACGATGCACTCAAGGCAAAGCCAGTGTCATAATCTACCGCGTCACGATTATAATTCATGTCTGACTTGCTCGGTAAACAAAAAGGGATGCTTTTTTATACAAGAGGCCCTCCAACGTCAGATGGATCTTGGATGGATCTAGGACTACCATGATAGGAATACCTATCAGATCAACATGATTCAAATCTTCGATATTCGCTTGATGAATACCAGCTTGGTAGAGTTACATGCCAGGCAGGTCCAACTCGGTTTTCTCACTTCACATGATTATCTGAACTACAAAGTATGTTGTGAGAGTAACCAAGGGTGTGCTCTCGTTCAGAGAACTTTATAACACTTATTAAACCACTGGTGGCTTCCAATCTATCTGGATGAAGATACGCAACAAATCAGTGTGCATAATGGAAACCTTACTCGGCGTCAAAGTCAGGATATCCGATCTATGGAAACAAACCTGGTAAGGTTGCACTTAATTCAAAGTGGACGTGGCCAGGTGCCACCACACAGCTATGAACGTTTTAGAGTCTGCTCGGAGAATAACCAATGATGCTACCTCGTGCGAACAGCTCTCCAAGGTCAGTTGGATCGCAAGGAGATTCACCCATACCTAGCTTCGGGGTCCGTTGACTGGACGCCAAACTACTTCGCAGATCAAATCAGAGACGTGGTTATAATCTCTGACCTTCAGAGGAACAAGGATGTTTGTACCATCATCCCTCTACTGGACGAATCAAAGGTTCTTAGCAAGGAACTGATTGAAGTTACCTACGACAGTCAGAAAAATTAGAAGGCTCTTGTAGTTATCTATTTATTGGGACAAGTACTATATGAATCAGCTAAGGTAATCCCTTACAAATACGGTGCAACGATAATTGAGAATGGAAGGGAAATTCCATTACCCTCCGTCGTGAATATTGCAGACATCAGTCGTGTAACACGGAGCGGTCGAATCTTCAACCGAGGAGTTAGAGAACCTAACAGAGAAAAGGAACTTCCAACAGAAGTTCTTAATCCACCAGTCGGTCAATCTAGTGATCCCGACCTTTCAAACAACAACGATGAGATGCTGAAGCTCATCCAAAGGAGTGAATACAACATTGTTGATCAGCTGTTACAAACTCCTTCAAAGATCTATGTGCTATCACTTTTACTCAGTTCCGAAGCCTACAGGGAGGCTCTACAGAAAGTCTTAGAGCAGGCCTTTATGGAACAAGATGTGTCAATACGACAGTTTGATAGCATCATCTCTAACATCACTTCCTGCAACAACTTAGGATTCAGTGATGAGGATTTTCCAGAGGGGGGAAAAAGTCACAACATGGCGCTCAATATCACAGTTAACTGCCAGGACGATGCTTTAGCCAGCGTACTGGTAGACACAGGATTGGCCATCAACGTTATGCCGAAGTCCACTTTAATGTGACTATCATTCAAAGGATCCTCGATGAGGGGCAGTGATGTCATCGTCAAAGCGTTTGACGGATCTCGAAAAGCAGTTATCGATGAAGTCGACCTTCCCATAACTATCGGTCCTCACACGTTCCTAATCACTTTCCAGGTCATGGACGTCCGGGCAGCGTACAGCTGTTTATTAGGAAGACCTTGGATACACCAGGCTGGGGCAGTCACTTCGACGCTGCACCAAAAATTGAAGTTTGTCAAGAACGATCAACTCGTCACGGTCTGTGGAGAACAAGCCTTGATCGTGAGTAACATGTCATTATCTACTTATGTAGAACCCGAGGAGGTTGTTGGGACTCAATTCCAAGCACTTTCGGTGAGCAATGAGAATCAATCAGAGAAAGGAACCTCGAAGTAATAAAAAATAACAATAGAAAAGGATGGGGACAGCTTGTCATTCCTATTGATAATAAAACAAAGAAGAGTCTTGTTTTTTCTGCAACTTGCACCCAGACAGCTGTTAACGATGAAAGTCTTCATCCCATTCAGGACTTCTTCCACAGTGGAGGTTTCCTTCACCCAGTGCCTCAAATAGTCCATACTCTCAACGAGGGGGATCCCTCTGATACGGATGAGGAATGGAAGTCCTATCTTAGTACGGACGGTTATATGTCTCAGGAAGAGGTGCCTATGCCATTTTGCTATCCCGCACAAGGTCCGAGATTTATACCCAAGTCAGACGTCGAAATGATATATGGAGATTGTGATCCGAAAGGATGTCGTGCTCCACCAAACTCATTAGAGGAAGACACTCTGATGAAGGACAACTTTGACCACGACTATTATGGCCAAATGGATGGCTTGTCTATCTGGCAACTGTACCTAGGCGACTTGGGGCAAGAAAATCAGCCAAACAATGAAAATCAGCTGAGCTTCATTGAACAGAATACCTACGTCCCCGCCATGTCATGGGATCAACACTCAGGGTATTCAGAACCTATCCAGTACGACGATGAATTAGCAAAGCTTGCCGGACTAGAATTCATTAACTATGCTTTTCCTGAGGTCAACGTCATCGAGAGAGATGACCCCTCCAGTTCCAAAGAAGTGTGGGACACCTTAGGACAACCAAGTGGAAAATACGACTTCATGGTCAAATGCACCGCTCCTGAGAGCTATCGTATCAGGTTCGAAGACATCCAACCTACTGGATGGGGAGATTTACCAGAGAGAACAAATACTATGCAAAATACAACAGAGGAATCCTCCTACGACAACTCTGCCTGGGAGACAGATTCCAATGATCCTGCTCCACCAGAAATTAGCGTTATTTCTGAAGACAAATCAAGGAAGGTACCAGACTTTGTGATTCACTGAGGAGTTCACCGCCAATGGGTTGCTGTCGATGTTCTGAAGATTGTTCATAAGTCAAAGTAATTGTCGTCTTTAACCTTTCACCCTGCCCAGGTGAAACAGATGTTTTGATAGGGCTCGCTTTCTGTAAATGTCCCTCTTCGCTTCGCCCAAAGCGACAGAGTTTTGTTTTGTAGGGCTGTAGTTTCAAGAATCGACTTGTTCATAAACAAAATAACATCGTTCTGTGATCTCCGCATTAATTGCTGTTTTCTCTTTTTGCTTTTCTCAGAAAATGGTAATCCTAAAAAACAGCTCAATAATAAAAACAATCAATTTTCCAAAGAAAATACACTGCACACACTCTTGTATTCTCTCTATCTCTTCTAAACACAAATCATCACGTCATGCAGATTGCTTGTTTTAAACCCCGTTGAAACATACGATCCAATGCCTTCTCCCAACCTTGAGTTCCCGGTATTTGGCACTGAAGAAGAAGTTGACAATGAAATTCCAGAATAGATCTCCTGATTACTCAGACTGAAGGAAAGGTCCATTGAACCTCACAAAAAGCCGTTGGAAGCGATCAACATGGGTTCAGAAAAAGAGAGAAAAGAAATCAGGATTGGGGCACTGCTCAGTCCAAATGCCAAAGAGAGCTTGACAAAGCTTCTCAAAGAGTTTCCCGATGTGTTTGCTTGGTCCTATCAGGACATGCCAGAGTTGGATACCAACATCGTGGAACATCATCTACAATTGAAATCAGAATGTCTTCCAGTAAAACAGAGGTTGAGATGGACTCACCCAGACATGGCCATCAAAATCAAAGAGGAAGTACAGAAACAGATTGACGCGGATTTCCTCGCCACACCAGAATATCCTCAATGGTTAGGCAACATAGTACCCATTCCAAAAAAGGACGGAAAAGTCAGAATGTGTGTCGACTACAGGGATCTAAACAAGGCTAGTCCAAAGGACGACTTTCCCTTACCACACATTGACATGCTGGTTGACAGTACAACAAAGTTCAAAGTTTTCTCCTTCATGGATGGATTCTCAGGCTATAATCAAATTAAAATGGCACCGAAAGACATGGAGAAGACTTCGTTCATTACCCCATGGGGTACCTTTTGTTACAAGGTAATAATGTTCGGGTTGAAGAACGCCGGGGTATATGATGGCCAGATACTCTTTGACCACTCTTTTTCTCCTATCAAAGGACATGACTACTCTTTTTCATGACATGATACATAAGGAAATCGAGGTATATGTTGATGATATGATGGCCAGATCTAAAACAGAAGAGGAGCATGTGACCCACCTGTCAAAACTATTTGACCGGTTGAGAAAGTACAAACTCCATTTGATTCCCAATAAGTTCACCTTCGGTGTCCTTCTCTGAAAACTGAAAAATAAGTTAGAGGATTCCTGGGACGTTTGAACTACATCTCCATAATCATATTCCTCATGATCGCGACGTGCGCACCGATCTTCAAATTACTCAAAAAGAACCAGGACTGCGTTTGGACAAAGGACTGTCAAACCGCCTTCGACAGTATCAAGGAATAACTGTTGAATCCTCCAATCCTGTCACCTCCAGTGGAAGGAAGACCACTAATCATATACTTAACAGTCTTGGAATACTCCATGGGCTGTGTACTTGGCCAACAAGATGAAACCAAAAGGAAAGAGTTCGCCATCTACTATTTGAGCAAGAAATTCACCGACTGCGAGACTCGGTACACCGTGCTTGAGAAAACTTGTTGCGCTTTGGTTTGGGCAGCCAAACGTCTTCGCCAGTACATGATTCGTCACACTACTTAGTTAATCTCCGAAATGGATCCAATCAAGTATGTCTTTGAAAAACCTGCTCTCACGGGAAGGATTTCCCGTTGGCAGATGTTGTTATCAGAATACGACATTGAATACCACGCTCAAAAAGCCGTTAAAGGGAGTATTTTAGTCGATCATTTGGTTCATCAACCGATTGATGATCAGGAATCAATCGGGTTTGACTTCCCAGACAAATATGTCATGTATCTAAAAATGAAAGACTACGATGAACCGATACCCAGTGAAGGGCCTGAACCAGGTTCCCAATGGGGACTTATCTTTGACGGAGCTGTCAATCATTACGGAAACAGAATTGGGGCAATCATCATAACACCTTAGGGTACCCATATTCCTTCCACCGCCAGACTTACGTTCAACTGTGCAAACAACGAGGCCGAATACGAAGCTTGTATTATGGGTCTCGAGGAAGCGATTGATTTGAGGATCAAAAACTTGGACGTATATGGAGACTCCGCCTTAGTTATCAATCAGATCAAAAGAGATTGGAACATGTACCAATCAGGACTGATTCCTTACAAAGATTATGCAAGAAGGTTGCTACCTTTCTTCAACAAAATCGAGTTTCATCACATCCCTTGTGATGAGAATCACATGGATGATGCTTTAGCCACCCTTTCTTCCATGATTAGTGTGGGTCAATGGAACGACCTACCTAAGATCGACATAATGCGCCTTGAAAGGCCCGCTTACATCTTCACGATTGAAGCAGTCATAGACGACAAACCTTGGTATCACGATATCAAATGCTTCCTTCAAAAACAAGAGTACCCACCTGGGGCACTAAGGAAGGACAGAAAAACCCTCAGAAGACTGGCTGGCAGCTTCTTCCTTAGCGGTGATACAATATATAAGAGAAATATCGACATGGTCTTGCTCTGATGCGTAGACAGACCAGAAGCAACATGCTGATAAAGGAAGTTCACGAAGGATCCTTTGGCACTTATGCCAACGGACACACAATGGCGAGAAAAATTCTGAGAGTAGGGTACTATTGGTTGACCTTGGAATCCAACTGCTACAAGTATATAAGGAAGTGTCACAAGTGTCAGATATACTCTGACAAAATCCATGTACCGCCAACACATCTGAAAGTTCTCTCCTCCCTATGGCCTTTTTCCATATGGGGAATCGACATGATCGGCATGATTGAGCCCAAGGCTTCGAACGGACATCGGTTCATTCTGGTCGCCATTGACTACTTCACCAAGTGGGTCGAAGCAGCGTCATACGCCAATGTAACCCGACAAGTGGTGGTCCGATTTATCAAAAACAATATCATTTGCCGTTATGGTGTTCTGAGCCAAATCATTACAGATAATGGATCTAACTTGAACAATAAGATAATGAAAGAGTTATGTGCAAAGTTCAAGATCAAACACCATAACTCATCTCCCTACCGACCCAAGATGAATGGAGCGGTAGAAGCAGCTAATAAGAACATCAAGAAGATCGTTCAAAAGATGGTTATAACCTATAAAGACTGGCATGAAATGCTACCCTTTGCTCTTCACGGTTATCGCACATCTGTCCGCACTTCAACAGGGGCAACCCCTTTCTCTCTAATTTATGGCATGGAAGCAGTGCTCCCCATAGAAGTAGAGATCCCATCAATCTGGGTATTGATGGAAGCTAAGCTTGCAGAAGGTGAATGGTTTCAAAATCGACACGAGAAACTGAATCTGATCGAAGAAAAGAGAATAACGGCTCTATGCCACGGTCAGTTGTATCAGCAAAGAATGAAGAAGGCGTTCGACAAAAAGGTTCGACCTCGCGTCTTTCGGAAAGGAGACCTTGTGCTCAAGAAGATACAATCATTTCTCACTGATTCCCGGGGTAAATGGACTCCGAATTATGACAGCCCCTATGTGGTCAAGAAAGCTTTCTCAGGCGGCGCCTTGAGACTTGCAACCTTGGATGGAGAGGAATTTTCCAACCCCATAAATGTTGACGTAGTCAAGAAATGCTTCGCCTAAACTAAAAAAGAAAACGTCCCGGTGGATTGAAAACCCGAAAGGGCGATCCAGGCAAAAATTAGAGACACAAAAAAAAATCATCCCAGTGGATTGGAAATCTCAAAGTACAATCCAGGCAAAAGTTAGGGATAATTGCAAGTAACTACATCTGATCAGTTCAACTCCTCAGCAGTAATGCCATCCATCGAAAGAAAACTCCAGTCAAGGTCATCTTCGACAGAAGCTCAGGATGTCCTGAATTCAAAGTTGGTAGAAGGATAGTGGTCATTATGTTTCGATGTAGCCCTTTTCCCTTAAATTACCATTTTCTAACTTTGTAAATACTCTATAAAATCACGTGCTTGGCTGATTTCCATCCTATCAATAAAATTTGAGCCCTTCTGCTTTTGTTTGCAATTCTTATTTGTTTTAGCTTTACAGAACTACATTTTTTAATATGGTCAACGATTCTTGAAATAAAACAAAAATGAATTTACTTGTCAAACTTTTCTGCTTTTTAAATAAAGATGGCAAATTCTTTTGACTGATGAACATCGAAAGAACATCGATTGCAACTCCAAAAGTGTTCGAGCCTCAAAGTGCAGAATCAAAGTACTCCTTGTAAGCCAATGCGCCTGAATGAAGGATCAGCTGTATCAGATGTGACTTTCCCATCTAATAACCTCGGTCGAGTTCTCATCTCCTAAGCCCGACCAACGGTGTTCCCCGCAGGGACTATTTCTCCTAAGCAAGGCAGAATTGCTATCTTGAACCAGCGATACTTCTTCGTCCCAGCAATGGCCGAGTATCCAGTCGTGTTCATATGTTAGTCTGTATGTCGTGTCAGTTTTGTCAGCATATACATACATACATCATGCATCATTAATTTGCATTCGTATTCATATTGCATCATTATCACTCTAGTCGGTCTTATCCCCTAGTGATAAAAGTCCTCTCAATCGAGTTGTCAGTTCTTTCCTCGCCAGGAAATGTTGCATTCGAACAATCTCTCTTCTCCAGTTTATTTCTGGATTGAAGTTGGGTCCTCGACCAC
This sequence comes from Lathyrus tuberosus, assembly GCA_022829125.1. NCBI lineage: Eukaryota > Viridiplantae > Streptophyta > Magnoliopsida > Fabales > Fabaceae > Lathyrus > Lathyrus tuberosus. The sequence continues at coordinate 626,063 of JALAZF010000563.1, forward strand.
TTTGATAACTTAAACCTCTGAAAGACCAGAAAACGTTCGACAAACATCAATCTTCGCTATTGAAGATGATATCCTCGCTTTCCCAGATTAAGGAAAAATCCCCAGAGAAAGCCTCGCAACTCCAGACTCTCAGCAACACAGTGGTCCTTCTCTCCAGAAAATCCATGTCACTGAAGTCATCAGCACCTCAAAATTGGATCACATCATATGACATTTCTCCGAGAAGATCCCGAGAAAAGTATGATGCAATATCCCCAAGCGAAAGCAGTCTCTCAAGAGACTCATTTTCCCCAGTAGAATCAACAAATGGCGTCTCCAATAGAAAAGTTTGTACACCTCTACAACTCAGACGATTGGGTTCCCCAGCAACTTTAACATTAGTGTGAGAGTGAGTACTCAAGGTCACTTCCCTTCCCTTGGACTTGAGTTAGGCTATGGTTAGAACCTTGTAAAGCCGAGAGAATCCATAAGATAGGGAAATCACTAAGATTTAATATCTCACCCCATGTTGTTGATTATATTACAGGTACCACAGGTTCCGCGAAGGGTAAGGAGAAAGTCGTTTGATTTTCCTTATTTTCCTTGGCTTTTTGGGATGGCAAGACTTCCGCTTTGGAGTTTTATTTTGAGATCATTGTATTGATATAGTTCTTAGTGCATTGAGACATCTTGTATATATTGTGTCGTAGACTTGTAGTACTTTGTATTTTGGGCACGTAATGTATATAATGTGTTAACTAGGAACTTATGGTATTTCAGTACCAAAACATGGATTCATGTATAATATATATGCTTTGATGTATATTGTTATATATGGGTGTTACAGTTGGTATCAAAGCAGGCCGTATCCTCGACCTAACCATGAAATAGTATAAGTGTTTCCTTCCGCTTTATATGTGTGGTGTCGCCATTGGTCTTAATTGTTATATTTATGGTATTGAGCCTGATCAACTTAATCCTATCTGTATGACCTTTAGGAACATGGCTGACGGATGTAGAAGCAATCATGGTAGACCCATAACTACTCCAGTTGGGACGAATCCACCGGGCGGTGATGGGAATGCCCCTTTGTATCAGTTTATACAACAAATGCAGCAACAACAGAATCAATTCATGCAGCAGATGGTACAACAAATTAATGGAGGTCTTCATCCTCAGGTAGTTGTTCCAGAAGCTGTAGGTGGGAGTTTCTGAGATTTCATCCGCATGAATCCTCCTGAATTTCATGGTGGATTAGATCCCGTGAAAGTTTATGAATGGATAGCTGGCATGGAGATAATTTTCTTGATAGTCCATTGTAGTGAGGAGAATAAGGTGATATTTGCTTCTCATTCGTTGAAGGGTTCTGCCATGAGGTGGTGGGAGAGTGCCTCAGCCCTGATGACTATTCAAGAGGTACCTAAGGTCTAGGAACAATTTAAGATATCTTTTATGGAGAACTATTTCCCTAGTTCATTGAGGACCCATAAGGAATTCAATTTTTAGCAGTTAAGACAGGGTAATTTGACTGTGGCTGCTTATGCTGAGAGATTTGAGATTATGGCTGCTTACTCTAGGCAGGCAATGTATGCTCCTGATGAGTGGTGGAAAATTGACCTGTTTCTTTTTGGTTTGAAGGCCGAAATTTCTCATAGTGTGTCTCAGAGAGAGTTCACTAGTTATGCGGAATTTCTAAGGCAATGCTATGTGGCAGAAAATAGTTTGAAGAAAGTACAAGCAGAAGGAGATTTGAGTAGGTCGAATCAAAGTGATCGTGGGAGATCAAATCAACAAGTTAGGCTGAGACAACAAGCTTTTAAAGGGAAGCAAGTTCAGGGTTCTAGATCAAGTGCGCCTTCTGGATGTCGTACTTGTGGTAAGATGCATTCTGGTAGATGCAGTTTTGAAGGAGTGAGGTGTTTTCAGTGTCAGAAAGTGGGTCATATGGCGAGGGATTGTCCTCAGAATAGGAATCAGGCACAATGGAAGAGTATCGGGCGAGTTTATACTTTGGATGCGAGGAAAGCAAATGGTGATAACTCTTTGATTGCTGGTACATGTTTCGTTAATGGACATCCTTGTTTTGTATTATTTGATTGTGGAGCAACACACTCTTTTGTGTCGATGCAATGTGTGAAGAGACTTGGGTTGCAAGCTATTCCGTTATCTCCTCCCATGGTGGTTACTACTGCCATGGATGAGATAGTTGAAACACCTTTAATGTGTGAGAATTGTGTACTGCCTGTGGATGGGAGAGTTTTTCAGATTGATCTTATTTGTTTGCCGCTTAAGAAAGTAGATGTTGTTTTGGGAATGGATTAACTTTCTACTAATTTGATTTTCATCGGGTGTGAGGAGAAGCTAATCATCATTCCATCTACTGAAGCTACTCCGAAGGATATATTAACAACTATTTTAGAAGGTACGGTTGGAATAATAAATTTCTTGTTTGAGGAGGAAAAATCTGTTCTTTTGGTTCTCACTAAGGAGGAGAGTAGCGATCTTCAAGTGTTGAGTATTCCTGTAGTCTGTGAGTTTTTAGAAGTTTTCCCCGAGGATGTCACTTCTCTTCCTCCGGAGAGGGGAATGGAATTTTTTATTGACCTGATACTGGGAACGACTCCTATATCCGTTTCTCCGTATCAAATGACACCATTTGAATTGAGAGAATTGAAGGCGCAATTGGAAGAATTAATGGCTAAGCATTTTGTTGGACCCAGTGTTTCACCCTGGGCAGCTCTGGTTTTATTGGTAAAGAAAAAGGATGGTGGAATGCGATTATGTATTGATTACCGTCAGTTGAACAAAGTCACCATCAAGAACAAATACCCATTACCCAGGATAGACGACCTGTTAGATCAATTGAAAGGAGCCTGTGTGTTCTCGAAGATTGATTTACGGTCGGGTTGTCATCAGATCCGTGTGAAGAATTTAGATATATCAAAGACCACGTTTAGAACCCGTTATGGTCATTATGAATTCCGAATAATGCCTTTCGGTGTGACGAATGCTCCGACAGTTTTTATGGATTATATTAACCGGATATTTTAAGCTTACTTGGACCAATTTGTTGTGATCTTCATTGATGACATTCTTGTTTATTCTCGAGGAGGGACATTTGAGAATTGTTTTATCGATCTTACAAGAGAAGCAACTTTTTGCCAAGTTGAGCAAGTGTGAGTTTTGGATGTCGGAGGTTAGTTTTCTTAGTCACGTCATATCTCAGGGAGGTTTGGTGGTTGATCCATTAAAAGTTAAAGCGGTAATTAATTGGGAGAGACCGAAGAACGTTTCCGAGTTAGAAGTTTCTTGGCATTGGCAGGTTATTACAGAAGGTTTATCAAAAGCTTTTCTCAGTTAGCCTTACCAATGACTAAACTTACTCGAAAGGATTGTCCTTATGAGTGGGATTTGGCGTGTGAACAAAGTTTTGTGAGTTTGAAGGAAAGATTGACGACTGCTCCTGTTTTGATCATTCCCGATCCTAACAAGTCGTATGAGGTATTTTGTGATGCATCAAAAATGGGATTAGGAGGTGTCTTGATGCAAGAGAGTCACGTGGTGGCTTATGCTTCTTGACAATTGAAAGTTCACGAGAAGAATTATCCAACACATGATCTAGAATTGGCGGCGGTTGTCTTTACTTTGAAAGTTTGGCATCACTATTTGTATGGAGTACGTTTCGAGATGTTCAGTGATCACAAGAGTTTAAAGTATCTTTTTGACCAAAAAGAGTTGAATATTCGTCAAAGAAGATGGATGGAATATTTGAAGGATTATGATTTGGAATTAAAGTACCATCCGGGTAAAGCGAATAAAGTAGCAGATGCATTGAGTAGAAAAGTGTTGCATAATGCCGAGTTGATGATGTTAGAGTATGCCTTATTGGAAAAGTTTAGGGATCTAAATCTTCAATTTGTTTGGACTCCTAATGGTGTGATTATGGGAAACTTGAATGTTAATTCTACCCTTAGAGAGGAAATTCAACAAGGACAAGTGTTGGATGAGAAGTTACAAGCAGTGTTAGTACAACCGAGTTTTGTGTAAGCTACTGACGGAATTATTTTGTTTAACCAAAGGATTTATGTTCCAGATGATGCGGTGTTGAAAAGAAGGATATTAGAGGAAGCGTATAAGGGTGTTTTTACTATACATCTTGGTTCCTTGAAGATGTATCCAGACTTAAAGAGGGACTATTGGTGGTCCGGTATGAAAAGAGATATTGCAGTGTATGTATTGGGGCAAGCGGTATGCCAACAAGTGAATATTGAACATCAAAGACCGGGTGGATTGTTACAACCTTTAGAAATTCCGGTATGGAAGTGGGATATTATTTCTATGGACTTCGCAGTTGGATTACCTCGTAATCAAGGTGGTCATGATTCTATTTGGGTAATTGTGGATCGATTGATGAAATATGTGCATTTCTTAGCCGTAAAGACTACATACAAGGCAAGTCATCTTACAAGGTTGTTTATTTTAGAAATTGTGAGGTTAAATGGTATTCCCTCTAGTATTGTGTCCAATAGAGATCCAAAGTTTACTTCAAGGTTTTGGAGAGCTTTTCAACAAGCTATGGGAACAAAGTTGTGTTTGAGTACGTCGAATCATCCGCAAACGGGTAGTCAGACGGAACGGACAATACAAACAATGGAAGATATGTTAAGGGCTTGTGTGCTTGAAAGTGGAGGAAATTGGATAGAACTTTTACCGTTGATTGAGTTTTCGTACAACAATAGTTACCATGCGAGCATTGGTATGGCTCCTTATAAGGCATTATATGGAAGGAAATGTAGGACGCCTTTGTGTTGGGCAGAAGTTGGCGAAGATAGAATTTTGGGACCAAAAATTGTTCAAGAGACTACGGAAAATATTAGAATGATCCGTGTCAAAGTTAAACAAGCACAAGATCGTCATAAGAGTTATGCGGATAACCGAAGGAGACCTTTAGAATATGATGAAGGTGATCACGTATTTTTGAAGGTTACTCCGAGATTAAGATTGAAAGGACCATTTAAGTCGCGAAAGTTAAGCCTGAGATACGTGGGACCGTATCAAGTTCTAGAAAGGATTGGCGAAGTAGCTTACAAATTTGCCTTACCGCCTACTCTGTCAGAAATGCATGATGTTTTTCATGTGTCTCAGCTTCGGAAGTTTGTTCCAGATTCTCTTTGACCGATTTTACCAGATAGAGTTGAGATAGAAACAGGTTTGACGTTTGAACCTCAACCCATCCGTATTACAGGAAGAGAAACTAAGGTGTTAAGGAATAAAGAGATTTCTCTTGTGAAAGTTCAGTGGGATGAAACGCATCCGGGTGATGCAACTTGGGAATTAGAAGTAGATATGCGAGATGCTTATCCTCATCTTTTCAAGTAATCTTTAAATTCGTGGGCGAATTTCTTTTTAAGGGGGGAGGATGTAATACCCCGTATTTTAATTGTTCTGGATAATATTAAGTTATGATCAACTGAGCTCCGGAGTACTCTGAGAAGGTATCTGTAAAGATAATTAGAGTAACTGTTAAACTCAGAGCCGTTCGAATTAATATTACCCGACTCTGAGGTTTTAATTAATTGGAGCTGTAGAGACTTTTTGGACATTTAGTAGTGTTACTAATTGATGATATTTCTCTATATCATTTCATTTCCACCCTTTTTCCAAACATAGTAACATTTTGAGAAAGAGAAACTAGAGAGAACGAAGAGGAAAGAAAGGGAGAAGAAAACTTAGAGGAAGAACAAGATCAAGAATCATCATCTCTTCTTCATCAACCATCTCAACATCTTCTTCATCATCTTCACCTTGTTGTTGGTGAGTTCTAGTTAGAACCCTAAGTATAGAAACTTAGGTTAGAAATTGGATGAAAATGGTGAAATTTAATTTAACCATGCTAAATGATGTTGCTATGGTTGGTGTAACACTCCGAATATTTAATTATTTATTTAATTAAATATTTATTTAATTGTTTGTGAATTATTCGGTTGATTTTGGTGTTGCGGTGAATTAAGTCGTTAAGTCGGTATATTAAGTTGGTAAGTCGTAGAAATAATATTATAGTCGCGGAATAATATTAGTAGTAATATTATAGTCGTAGGAGGGTATTCGAATTAAGTGGGCTTAGTTTCGTGTCGGAATTAGTAAATTAAGGGGTGTATGTTTTAGGCCCATTAGATATTATAAGTGATTATTATTATTTTAATAAAATAAATAAACTAAAAGAAATAGAAGTTAGTGTTGTGGTATCAGTTAGAGAAAAGTTGAGAACGTGAGCAATTGGGGGAAAAGAGAAAAACGGCGAACAGTGCTAGGGAGAAGAAGAGGAGAAAGTGCTACCGGAGGAAAAATCAAAGAAAATTCGAGCTACCTTCGATCCAATCAGGTAAGGGTGGGGTTCGAATTTTATAATCGAGAGAATGATAGTTAGTATGTAGGAATTGGGAATTATATAATTTTTCACTATGTGGTATTTATTGGATTGAAATTGGTATATTATAGAGACCCATTATTATTTGATAGAGTATTTAGAAATCATGTTTTAATGTCATAGCCTGTAGCGATTGTTGACTTGTTTGCTGGAATAGTATAAAGTCCCTTCTTTTTTTCCAACTAATGGTTGTGTTGTTTATATATATATATATATATATATATATATATATATATATATATATATATATATATATATTAATTAAAAGGCGCAGGAACACACAAGTGAGAGGAAAACAATTGATTTTTTGTTTTTTATATATATGGAAGGCGCAGGAACACACAGTGAGAGGATCATAATTGATTTTTTTTGTTTTTATGTATTATGGACGTGTGGGGGGGGGTGCGGGGCGGTGCAGGATAGTAGAATCCACTTTGTTTTATTACTCCATGCGCTACAGGAAGTGGTGGAGAATTCCATCTTAAATCTTTTATTGGCTACAGGTGTGAATGTAGCATAACATTCTCCTTTCTATCCATGCGCTACAGGAAATGGTGGGTAGAATGGTTTTGATTAATTTTGTTTTGGCTAGTTAATATATAAATACATAAATATATAATTGAAGTGGGGTTAGGAGTATAATTTAATGTATAACTTAATATATTAGTTAGTAACAGTAGCAGAGAATAAACTGGTAGGAGGATTGGGACAGAAACAGTGCCGAGAGCAAAATTAAGCGGTATATTTAGTTGCCCGAAATCGAATGAAATCTTTTGGAGCAGTTCGTAATAATTAGTAGGTAGTGTGGTTGATTTTATTTTGTTGAAAAGATGCTGGAAGCTGAGAATAGTAGTAATTTTAGTCGCCCGGTAAAAATTAAGCGGTATATTTAGTTACCCGAAATCGAATGAAATTTTTTGGGGAAGTTCGTATATACGAGTAGATACGTGAATGGTATTTATTTTTGTTAAATTAAGTTGAATTCGTGGAATTGCCGGTACAGTCGATTGAGTTGGTTTTTGGTCCCAAATATGGACATGTTTTTGTTGGAGGCTTAAATAGCCGAAATTGAAAGTTGTTTATGTTGTGCTGAGTTGTATTTGTTGTGTTGATGTTGTTGATTGTATGTCGTTCATATGTCGCATACATTGCATTGTTTAAGTTGGCCTTGATGGACAGGATAGTAGAATCCACTTTGTTTTATTACTCCATGCGCTACAGGAAGTGGTGGAGAATTCCATCTTAAATCTTTTATTGGCTACAGGTGTGAATGTAGCATAACATTCTCCTTTCTATCCATGCGCTACAGGAAATGGTGGGTAGAATGGTTTTGATTAATTTTGTTTTGGCTAGTTAATATATAAATACATAAATATATAATTGAAGTGGGGTTAGGAGTATAATTTAATGTATAACTTAATATATTAGTTAGTAACAGTAGCAGAGAATAAACTGGTAGCAGGATTGGGACAGAAACAGTGCTGAGAGCAAAATTAAGCGGTATATTTAGTTGCCCGAAATCGAATGAAATCTTTTGGAGCAGTTCGTAATAATTAGTAGGTAGTGTGGTTGATTTTATTTTGTTGAAAAGATGCTGGAAGCTGAGAATAGTAGTAATTTTAGTCGCCCGGTAAAAATTAAGCGGTATATTTAGTTACCCGAAATCGAATGAAATTTTTTGGGGAAGTTCGTATATACGAGTAGATACGTGAATGGTATTTATTTTTGTTAAATTAAGTTGAATTCGTGGAATTGCCGGTACAGTCGATTGAGTTGGTTTTTGGTCCCAAATATGGACATGTTTTTGTTGGAGGCTTAAATAGCCGAAATTGAAAGTTGTTTATGTTGTGCTGAGTTGTATTTGTTGTGTTGATGTTGTTGATTGTATGTCGTTCATATGTCGCATACATTGCATTGTTTAAGTTGGCCTTGATGGCATTGATTAAGTTGGCCCTTGATGGCACCTGTTTAAGTTGAAAATTGCCTCGATAACCTGGCATATGTTTAAGTTGGGAGTTCTACTCCGAAATGGTACCACATGCATTTGCATAAGTTGAGTCGCATTGAGTCGTAATTAATGGATTTGTTGTTATGATGAATGTTGATGAGTTGTGACATGTTGTTAGTTGTGATGTGGTGAAACTTGTATGGTTCTAATTTTAATATATTAATTATCATACTTTTGATTATATTATTGGATATCTCACCCTTTCTTTGTTTCGTCGTTGCCTTTATATTGGTAACGTGCAGGTAATCCGGAATGAAGGAAGCCTACCTTCATTAGTTCGAGTCGGTGGTTGTCGCTCTGATACGTAGCACTCGGGGGGATAATCGCGTGTTTTTCTTATTGATTGGATTATGTTTAAGTTACTGAATTTTATATTGATTTCGTTAAAGACTTGAATTTGGAAGTTGCTTTATGTTGGCTGAAGATGCTTTAACTGTTTGAAGTTAAAGACTTGTTGATTGGGAGTTATTATTTTGTTGAATTTAAAATTAAGAAAATTTTATGTTGAACTTATTAATCCGCTGCATGAAAGTTAAAGTTATTATATTTTAAAGATTAAGCAGGTTCGAATCAGTTATCCGTAGAATTATATTAGTTATGTATGATTTACAGGTGATTGTATGATATGTTAAAGTTGAAATGAATGTGACATCCTGTATGTTGTAAATTTTATACTCTGATATTATATAATTACGTTGGGTAGAATCAGGGTGTTACAGTTGGAATCTGAAATAGAATACATGATATGTGTGGGTTGCATGAAATATGAATGTTGATGCTTGCCATGATGTTCCCATGAGTTTTGATGGGTTCCATTGGGGTTTGACACTAAAAATAACAGGTTTTTAGGTCTCAGACTCAGTGGTAACCAGTTACTCTATAGGAGGTAACCGGTTACTTGCAGGAAAATTGGTTTTTTTATGCAAAATTGGACAGAGTAACCGGTTACTCTATATAAGGTAATCGGTTACCTAATTGAAGTTTTTGGTTCTGTTTTGAAAAATGATTGAGTAACCGGTTACTCTATATAAAGTAACCGGTTACCACTGTTGTATTTTGAAAAATATTTTAGAAAATTAATAACTTTCAAACCGTGTTTCCGATCGATGAGTTCTTGGTACCTATGGAAACCTATGAGAATACTCTATATAATGGAAGTGAAAAATATCTATTTTATTGCCCGATTAAATAATCGGAGGAAATCCAAAAGTGGTATAATTATGTTGAATTATCATATGTAATTCTATTGTGCAAATGTAATATGCTTTGCCTATCTTATTTTTGTTAAACATGATTGTGAGAGATATGCATGCTTAAAAGATAAAAATAGGAAGAGTGAGGAAAACTTACACCAAATTATATTAGAACCTAGTAATGGGCTAGGAAATTGATGAATAACTCAACGACGACGCTCGTGCAAAAGAGGTCGAGGCGTGCGTTTAGTACCAAAAGGGTAATGGAAAGAATGAGACACTAGTATGGAACACATGTGTGAACCTTGTGTTCTTTGTGAAAAGTGAATTTGGCCTTGCGATTATCGAATGCAATCGCGATTGTGTGTGAGATCACGTAATCGTAACCATTTCAATTGAGTTGCAGTTTCATGAGTCTCGAGCTCCTCTGAAACGTATGCATGATTACTTGGCAGGTTTGATTCCAGTGTGTAGTACGAATGGAACATATGGGTAGAGACTTATGATGGTTAACAGGCCATGAGAAGTGACGGTTCATGGTTAACATGCCGATGTTCCCGAATCTATTTCGTATGTAAAGTAAATTACAAGGATCCATGACTCGGGTCGACTTCTAGATGTAGAAGCGGACGGGAAAAAGGGACGCCTTGGTACAGGTTACCGATTAGTGAGATTCTTGAGTTAACAGGCTCAGGACATATCTGATAAACTTTGAGTTACCAGACTCTTGAACGTGTTTCCATACAGTGTGAGAGTGAGTACTCAAGGTCACTTCCCTTCCCTTGCACTTGAGTTAGGCTATGGTTAGAACCTTGTAAAGCCGAGAGAATCCATAAGATAGGGAACTCACTGAGATTTAATATCTCACCCCATGTTGTTGATTATATTACAAGTACCACAGGTTCCGCAAAGGGTAAGGCGAAAGTCGTTTGATTTTCCTTATTTTCCTTGGCATTTTGGGATGGCAAGACTTCTGCTTTGGAGTTTTATTTTGAGATCATTGTATTGATCTAGTTCTTAGTGTATTGAGACATCTTGTATATATTGTGTCGTAGACTTGTAGTACTTTGTATTTTGGGCACGTAATGTATATAATGTGTTAACTAGGAACTTATGGTATTTAAGTACCAAAACTTGGATTCATGTATAATATATATGCTTTGATGTATGTTGGTATATATGGATGCTACACTCTTACTAATAAATATATATATATATATATATATATATATATATATATATATATATATATATATATAACTTATTATACAATATAATCCAATAGAGTAAAATATCTCCAATTGATATTTTATCGTCTAACACCGAACGATCAATTATTAGAGTTACCTCAAAATCGTTTCTTGAATTAAAATAATTGATCTTTTCAGAGTTCATCAGTTGCTCTATTGATCCCAATTTGTAATACCCCATAAAATTCTGAGCGTTTTGGATAATATTATTTTGATCAACTGGGTTTCGGTGTACTCTGAGCAATTATCGGATAAAATAATTAGAGTAAACTGATGAACTCGGACTGATCAGATTTAATACTATTTAACTTGCAATTTTATTAATTGGTGCAATTGAGATAATTTGGATAATTAGTAGTATTACCAATTAATATTCCTATTGTATATTTTCTTTTCCTTTTCCTTATTTGATGAAGATAGAAACATTGGAGAAAGAAATAAAGGAGAAGGAAAAAAGAAGGAAAAGAAGAGGGAATTCTCCAAGAGCTCAAAAGCAAGAATCATCAACCAATCTTCATCTTTTCATCTCAGTTTCAACCTCCTCATCTTGTAATCCAGGTGGGATATAGTTAGACACTTTAGAATAGAGTTTTATTAAGTTTTAGAGTTAGTTTGATATTGTTAGAAAATGAGAAATTTTGCAATAGAATCATAATCTAACTGCTGAAATTCGATAATTGACTGTGTGGTATACTGGTTGCTATGTTTATAACATGTTTTGGTGTATTTTGATTGGGAAAAATGGGATTTTGGGGTTGAATTTGAGAAACCCGTAGCAGAATTTTCTGCAGGAAAAATTCTGGGTTTCCTCTGCCCATACGCGTATCACGCAAGGTAATACGCGTATTGGGTTGGTCAATACGTGTATGGCAAGGAAGGATTTTGGGCGTTACACGTATGGGAGAGGGCAATACGCGTATGATTTGAGGCAATACACGTATTGGAGTTTTAGTGGACTTTTTGGGGAAAAATCAGCCTCTGCCCATACGCGTATCGCTTTGGGCAATACACATATAGATGGGCGAATGAGCAAGGCAATACGCGTATGGCTTAGGCCAATACGCGTACGGCCAGGAGGGTGCAGAATTGTGTTTTTTCGCGATACCATTTCTTATTATGTCCATAACTTTTGACTCGTTCGTCCTATGTGAGTAATCTTGGTATCGTTATGAAGCTATGAGTATCCTCTAGCTAATGGCAGTGAGAAATATCTGTTTATTGCCCGATTAAATAAATCGGAGGGAACCGTGAATAGGTGTAACGTGTAATATGTTGAATTATGTGTTTCTATTGTGTGATTGATGACTAATTGCCTATACTCTGATTGTTAAACATGTTTGATTATGTATGCATGTTAAAATATGAAATAGGTAGAGTGAGGACTTACCGTAAATAATGTCGGAAAGTGTGTAATGACATAGTGACAACGCTCGTGCATGAAAGGCCGAGGCGTGTGTCTAGTAATCATAACCAGTTTATCTTGCGGTGTAGTTTCATGAGACTCGAGCACCTCCTCTGAAATGTATGCACAATTACTTGGCAGGTTTGATTCCCATGTGTAGTACGAATGAAGCCTACGGGTAAAGAGACTTGTGACGGTGTACGGGCCGTGTGAAGTGACGGATCACGGTGTACGGGCCGATGATCCCGAATCCATTTCGTATGCCAAGTAACTTCAAGGATCCATGACTCGGGTCGTCTTCTAGACGTAGAAGCGGACGGGAAAAGGGGATGCCTTGGTATGGTTATTGATTAGTGAGATTCTTGAGTTAACAGGCTCACGAGTGTGGTTACATTGAAGTTGTGTGTGTACTCAAAGTCATTTTCCCTTCCCTTTTGACTTGAGATAGGTTGTTAGAACCTTGTAGAGCCGAGAGGACTATAAGATAGTGAACTCACTGAGATTTGATGTATCTCACCCCACTGTTGTTGTTTACATCACAGGTATTGCATGTTCCGCGAAGGGTAAGGATAAGGTTGTGTGATTATCCTTGCTTAGCTGTTGGTTTTGCTTCCGTTGTGGAATTTTTTTGAGATCCTTAGTGATCTAGTTCTTAGTTTTATCTTTTGAACATCTTGTATATATAACATGCCAGTGGTTGTATTAGGTTATTTTGGGGCATTTATATGTATACTGTGTTACTAGGAACTTATGTATTTCAGTACCAAACGTATTATTCATGTATGATATATGCTTTGATGTATGTATATATATGTGGGCATTACATAATTGATAATACTTAATGTACTTAGAGGATTCCATTAATCCAATTTACTAAAGATAAAGCACATAGATACTCATCCGATCTCATCTAATATCCAATTGAGCATTTAGATAATATGGGGTATTACAAGCCTACCCTCACAGCACAATTTCCGACAACACTTCGGAGTCCTCGTGGTCGCTCAACCATGATTCTACTTATCACATACATAGTATTAGGATGATCAGGCCCAATTCTACAAAGTATGATATTAAGTTTCATGCTGGCAAGACACACTTAAGAGGCAGGAATAGATTTACTTATGATGTTTCAAGGCTAGGTCGAGGACACGATCTGCTCTGTTACCAACTGTAACGCCCTGTATAATATATATCTAGAATAATACCATACAAGTGTTTTATTTGGTACTGACACCGTCATAAGTGCCTAATGGCATAATTCACATACTTGACAATTTTAAAAACATAATACAATCTATGCTACAAGACATGGAAATTAGCCAAATAAGAAAATCTATGAATGAAGTACAATATTCCTCATTGTATAAGAAAATAATACACAGCGGAATAAGCTCAACTAAGCTTCTCTTGAAATATCCAAGCATAGCTCCACTTGTAAACCAAACCTGCAAATACCTCCTGAAAATAATCAACAATAGTGGGGTAAGATACATCAAATCTCAGTGAGTTCCCTATCTTATTGATTCTCTCGGCTTTACAAGGTTCTATCTTAGCCTAACTCAGGTCAAGGGGAAGGGAACTAGACCTTGAGTTCAAACATTCTGACTAGAGAAACAATCGTACAATTCACAAAGTGAAAAACTAGTTAAGGAATCTTCTCCCCGGCCATCCCGCTCAAAGAGATTAAACACGGGTCACGAATCCTTAACGTAGATAACTTCTCCCTGGCTATCCCGCATAAGGAGATTAAACACGGGTCACGGTTAACTACAAATGCAAAAACGACAACTGGTTAAGGAATCTTCTCCTTGACCATCCCGCACAAGGAGATTAAACACGGGTCACAGATCCTTAACGTAGATAACTTCTCCCCGACCATCCCGCTCAAAGAGATTAAACATGGGTCACGGTATTTATTAAGGGATAGACTACAAACTGGAGGACTACAATCCTCCACAAACAACTACTTAACAAAGACACTCTTCTAGGATTGATGTCTAAGCATTGTCATTCAAACCTTTACCAATACCTAGTTACATCTATAGGAACATATCATTTGTTTGGGGTAAGTTTTCTCACTTTTCCTAATTCATTTTAAGCATGTCATTTTCTCAATTATGATCAACAACAATATTAGACAATCATATTACAACATCAATCATAAAACACACAAGATAGCATAACATATCAAACATAATCCACATAGTTATTCACACATATTTTCAAGGCATAAAAGCCACTACTATCCTCTACCAAGCATCCTTGGTTAAATCATGGTCTCATATACCATTTAATAGCACATTGGATTCTCTTTCCAAGGCTTCAAGTCCCATATCAATCGGGCTTCGGTTCATGAATTTCTGGTGGAAACATAAACCACACTTTTCACATTCATCACAATATTTAACTCTACCATATCAATCTATGACATTAAAATATGTTTCTATTTCACTACCATAAAGAGCATTGAAATAGCTTCCCAACGCTTCCGACCGTGCGTCAATCTGAGTTACGGATCAAAAGTTATGAAGGAAACAAGATGGAAAAATCGGTCACGTTCGCAACTGTATTCGCTAGGCGAACCACTCAGCGAACCAAGTCAGAAGAAAAAGGGCATAAAGTTCGCTAAGCGAACACTGGACAAACATTGGCCTTCCATTTGCTTTGGGGTTCGCCAGGCGAACCCTCGACCAACCATTTGCTTTGGGGTTCGCTAGGCGAACCATGCGAAAACCAGAATATCCCAACTGCGTGTTTAGGGTTCCATGAGCTTCAAAAACCCATCCTTCCCACACCAGATCATTCCCAAACATCAAATCAAGTATTATCAAATGATCACATGCATAATACGACTATATTACACAATTTATATCGAATTTCATCCGTTAGATTTCCTTGATTTATCCGTTTAATCATTTTCTCTCAAATCTAATCTAAGGTCTAAACTTTTATTTCTAGAACTTAGAGTCTCTAACTAGAACCCACCTTACCATTGAATAGGAGGTTGAAGAAGATGATGATGATCCATGAGCTTCTTCTCAAGCTTTCCCTCTTTCTCTTCTTCTTTCTCTCTTCCTTCTCTTATTTACTATATTTTCCTTTCTCTTATAACAAATATATATATATATAACAAATTTTATATAATATAATCCAATAGGGTAAAATATCTCTAATTGATATTTTGTCGTCTCAACCCAATTGATCAATTATTAGAGTTACTTTAAAATTCTTTCTCGAGTTAAAATCATTGATTTATCTCTTTCATAAAATAATTGATCTCTTTAGAGTTCTCCAGTTGCTCTATTGATCCCGATTGACAATACTTAAAGTACTTAGAGGATTCCATAAATCCAATTTACCAAACATAGAGAACATAGATACTCATCTGACCTCATCAGATATCCAATTGAGCATTTAGATAATACAGGGTATTACATTGGTCTACGTTAGCAAACTCCATATATATATATATATATATATATATATATATATATATATATATATATATATATATATATATATATATATATATATATAATTTACTTCATACTTGTAAACGAAGTGGTAATAACCACTAGAAATTCATATACACAATCATAACACTTAGGGTTTAAATTCTAACGTTGTCGTCAAACCTAACAATATTGACATTTTGTCAATTAAGATAGATTTTACATACAAATAAACCATTTAAATTGTATAATTCTTTTTGTTTTTCATTCTTTTTAAAGCAAATATATATACATATATATATATATATATATATATATATATATATATATATATATATATATATATATTCAAACATTATAACTAATAAAATGCATAAATTAACATTTTATTAATTATATTGGTGATTCACAGTCAAAACTTCTTAAATAACAATGCATAGAAAAAAATATTATTACTTTTCTTTAAAAGAGATATTACATCCAGAATTAAACAAATGGTACATGAAGCTTATTTAAAGTAGTGGTGTAAAGAAGGTGATGTTATTGGATATCATCTTTTTTACACACGACTTTTTGACCACTTACCTAAAATAGTAATGTTATGTTGAAGATTTATTTGTTAAAGAGGGGAACTATATTGGTTCAAGATCTAATGGAACATGTGATTTGTTTCTTATTTGAAATTTGAATTTTGTGTTTGAGGTTTAATTGGTGTTTGGGGGTGATTCTATTGGGTCTGGACCATATGGAACAAGCCTTTTTATTTCATAGTTGAAATCAAAATGTTGTGTTGGAGGTTTATCTGGTGTTGGTGGTGATTCTACTGGGTCTGGACCTGATGGAACAAGCCTTTTTATTTCATAGTTGAAATCAAAATGTTGTGTTGGAGGCTTATCTGGTGTCGGTGGTGATTCTATTGGGTCTGGACCTGATGGAACAAGTCTTTTTATTTCATAGTTGAAATCAAAATGTTGTGTTGGAGGCTTATCTGGTGTCAGTGGTGATTCTATTGGGTCTGGACCTGATGGAATAAGCCTTTTTATTTCATAGTTGAAATCAAAATGTTGTGTTATAGGCTTATCTGGTGTTGGTGGTGATTCTATTGGGTCTGGACCTGGTGGAACAAGCCTTTTTATTTCATAGTTAAAATTAAAATGCTGTGTTGGAGGCTTATCTGGTGTTGGTGGTGATTCAATTGGGTCTGGACCTGATGGCAGAAGCCTTTTTATTTCATAGTTGAAATCAAAATGTTGTGTTGGAGACTTTTTTTATGTTGGTGGTGAATCTATTGGATTTGGACCCGATGGAACCAGCTTTTTATTGTCATAATTTATGAATTTTTCTCCTACGACCAAAGAAATGAGTAAGATTGATATAATACGAAGAACATAAACCTTTGAAATTGTCATTCTCACTTTGTTTAGAATTTTGGTTTGTCCTAATCCTCTATTTATATAAAACTTCTTTGGTGTATTTTTAAAACTTTTAATGATTTTTCATTTTAGAATGTTACACAAAAGATAAAACTTTGAATGTCAACCATGCCTTTCCATTTTTTCAAAAGAGCAATTTTTTTCAATTCCTTTTATTAGAGACTAGCGTCCATACAGGCACTCTCGTACCCGTTTGTCCCTTTTTTTATTGCGCTAACAGGTTAAAATATAAACGAATTTTTTTAAATTTAATTTTAATTTTAATCTAGTAGTAATTTTTATGATATCTTATCTCAAAATTAAGTAATAATTTTTTAAATAAATTATTATGCTAACGCGTATATTTCTATTACGAAAAAAGAATTTCATTATGTTGTTTTCATATGTTTTTTTATTGTGTCAACATATATTTTTATATTTTTGTTACTTACATTTTTCATCTTTTATTGTGTTAGCATATATTTTTATATTTTTGTCCTAGTACTCCCTATTAATATATTAAGCGGAAGGCGATTAACAGATTAAAATGTAAAGATATTTTTTTTATTTAGTTTTGATTTTACTTAAAATTATTTGTATATATATCTTTTATAATTCTTCAACGGCAAAAGTTTTAATTCGGAAGCCATTCTTAATATAGATTAGTTTTATTTTCTTGGTGTTGGTTGCCTATTAAGAATAAATATTTTCCTAAGTGCACCTATTATGATTGGTTAAAACATCTCTTACATTCGTTGTAATTTTGTCCTACTACTCCCTATCAATATACTTGTGATTATAAAAAAATGAGTGATGCATGCAGAAAGATAAAAATGGAATGATGAAAAGATAGTCAAATTTAGAGCCACACCCCCTCTTAGTCTCCTTTTCCATTTTCTTTCTCATACACTCTTCTCTCATACATCACACATGTCTTTTTTTCATTTTGTATTTGTTCCAAAAATATGATCTTCTCTATTCATAGAGATTCATTTGTTTTTCTAGTTTTGATAGAAATATGATAAATAACCACGTTAAATTAACCCTTCAAAATAAAAATAAAAAAGTCTTGAAATTTTTAGTACTATTTCATAATTGTCATTTTTTTTTACCAAATAAATCTATCTAGTGATAGTAGTTTGGGATAAACATCAAACAAAAGTAGTTGTAAATTTTTGACATGAGATGACTATGTACACTTAATTAGAGACACTACTTTCATTCCACTTTAAAAAAAAAAATCTTCTTATATAACCACTAACCAATTCACTATGTTACATTTTCTGCACCTATTAAAAATTAAATGTAAAAGATAGAGAACTATCAATTTCAATTTGGTTTGGGATTGTAAATTGGAATACTAACTGCCAAAAATTAATGATATTTAAACAAAAAATAATGATAGATCAATGAATTAAGCATCCCACATATCAAGTATGGATGATCCAATGATGTTAATTTTTAATTTATTTAAACTAATAGACAAATTTAAATTTAGATTCCATTGAATTTTTAATGAAAAACTCTCCGTTTATAGAATATACGTAAACAATTAATAGGCAAATTTGTTTCTTTCTCTTTATTTTTCTTAAACATATAAAATAGTGAAATACTTTTATTATTACAAAAAAAAAATCTAGGCTATTTGAAATAATTATTTATGAAATTAAAAATTACCTTTTTTATGGTGGGGTGCTAGAGTAATATAAGACCAGATAATATAAGTGTGAATCAGTTTCAATTTTGATGTTGCTTTCTAATACAAAAAGAACAAAAAAGCAAACATTGGGACTTCCAATACAAATAATGACAATGAAGCAAACATTGGGACGTCCAATACAAACAATAACAAAGAAGCATACATTGGGATGTCTAATACAAACTATAAATTATGAAGAATCATTGAATGAATATCAACATTGAATGAATGAGTGTATCAACGTGTCTTATCATGTTGCCACCAATATTAAGTGAATATGTTTTTATTTGCTCTCTATTAATTTGTATTTATGTTATGTATCACACTTTGAGAGAATTATTAAAAAAAAAACCAACTCTAATAGTTATGGAGTTACCACAATGCAAAATAACTACTATCCTTAAAATAAAAACTGCATATTTTTTATTAGTATTTTAATTTTTAAAATTAACTAAATTGTATTTTAAAGGGTAAAATAGGAATAAAAATAGGTCACCCCAAAACTCCCAATCCCTTTTTTATATAGTTATAGATTTAATTTAAGTAAATAAAATATGTATGAAAAATAGCTTAAATGTACCTGAAGCATGAAACAGTAATATGCTCGACATGACACTCTTCGTCCACTACAATTTGTTGTGTTAACATCTGTTAGGAAGCAAAAATGCTAAACCCTAACAAGTTTAAACCAAACTAAGAGAAGCAATAAAACTAACTAAGAAAAAATTAAAGAAACTTTTCATTCATTTTCTAAAAAATCTCCATCTCCCAATGAGTACATATATAGAGCTAATAATAGATACTAGAATAAAAGGTCTAAAGGCTAAAAGGCCCAATAAACAATAAAAGCCCACTAAGACAAATTCAACTTCTAACTTAAATAATTTAGTTATTTATAAACTACTTCCACCTCCTATCATTACTCACCCCTTCAAGATCAACCTTGTCCTCAAGGTTGTAACAATAATGACATGATCTAACTACAACTGCTTTGGCACGTTTAACACATTCTCTGAAGTTATGCCGGGATTGATTTTACTTGATTCACAGGCAGGACATTTGTGGTGACGGAGTTCAAGATTTCTTTGTATGCATAGATTGCAGAACAGACGATAGCACTTCAAAATCACAACCTCATTTGGACGTTCAGAACAGACAGTACACTTGATCATGTTCTTGCAAACTCTTATTTCTTCTTCAAGTTGTTGTACTGCAATCTCTCCATTTTCAGTTTTCAGCTCAGCAATTTGGTTATTCAATTCCGCTAGTTCTTCCTCAAGCTTCTTCCGTGAACTCCTTTCACTTTCCAATTCCTTTTCAAAAGCTTCCACATCTTTCTGAATTTGGTCGTATTCTTTCTCTGAGAATGAAGCAATAGACTTGAGCAACTTCAATTCCTTCTCCCATTTTGAGATATTAGCCTTTCCATCCTGCAAAGACTCCACCAATGATTTATATCGATTCAATACCGCAATCCAATGTTGAAGTTGATCATTTGCCAAAGAATATACTCGGGAAGAGCGTACATATTTGTCATCATTCAGTTCATTCTGAAGTTCTTGGAACTGCTTTGTCAAGATTTGATTTTTTTCCTGTGCATCTTGAAGCTCAGAAAGACGATCAGCATCCACTATCTTGGCTTCCTTAATTAAATTCTTCAACTCAGGCAAACCCAAGGCTCTGTCAGCAGGTTTTTCAGGAGACACGTTTCCATTCACTGCATCTGCACTGGAGGAATTCGTTCCCATAGCTGCATCCTTTTGCATTTTCAGACTGACTAGTTTTCTTCTACTCTCTTCAAGTTCAGCCACGATCTCGTCAAGCTCCCCTTTAAGACGTTTTATGTCAGATTGATCTTGTAAGCACTCGTCTATATAATTCTGAATGCCAGCAGTATATTCTTTGTGTTTTGCATGGAGAGTATTAATTACTTCACCAAAATTGTCAACCTCCTTTTTCATCATATCGTCAATCTTAGACATTTGGATGATAACATCTTCCATAGATAAATCTCTATGTAAAACCTGATCTATATCTTCAATTCTTTTCATCTGATCATCAACAGTACCATTAATGAGTTCCAACAACTCCCTAGTATATAACTGACGCAAAGCAAGGGCTTCCTCAACAAAATTAGTTATCTCATCATTACTGCTTCCTTCAATAGAATCTTTCTGGATTAATTTACATAGAAACAGATCGTTTGGAGGACAAGGAGGAAGTGAACCTTGAGGATTATCTGGGTAATCTAAAATTTGCAAAGAATCTTTGTCTCTCCCGGCTTGTATCCCGAGAAGAGCCATATCAGCAACCAATAATTCAACTTGTGAAAGCTTTTCATGTTCGTGTGGCAGGATATACTGAATGGTCTGCCTGTGGTGCTTGTAAATATTGACTCTTGTAGTGACAATCTTGTGCTCAGAAATCTGACTTTTTACCAAATCAAAATGTTCGTGCTCCTTGTAGTCAAGTACACCCAAACCTTTGCAAGAGTTCTCAGGGCCCCTGCAGCAGCTCTCTGTACCTTTGTATCATTGAATTCAAGCAAATCAATAAGAGGCGGAATGCCACCTTCCAACCTGACAAGGGTCTTGATGTGGATATTTTCATGAGCAAGGTTGGTTATTGCATCGGCTACTCTCCCAAGAAGACGAGAAAAAAGTGCTTGAGAAACACAAGGGACTTTAGGTCTCACCAACAATTCCACAAGACAAGGCAAGGCTCCAGCATCAACAATAAGTTGTTGATACACCGGCTTGACAGCAATAAGACCAAGGATAGTTACGCAATCTTTTTCGACATCGTAAGTATCAGCATCGAAATCACCTCCATTAGCCACCATAAGCAAAACCTTCACTAGCGCAGGAACAACATCACAAACTACCATAGTATCCACCATATCCTCATCCTTGGCGAAATCGGAAAGAAAAACAAGAGCATTTTGAGCAGAACCGATATCCGGATCGGACGATGAAGAAATCGAGTTTAAGAGATCTATGCGATTAGTAATATCGTCGACAGAATCAAACTTCAAAACCTTCCTAGCACCCAAACCATCTTCCATGACAGTTTCAATGACATTGTTATCAACCAAAGCTTCAATTTCGTCAACTCCATGAGCTTCGAACAGGGTGTAGTCGGTGGTGGTTTCATGGGGAATAAATGGAAGAGGTATTTCATCAAATATGTGGTGGGCATCGGTAAATTCCTCTTCGCCGTTAGGCAGTGTAGGTCTCTCAGAGTCTTCCGCTGCTACACCACCACCAATATCACCAGAAAAGAAACCTAATTCTGAACCTTCCACTTGTGACTCTACCTCCTTAATCTCCTTGTGCCATATCTCAAACTCGTGAACATCGTCAACAGCGGTAGACACTACAGTTGAATCAAATCGAAGACGATTAATTTCATCCCACAACTCGGGAATGGAAGACAAAGGTAGCCACTCAGTTTTTCCGTCACACCATAAAAGTGTGTTTTCGGACAAGTATCCCTTTAAGAAAAGCTCGTACACCTCGGCGAAGACGTAAGGACCGACGTGTTGTTGATTTTCTCCGAGAAGGTACCATCCAATTTCTGTGACATTTTCATAGGTAGGTTGTGGTTGTTGTTGATGTGAAGCAAGGATTAGGTGTTGTTGTTGGTATGCAGTAACGGGTGAGAATGGAGTATTTGAGAAATAATAAGTAAGATATGGGTTTGTGGGTTGTTGGTATGCTGTAGTGGAATAATATGAATGAGTGGAAGTGTGGTAAAATGGATGATTGTAATAAGAAGATGCCACGGAAGGAAGATTGAGTACAATAATGAGAGCACCAATTGTTAGGAAGCAAAAATGCTAAACCCTAACAAGTTTAAACCAAACTAAGAGAAGCAATAAAACTAACTAAGAAAAAATTAAAGAAACTTTTCATTCATTTTCTAAAAAATCTCCATCTCCCAATGAGTACATATATAAAGCTAATAATAGATACTAGAATAAAATGTCTAAAGGCTAAAAGGCCCAATAAACAATAAAAGCCCACTAAGACAAATTCAACTTCTAACTTAAATAATTAAGTTATTTATAAACTACTTCCACCTCCTATCAACATCCCAACCATGTGTCCCAAATGGAAACAATATAGGATATTGCAAGGGATCATAATATCCCTTTGTTTCTTGAACTTTCTTTAGATTTCCATCATGACGAATAACATTAATATCTCTTCCATATTCCATAGATTTCGAATCATCACCAACAATAATTGCTGCGACTTGTTCTGCGGATGGAAGATTATATTGAGGGTGATTATTTGGACACTCTTTAAGTATGAGGCTACAGTCCCTGATATTTGGAAG
This sequence comes from Lathyrus tuberosus, assembly GCA_022829125.1. NCBI lineage: Eukaryota > Viridiplantae > Streptophyta > Magnoliopsida > Fabales > Fabaceae > Lathyrus > Lathyrus tuberosus. The sequence continues at coordinate 649,229 of JALAZF010000563.1, forward strand.
TAGTGACAGTTTCTTGAACCTAATTACAAAAGGATTATATTGATGGAGTATTTGTTGTAATTTATGAACTACGGTTTGGTGTAGACGTCGATTTTCCTGCATTCTATTATGTAGCTCATTATTTGTGCCATAGATGTATTGTAAGAAGCCCGACCTGACACCCTCATTTGGACAGAAACCTCCTATGTTATGGTAAAAAGCACCCTTAGCACAGAATGTATATATACCATGACCAGATGCAAGAATATTTTCATCGACGTGAACACCAATTGAAGTGAATGAGAGTACGTGGTTGTAACTTCTAATATGTTGCCTAAAATACTTTCCTTCTGCTGAACCATCATAAAATAATTGTTGCAATTCTGCAGGAGCATTAACCCGTGGAAATGATACCTTCCCACCAGCACAACATGTGTCGCGTGATTCATGGTGAAACAACCTTGCATTGCAACGTCTACAGGTAGTTGGATTAGGCAAACAGGATTTTGCCATCATCATGTTATTATTGAAATTTCGAACAGTATTGTATCTTGCTCGAAATGCATGTCGTGATTCTACACGTAGGAGTTTGATGTCAATCACTAAATTTTATCTAAATTCTAAAATAAAAATAAGAAATTAATGCAAAGGGCCTTAACTATAGTATTTAACATTGTATAATTTTCAATTTCATATCTATTGAATATAAGCTACAATTAATTGATTGCAGAGGGTCAATGAACATACCTTGAGGATGACATGACGATGCATTATTTTCTCTGCCTTCCTTATTAACATGCGACATTACTACATCCTCCAAAGAATCATCAACATGCATATCATCCGATACGAATATAATAATTAACATATGTATACATAGATATATGTGTTAAAAAAATTATCGCAAATTTAGAACAATATCAATTATACATGTACCAGATTGACTGTTATTAATGTCATGATTAGGTGATGCATACCGACGATCTGTGAGTTTAATTACATACATTAAACGAAAAGTCTACAACATTTTACAATGAAAAAATATATGAAGGGAATAGAGAATTTTGAGCTGACTTCTTTTCAGTTTTGGATAAATTCTATCTCTTAGTTGACTCTGACTTAAATATTCCTTCCAAATTCATGATTAGTGAGGAGTGAAGATTATCTCTTTTGTGAAATTGAGGAAAAAGGAGAGAAAACTTTTCTCATTTGTATGAGAGAAAATTGATAAGTTTATAGTTTGCAACAATACTTCCATCTACTCTTTCATTGTGTTGGTTCTCTTTTCATTCATAAACCTTTTTATATATTTACCCTTATGTATTTAAGTATTGATAATTAATAATTAGCTATTACTATATGTGATTTTCAAGGATATATATCATTAATTAATTATTACTATATTTATGATTTATTAATTTCCTTCATTTTGGATATATTTTTCTAATATATAAATTTCAAATAGTTTTAAAATTTAATTACTATTACTTTGTTTTAAATAGTTTTTAAAATAGTTTTAAATTTTGGACTGCCCTTAATTTAAGTCTATTTTACCCTCTACTTTTCACATAAATAACAAACAAAATTAAATTTAAAAGAATGACAAACAAAATTAAATTAAAAAAAAAACTGCAGTAGTACGTTATAACTACTATTTTTCTACTTTCTCTTAACCGTGCACTTAGTAGCTTTTGTATTTTGATATATTCAAACTATCTTTCAATGCGTAAGTATTTCAAACAAATTGGTAGTTTTACCTTTTCAGTTTTTTTTTTCAAATTCTACTTCCTGCTTCTAATTTTTAATAATGCAGAATATTCTCCTCAAGTCTTTTCATCTCCATATGACTCTTCTCTTCTATATTTTTGTCCATTACTTTTTCTAATTTATAAAATCATTTCATAAACACTTTCATACATTCCTTTCATAACTTTCACAATCTACGTTTATTAAGAAATCAAAACAAAAATAGATGTGGCGGTTAGAAATAGAGTGAAATTGAAGCAAGAAGGAGAGTGTTTTCATGGTGGCAGTTATTTTCCAACATTAAAATATTGTAAACATAAAAAACTATATTAGCAAAGGATTCTTTTTCTAAATAGTAGTAATTACCATAATTTTTTCTAAATCGCTTTGGTTGCATTGATGTAATTAATTATCAATTATCAATGTTTTCCTATCATTGATGTAATTGATTTTATTTATTTGTTTTTAATGCAGTGATTATGAAGATTGAAGAGAAATTTTAGGTTATGATTGATTTCTCCATAATTTTAAAGTCTTCATTAAGGATTGAAGAATGGTTGAGTTTTTTTATCGAGATGTTCAAAAATAAATGGTGTTGGCATTTTTGTAATTAATAAAATATTATTTAATTTTTATTAAAAAAATTTACATTTATTTAAAATAGTAATTATTAACCTTGAAATTATTTATTAATATATATATATATATATTAAATTGAATAAATTTATTAGTAGATGAGTTGAATGCATATATAGGCGTGAGATTATGGTTCAATCTAGTTATGACACATTATCACACATTTAATAAATTTATTTATTTTAATATATATATTTATTGTAATACCCCATAAGTTATTTTACTCTGGATAATATTAGTATGATCAACTGAGTTCCGGTGTACTCTGAGAATTTATTGGATAAAATAATTAGAGTAAATTGATGAGCTCAGAGCAGATCAAATTAATATTTTCTGACTCTGAGGTTTTAACTTTTAGTGTTATAGAGACTTTTGGATATTTAGTAGTGTTACTATCTAATTGAGTTTCTCTATATCATTTCATTTTCCTTTTTCTCTTCATTTGGAACAAAGATAGAAAATAGAAAGAAAGAAGAAGTAGAGAGAAGGAAGAAGAAAGGAAGTAAAGGAAGAAAACCCTAAGAGCTTAAGATCAAGAATCATCATCTCTTCTTCATCAATTCATCTTATCTTCTTCATCATCATCTTCTAATCCAGGTGGGTTCAAGATAGAGACTTTAGTTGTAGAGTTTCTTGAGTTCTAGAGTTAGGTTTGATATTGTGAGAAATGAGTAATCTTGCTAAAATCATGAATCTAACGGTTGGAAATCGATATAATATGAATATGATCGCTTGCTGATACTTGTTTTATGGTTTGGAATAAATTGGTGTGAAAAAGATGAATTTTTGGAGCCTTGAAACCCCATTAGCACAGCAGAAAATTTATGCTTCTGGTAGGCACCGTCGGGCGGCGCTTTGAGCACCGGGCGACGCGGTCTTGCGTCGGGCGAAAGCCAAGAGGCGTAGCATGGAATGTTGCTGGAATTTATGATTTTTATTGCATTGGGACTTATGCCACTACTTCGCTGGGCGAAGCACTGCCGAAGGGGCACCGCCGGGCAAAAATTGTAGCGCCGGGCGCTCCTGGGACTTTTCTAAATGTTTTTCTTTCTTTTAAAATCCATAACTTTTGACTCGTTTATCCGATTTAAGTAATCTTGGTACCGATGGAAAGCTATGAAAATAATCTATTTGATGAAGGTGGAAAATTTCAGTTTTATTGCCCGATTAAATAATCGGAGGAAATCCAAAGGTGGTATAATTATGTAGAATTGTCATATGTAATTTTATTGTGAAATGGTAATATGCTTTGCTTATCCTATTGTTGATTAATCACGATTGCGAGTGTTTATGCATGCTAAACTGAAAAATGGAATATGAAGAGTGAGGAAACCTCAACATGAAACTATAGTAGAATCTAGTAATGTGACTAGAATTGATAGAAAACTCTAGATGGTGATGCTCGACATGTGTTGTAGAAAGGTGCATCCTTGCCGAGTAAAGGTCTAGATGAGAGTGGAACACTAGTATGGAACATGTGTGAACCTAGTATAGGTGAAAAGGCAAAAGCTGCCTTAAGGTGAATGTGGCCTTGTGATTGTCAAATACAATCACGTTTGTGTGTGTGATCATGTAATCATAACCGGTTTTCTTGAGTTGCAGTTTCATGAGTCCCGAGCTCCTCTGAAATGTATGCACAATTACTTGGCAGGTTTGATTCCCGTGTGTAGTACGAATGGAACCTATGGGTAGAGACTTGTGACGGTTAATGGCCTGTGTGAAGTGACGGTTCATAACGGTTAATGGCTCGTAGAACCCGAATCCATTTCGTATGCCAAGTAACTACAAGGATCCATGACTCGTTTCGATTTCTAGACATAGAAGAGAACGAGAAAAGGGGATGCCTTGGTATGGTTATCGATTAGTGATATTTTGAGTTGGTGAACTCATGACATGTTTCCATATAGTGTGAGATTTGTGAACTCAAGGTCACTCCCCTTTCCCTTTGACTTGAGTTAGGATTGATAGAACCTTGTAAAGCTGAGAGAACCTATAAGATAGGGAACTTACTGGGATTTAATATCTCACCCCATGTTGTTGATTATATTACAGGTACCACAGGTTCGGCGAAGGGTAATAATAAAGTTGTTTGACTTTTCCTTACGAATCGTGGCTTTTGGGATGGCAAGACTTCCGTTGTGAAGATTATTTTGTGATCATTGTTTGATCTAGTTCTTAGTGCTTAGAACATCTTGTATACATTATGCCATGATTCTTTTTTTGTATTAAGTGTGTAGGGCATGCAATGTATATAATGTGTTAACTAGGTGCTTATATATTTCAGTACCAAATACTTGGATTCATGTATAGTAATTATGCTTTGATGTATAATACTATATGTGGGTTTACAGTTGGTATCAGAGCAGGTCGTATCCTCGACCTAGCCATGAAATAGTATAAGTATTTCTTTTCGTTTCATATGTGTTGTGTCGCCATTGGTCTTAAGTGTTATTTTAATGGTATTGAGCCTGATCAACTTAATCCTATATGTATGACATTTAGGAACATGGCCGACGGGCGCAGAAACAATCGTGGTAGACCCAGAGCCACTCCGGTAGGGACTAATCTGCCAGGCGGCGAGGAAAATGTTCCATGGCCTCAGTTTCTGCAGCAGATGCAACAACAGCAGAATCAGTTTATGCAACAAATGGTACAACAAATTACTGGGGGTCTGCATCCTCCAGTGGTTGTTCCAGAAGCTGCAGGTGGAAACTTTAGGGATTTCATCCGTATGAATCCTCTGGAATTTCATGGAGGGTTTGATCTGGTAACGTCTCATGAATGGATAGCTGGCATAGAGAGAATTTTCTTGATAGTCTAGTGCAGTGAGGAAAACAAGGTGATTTTCGCTTCTTATTTGTTGAAGGGTCATGCCATGAGGTGGTGGAAGGGTGTCTCAGCCTTAATGACTATTCAAGAGGTACCCAAGGTCTGGGAATAATTTAAGATAAATTTTATGGAGAATTATTTTCCAAGTTCCTTAAGGACTCAGAAGGAATTTGAATTTCAACAGTTGAAATAGGGTACCTTGATCGTAGCTGCTTATGCAGAGAGGTTTGAGGCTATGGCTGCTTATTCTAGGCAGGCTATGTATGCTCCGGACGAGAGGTGGAAAATTGACCAGTTTCTGTTTGGTTTGAAAGCTGACATTTCTCATAGTGTGTCTCAAAGGGAGTTCACTAGTTATGCTAAATTACTAGGACAATGCTACGTGGCGGAGAATAGCTTGAAGAAAGTGCAAGCGGAAGGGGAATTGAGTAAGTTGAATCAAAGTGATCGTGGGAGATCAAATCAACAATTTAGACCTAGACCATAAGCCTTCAAGGGGAAGCAAGTTCAGAGTTCTAGAACCAGCGTACCTCCGGTGTGTCGGGTGTGTGGTAGGAACCATTCTAGAAGGTGTGGCATTGAAAGTGTGAGGTGTTTTCAGTGTCAGAAGATGGGCCATCGGAAGAGGGATTGTCCTCAGAATAGAAATCTAACACAAGAAAAGAGTACCGGTCGAGTTTACACGATGGATGCAAGGAAGACCAAGGGTGATAACTCTTTAATCGCTGGTACGTGTTTTGTTAATGGGAATCCTTGTTTTGTATTATTTGATTGTGGAGCAACACACTTTTTGTGTTGATGCAATATGTGAAGCACTTGGGTTGCAAGCTATTCCGTTGTCTCCACCCATGGTGGTAAATACTGCCATAGATGAGATTGTTGAAACACCTTTATTGTGTGAGAATTGTGTTTTATCTGTGGATGGAAGAATTTTTCAGATTGATCTTATTTGTTTGCCGCTTAAGAAAGTGGACGTTGTTTTGGGAATGGATTGACTTTCTGCTAATTCGGTATTTATTGGTTGTGAGGAAAAGCTAATCAGCATTCCATCCATTGAGGCTACTCCGAGGGATGTGTTAACTCCTATTTTAGAAGGTACGATTGGAATGACAAATTTCTTGTTTGAGAAGGAAAAATCTGCTCTTTTGGTTCTCACTAAGGAGGAGAGTAATAACCTTCAGGTTTTGAGTATTCTGGTAGTTTGTGAGTTACCCCAAGTTTTCCCCGAGGATATCACTTATCTTCCTCCGGAGAGGGAAGTGGAATTCTCCATTGACCTGATACCAGGAACGGCTCCAATATCCGTTTCTCCGTATCGGACGACACCGCTTGAGTTAAGAGAGTTAAAGGATCAATTGGAAGAGTTGATGGCTAAGCATTTTGTTCGACCAAGTGTTTCGCCCTGGGGAGCTCCAGTGTTGTTGGTAAAGAAGAAGGATGGTGGAATGCGGTTGTGTATTGATTATCGTCAGTTGAATAAAGTCACCATCAAGAACAAATACCCATTACCAAGGATAGACGATCTGTTAGATCAAATGAAAGGAGCATGTGTGTTCTCAAAGATTGATTTAGGTCGGGTTATCATCAGATTCGTGTGAAGAGTTCAGATGTACCAAAGATTGCATTTAGAACCTGTTATGGTCATTATGAATTCTTAGTAATTCCTTTCGGTGTGACGAATGCTCCGGCAGTTTTTATGGATTATATGAATCGGATATTTCAACCTTACTTGGACCAATTTCTGGTGATCTTTATTGATGACATTCTTATTTATTCTCGTACTTCTCAAGAGCACGAAGAACACCTAAGAATCGTTTTGTCTATCTTGCAAGAGAGACAACTTTTTGCTAAGCTAAGCAAGTGTGAGTTTTGGATGTCGGAGGTTAATTTTCTGGGTCATGTTATATCTCAGGGAGGTGTGGCGGTAGATCCATCGAAAGTTGAAGCAATGATTAATTGGGAGAGACCAAAGAATGTTTCCGAAGTTAAAAGTTTCTTGGGGTTGGCAGGTTATTACAGAAGGTTTATCAAAGGCTTTTCCCAATTGGCTTTACCAATGACGAAGCTTACTCGAAAGGATTGTCCTTATAAGTGGGATTCAGCTTGTGAAAGAAGTTTTATGAGTTTGAAGGAAAGATTGACGACTACTCCTGTTTTGATCATTCTTGATCCTGGCAAGTCGTACGAGGTATTTTGTGATGCATCGAAGATGGGATTAGACGGTGTGTTAATGCAAGATGGTCATGTGGTGGCTTATGCTTCTCGACAGTTAAAATTTCATGAAGAGAATTATCCAACACATGATTTGGAATTGGCGGCAGTTGTGTTTACACTGAAAGTGTGGCATCATTATTTGTATGGGGTACGTTTTGAGATGTTCAGCGACCACAAGAGTTTAAAGTATCTTTTTGATCAGAAGGAGTTGAACATGCGTCAAAGGAGGTGGATGGAGTACTTGAAGGATTATGACTTGGAACTAAAGTACCATCCGGGTAAAGCGAATAAAGTGGTGGATGCCTTAAGCAGGAAAGTATTACATAATGCAGAGTTGATGATGTTAGAGCATACCTTATTGGAAAAATTTCGAGATCTCAATCTCCAATTTGTTTGGACTCCTAATTGTGTGATTATGGGGAATTTGAATGTCAATTCTACTCATAGAGAGGAGATTCAACAAGGGAAAATGTTGGATGAAAAGTTACAATAAGTGTTAGTTCAACCGGGTTCGTGCGGGCTACCGATGGAATTATTTTGTTTAACCAAAGGTTTTGTGTTCCGGATGATGCGGTGTCGAAAAGAAGGATTTTGGAAGAAGCGCATAAGGGTGCTTTTACTATACATCCTAGTTCTTCGAAGATGTATCAAGATTTAAAAAGGGACTATTGGTGGTCCGGTATGAAAAAGGATATTGTGGTGTACGTATCGGAATGTGCGGTATGCCAACAAGTGAAGATTGAGCACCAAAGACCGGGTGGCTTACTACAACCGTTAGAAATTCCGGTATGGAAGTGGGATAGTATTTCCATGGACTTTGCAATTGGATTACCCCGTGCCCAAGGTGGTTATGATTCTATTTGGGTGATTGTAGATCGGTTGACGAAATCTGTGCATTTCTTAGCCGTAAAGACAACTTACAAGGCGAGTCATCTCGCAAAGTTCTTCATTTCGAAAATAGTGAGATTACATGGTATTCCCTCTAGTGTTGTGTCTGATAGAGATCCAAAGTTTACTTTAAGGTTTTGGATAGCTTTTCAACAAGCTATGGGAACAAGGTTGTATTTTAGCACGTCGAATCATCCGCAAACGGATGGTCAGACGGAACGGACAATACAAACAATGGAAGATATGTTAAGGGCTTATGTACTTGAAAGTGGAGGTAATTAGATAGAACTCTTACCGTTGATTGAGTTTTCTTATAACAATAGTTATCATGCAAGTATCGGTATGGCTCCTTATGAAGCATTGTATGGAAGGAAATGTAGGACGCCATTGTGTTGGGCGGAAGTTGGCGAAGATAGAATTTTGGGACCCGAGATCATCCAAGAGACTACGGAAAAGATTATAATGATCCGTGATAAAGTTAAACAATCATAAGATCAACATAAAAGTTATGCGGATAATCATAGAAGACCTTTGGAGTTTGATGAGGATGATCACGTGTTTTTGAAAGTTACCCCGAGATTGAGGTTGAAAGAACCGTTTAAGTCGCGGAATTTAAGCCCTAGATACGTGGGACCGTATCAAATTTTAGAAAGGATTGGTGAAGTAGCTTACAGATTAGCCTTACCGCCTTCTCTGTCAGAGATGCACGATGTTTTTCATGTATCTCAGCTTCGGAAGTTTATTCTGTGAGAGCAAGAGTTGTCTCTATAAGTCAATCTATGTTTTGATGATAGCAATACGTATTTGTGAAAGAACTATTTTATGTTCTAACGTGTGTTGTGTGCAGATCATAATTATAGAAGATATCAGATTCAACAAGCACCAGCCAGATGCGATTAAATGATTATATGCGAAGTCACTATGTATGACACAAGTCGCAAGAAGCAAGAATGCTTCTGTATTTGATCATGATTAGTCAGATCCAAGAATGTCGATATTGCTGTTGCAATGCTCTTGTGGATGCTCTCTGAAAGTGGTTATGATTTTGAAGATTGTGAAGCTTCTGAAGAAGAGAACCAAAGTGCTGAAGACTCTTATGACTTGAAGTTCTGAAGGCTGAAGGCTCTGAAGACCAAGTGCAGAAAGACTCTGAGGACTTATGCGTTCTGAAGATTACAGTTCCAAAGGTCAAGTGCTGAAGACTCTGAAGACGGATTCCTAATGGACGAGTTCTGAAGTTTTGGAAGACTTGAAGTAGTAAAAGATAATGTTCTTAAAGACAAGTGTTGAAGTTCTGAAGACTGATTCCTAATGGACTTCTTCAAATGACTGAAGACTTGACGTATCAGATATCCTGTTAAGAAGGCTATACTCATGCTTCAATAAATTACCATCAAAAGCCTCTGAAGTTTGGAAGTCAAATGTTATCGTTGTGAACGACTGTACACAGTGCTCAAGAAAGATATATCCTGTCACTTCTCCCACAGCAAAAAGGAGATGTGTCAGTACAGTTAATTATTACACAACATCTCTTTTCCAACAGCCAACAGTATTTCAAATGGCTATATTTCTACTGGGCTATTTAAAGGAAAGAGTTCTCGCTTCTGAGTTGTCGATTCCATTGATCATCAATTGGATGTATCATTCATGAATTGACCAAGTCATTGTGTGAAGATAGAAACAACGATGAGTTCTCGTTGTAACACGTAAATATCAAAAGCTATCACCATTTACACATGGTCATTGTTGTTGGAGCTTAAGATCAACATTCAACACAACAACAACAACAAATTAGTACAGAAGCTGTTGATGAAGAAGACAACATTGCAAATCAGTCAAGTCATCAACCACCTTCTCGTCAGTGCTACATTGAAGATCTGAAGCAAGGAGTTGTTCCTCAAAGCTTGTCCAACAAAGAAGACCAAGAAGAAGAAGATCTACAAGATGTCAACAACTGTCAAATTCAAATACATCTTTGTAGTTTCTTAGAATAGCAAGGAGCTGTTGCTCATATCTTGCTTGAACACTTGTGTGTTCTTTTGTACTTAAACTTAGGAGTAATCTGCTTGTTAAGAAGCAACTATGTAATCTCCTGTTAACTAATTCTTGGTGAATTAGGATTCCTTGAGTGGTCAGTGTGACCGGAGACTCGAGAAGACAATGACGAGATGTCATTGTGGTAAATCCTGAAATAGGGTCAGTAGCGTTATATTCATTGTGATGAATCCCTAAACTTCTAGCTGTGAAAGCCTAGCAGTAGATCTTGCGAGATTGGAACTTGCAGGTCAATGTTCGTTATATTCATTAAGTTGAATCCCTGAACGGTTCATTGCATGTTAGTCAAAGCTGCGATTGTGCATGTTGTTAGTCACCGGTTGTTGCCCGTGCATCTGTAATCGAGATTGATTATAGTGGATTAAGACCTTGTGTTCATGGCGAAATCACCTAAGGAGGGTGGACTGGATTATCCTTTGTGGTGAACCAGGATATATCATGTGCTCTTTACTCTTATGCTTAATATCCTTGTTTATGTTTCTATATTGAGGATCAGAACCTTACATAAGCAAGTCAGAACCGTGCAACTCTAATAGGCTTCCGCTCTGCAAGTTCTGAATGATGTACACAATGTTCAGACTCTTATTGCTTCTCACGCTCTAAGCATTGCCAAGTCTGAATATAACTTTGCAAGTCAGAGCCTCTCAACGAACTCTGATGTAACGTAAAGTGTCTTATTCACAAGAAGTGAAAAGTTGTTAAAAGAGTAAATACACAATTCAAACACCCCCCTTTCTTGTGTCTTTCTCGCACTTTCAATTGGTATCAGAGCTCCGGTTCTGTTATTGATGGATATCAAACACTTAACAGTGTCAGAAAAAGATCCAAATGCGGTGCGTAGAAATACTCTGGGTGAGATTGAAATCCACATACAATTTCTATAACAGTTCAGAAGATGATTGTGTACAAAATTTTAATCAATCTGAGTACTTGAGCAAATCACTGATTCTGGAAGTTTTTGCAGTTGTCAAACAACTAAATCTTCCTCACTTAAGTTTTAATGAAGATTGAAGAATCAGCTGATAAGATAGATTCATCAGATAAGAAGTAGTATCTGTTGAATGCTTATCTTGGAAGATACGTATGGATGAACCACGTATTTGCTCAAAGTTGAATCATCAGAAAACAAGAAGTCTTGTTTGTTGGAGATTAATTATTTATGAGTTTTTGAGATGTTTTCAAGAAACGGATTAGGTCCACCCTTGACTTTCTCGTTTAAAGCTCATTCAGAACTTCTTCATGTAAAGAAGAAAGATTGTTGTTCTATGATTTTGAACTTTAGAATTAAGTCTGATGAAGTCAGAAATCTGATAAGTTCAAATTCTTATGAAGTGATTCAACATATGAATCTTGACTAATCAAGAAATTGAAAGATTCAACGAAGTACTGAATATTATTTTCTTGGAAAGCATAAACTGAAAGAATATATAGGAAGAAGAATTTCAAAGATTCATCAAGCATTTGATCAAGAATGAACTCTTAAGTTTTGACTGAATCAACACAACTAAGTTCTGATAACTTGAGACTATCTCTCAGTTGAAACAAACGTTATTGATCAGATCTCTATCTGATAAGTTTCTCAGAACTTCCTTAGTCCAGAATTAGAAGGTATTAGTCAAAACACTTGACTCTTCTTCTCAAATCAAGAGACTTAAGTTGCTGATGTCTTTCAGAATGAAGAAATCAGCTGACGTTCACTTCAGAAGCAAATATGATGTTTTATGCTGGATCAGCATTGTGAGACTGTTAACCCTCATGTTCGACGCTAGAAAGAATCAAAGCTATTTTATGTTTAAAAATTATTTTTATTGTAATGAAGGCTTCGACCCAATTTTGGGGAAGCCTGAGTCGAATAGAGGTGTAGGAACCTCAAAAAATGGCTAAGTGCTGGAAGGGTTTCGACCATGAGAATATGGAAACAAGCGCTGCAGTGGTTATATTAAGGCTGGAGGGAATTTCCAATATTTGAAATTTAAATAAGAGCAGTTGTGAACGTGGGAACAGTTGAGACCAATGAGAAGGCGCCAAAATCCACACGTTCGAAGCAGTAACGACCACTTAGTAGTTATTTCCTAGCACTATAAATAGGAGTTAGTTCTATGTAAAAAGGGTGTTCATATTTTGGTACAAGTTACTCAAAGAAACTCAAAGTACCCGCGTGTAGAGAAACGAGTTCGTGAGAATGTACGTAATGTAACACCATTTTCTTCATTAATACAATTTATCTTCAGCATGTTTAAGATTCAGCCATTTACTTTCCATACCTTTACAATTTCTTGAACTTTATCTTCCATGCCAAATTTACTTTCAAAGTCATTTAAACTTTCTGCGTCTACCTTCGACTGCACTTTTACATTCAAGCATTTAATCTTCAAGCATTTACTTTTCAAAGTCTTTTATTTTCAAGAACGTGGAGTTCACCTTTAATCCATTGCATCTATTTTCAAAGTCTTTTATTTTCCTGCATTTTACCTTCGACAGCACTTTTATCATCCCAGCCTTTACTTTCCAAGAACGTGGAGTTCGTCGCATTTTACTTTCAAAGCTTTTTACTTATTGCCATTTCCTTTCAACGCCTTTAATTTTTGCACCCTTTACTTACAACCTTTTAAATTTCAAGCCTTTGCTTTACTTTATTGCAAGTAGTCGAACGTGGAGTTCAGTTAGATTTTATTTCAGCATTGTCGAACATGGAGTTCAGTTTACATTCTCTTTAATTTTGTCATTTACACTTGTCTCTAAAATTTAGCACATGTCCTAGGATTTGTGTGGTCGATCCTGCAAGTTAATCAATTTTCGTTTAAGATTAATAGACCAGAGGTTGTTTACTAAAATTTACAGTAAACAAATTGGCACGCCCGGTGGGACCCAGTGCTAAGTTACACTTTTTGTCAACCTTATCTTCCTTGGTGAAGAAGTACTTTCGTTGTATGTTATTGAGAAGTGGGAAGTTAGCCACAACAAACGAAGGAATACCAAAGAGAAGATACACTAAGAAAATGGCAACCAATGTCAACCAACAAGTTGATCCTCAAGGGAGTATTTCAAACACTCAGTCAAGTAGCAGTATGGGGTCTCAAAGCACACCATCACCAGTGTCTTCGACAGGAGGACAAGCGTCACTTCCATTAGTAGTGTCTGACCCAGGATCAACATATACAAAATCATATACTCAACCTGTGTTGGAATACATAGGACCACCAAGTTCTAATTCACCAACACCCCCAGGAGGAAATTCAATTCACATCCAGGGTCAAGGAGTCAACCCTATGGTATGCCTACATCAATGATACAAAATCTGCAGAATGTTCCACTTGTGTTTTCAGAAACTGTTATGTCTTCGCCATTACAAGGGTCAGGATCAGGAGGGCGAAACAACCAGAATATAGGTGTTGGTTACTCTGTTCAAACGCCCAGCCTTACAAATACATCCATAAATTATTTGAGACAGCAGATGGATGAAAGTAACATGCAAATGGTGCATACGTTGTCTCAGACAATGGGAGGAGTTTTTCAACCCTTGATTCAAAATACGACTCAAACTAACCAGTAGTTGGCTGCACAAGTGGCACGCATGGCTGATTTCATGGGAGTACCAGCGGTGGATCGAAGAGCAATTGTTGTCGAAGATATCCCAAGACGCCATCCACGCCAAATACCTGAGGCGAACTTGGAAGATCAAGAGATGATTGATCCTTTTAGGGTCGAACCACCAAGAAACCAGATGCCATACCAGATGGAGGAAGAGCCAGTAGTGATGGTGAACAGGAACCAAAATGCAGATCAACTACTTAGACAGGTTCGACACCAAAATCAAGCAGAAGAAAATAACCTTGTAGCCATGGTTGAAAGGATAATGACCAGAAATGGTATGAATTTTGGCTTCACCAGGCCAAATTATACTTTGCCTATAGTGGATTACATTCTCCAAGCAGAACTACCCCCTAGGACGATGGTTCCAAAGTTCAGTGAATCTACTGTCGAACATGTGGCTAGGTATTTGATTGAAGCAGGCGAAATTGCAGCTGACTAAAGCCTCAGAATCAAGTACTTCCCAAGTTCCCTTACCAAGAATGCCTTCACGTGGTTTACTACTTTGCCTCCAAATTCCATATATAATTGGACCCAACTAGAACGTTTGTTTCATGAACAGTTCTACATCGGACAAACTAAGATTAGTTTGAAAGAATTGGCTAGCATCAAGCGCAAAGTTACTGAGCCAATTGATGATTACCTGAATAGGTTTCGACTTCTTAATGCTAGGTGCTTTACACAAGTTCCAGAACATAAGTTGGTCGAAATGGCTGCTGGGGGTCTTGATTATTCCATTAGGAAGAAATTAGATACCCAATATCTTAGAGATATGGCCCAGTTGGCTGATAGGGTTCGACAGCTAGAAAGGCTGAAAGAAGAGAAGGCCAAATTCAGCAGGGATAAAAAAGTAGCCTTTGTCGAATGCAATGAAGATGTGGAGAGTATGTATGGTGAAACATCTTATTTCGATGGAAATGAGGTTGACGTTGCTGAGTTAAAGCAAGGTCCACCTTATGCCTGCAAATTATTAGCTCCTTCAGAAGGAAAAAATCCTGTCGAATCTAACGACAAATTTCCTAAGAAAACATACACTTTCGACGTCACTAAATGTGACGAAATTTTTTATTTGTTAGTTAAAGATGGGCAAATGTTAGTGCCTGCTGGTGCTAAGACGCCACCTTTAGAACAAAGAAAGAAAAGAGGTTTTTGTAAGTACCATAATTTTTTGGGTCATAAAACTTCTCAATGTTTACTTTTCAGGGATTTGGTGCAAAATGCTATCCAAGAAGGAAGGCTGAAGTTTGGTGACAAAGGCAAAGCCCAGATGAAGATTGACTCTGACCCATTGCAAGTTGCAGAGGCTAACTATATAGAGCCTCACGAGGTTCAGATGGTGGAAGCCACAGAGGGATTTGATGCGTCAGTCAACATGGTGGAGGTTACTGAAGACTTCGCCACCAATTCCGTGATAATTGAAGGTTCTAGTAAGGCTGCAAGTGGCCTGAATGTTGATGGTACCAGTCTAATGTTGGTGACCAAAGAAACTGCTGATAAGTTTGTTGAAATGGATAATGCTGCTAAGGTTTTGGATATGGACGTGAGTGGGTTGAAGATAAATGCAAATGGGGGCATTAACATGGTCGAATTGGCTAAAGAATCTGATTCTAGCTCAGATAGTATCAGCACCAATGAGGCTATGGGCAGAAATGCCCCCAAAGTCCAAGTTGTTAAGGAATTGGAAGATGACATGCTCTTGGTAGGAGAGATGCTGGACATGGATGGCTGTTTGGTGGAAAACTGGATATGTATGGCTGCTGAAAAAAATTTCAAGACATCTCCTGATGTCGAAAGAGTCAATGCTGAGGAAATGGTCGAAGCTGAAAAAGCTGCTTGGCAAGAAGCTTCCCAAAAAGCTACAAAAGCAGCAGCAGGTGGTGGTTGTCTAGCAAAAACCACTGAAAGTCTGGAAGCCCATTTATCCAAGATGCACTTAAAGGACAGAATGGATGTCAATATGGTCAAAATTACAGATTGAAAAGCTGAACAAGTGAGTAAGGCAGATGAACAAGAGAAGCGCAACAAAATAGCTTATCCTAAGCAAGAAGAGACAATTGTGGATTTCTTGCATCGTTGCCAGAAGAAAGGCTCTGGAGTAATGCTATGTCCTAGATGCAGCGCCATTTTTGATGAAAAAGCTGCCCACAAGCTAGAAGGTGTCAAGAAGGCTGGTGAAAGCTGGGGGCAGAAGATGAGCAAAGGGCACAGAGGTTTTGACCATAGGCGACTTTCAACAGGGCTAAAAAACCATGCACCAGGAGTTAGGCCAGGTACATTCAAACCAGCTGCGAATGTGCCAACAGGTAGTTGGATCAAGCCTATCGAAGGGAGAGGACAGAAGAAAAAGTGGGAGAAATTTGATGTGGAAAGAGGTTCTTCATTTGAGTATAGAAAAGAGAACTACACCACCAACAAATCAGCATACATTTCTCAGAATTACAAGGGTAAAAACCCCATGTCTAGATCACAATGGCGAAGAGAGCAGCGCAGGCAAAAGGCTGTCAGGGAGGCTCAGGTGCAAGGAAAGTCAAGCACCAATGTTGATAACCAAGCTGGGGCAATGGAGAAGATGCACATACGATGAAAGTTGTTCACTGTTCAGCCAGAAAAGAAGGTCGAAGAGGATGAGAATATGACTGATAACTTTGACAATGAATCAGCAGCTTCTCTAGATATTCTGGTGAATGTGGTGTCAGTAATGCCAAAAGAATTTGGTCAAGTCTCAGGGGTCGAAGACTTAGATTAAACTGTTGAATTGGAAATGTTGGCACACAAGCCTGTGTGCTATTACATCATGAACAATGGGTGCGTCAAAGAACAGAATGCTTTCTTTGAACGCCCCACAGAGGCAATGAAGGGTCATTTGAAGCCTCTTTATATTACTGGCAAAGTAGAAAACGTCCCCGTCAACAAAATTTTGGTAGATTGTGGTGCAACTGTTAATTTGATGCCAAGATTTTTGCTGAGCAAGATTGGGAAGTTTGAGACTGATACCAAACCCCACAACATGGTTCTGTCGAACTATGAAGTAAAAGTTGGTTCCACTCTTGGAGTGATTCAGGTGGATGTCACTGTGGGAACTATTACCAGACCAACAGTGTTTATGGTCGTCGAGACAAAAGCTAACTACAATATACTCTTGGGTAGGGAGTGGATTCATGGGATAGGAGATGTACCTTCATCTATGCATCAAAGGATCACCATTTGGAGACCAGATGGGATAGTTGAAAATATTGACGCTGATCAAGGGTACTTTAAAATGCCTATTAATCATGTGGATAGTAGGCAATTTGAGAAACATCTGGCGAACATTGCTCCATGTCCTCCAGCTGATTTTGAGTTTACACCTGACGTAGAAAAGTTTTATTCGTTGTATTTACACCCTGTTGAAGGTTTCAGATGGGACAGGGAGGTACCAGGAGGAAGGTTGCCATGCTTAGGCACACCTCCAATAGAGCCCATATGATGGGGAGATGAATTCAGTGATCATGACTGAGTTCGACGCTTTAAAAACAATTTCGGCCTATGTGGCCGAAACAAAACTACAAGCAGCTTTGGAAGCCGCCAATGACTATATGGCTGGCGAAGCCATTTCTGAAGTATATCAAGAAGGTCCTGGTAAGGACTTTGACCCAAAACCTCCAGATAAGGTTGAAACTGGAGAGCAAAGCCAGAGGCTCGACGCCATCTATGAAGATGAGCCTTCGGGATTTGAGAAGGATCCGTTGGCAAATAATATAAAAATGCTAGCACAAGGTCCCTTGGAAGAAGTTGACCTCAGTGAGGGGCAACCAAAAGGCCTACCTACATCAGTGCCAATCTTGATCCCCAGTTGAAGGTTGAAGTGGTTCAGTTGTTGAAAGAGTTCAAAGATTGCTTCGCCTGGGATTATGATGAGATGCCTGGTTTGAGCAGGGAGTTGGTCGAACACATGTTGCCTATGACGCCTGGGAAAAAACCAGTCAAGCAAAATCCAAGACGGTTTGCACCAGAGATATTGTCAAAGATCAAAGAGGAAGTCGAAAGACTGCTTCATTGTGTAACACCCCAAAATTTGCCTTGTTGTTTTTAGCTAATTGGCTTATGTTTCTTTTCATTTCTTGCATTTTGCATTGTGCATAGCATTGGTTCTTAGCATGGGATCAAGGTACTTGGTCCATATTCTCAAGTCTCAAGCTTCAAGGTGGTTCAGAGGGTTCATCATATCTTCATAAGATCAAGATTGGCAAAGGATTTAAAGTGATCCCTTCCCTCCTGATCAGGGGGGCTAATTAGGGTTTTTTAAGATCAAGAGGACTTCTTGGAAGGCTTGATGTGTTCAAGCATGTTCTTGTGGTGTTCTTCATGCTCACAAGTGTTCATGGATGAGGGTTTGGTTATTGATTCATGGTGAAGATTGTTCAGTGGATCAGTTGTTTGTGAACTAAGGAGAAAGTCAATGTGAAGGGAAAAGTCAACTGTGAAGGAGAAAGTCAACTTTGGAATTTTGAGGTTCTTTTCATGGTTTTCAAGGTCTCACATCCTCATATGGCCTTCAATTGTCAAGATTCATGCTATTCATCAAGAATCAAGAGTTTGTGCAAAAGTTACTAAATTTGGAAAATGACCCATAATTGAAACTTTCCATTTTTGGCAATTTTTCTTCCACATTCAACTTGACTTTTCATCATCAAGGAAGCTTCAAATGAATTTTCCTTCAACATGAAAGTTGAATATCTTTCTCTCCCATTTCCAAAAAGTACTAGAGCATTTCCATACCATTTGTGGAACTCTAGTTATGGCCAAAACAATGCAAGGTGTTTTTCATGGATTCCTTATAAGTCAAATTTTCCACCTTTTGCATTTTTGCACAAATGGACTTGTAATGTTCCCAATTGCTTCATGTCACATTATAATATCAAAATACAAGTCAAGAAGATCATTTGTGGCCTTTGAATCAATTCATGCCATGCCATTTTTCTCATTATTCTCACAAAGTGCAAAATTGCCAAATTAATTCAAAGCTTGCAAACCAAGAAAGTGCAAGGCCCAAAATCAATCCAGAAGTGGTATGGGAGTAAATTGGAGGTGAATTATGCTGAGAACAAAGACTTCCCACGTGCAAATTGGTGGTGGTGGTGTAAAATGCATTTTTGGAATTTCACTCAAATCTCATTAACAAGAGTTCTAATCACTTCCTAATCTCAATCAGTGAACTAATCAAGAGTATATAACCTTACTCATACCCTCACAGCTAGGGTAGAGACTCACATTTGCTCAGTTTCCATTTTTCACTCTCCACTTTCTCATTTTCGTTTCTCCTTCTCCATAAGGTGTTTTTGAGAAATTCTTTCATATTTGGAATCAGTGAAGAGAGTAGAACCAAAATCAACCATCATCTGAAGCTCATACTGAGGTTTTCGCCAAGCTCCATGCAAGAGGGTTCAAGTTCAAAACTCAAGATCTAGCACGATTCCAAGCTCTAGTTGCATGTATTTTGCAATTAGAGGTTCCAAGGACTTGATCTGCAGCTTTTGGAAGGCGTTCTTGTGATATTTTAAGTTCTTCAAGATCTCAGGTTAGTGATTTTTTCACCATCACAGAACTTGAATTTTTTATGTGCATAATGATCTGTGAACTCCCCTGAACATGCTGATATATTTTATTTGAAGTTTGGACGTGTGGTTTGTGAGATATGTGGATTTAAAGTTTTAGATCTAAGCTTGTTTCTCTTCGATTTGCATTATTGGTTGGTTGTTAGTAAAAAATAATTGCATATTTGAGATCCTGGCGTTTTTCTGATCAAAATGGAGTACCTATTTGTATTTTCTGGAAAAAGTCACGGCACAGCTCACCGGAGAGGGTGGCCGGAGCCCTAGCTCCGGCGGCTGGAATGTTCAGTCCGGCGAGGAAGGAGATCCTTGGAGAAGATGAAGCTGGACCGTTGATTTCATAATCCAACGCACCACAGCGTGCCACTTGTCCTATTTATTTATGTTTTTAATTCATGATTGTGTGTTTGCTGCTACGTGCGTACCACCGTGCATCCTTATCATCATGGCCTTTGCTTT
Organism: Lathyrus tuberosus; assembly: GCA_022829125.1. Taxonomy (NCBI): domain Eukaryota; kingdom Viridiplantae; phylum Streptophyta; class Magnoliopsida; order Fabales; family Fabaceae; genus Lathyrus; species Lathyrus tuberosus. The sequence continues at coordinate 669,217 of JALAZF010000563.1, forward strand.
TATTATGTTTTTAATCACACGGCTGTTATCGTGACACCACATTAATGAAGCACATGCAAGGCATGTGGCTGGTACATGGTGTACTGTGTGGTTTTGTGTGCAGATGACCATGCGAAGTCTGGTGTACCATCGAATCTGAGTTGTTGGTTTTAATTACCTCTCCATCGTGTTGACTTCTTGGAAGGCGTTGGATCGCATGATTGGCCGAGATTATTTCTGACTATTGACCGAATTACCATACTCCCTCCTTTGACTTCGTTTGGACCATTCACCTTTGGGCTTTGCTATGCGCCCCCCCCCCCCCCCCCCCCCCCCCCCCAGTTTTAGCCCATATCATATTCCAACGTTGTTTTCATTTCTTTTCGCACTCCCCATTGCTAGTTCATTTTCTTTTCGTACTATTATTATTTGTTTTGCATTTTTAATTTCTAAAATTACTTTTATGCATCTAAAAATCATATAAAAAATCATGGAACTTATTTTGAGTTTTCTCAAATTTTTCCATATTTTATTTTCTCATTTTATTTTATTTTGGCAGCTGTTTTAATTAATTACATTGACTTTTTTTTCTTGTTTGTTTCACTTGCACACACCAACTTGTGAAATTTATTTCTCCTCATCTATAATACATTTTTAATCCATTCTTTTTGCATCTATTAGGTGACATTTTAAATTGCATAAAAACATTTTTGTTTCATTTTTAAAAATTTTCCATATTGCATTTTGGTCCCTTTCCTTTGCATATTGATACTTGGTGCTTATGTGGCCTTTGTCCAATTGTTTGAGATACTTGGTTTGTGGATTTTGGTTTGATCTTTTTGCACATGCTACTTGACTGAGTTAAATTCTGTTTGAATATTTTTTGGGATTTTATTGATCCTCTTTGCTATTTTTGGTTGAGTGTTGTTTGTGATGCAAGTTTGGTTGAGGTATACTTTGGTACTTGATCTAGTTTGGATGTATTTGCTTACTTGTGATGGAGTGATGCTTAATATGTTTTTATGGTATGATCATGTACTGTTTGAGCTTACTTTTGGCTTTGGAATCATCTCTTTTCACTCATTTTTCTATTTGTTCTTGATTTTACAAAGTGTTGTTATTTTGACTTGAGTTTTGTGGATGTCTTTCTCAATTTTGGTACATGCTTTGAATGTGTTGCTTGATGATTAATCTTGTGTGACTTGAGTTTGATCTTGGCATGATGTTAATGTGTATGCTACTGCCCCTTGAGTTCATTGCTTGGTTTTTATCTCACTTTATCTACATGGTTTGAATTATGTGATGCATATAATTCCTTTTGCTTTGTAACTTCTTTGGTGCATCATATTGCATAATGTGAACCTTTTTTGCATATGTGAATTATTAATGATGATATGATGTGAGTTTTGGTCTTGTTTCATTTCCATCTTGTCTCTTTCATTTCACTTTGATATGAGATCCATGTGTATTTAATTGTGCACTTAATTCAAGTTTACTTGCATCCTTTCTTGTGTGATTTCCCTTGTGTACTCGAGATGTGTTAGTTTGATCTTTGAAGCATGTTTATATTATGAGTTGGACATTTATGATATGATGTGTTTGCTGCCATTTATTGTATCTTATCTTCTCCTTCTCTTTCTCCTCCTTCTCTTTCACTCTTTTCATCCCTCGAGTCTTAAGACTTGTTTAAGTCTTGGACTCTCTCCCGTTAGAGCTACCTAGTCCAACTTAATTTTTGATTAAGCTTGGAGTAGTATTAGCATTAGGTTAGGTAGTCGTCTCTCCTAAACCTCACTAACCATAGGACATCCATGCATAATAACATTAGGACTCTTAGTTTCCCTTTAGAGTTTCCTTTGTGTCGTCTCTCTTCTCATCTCAAAACTTCTTCAAGACACGTAATAAAAGTTAACGTGTATTGCGCTTGAGCCTTCTATGTGGGAAGTGGGGATTGAGGGGCTTCCTCTCATTCTTCTAGGATACCTAGTGTACGTCCTGTTGGGGACGATGCGCGAAGTATTCATTCCTATAATCAAGACTTGGGTTCAATGCAAGTTACGAAACAACTTAAAAGACACTTCTGTCTAAAAAACACCAAACAAATTCAAATCTTTTTATCCTTCGGGATTGTTGGGTTTCAAAAGAGCTCGTCGCTCACGTAAAAAAACACCTACCCATCCGTGGTCGTACCCACGAACTACGTCAGCTTTGATTCCTCTCTCTCGTCCGATTGAGGATACGTAGGCACAAGACATCGAATTTCTTGGCGAGCAACCTTCCCCCACAGTTCCCGTCCGAACTACGTTGACTCTGACTTTCCCATTGCACTGAGGGAGTATGTAGGCCTAGGACAACGATACCGTCCTATCGAGTCACTTCTTTTTTTTCTTTTCTTCTTCGTTTCTCTGTTTCTTTCCGTTCTCGTTTCTTTGCCGATCCAGTAGCAGTGGAGTTCCAGACGACGACACCCTTTGATACAGACAACAAGCGTGGATCCCGTCGAGTACGATGGACGTGCTAGGTGCTAACACCTTCCCTTCGCGTAACCAACTCCCGTACCCGTTCTCTTGGTCGTGAGACCATGCTCTTTCCCTTCTTTCAGGTTTATGCAGTGTTTCCTTTCCCTCTCTTGGGATAAATACACTTTGCTGGCGACTCTGTGTCTTTTGCGCCACTCTCGCGTTTGTACCGATGGATGCGAATCTTTTCGGGAGCGACACATTGCAAATTCATTCGCACTACAAGGTATGTCGAATGGCTGGCTAATATAGTACCTGTTATTAAAAAAAATGGGGCTTTGAGAGTTTGCATTGATTTTAGAGATTTAAACTCTGCAACTCCCAAAGATGAATATTCAATGCCAGTAGCAGAAATGTTAATAGATTCTGCAGCAGGACATGAATATCTTAGTATGCTGGATGGATATTCTGGCTACAACCAAATATTCACTGCTGAGGAAGATGTTCATAAAACTGCTTTTAGATGCTCTGGAGCCTTAGGCACCTATGAATGGGTAGTGATGCCTTTTGGTCTCAAGAATGCTGGTGCCACTTATCAAAGGGCAATGAATTCAATTTTCCACGATTTTATAGACACATTCATGCAAATTTATATTGATGATATTGTTATAAAATCTATTTCTGGGAAAAGTCACATTGACCATCTTCGACAGTCCTTTGAAAGGATGAGAAAATATGGTCTTAAAATGAATCCTCTCAAATGTGCTTTTTGTGTGCAGGCAGAGGATTTCCTAGGCTTTGTGGTCCACAAGAAAGGGATTGAAATAAATCAGAATAAAACCAAAGCCATAATGGAGGCGAAAGTGCCATCAACTAAAAAGGAGTTGCAGTCGTTGTTGGGCAAGATCAACTTCTTAAGAAGGTTTATATCCAACCTGAGTGGAAAAACACAAGCTTTTTTGCCATTGTTTCATTTCAACAAAGATGGTTTTGAGTGGGGGCAATTACAGCAGGAAGCCTTCGACAAGATCAAGGAGTACCTAAGCCACCCTCCAATTCTTTCACTACCTTGTAGAAACAAGAGTATGAGATTGTATATAGCTGCATCAAATAAAACTCTAGGGAGCATGTTAGCTCAGGAGGATGAAAATGGAGTCGAAAGAGCCATTTATTATCTTAGTCGAGTTTTAAATGATGCAGAAACTAGGTATATCATGATTGAAAAGTTATGTTTATGCTTGTATTTCTCTTGTACTAAATTGAAGCAATATATAAAGCCCGTTGATGTGTATGTTTCTTCTCACTTTGATGTTGAAGAACATATGTTATCTAAACCTATTTTGCATAGTCGAATTGGCAAATGGGCATTAGCATTAACAAAATTTTCCTTAACATATCAACCTTTAAAAGCTGTGAAAGGGCAAATTGTTGCAAACTTTATAGTTGATCACTCTATAAATGAAAATGATTTGAATTATGTTGAATTAAAATCCTGAAAGTTATACTTTGATGGATCAAGTCATAAAAATGGAACAGGAGTGGGAATACACATTATTTCTCCTGAAAAAATTCCAACAAAATTCAAGTACAAGGTCGAAGGACCTTGCTCTAACAATGAGGCTGAATATGAAGCATTAATTGCTGGCCTTGAAATTTTGTTAGAATTGGGGGCAACTAGAGTCGAAATAATAGGAGACTTAGAATTGGTTATAAAACAAATCACAAAGGAGTATAAATGTGTTAAAGAAAATCTCATTATGTACTTTGTGATAGCCAATAGATTATTAAAGAAATTTGAGGTAGTGGCCATCCAACACATACCTAGAATAGAGAACCAAGTTGCTAACGACTTGGCTCAAATTGCCTCTGGATACAAGGTGTCAAAGGAAAACCTTCAAGAAGTAATTGAAGCAAGAGGTAAGGTGGTGGCTGTTGGATTATGCCCATCAGACTTAGAAACAACTAAGCTTGGGTGCATAGATGGCGAAAATTTTGAAATTTTTTCCATAGATAATTTAACAGATGAAGATTGGAGGAAGCCCATAGTTGAATATTTGCAAAACCCAACGGCTTCGACAGAGCGAAAAATCAGATATCAAGCTTTAAGCTATGTACTGGTGGGTAATGAATTGTTTAAAAAGACCCCTGAGGGAGTCTTATTGAAATGCCTTAGTGAAGCAGAGGCATATTTGGCCCTTTCGACAGTACATAGTGGGGCATGTGGAGCACACCAAGTTGGCCAAAAGATGAAATGGCTGTTGTTTTGACAAGGCATGTATTGGCCCACTATGATGAAGGATTGCATATAATTTGCTAAAGGGTGCTAAGAATGTCAAATTCATGCTGGCATACAGCACATCCCTGCAAGTGAATTACATTCCATAGTGAAACCATGGCCTTTCAGAGGATGGGCTTTGGATATAGTGGGAGAGATTCGACCAGCATCTTCAAAGAACCAAAGATATATTTTGGTGGGAATTGATTATTTCACCAAGTGGATTGAGGCAATATCACTGGTGAATATAGGTCAAGAAGATGTTATTGAATTCATTCAAAATCACATTATTTATAGATTTGGTATTCCTGAAACAATTACTACAGATCAGGGATCAGTGTTCACTGGTCGAAAGATGCAGGAATTTGCCAAAGAAATAGGTTTTAAGTTATTAACTTCTACACCTTATTATGCTCAGGCCAATGGGCAAGTCGAATTTGCCAATAAGGTAGTAATTGGACTAATTAAGAAGCATGTGGGAAAGAGGCCTAGAAATTGGCACAGGACGTTAGACCAAGTTCTTTGGGCATGTCGAACATCCCCTAAAGAGGCTACTAACACTACCCCATTTCGACTCACTTTTGGTCATGATACAGTATTGCCTGTTGAGATTTATCTACAGTCTGTAAGAGTTCAAAGACATCATGAGATTCCCCCTGAGAATTATTGGGAAATGATGATGAATGAATTAGTGGATTTGGATGAAGAAAGGCTCGGAGCCTTGGAGTTGTTAAGAAGACAAAAGAAGAGGGTCGAAGAATCCTACAACAAAAAGATTAAGTCTAAATCTTTTGCATGTGGGGAATTGGTTTGGAAAGTGATTTTGCCCATGGATCGAAAGGATAGAACTTTGGGCAAATGGTCCCCTAAGTGGGAAGGCCCATTCCAAGTCATACAAGTTTTCTCTAATGGAGCTTATGAAGTGGAAGAGTTAGACAAAGATAAAAGAGTCTTGAAAGTAAATGACAAGTATTTGAAAAAATATAAGCCTATGCTGCAAGAGATTCATATTAAAACATAAGCTTTATTTAATAAAAAGAAAGCCAAAATAGGCCAAGTCAGGCTAATATGGCATACAAAGCAAAGAGAAACCAATACAACAATTTTTAATCAAGGAAAGGTTATTCATAATCTCTCCAATCTATGGATTTGAGGAAATCCATATAATCTGCATCTGGCTCATCATCAGAGTCTTGGATGCTGGAGCGCCCTTTCTTAGAGATCTTCATTTTAGTTTCTCTCTTCTTGGCTAGAGAGGTTGCTCCAATGGAGGCTTCAGGTTGCTTGGGTGCCTCCATCTTTTTTGTTTCATCAACTGCCTTTGCCTTTCCAGCCATCTTCTTGGTTAATGATTTCTCTGAATTATTCATGTTTGCTTCTACGCAAAACGTGGTCAGGTGGAAGAAACTTATAGAGGCGAAGCACTGATTGGATTGGCCAGTCAAACGGTGGAAACACGTGAGTTATTCTTGGAAGTAGGCCTGAGGGCTATGCTATAAATGTTACTTTAAAAGCTAGAGGCTTACGCCTTAGAATTTAAAGCTGGAAAGGTGACTTTCCAAGAAAAAGATAGAACGCCTTAATTGCAAATTTGACTGATAAAAGACAACAAATAAAGTGCGTCATAACGTAATATGGGTCGAAAGTAGTTAAAGGAAAAGTAATAAAAATTGATTAATCAAGGCCAAAAGGCATAAAATTGCCATTACATAAAAAGCCTGAAAAGGCCAAGAAACAAATGATGACTAAACAAACGAAGGTGTCGAAAGTATCAGAAGGGAAGCCTCGACGCCAACTGAGAAAAAGCTTCTATGTGATGTTTGAGGCGAGCGTTGCACAAAGATTCGTCAAGTTTTGCTGCTGCGAGCTCTTTTTCATATCTTTGGGCCACCTCAATACGATCAATAGCATTCTTTGTTTCTTCAGCCATCCTAGTGTCGTCAAAGTGGTGCAAATCACGATTGTGTTTTTCAGCATTCTCAATTTTGGCTTGTAGCTCCATGATTTGTTGCTTCCAGGCTTCAATGTCCTTCTGGTTGGAGGCTATCTCATCTTGCTTTTTCTTTTGATTAGCCTCCATACGTTCGACCTCTTCGTATGCCTCTTTTGCACCACACCAGGCTACACTCTCACAACCAGATGTTTTCTCTATGGTATTCCTGATAGAGGGAAGCAGTTTTATTTCTGCAGCTATTTGGTTTACCACAGCAGTTAGCTCTATCAGAAAACCAGAAACATCTGGATTGAGGGTGGTGAGCTCAATCTTTGCAAGGGTGTCCTTCAAATAAGTAGTTGCAGTTGGATCTGAGGCCAAAACTTTGTAAATATCCCCCCTGAAGAATTTATTTTTGATGGCTTGGAGAATTGGTTGGGCGAAGTCATCTGATGCTGGAGTCGAAGAGGAAGAAGAAGAACCATACCTCTGCTCAAGAATCAATTTGGTAAACTAACGTGGGTTCGACCACTTGAGTGCTGTCAGCGAGTCCCCGGGTGGTGGAAGGACCACAGGCGAAGGAGTATGGTGGGGATTAGGTTCAGCTTATTCTTCTTCCTCCTCTGCTGATTCTTCTCCTTCTTTATCTTGTTCTTCTCCTATTTCTTCATCAGACTCTTCAGTAGCTGGTTGCATATTCTCCTGGTCATCAGCTAAGGTAGGATGTAGTTCATTTGTCTCCTCAGGCACAGCTTGATCAGGATTGGCGTTATGTGTTTGAACTTCAGGTTCATGCCTTTCTTCTTCAACCAACTGACCTTTATCCATGGGGGTACCCAGATTGAAAGGTGGTGGGCTTGAGGCATCATCATCATCAGAGTTGGCTCCATCAGCTTGTGCGTCTTGAGTAAGGGTTGGAGCTGGTGGTGCAGTGGGTGCTGTAACATATGGAGTAGGTTGATTAATCTCACTCAAACCAGAGCCAATATCAGAAGATGGGTGATAAGTTGGCTCACCTTTGCTGTTGAGGAGCGTGGTGGTGAAGCTTCCTGAAGTTAGGTGAGGAACAGAATCATCAATTATGGTGGTGGCGAAGTTGCTTGGAGTTGGTCGGGAATCTGGATTGTTGATTGTGGGTGCCTAAAGAACACAAGTAGAGAAAGTGAGATTGAAATAATGGGCGAAAAACGCCAGTGTAATGAAAAATGGTGCACATACCTGAGTTTGTTCAACAACAGGACTTGATTTATCACTCCCATGGTCACCAAGAGGGGTTCTCAAGGCTACCTTGGAAGGTTCCGTCTCGACACCACTTGTGGTGGATGCCTTTTCGAGTATTTTGGCCACCTTCGAAGGAGATGGGCCAGTAGGTCCAGAGGCCTTTGTGGGTTTTCTTCTTTTCTTTGTGAGAACCTCCTCAGGAGATTCATCTGAGGCCTCTGAAGCTATAAGCACAGCTGGGGTATCCTTTTTACCTTTCTTGGAAGGTGTTGGAGGTTTTCGACCAGTCTGAAGAGACAATACAAATATAAGAAAGAAATTCATATAGTACAGGCGTAAGCAGGGGAGGTGAAATATACCTGTGTACTCTCTGGTTCTTTGCCACTTTGCAAGGTAGCAGCTCTAGTCGAAGCAGCTTTCCTAGGCACAGCTGAAAGACAGTACATAATTGTTACAAGTTAATGATTACATGGTTAGTCATAAAGCCATGGATTAAGGATTTCAAACCTTCATATATTTCAGATTCGACACGAACGTCCTGAATTCCTATATGAAGGTGCCCTTTAAAACTGTCTAACATATACTTAGTCGAAACCACTCGTTGAGCCTTTGGCTGAGACTGCTATCGAAGAAGTTTTAAATGCTCCCCACAGACAAACCAATCTGGAAATGGAGGGGCAAGCGCCACTCCAAAATCAGCATTAGGCAGTCGAGGGAACTTTGGAGGAAAAAGTTTAAAAGCTACCTCGTAACGTTTCTCACGAGGGACGTTGGGAGGAATTTTTAGTTGATCCAGCTTTTCTAGAAATTTTCTCTTTAGAGTAACAGCAGCCTCATGAATGGTTCGACTAAGATCATCTGGTCGATAGATAGTTTCAAAGTATTTTTGAAAAGCCTGTATTTCTTCGATGTGAGTGAACTTACTCTTTTTCGTCTTGTCCTGCACATGGAGAAAAGCTTGGTCAAGTAACGAAGAAAATGTAGCCACATCAAGAAAGTGCTCACTATAGTGCTTCGACCACCATTGGTGGAAGGATGAAATGCATAGAAAGGAGGGTTCAAAAAACACAGGAGATAGGATTCTTCTTTTCTCATTCCGGCTGTCGAGTGTGTGGGAGACGTTTTCCTCGTCGAAGTAGGTGGTGTGAAGAATTACTTGGCCCTTTTTCTCATACAAGCACTGAGGGAAGCTCTGGGCCAGCCCAAATTGTCGAGAGACCAAGTTTGGCTGATAGGCAATCAATGCTGATAAACCTCTCCCTAAGTTCAGCCTGTGGATAAAGAACCTTGGAAGCAAAAAGGCCTCCCAGATAGCCATAGATTCTGGATCAAGAGGTTGATGAGGATTTGGAAATGGCCTTTTAAACCACACAGGGCCATAGCTTCATCGAGCAAAGGGTGCCATGCTAGGAGTGAACTCATAGCGCTCGGCGAACATCATAATATTACTGGTTAAAGCCCTTTGAAGATTTTCACCATCATCATTAGGAGTGAGTTTGGCCAGACGTGTCCCTTCAACACTCCTTTCCCTGACTTCAGTAGAGGCTTCATCAACTAGGCCTTTTCTGGGGAGGCTAGCCTCAAATGTAGCATTGAGCCACAATTGAAGTAGCCAAAGAGGACCACTCAAGTGCATAGGACCTTGGGCTTCCATATTCTTAAGTCGAGAAGCCCCTTCACTAATAGACTCATAAAGGTTCGCCAGAATGAGTTCACTCAGGCAGGTTCCTCTGTTGTGGTGGAGTTGATTCGCCAGGGGCAGGTACTTCTTAGCTACCTGCAAAGACTTTGTACAAAAAACATACCTCGACAGCCAGACTATGAGGAAAGCAATATGTTCTTCATCAGACACTTCGTCATCTTCTTGTTTAAAGTGGTGTTTGATAAAGAGGGTATATGTAAGTTTGGAGCCTGAAATATTGATGGTGTCCTCAGCATCAACATCAGGATTATAGACAAGGCCATCTGGGCGAAGCCCTGTGATGGCAGCTACATCGAACAGGGTTGGGGTAACCATTCCACATGGCAGATGGAAGGTATAGTGGGTGTTGTCCCAAAAGTATAAGGATGCTGCCAACATGTTCAGACAATAGGGTATGCTGGTCTTCGACAGCATAAGAAGGTCATAAATCCCTATCTCCTTCCAATGTTCAGCTTTGACCTTCTCCATCTTCGCCATCCATTGGTCAAATTCTTTCAAGGGATTGACAGCCCTCACCAGCCTGGTGCCATCAGTGAGGTAGCCAACGTTGATTTTGGGTAAGGGGATTTCTTCAGGGGAAGCTCTAGCAGCGGAATTAATTTTGGGGAAACTCTTTTGCCCTAACGGTCTGGTTTTCCGGTACGAGGGGAGAAACTCACTTAGTCTCTCATTAGATATGTCCACATCAGCCAAGGGACCAGATAGCGCATAAGTTTTATCAGACATAACTATAGGAATCATTACCTGAGATTTGTAGATGGCTCTTGATTCTTCAGAGGTGGGTTCCGGCATGCAATGACGGTTATCTACTAGTTGGGGGCTTGGGATGTTAGCGAACAGAGGGATGGTTTGCTTAAATGGAATGGCCTTGCCTCTTTGAGTCTTCTTTGCTTGAGGATTAGTTTGGGAAGACGCCATTGTTGAAGAAGATGAAAAGATGGTGTCTTTGCTGGGTTTGTGTGAGAGAAACTGAAGAGAAGAAGAGGTTGCTTGAGAGTATGAAAAGTGTGGAAAGTTCACAAAGTGGCGGAAATGGATATATATATAGACATTTGAAAATCCCAAGAGACTTGGATCTACCGTTGAAGCTGAGGAGTTAGTGGGACACATGTCTTTCTCCTGAAGACGTGATGAAAAGTAGCAGTTATGTGCAGACTGTTAACGTCTATTTTCAAGAAAGGTGTTATGATGAATACGGCTGAAAGGACGTTTTAAGGATTTGTCATGATGGTATGACGTCAGAGGCGTGGGTCAAAGAAGCTGAACAATTCAGCCATTAAGTAATTAGTGGGATATTCAATTAAGGCCATGCAAACAGGCGTCGAAATGGTTATTATATCAAGAAATGACCTTCCTACCAATTCTGGCGAAATGACATTCCTTGGGGGCAATTTGTTAACCCTCATGTTCGACGCTAGAAAGAATCAAAGCTATTTTATGTTTAAAAATTATTTTTAATGTAAAGAAGGCTTCGACCCAGTTTTGGGGAAGCCTGAGTCGAATAGAGGTGTAGGAACCTCAAAAAATGGCTAAGTGCTGGAAGGGTTTCGACCATGAGAATATGGAAACAAGCGCTGCAGTGGTTATATTAAGGCTGGAGGGAATTTCCAATATTTGAAATTTAAATAAGAGCAGTTGTGAACGTGGGAATAGTTGAGACCAATGAGAAGGCGCCAAAATCCACACGTTCGAAGCAGTAACCACCACTTAGTAGTTATTTCCTAGAACTATAAATAGGAGTTAGTTCTATGTAAAAAGGGTGTTCATATTTTGGTACAAGTTACTCAAAGAAACTCAAAGTACCCGCGTGTAGAGAAACGAGTTCGTGAGAATGTACGTAATGTAACACCATTTTCTTCATTAATACAATTTATCTTCAGCATGTTTAAGATTCAGCCATTTACTTTCCATGCCTTTACAATTTCTTGAACTTTATCTTCCATGCCAAATTTACTTTCAAAGTCATTTAAACTTTCTGCGTCTACCTTCGACTGCACTTTTACATTCAAGCATTTAATCTTCAAGCATTTACTTTTCAAAGTCTTTTATTTTCAAGAACGTGGAGTTCACCTTTAATCCATTGCATCTATTTTCAAATTCTTTTATTTTCCTGCATTTTACCTTCGACAGCACTTTTATCATCCCAGCCTTTACTTTCCAAGAACGTGGAGTTCGTCGCATTTTGCTTTCAAAGCTTTTTACTTATTGTCATTTCCTTTCAACGCCTTTAATTTCTACACCCTTTACTTACATCCCTTTAAATTTCAAGCCTTTGCTTTACTTTATTGCAAGTAGTCAAACGTGGAGTTCAGTTAGATTTTATTTCAGCATTGTCGAACGTGGAGTTCAGTTTACATTCTCTTTAATTTGGTCATTTACACTTGTCTCTCAAATTTAGCGCATGTCCTAGGATTTGTGTGGTCGATCCTGCAAGTTAATCAATTTTCATTTAAGATTGATAGACCAGAGGTTGTTTACCAAAATTCACAGTAAACAGAGACCAAGGTGTATCATGCAAACTATGTTTCATGTTGAACACATGCTGGATGATAGTCAGCTCTGAATTTGATCTGCATCTGTTTGAAGAAACAATGTCAGAAGATGTTGTGGAAATCAATTCTAGAAACACATAATCTTAAATGATCGATTATTATAAATTAATGATCTTCTAGAGAGCTTGATGGAAGCCTGTAGTTCTGACTACGCAGATTCAAAGTCTCTTATTGGTTGTTCTCAGAAGTCAAATGAACAGCTCTGAACAAGAAAAGAATTGATCATCTGAAATAAGATTCTTATGATCAGAATGTAGGAGATATCTACATTGTTCAAACTCAGAGTTATACATAATTCAGCAATATCCGGTAGCTCTCTCTGAAGGAAGTTGAAGATGAAAGACGATGATCAGGTGGCTCAAATTGGAATTCACTCATTTGCCGTAGGCAATAAAGTCGACATATTTTCCAAGAAATGAAGATCAGAGTCAGAGTGAAAAAGCACTTAGATAGTCTGAAATGATCTCTGTATCCTTAAGGAATCTGATGAGTATGTTTGAACAAGAAAAAGGGAAGGATTTTTGCATAGAATGATTCCAGCTCTCTACCTAGAATCTGAGCTCAGAAAATGATCACGCTCTTCAGGGATCAGAATGCAAGAGAATCTTGAAGAATCCGAGAACCCATAGCAGTTCACTCAGAAGTAAGCAGAATCAGAAAGACAATGGTTAAAAGCTCAGAATGGAATGCATTAAGATAAGTCTGTAAAGATCTTAGGTACCATCCCTCTTTCATTTATGACTTATTTAAATTCATGATAACAACCGGAAACACCTTATCAAGTTTTTTTTGCTGTGTTAAGTTTCGTGAGAAGTGATTAGAAATATATTTAGAAAATCATTTGTCCTTTTCCGTATGTGTCTGCATATCCTTTTTGAAATAGTTAAAGTAAAACAGTCACATAAGTAAGATTCTCCTCATTATGTCATTCACTCTGCTTGACCACATCCTATAACCCATAAGTACACTACAACTAGTACTCCTACTCCAGACCTAACTCTCTCTCTCTCTCTCTTAGAGAACCTCTACCTAACCTAGTTAGTCTAAGAAACCATGATGTTCAATTAAACTGAACGACACTCTTTTGATTTTTAATTTGTCCAAATCTCTACGTAGGAAAATCTCAAGCCATCCAAATTTCCTTGATATACGCATATTAAGTGGTATCTGTTCAGTTATGAAATAGGGAAACATGCTACCTTCACCAAAATAGCTCATTACCTAGGCAATAACATCTAACTAGGCATGGTCATGAACAGACTAGATAAGATTAGCTTTAAGAATTGGGAATAGTAAAAATCCTCTTGCTAATATCCTTGACATTGCTCTCATTAGTATGAAGTTCTCTTTTGAGACAGCGTCTCTTTCGTTTCACTATGAGTCAATATTTTCATTTACGTCAAACAATACTCAACTACATTTATTGCACATACTTAACTCCTGCCTAAAAATTAATTAAATCTCATGTGTGATCTCTTGGCCTTTCGAAGACTAAAAGACCGTTAGACTTAGTGCCTATAAACTATCTAAAACCTTGGAAATGAAAACCTATCGTTTGAAGTCACAAGCATTCATTAACTTACACTATGTTCTGCCTATTTAAGGCATCGTGCTCTCTCTCTTACCCATATCTCAAGCCAATATCAGTTGTGGTTCTCTCTCTCTCTCTCTCGCTCTCTCTCTCTCTCTCTCTCTCTCTCTCTCTCTCTCTCTCTCTCTCTCTCCAGTCTGTGTACCATCTCAAAAATGTCTAATTCACAAACTTTGGCTGCTAAGAGTAAATACTCAGAATCAAAAGTCCTGAATAATTTCTCGATACACCGCAGTTCTCTCAAAGAACTCGGATTTATAAGAATATCTTCTGAATTACAATGTCAGAATTTGGAAGGTTACCTTGACATGCTACCAGGTATCATTCCTAAATTATACAATTTATTTAAAAACAATTAGGAAATATTTTCCCAAGAGTTATAGTATGTTATGTATTTTACTGAGTTAAATAAAATTATTCTACTGAGATGGAGAAATATTTTCTTAAAGAGTTAAATATACTGAACTATATACTTCAAGACTAAAGTAAGGTATATAAACATGTATTTTTTATTTAATTTTAATTTTAATTTAAATTAATGTGTAATGATAGTGTGAACAGTTAAAAATGCAGTTTTTAGTAATATTAAACTTCTAAAGAAAAAAAGTTAGAGGATATAATCGTCATAAGAATATATTCTAAATTATATTTTTATTTAAACTTAGTTTTGATTGAAATGTATTCTAGAGGAGAATAACCCAACATAATTAACCTTAAAAATATTATATGGTGCTATCTAGGCAATGCGTGATAGCATATGGTCACAACTGTGTGAGATTCAACAATATCTTATAATTACACACCGAAGTTTCAATGTCAATGTGAACCCAAATCTTTTATTTTTTAGTTCTCCATTAATTATGTTGGGATATTCTCCTCTAACAGTTTTATTTTTAACTTCTCAATCAGTTATGTTGAACGGTTCGCTCGTTGGCCGTGTGATATTTTTCCTCTGCACATTTATCTACTTTATTCTCCCTTTAACCATAACTATCATAACAAAAGAATTAAAAGAAAACTAACAAAAACAGGATAAAGGAAGTTCTAGTGTCACCGAGATTTGTATTGAAAAATAATTAAAAATATAATGTTAGATATAGATTTTTTGAACAAAATACGCCATACACTTCTTTTCTACTTAAAAGTGTTTTTAAAAACAATTTTTATTTTATAAAGCAGTATCAAATAAATCCCAAGTCTTCAATAAAATACCTTTGCTTTAAAAAAAATTCTTACAACAGAAACATATAAATAAGATTAATATATACATTGCAATCACCAAAAGACGATATAAATATAAAATAAACATAGAATAATTGAAATAAAAAGCATATGGGACATCCCTGATTGTATTATTCTCATTCTTTTAGGAAAACGCATTCAATTTCGTAAAAAGATTTGAATGGACAATTTTAATAACTGTTTACTTCATGCTAGCATAACAAAATATATTATCATCTTCACCAAAAACAAAAATTAATTTCATTCATGGCAATAAATTAGTTATCAATCCATTTGATCTTTACCATGATTTTATTATTATCCGTTTTTATCTTGCAAAATGAAAGGAAGGCAAATAAAAATTTCAACTCAAAATGATAGGAAAAAATAAATAGAGAGGGGATAGAGATTTACCATGACAAAAATGACTAACTGAAACTTTGATTGATTTGTATTTGAAAGACAACAATTGTTAGTTTAATTACGTAACCGTGAGTAAGTGGAAGGATATAAGACAGAAAATGAGTAATTGTGACTTTGTAGCAATTATTTGTAGCAATTATATATGCTAGTGAAGCGGTTATGTGAAACTTTTTTAGTGGCAAAGTGAGGCAAAAGTGCAGTTAATTATTTGAATATGTTTCAGTGAAATACTTACTGTACATTTGAAGCAGTTACTCTTCATGTGAAAAGATACAGTTATTTTTAATAGAAGTATTTTGCTAACCAAATTGTTATTGTTACACAATTACACTGACATGTGGGTATTATTTAGTAAATGTTTTTATTTTTGTATTTTTCTATTTTAATAATTGATAGTAATTATAACAATTGGTAAAAGGATAAAATTGGAAGAAAAATAGGTCAGACCATTTTCATCTATCCCCTTTATATATAGGTATAGATTACTTTATGAGTCAAATTTTTATTTTAATATCAATCTTGTGTTTAATTTTCTTTTGTAGAAAATTGTTATAAGTTAATCGTTAGTATATAGCAATACATCCTTTAAATTTCTTTGGGGTTTCTTTTATAATCTATGATTAATTTTCAATTTTAAAAGGATCATAATACATAAACAAATTTTTTGTATATTTTCATTCTTTCCATTTCAGCCATGTTTTCAATTTTTTTTCAATTCAATAATATTTTTCATTCTTTTTGTTAGGAATTATTTTATGAGTCAAATTTATTTTTGTAAAACCTGTAATGCCCTGTATAATATTTATCTAGAATAATACAATACAAGCATTTTATTTGGTACTGACACCATCATAAGTGTCTAATGGCGTAATTCACATACTTGACCATTTCTAATACATAACACAATCTATGGTACAAGCTATGGAAACTAGCCAAAAATATAAAATCTAAGAATAATATACAATATCCTCAATTGTATACAACAAATACACAGCGGAATAAGCTCAACTAAGCTTCTCTTGAAACATCCATGCATAGCTCCACTTGTAAATCAAACCTGCACTCAATACCTGAAAATAATCAACAATAGTGGGGTGAGATACATCAAATCTCAGTGAGTTCCCTATCTTATAGATTCTCTCAGCTTTACAGGGATCTAATAATCCTAACTCAAGTCAAGGGGAAGGGAAAATGACTTTGAGTTCACAATCTCACACTATATGGAAACACGTTATTGAGCTCGTTACTCAGAAGTATTCACTTATCGTTAACCTTGTCAAGGCATCCCCTCTCTCCCGCCCTCTTCTACGTCTAGAAGTAGGAACGAGTCATGGACCCTCATAGATTTCTTGGCATACGAATTAGATTCGGAAATAAGGGACATATTATCACCTTAAATCGTCACTTCACACGGCCCGTACACCGTCGCAAGTCTCTTTACCCGTAGGCTCCATTCGTACTATAACATTGGGAATCAAACCTACCAAGTAATCCTGCATTCATTACAGAGGAGCTCGTTACTCATGAAATGGCACATAATAGAATAATGGTTACGATCTCGTGATTTCACATACAACCATAATTGTATTCAACATTTCAAGGCCACATTAGCCTTTAGGCCTATTTTTCCTTTCTCAATTAAACATAATAATTACACGTGTTCCATAATAGTGTTTCACTCTTTTCTATACCATTCGGTAATGGACACACGCCTCGGCCTCTTCTGCACGAGCGTTGTCATTAAGTTATTCATCAATTTCCTAGCTCATTACTAGGTTCCACTATAGTTTCATGTTAAGGTTTCCTCACTCTTCCTTTTCCATATTTTAAACATTCATATTCTCTCGATCATGTTAATCAACAATATATTTGACACAACATATTACAATTGCATATTAGAATTACATATAATAATTCAATCACAGTTACATAACCCCTTAGGTTCCCTCCAGTTCATTTAATCGGGTATTAAATCAATATTTATCCCGCAGGATATTTTCACAGCTTTCCAACGGCTATTACTATGCCTCGTTCGGACTTGTAATCCAAAAGATATCAATTTCTAAACATTGTTCACAAATTCCGTTTTTAAACATTTTTCAAATATTACATTTCTATATTTATCTTATCAATCCATGACATATAACCATGTTTCTACCTCACCATCTGATAAAGCATAAAATTAGCTTTCCAACGCTTCCGACCGTGCGTCAATCCGGGTTACGGATCAAAAGTTATGACGAAAATATGAAAACAATGTTTTGCTGTCCCAGCCAAATTCGCCCGGTGAATCCCTGGCGAAGCAGACTCGCCTCTAGCTCCCCTGACGAATCTGGACGAACCAAAATTCTCCAAAAACGTGTTTGGGACTTAAAAATGACCAAAACCTTCAACCCATATGATATTAATGCACCCAATGACCCAAAATAACATGTTATGACACATTTAGGCATGCATTTCATCGAATCATCCGTTAGATTTCATTGATTTATCTGTTTAATCATTTTCTCTCAAATCTAACCTAAGTTCTAAACTTATATTTTTAGAACTTAGAGTGTCTAACTAGAACCCACCTGGTAATCGAAGAGGAGGTTGAAGAAGATGATGAACAACGATCCAAGCTTTCCCTTCTTCTTCCATGGATTTCTTCTTCTCTTCTCTTTTTCCCTTTTTCTCTCTTTCTCCTCTTTTATTTTTCTCCTTCCTACTATCTATTTCTCTTTTCAATATATATATATATATATATATATATACTTATTATATACTATAATCCAATAGGGTAAACCTCTCCAATTGATATTTTGTCGTCTCAACCAATTGATTAGTTATTAAAGTTACCTTAAAAGCCTTTCTTGAACTATCAATTATTAAACCGTCTCTTTAATAAAATAATTAATATCTTCAAAGTTCATTAGTTGCTCTACTGATCCCAAATGTCAATACTTAAAGTACTTAGAGGATTCCATTAATCCAACTGTCCAAAGATAGAGCACGTAGGTACTCATCTGATCTCACAGGCCAAAATCCTAAATTTTACGAATTATCAAACTTCGGTTCCTTAGTCATACTTTTATTCCAATATTGGGTTAACTTCTAACTTTGCTTCCCCTCAATTCATCTGTTATTTTATACTCAAACACTTGGTCGCATTCTACCTTTGGAAAGAATGTACCATTCCATATTCCTCTACTGATTCACAAACAAAACCGTAACATCTTATCTCAAATTAGGACAACAACACTTAACACATCTTCGCGATGTAATTCAGTGACTTCTTTCCTTTATGCCATTACCGACAACTATCCTTTCATAAGTCCTTTAACATTCAAACCACTTCATAACTAGTCAAACGACTTCTTTACCAGTTCCATCTGGTTTGATACTAAAAATTGTAATCATTTCCTCTGATAATTCATCTCTTTCGTATCACCCCCAAAAGGTAACACAATTTGAACGAGATCTTTTTATTTCCAATCTTACAATCAATTTCTCCTCCGATTCTTATAAATCCGACTGAGCTTTTTCATTTGTCACCTTCCGCTGCGCAACTCCAATACTAACAATGGGATACCACCAATTCTTAAGCATTACCAAGTAGCTAATAGTCCCCGAATAAACACACTTATCCACTGGGGTCCTTACTAACCAGTGGTACAAGAAACTTACTGACGTCCTATAGTAGAACAATTTTTTTACCAACACACAATATTATAACATCTGCCCAATATTCTCCAGGCGATAGGGTTACAGGAGTTACACCGTTACAACCATAACATTCACAACTCTAAATCCATTCTAAACTCGAAATAATATATCCGAAATAGTTTAACAACCTCCGGTTTCGATTACTACATTCCAAATCGATTCTTCTTACGGGGTTTCGACTTACTTAAGATTACTGTCGTCACCAAATCTCCACTAATGACAATGTAACACCATCACAAAACTTCAAACATATACAAATCACACTTATCAAAACTCAAACCATCCAAGGTATAACTGTGGTTTCCACGCTACTCGCCAATTTACTTACAACACTCCTCATACACCCACACTTTCGGAGACCATGCCACGTTCTCAATTGAATCCACTTTTCTCATTCGTTTCGTTTCATAAACGATCTAAGTTACATGCGTAATTCTGGAATGTCCAATTCTTACTCGTATTTGGAAAGATAACTTTCAAATTTCACCCTCGTGGTAAAAACACAACTGCACACAACTGGTAACACTCTTGAAATTCTGGTACATGTGCAGAGTTCAGATCTCCTATAACATGCCATTCGACATCTGGTCTGACATGAGCATAAATGGCAAGGTATATATATCCATAATCATGATACTGAAAAGATAAAAGCACACCAAAATTATTTACCCAGTTCGATGACATACATCTACTCTGGGGGCTACCAAGCCAGGGATGAAGTCCACTATTAGTAGTATTAATTTGCAGACCCTACAGCCAACACACCCGTTGACGATCTACACACTTAATCACTACCCAATGACCCTTCTACCTAGGTCCTCCCTAGATATGAGAAACTCTTCTCACTCCCAATCATCACAATGATGTCTAGCAGTCAACATCACAGCCACTGCATCGACAGCCCTTCGCCTACATACTGATTACACAGATAAACATGAATCCACACTTCCATGGTGAGGAGACACACTCCTATGACACATCAACATCTGATGAGAACAATACCTAGCTAAGTATGATGCCAAACTCCACCGTTTGTTAGCTTCTTCCCTTAACTAAGACCACAACCTGGAGTTGCTTCAAAGCTTCCTCCAAGAACAATACGTACTGCCTCTTACCTACTGGTTTTGAGGAATACGGGTAACCTTCCCAAAAGTCGGGAGGTTTACCTAGATAGAACCCTAGACTACTACATCTTGAGCCATATCTTCCAAGGTTACAAACCCTTCTATTTATAACCTGTACCCAACTGGATTTGGGCCTTCAATCACAGCTTCATTAGCTGTTTCAACTAGCAGTTGCTTCTGTCACAAGTTAGGTCTTCAATCTTTTAGTTTCCTAAATAATCTCTTTATTTAGAAAATCTTGATTTCTGATTGAATCTTCTAGACCTTTAAAAATGCGCTACATAGGATGCATAATTTTCTCTTGAAGATTCTGCATAATTCAAAACATAACTGAATCTCATTAATCCAGCTCAGCAGGCGCGATGTCGAATGCTCCCTCTTAGGACATCTTCTTCGACATGCTGTTCCAGTTGTTGAATAACTTCAACACAACATGTTCTTGTTGTGCCTGTTCTTCATAGCAAGTTTATACATCCTATTCTCTATTACATTATTGCTGCTATTATTTGTTTTACAAAAATTAAGCCAATCCTAATACAAGAGAACTAACAATCTCCCCCTTTGGCAAATTTTGGCTAAAACAAATAATCTAAAAACAATTACAATCCAGTAGTTTACAGCAATATAAAAATACAACCAACAATAGTAGTGTTCAGAGTCTACTGCGCACAGCAACAGATCTTTAGTTTGAAGATAATGTCACAACATCTTTGTTCGACATCTTCTTTGCAGCACTCTGAAGAACTCCATTGCATCAGCACCAACGAATAGCATTCTTCATGATAAAAGGAAGGAAAGTCCTGAAGTTTGTTGGTGCACACGAGGAAGAAGATAGCAGAAGACAACTTGTACTCCCCCTCAATCCAGGAACCTCTTCTTAACATCGAAGACTAATGGTGGGATAAGAGAACTCTTAATTACTCTTTGAAGGGCATAAGAGGAAACTTAAGACCAAACCCTCTACCACTCCGGGTAACTCAGAACACAGATCACAACTGTGTTCATAACTCAGATCACAGATCACAAAAAAATCCAAATATCCAAATAGAAACATGATAGACCTTTGATTCGACATGTTTGGACAACATTTGTAATCACAGACTCCTGTCTGAACATCTGAGCAACAAGCCCTTTCTCCCCCTTTTTGGCCAAAAATTGACAAAGGAGGCCATCACAAAACCAGACCCAGGCACAACTTACCCAGACCCGAACAAAACCCATAGTTTTTATGAGAACAACCCTTACCTGATGGTAGAGGATAGGAGAAACCTCTATAAATAGCAGAGCAGTTTCTTAGATAATAACGATCTTTAATTCTTGGTCAAAGAGAATGTTAATTAAGAATGGAAAACCTATAGCTTAATTCAAGGTGCACCGTCCAAACTGACTTTGAACACCTTTAATAGCTCTTAGACCAGTCCTGCATGGCCAATCAACACTTTCTAGGCTCCCTTCTTACGCGTGGCTGGATGCACAGTTTAGAATATTCCTTTGTTTGGCTCAGGGAAACATGTCTTGAGTGCTGTTCTGACATCTTTTCAGACATTGTCTCCAACACATCTTCAGTGCTTTGGTCAGGGATGTTTCCCAGACTTCTTCAAAAGTTCAGAGGCATGACCACAATGCCTTCAACTGACATCTCTAAGTGAGCTTCTTTTAGATCACATGGCAAAACAAATGTGACATCTCCCAACACCCAGCATGACACTTTAAAGAAAATACATTCTCGCACATCCTCATAAGAGGCCAACAACTCCATAAGCTCAAGCTCCAGAACAAACCCACTATTCCACTGACTCCCCCTATCACAACTCCAGCTGAGCACAAAACTTCATTGAGGAGAATACTCAAAATTAAACAATCACCCGCTCACAGGGAATGACTCCAAGTACCCTGAACTAGTCTCTGAGTCATGCCTTTGCACCTCCACACATACTGTCAAGACTCTCTGGACGGTTGAGGAGTCGTGCAACCATAGTCTAAAACCAATCTCCAACCTTTTCTTAGTGTGCTTAAAAGCTTTACTAAGATTCAGGCTTTCTAACAATAACTGGAGGAATACCCTTTAAACAATATGCTGATCAAATCATCCTTATGCACATTAAGTCTTCAAGCCAAAATAGTAGTTATGCATTAAAGAGCATACTACTCCAAACAAACTTAGAATCTTCTTATTCTATACCAGAGATAGAACCGCCACTTCTGAATATGGTGTTTGAATATTAATATTCATGGCCCCAAGTCTCTGCCACAGACTATCAACAAAAATGATGTAACATCACATCATTTGGGACATCAGCAACATTACCACAGAACCTATCAGCTGAAGGCATTATTCAAGGGACTTAATTCCATCCACGCCCTTTACTAAGCACCCAAACTACACAACAGGATCCCAATAGTTCTCATCTTCAGTAGGACCACACAACAGAATATCATAGAGAGAAATAAACTCTCCACCATTCAAAAAAAACATGTTCAGAAATCAGATTTGCACTCAACCATCAGACAAACACTTAGTCTCCCGTCAAGGTATTTGTAGTCAACTTTCATGCACAATCCTAATACATACTCAGTCTCCCGTCAAAGTACTTATCTGTTAGTCAGATAGGATTCCCTTTTCACACAAGGTAAGACTTTAACCTGACATACTTCTTCTTCATACCTGTGGTACTTGTCGAATCTTCTACATAACATCCAATCATGTCATCCAGAACATCCTAGTCTAGGTCAGCGGCTTGACCTCAAACTCTGCTCACAAACACACTGATATGATGTTCCAACATCTGATACGACATCATCTATTCTTACTATGGTTCTGGGGGTAACATCCATCGTAACTCATATATACCTCTTGTGGGGGTAATACAAGGAACCAAACCACCTACTGATCATTTTCAGGATCCGATCACACCCTTATGCAGGGAATTGCACGAACCACATCTCAATAAGCTTCAAATCAGACCTCCTATCTGATGTTGAGATGATGGATGCCATTGCAATAAAACAATGCTCTTCAGACTTTAACATCTTCATCATGTCTAACATTACTTCAACCCTAGACTAGGGAATCTTCTTCATTCTAACTCACTTAGATCAGAAATAAACTAATCCAAGTTGTAACCATCAAGATTATGATGCCAGACCGTCTGGCAAAACATCCCCACTCTTGAATTTCAAGGATAATCAATTAAATACATATGGATTTCACAAATAGCAATTGATCTTAAATCCTTATACACTAACCCTTCTTCACTGCTGTAGCTGAGCTCCACCAGATCATGTCATGAGCACTTACAAAGTATTCAGTCTTGTTGCAAGTAACTTTTCCAAGGACAATGTTGAGATACCAAGGCTGCCACTCTTGACTCACGTAACTAAGACTTTCTCTGAACAAGTCTTTTTTACCTCAACAAATCTTCAACCAGATTGGTTTTACTCTTTGGGTTAAAAGAGATGCATCCTTCCTTGCTGATTTTATGAAAGGTGAAAATAAATCCCCTCCACGGTCTTCACCCCTGTGCTTCCTAGGAAGCATCTCTTAGTCTGAAGAATAACTAGAAGACTCCAGAACATGACTCAGTTGCCTTGATTGGACTTGATCATCATATCACGTGTCTTCAACACCTTAATCAACAAGGAATCATCAACCCCCTAGAACATGAGCTTGAAGAATCATTTTACCCTTCAATCTGACTTCAGCATACAAGATGAAGCCACTCACCCATGTATCAAGTCATACAAGACTCAACCATCACAAAGACACCCCTCTGCTCCCGACTTTGGAATGCTATGTGACATCACACCGGTTGACATCTACAAGAACAGAAAAACGAGCAAGGATAGCTACAATCTTCTTTCAATCATAACTCCAGAATCCCATACTTCTAGAACTCTTCAATCAGAACCTCATGCAGCGGAACTACCAAGGAAACAGATCTTGCTTGCCCTAATAAGATGTCAGAACATCCTATAAGGCACATCAACAAAAGAACTAGCCACTTCTTTCGTAGATGTTGTAGAATCTCCCTCAGCAATATGTACAACCAGGAATTTTCCATCAGATATATATATGCAGTGGAACACACACCAGAAAACCCCTCTACAGCCTTCAGGCAAGACATAATAACTCACACCACTCCATGTGTAGTAGAGTAGGTCAACATAAGTTTGAAACTGAATCCAACCACACAACAGCTTACCACCAAAGCCACACGCCTGATAACTTCAAACCCACCTATCATGAATAGTCCATCCTCCACTTCTAGGGACCATTCTCACACCAATATGCACTTCTCCAAGTTCAAACATCTTTTTAGTAGAAAGTTTCTACCTTGACCATGAACCAGAAAGTATCTTCCCTCGAATCTCATCCAGATACAGAACATAATGACCTGTTCTGATACCAATTGAAATTTTGGTACATGTGCAGAGTTCAGATGTCCTATAACATGCCATTCGACATCTGGTCTGACATGAGCATAAATGGCAAGGTATATATATCCATAATCATGGTACTGAAAAGATAAAAGCACACCAGAATTGTTTACCCAGTTCGATGACATACATCTACTCTGGGGGCTACCAAGCCAGGGATGAAGTCCACTATTAGCAGTATTAATTTACAGACCCTACAGCCAACACACCCATTGATGATCTACACACTTAATCACTACCCAATGACCCTTCTACCTAGGTCCTCCCTAGATATGAGAAACTCTTTTCACTCCCAATCATCGTAATGATGTCTAGCAGTCAACATCACAGCCACTGCATCGACAGCCCTTCGCCTACATACTGATTACACAGATAAACATGAATCTACACTTCCATGGTGAGGAGACACACTCCTATGACACATCAACATCTGATGAGAACAATACCTAGCTAAGTATGATGCCAAACTCCACCGTTTGTTAGCTTCTTCCCTTAACTAAGACCACAACCTGGAGTTGCTTCAAAGCTTCCTCCAAGAACAATACGTACTGCCTCTTACCTACTGGTTTTGAGGAATACGGGTAACCTTCCCAAAAGTCGGGAGGTTTACCTAGACAGAACCCTAGACTACTACATCTTGAGCCATATCTTCCAAGGTTACAAACCCTTCTATTTATAACCTGTACCCAACTAGATTTGGGCCTTCAATCACAACTTCATTAGCTGTTTCAACTAGCAGTTGCTTCTACCACAAGTTAGGTCTTCAATCTTTTAGTTTCCTAAATAATCTCTTTATTTAGAAAACCTTGATTTCTGATTGAATCTTCTAGACCTTTAAAAATGCGCTACATAGGATGCATAATTTTCTCTTGAAGATTCTGCATAATTCAAAACATAACTGAATCTCATTAATCCAGCTCAGCAGGCGCGATGTCGAATGCGCCCTCTTAGGATATCTTCTTCGACATGTTGTTCCAGTTGTTGAATAACTTCAACACAACATGTTCTTGCTGTACCTGTTCTTCATAGCAAGTTTATACATCCTATTCTCTATTACATTATTGCTGCTATTATTTGTTTTACAAAAATTAAGCCAATCCTAATAGAAGAGAACTAACAACTCTCACGGAGTCTAAATCCAATTCCCTGAATTCGCGGGAGATAACAATTACTAACTCCGACCAACCGTTCATACCTTACTAATACCATAATTACACACCAAAATATTTCCTTGCAAGACCGATACTTTGTGAGTATTTTCCAACTTCGTCCTTAAGACTCTCAACGGTAATATACCTAAGACCTTCTCATACTCAACACAGTTCACAAGATTATTCCCTCGTCATTTGAACAATTGGTCAATTACGCAACACCTTCCTAGAAGTCACGATTTCCAGACACAAATCCGTCTTTCATATACTTGAAATTTTGTTTTCAATTCTCCGAACACTTATCAATCAGAAGAACATATGGCAACAAAACACAAATGATGGTTCTTAAGGGATTTCACAATTTACACACCTGTTAAACGATTACCCATTTGAGCTAATCGGTTAACTTCTCAAAATTCAACGTAAAACACCTTTCATGCACGTGTTAATCGGTTAGCCCCATTGCGTTAGTCGGCTAACACTGCTACAGAATCAAAAATCAATTTCTCATAATTCAAAAAAATATCCCTATTCAAAACCATCAATCTGTCTTGCTCTAACCCACAATATCATTCTCAACTCATGGCCTTTTAACTTGTATAACAATTCACCAACCATGATTCCACTCAAGGTAAAACCGACAAAGTCAAAACATTCAGACGACACACTCCAACCAAGTGACAAGGAAAAATTCCAATTCTGATGCGGTCACACCACAAACTTCAGCGGGGTAGTTCGTTTTCTACTCATGCAACCACACTAGCGGGAAGTCAAATAATGACGACATTCTAAGGTTTTAGCCAAAACTCTTACTCGATTCGTCCATAAGCAAAACCCAACACACAACCAGTGTACGATACCACAAAACGATGGACATCTCATATCAAGCATACCACCTTGTCCTCTCACTTATAGTTCCTTGGAGAAATTAAAACAACTACATTCTTAGTTCAACAAAAGGTAGATTCCGAATATTCTGATTATTCACAAATACATAAGTTTCTCTATACTCGAAAATAAATCGGGGCAATGCATCCTCTTGAAGAACCTTTGCATCACTTCGCACACATTAACCGGGATGCCTTTCCCTTCACTATCCATTGTGTATTCCACTTACCAAATCACTTAATGGAAGATTCGCAACCGACAATTCTCATCAACTATTTACAAAACCATTCTGGTATAAATCGTTCCATGATTTACACTTAGTCCGTAATAAATCTTGATTTGCTTCTCGTTGTTTACTGCACACTTACTTCCTAAAATATAATACTTACTGCTTCACAAGGTATGTCCCTTCACACTTGTCTCAAGAATAAGAATCCATCACGTACTCTTGTGACCAAGGTGCTACTACTACGCTCGTTCTTAATACCAAGGTGTAACTCTCTCATAACATATTGTTAATACCGTTTATTCCACATAATCGAATAAAATCCACCTCATAAACAATATTTTCACTTTCCACAGCATATAACACTTTCATAGTTTCATATCGATATAAAGAACGCTTAAATCGGACACCCGAGTCAAAAGATATGAATTTTTTTTTAAGGAAAGTCAATTATTTGAAAACAGCTAGATTCGCCTGGCGAGTAAGGATTTTGCCTGGCGAATCCCACTTCGCCAGTGCTTCGCCCGGCAAACCTGCGGCGAATCCTCATTTTATAAAAACCCAAAAGTTCCAGTAGCTACACATGTTCTGTTTCTTCATTTTTGCCTGGTGACTAAGTAATTCGCCTGGTAAATTCCTCTTCGCCAGCACTTCGCCTGGCGAACTAGTGGCGAGACCCCATTCGCCTGGCAAATCACACCAGAAGCAGAATTTTCTGCTGCGTTTTTCATGGTTTCCACACCTCAAAATCCAACTTTTCCAAACCAAAACATTTTGAAATTCCAAATTGGTCTCTCATCGAATACAGAAAATCCCGATGTAATATCTCGAGCTTAATCTCTCTACATAACTGAATATACTCAATTCATCACCCACCCTTCGTTCGGCACATACTTGTTTCACTTGAAGCATGTAAACACATTCGTGTGTTCCTTCTCATACTTCTCTACTACTTTAGGTTACATAAGCAAGTCAGAACCGTGCAACTCTAATAAGCTTCCGCTCTGCAAGTTCTGAATGATGTACACAACGTTCAGACTCTTATTGCTTCTCACGCTCTAAGCATTGCCAAGTCTGAATATAACTTTGCAAGTCAGAGTCTCTCAACAAACTCTGATGTAACGTAAAATGTCTTATTCACAAGAAGTGAAAAGTTGTTAAAAGAGTAAATACATAATTCAAACACCCCCCTTTCTTGTGTCTTTCTCGCACCTTCAATTGGTATCAGAGCTCCAGTTCTGTTATTGATGGATATCAAACACTTAACAGTGTCAGAAAAAGATCCAGATACGGTGCGTAGAAATACTCTGGGTGAGATTGAAATCCACTTACAATTTCTATAACAGTTCAGAAGATGATTGTGTACAAAATTATAATCAATCTGAGTACTTGAGCAAATCACTGATTCTGGAAGTTTTTCCAGTTGTCAAACAACTAAATCTTCCTCACTTAAGTTCTAATGAAGATTGAAGAATCAGCTGATAAGATAGATTCATCAGATAAGAAGTAGTATCTGTTGAATGCTTATCTTGGAAGATACGTATGGATGAACCACGTATTTGCTTAAAGTTGAATCATCAGAAAACAAGAAGTCTTGTTTGTTGGAGATTAATTATTTATGAGTTTTTGAGATGTTTTCAAGAAACGGATTAGGTCCACCCTTGACTTTCTCGTTTAAAGCTCATTCAGAACTTCTTCATATAAAGAAGAAAGATTATTGTTCTATGATTTTGAACTTTAGAATTAAGTCTGATGAAGTCAGAAATCTGATAAGTTCAAATTCTTATGAAGTGATTCAACATATGAATCTTGACTAATCAAGAAATTGAAAGATTCAATGAAGTACTAAATATTGTTTTCTTGGAAAGCATAAACTGAAAGAATATATAGGAAGAAGAATTTCAAAGATTCATCAAGCATTTGATCAAGAATGAACTCTTAAGTTTTGACTGAATCAACACAACTAAGTTCTGATAACTTGAGACTATCTCTCAGTTGAATCAAACGTTATTGATCAGATCTCTATCTGATAAGTTTCTCATAACTTCCTTAGTCCAGAATTAGAAGGTATTAGTCAAAACACTTGACTCTTCTTCTCAATTCAAGAGACTTAAGTTGCTGATGTCTTTCAGAATGAAGAAATCAGCTGACATTCCCTTCAGAAGCAAATATGATGTTTTATGCTGGATCAGCATTGTGAGACCAAGGTGTATCATGCAAATTATGTTTCATGTTGTACACATGCTGGATGATAGTCAGCTCTGAATTTGATCTGCATCTGTTTGAAGAAACAATGTCAGAAGATGTTGTGGAAATCAATTTTAGAAACACATAATCTTAAATGATCGATTATTATAAATTAATGATCTTCTAGAGAGCTTGATGGAAGCCTGTAGTTCTGACTACGCAGATTCAAAGTCTCTTATTGGTTGTTCTCAGAAGTCAGATGAACAACTCTGAACAAGAAAAGAATTAATCATCTGAAATAAGATTCTTATGATCAGAATGTAGGAGATATCTACATTGTTCAAACTCAGAGTTATACATAATTCAGCAATATCCGGTAGCTCTCTCTGAAGGAAGTTGAAGATGAAAGACGATGATCAGGTGGCTCAAATTGGAATGCACTCATTTGCCGTAGGCAATAAAGTCGACATATTTTCCAAGAAAGGAAGATCAGAGTCAAAGTGAAAAAGCACTTAGATAGTCTGAAATGATCTCTGTATCCTTAAGGAATCTGATGAGTATGTTTGAACAAGAAAAAGGGAAGGATTTTTGCGTAGAATGATTCAAGCTCTCTACCTAGAATCTGAGCTCAGAAAATGATCACGCTCTTCAGGGATCAGAATGCAAGAGAATCTTGAAGAATCCGAGAACCCATAGAAGTTCACTCAGAAGTAAGCAGAATCAGAAAGACAATGGTTAAAAGCTCAGAATGGAATGCATTAAGATAAGTCTGTAAAGATCTTAGGTACCATCCCTCTTTCATTTATGACTTATTTAAATTCATGATAACAACCGGAAACACCTTATCAAGTTTTTTTTGCTGTGTTAAGTTTCGTGAGAAGTGATTAGAAATATATTTAGAAAATCTTTTGTCCTTTTCCGTATGTGTCTGCATATCCTTTTTGAAATAGTTAAAGTAAAACAGTCACATAAGTAAGATTCTCCTCATTATGTCATTCACTCTGCTTGACCACATCCTATAACCCATAAGTACACTACAACTAGTACTCCTACTCCAGACCTAACTCTCTCTCTCTCTCTTAGAGAACCTCTACCTAACCTAGTTAGTCTAAGAAACCATGATGTTCAATTAAACTGAACGACACTCTTTTGATTTTTAATCTGTCCAAATCTCTACGTAGGAAAATCTCAAGCCATCCAAATTTCCTTGATATACGCATATTAAGTGGTATCTGTTCAGTTATGAAATAGGGAAACGTGCTACCTTCACCAAAATAGCTCATTACCTAGGCAATAGCATCTAACTAGGCATGGTCATGAACAGACTAGATAAGATTAGCTTTAAGAATTGGGAATAGTAAAAATCCTCTTGCTAATATCCTTGTCATTGCTCTCATTAGTATGAAGTTCTCTTTTGAGATCGCGTCTCTTTCGTTTCACTATGAGTCAATATTTTCATTTACGTCAAACAATACTCAAGTACATTTATTGCACATACTTAACTCCTGCCTAAAAATTAATTAAATCTCATGTGTGATCTCTTGGCCTTTCGAAGACTAAAAGACCGTTAGACTTAGTGCCTATAAACTATCTAAAACCTTGGAAATGAAAACCTATCGTTTGAAGTCACAAGCATTCATTAACTTACACTATGTTCTGCCTATTTAAGGCATCGTGCTCTCTCTCTTACCCATATCTCAAGCCAATATCAGTTGTGGTTCTCTCTCTCTCTCTCTCTCTCTCTCTCCCCAGTCTGTGTACCATCTCAAAAATGTCTAATTCACAAACTTTGGCTGCTAAGAGTAAATACTCAGAATCAAAAGTTCTGAATAAATTCTCGATACACCGCAGTTCTCTCAAAGAACTCAGATTTATAAGAATATCTTTTGAATTACAATGTCAGAATTTGGAAGGTTACCTTGACATGCTACCAGGTATCATTCCTAAATTATACAATTTATTTAAAAACAATTAGGAAATATTTTCCCAAGAGTTATAGTATGTTATGTATTTTACTGAGTTAAATAAAATTATTCTACTGAGATGGAGAATTATTTTCCTAAAGAGTTAAATATACTGAACTATATACTTCAAGACTAAAGTAAGGTATATAAACATGTATTTTTTATTTAATTTTAATTTTAATTTAAATTAATGTGTAATGATAGTGTGAACAGTTAAAAATGCAGTTTTTAGTAATATTAAACTTCTAAAGAGAAAAAGTTAGAGGATATAATCGTCATAAGAATATATTCTAAATTATATTTTTATTTAAACTTAGTTTTGATTGAAATATATTCTAGAGGAGAATAACCCAACATAATTAACCTTAAAAATATTATATGGTGCTATCTAGGCAATGCGTGATAGCATATGGTCACAACTCTGTGAGATTCAACAATATCTTATAATTACAGTATTACACACCGAAGTTTCAATGTCAATGTGAACCCAAATCTTTTATTTTTTAGTTCTCCATTAATTATGTTGGGATATTCTCCTCTAACAATTTTACTTTTAACTTCTCAATCAGTTATGTTGAACGGTTCGCTCGTTGGCCGTGTGATATTTTTCCTCTGCAAATTTATCTACTTTATTCTCCCTTTAACAATAACTATCATAACAAGAGAATTAAAAGAAAACTAACAAAAACAGGATAAAGGACGTTCTAGTGTCACCGAGATTTGTATTGAAAAATAATTAAAAATATAATGTTAGATATAGATTTTTTGAACAAAATACGCCATACACTTCTTTTCTACTTAAAAGTGTTTTTAAAAACAATTTTTATTTTATAAAGCAGTATCAAATAAATCCCAAGTCTTCAATAAAATACCTTTGCTTTAAAAAAAATTCTTACAACAGAAACATATAAATAAGATTAATATATACATTGCAATCACTAAAAGACGATATAAATATAAAATACACATAGAATAATTGAAATAAAAAGCATATGGGACATCCCTGATTGTATTATTCCCATTCTTTTAGGAAAACGCATTCAATTTCATAAAAAGATTTGAATGGACAATTTTAATAACTGTTTACGTCATGCTAGCATAACAAAATATATTATCATCTTCACCAAAAACAAAAATTAATTTCATTCATAGCAATAAATTAGTTATCAATCCATTTGATCTTTACCATGATTTTATTATTATCCGTTTTTATCTTGCAAAATGAAAGGAAGGCAAATAAAAATTTCAACTCAAAATGATAGGAAAAAATAAATAGAGAGGGGATAGAGATTTACTATGACAAAAATGACTAGCTGAAACTTTGATTGATTTGTATTTGAAAGACAACAATTGTTAGTTTAATTACGTAACCGTGAGTAAGTGGAAGGATATAAGACAGAAAATGAGTAATTATGACTTTGTAGCAATTATTTGTAGCAATTATATATGCTAGTGAAGTGGTTATGTGAAACTTTTTTAGTGGCAAAGTGAGGCAAAAGTGCAGTTAATTATTTGAATATGTTTCAGTGAAATACTTACTGTACATTTGAAGCAGTTACTCTTCATGTGAAAAGATACAGTTATTTTTAATAGAAGTATTTTGCTAACCAAATTGTTATTGTTACACAAATACACTGACATGTGGGTATTATTTAGTAAATGTTTTTATTTTTGTATTTTTCTATTTTAATAATTGATAGTAATTATAACAATTGGTAAAGGATAAAATTGGAAGAAAAATAGGTCAGACCATTTTCATCTATCCCCTTTATATATAGGTATAGATTACTTTATGAGTCAAATTTTTATTTTAATATCAATCTTGTGTTTAATTTTCTTTTGTAGAAAATTGTTATAAGTTAATCGTTAGTATATAGCAATACATCCTTTAAATTTCTTTGGGGTTTCTTTTTTAATCTATGATTAATTTTCAATTTTAAAAGGATCATAATACATAAACAAATTTTTTATATATTTTTATTCTTTCCATTTCAGCCATGTTTTCAATTTTTTTTCAATTCAATAATATTTTTCATTCTTTTTGTTAGGAATTATTTTATGAGTCAAATTTGTTTTTGTAAAACCTGTAATGCCCTGTATAATATTTATCTAGAATAATACAATACAAGTATTTTATTTGGTACTGACACCATCATAAGTGCCTAATGGCGTAATTCACATACTTGACCATTTCTAATACATAACACAATCTATGGTACAAGCTATGGAAACTAGCCAAAAATATAAAATCTAAGAATAATATACAATATCCTCAATTGTATACAACAAATACAAATCAGAATAAGCTCAACTAAGCTTCTCTTGAAACATCCATGCATAGCTCCACTTGTAAATCAAACCTGTACTCAATACCTGAAAAATAATCAACAATAGTGGGGTGAGATACATCAAATCTCAGTGAGTTCCCTATCTTATAGATTCTCTCAGCTTTACAGGGATCTAATAATCCTAACTCAAGTCAAGGGGAAAGGAAAATGACTTTGAGTTCACAATCTCACACTATATGGAAACATGTTATTGAGCTCGTTACTCAGAAGTATTCACTTATCGTTAACCTTGTCAAGGCATCCCCTCTCTCCCGCCCTCTTCTACGTCTAGAAGTAGAAACGAGTCATGGACCCTCGTAGATTTCTTGGCATACGAATTGGATTAGGAAATAAGGGACATATTATCACCTTAAATCGTCACTTCACACGGCCCGTACACCGTCGCAAGTCTCTTTACCCGTAGGCTCCATTCGTACTATAACATTGGGAATCAAACCTACCAAGTAATCGTGCATTCATTATAGAGGAGATCGTTACTCATGAAATGACACATAATAGAATAATGGTTACGATCTCGTTATTTCACATACAACCATAATTGTATTCAACATTTCTAGGCCACATTAGCCTTTAGGCCTATTTTGCCTTTCTCAATTAAACATAATAATTACACGTGTTCCATAATAGTGTTTCACTCTTTTCTATACAATTCGGTAATAGACACACGCCTCGGCCTCTTCTGCACGAGCGTTGTCATTAAGTTATTCATCAATTTCCTAGCTCATTACTAGGTTCCACTATAGTTTCATGTTAAGGTTTCCTCACTCTTCCTTTTCCATATTTTAAACATTCATATTCTCTCGATCATGTTAATCAACAATATATTTGACACAGCATATT
The DNA here is from genome assembly GCA_022829125.1 of Lathyrus tuberosus. Classification (NCBI taxonomy): domain Eukaryota; kingdom Viridiplantae; phylum Streptophyta; class Magnoliopsida; order Fabales; family Fabaceae; genus Lathyrus; species Lathyrus tuberosus. Next base: position 703,443 of record JALAZF010000563.1, read on the forward strand.
ACAATTGCATATTAGAATTACATATAATAATTCAATCACGGTTACATAACCCCTTAGGTTCCCTCCGGTTCATTTAGTCGGGTATTAAATCAATATTTATCACTTTTATCCCGTAGGATATTTTCACAGCATTCCAACGGCTATTACTATGCCTCGTTCGGACTTGTAATCCAAAAGATATCAATTTCTAAACATTGTTCACAAATTCCGTTTTTAAACATTTTTCAAATATTACATTTCTATATTTATCTTATCAATCCATGGCATATAACCATGTTTCTACCTCACCATCTCATAGAGCATAAAATTAGCTTTCCTACGCTTCCGACCGTGCGTCAATCCGAGTTACGGATCAAAAGTTATGACGAAAATATGAAAACAATGTTTTGCTGTCCCAGCCAAATTCGCTCGGCGAATCCCTGGCGAAGCAGACTCGCCTCTAGCTCCCCTGACGAATCTGGACGAACCAAAATTCTCCCAAAACGTGTTTGGGACTTAAAAATGACCAAAACCTTCAACCCATATGATATTAATGCACCCAATGACCCAAAATAACATGTTATGACACATTCAGGCATGCATTTCATCGAATCATCTGTTAGATTTCATTGATTTATCCGTTTAATCATTTTCTCTCAAATCTAACCTAAGTTCTAAACTTATATTTCTAGAACTTAGAGTGTCTAACTAGAACCCACCTGGTAATCGAAGAGGAGGTTGAAGAAGATGATGAACAATGATCCAAGCTTTCCCTTCTTCTTTCATGGATTTCTTCTTCTCTTCTCTTTTTCCCTTTTTCTCTCTTTCTCTTCTTTTCTTTTTCTCCTTCCTACTATCTCTTTCTCTTTTCAATATATATATATATATATATATATATATATATATATATATATATATATATATATACTTATTATATACTATAATCCAATAGGGTAAACCTCTCCAATTGATATTTTGTCGTCTCAACCAATTGATTAGTTATTAAAGTTACCTTAAAATCCTTTCTTGAACTATCAATTATTAATCCGTCTCTTTAATAAAATAATTAATATCTTCAGAGTTCATTAGTTGCTCTACTGATCCCAAATGTCAATACTTAAAGTACTTAGAGGATTCCATTAATCCAACTGTCCAAAGATAGAGCACATAGGTACTCATCTGATCTCACAGACCAAAATCCTAAATTTTACGAATTATCAAACTTCGGTTCCTTAGTCATACTCTTATTCCAATATTGGGTTAACTTCTAACTTTGCTTCCCCTCAATTCATCTGTTATTTTATACTCAAACACTTGGTCGCATTCTACCTTCAGAAAGAATGTACCATTCCATATTCCTCTTCTAAGTCACAAACAAAACCGTAACATCTTATTATAAATTAGGACAACAACACTCAACACATCTTCGCGATGTAATTCAGTGACTTCTTTCCTTTATTCCATTACCGATAACTATCCTTTCATAAGTCCTTTAACATTCAAACCACTTCATAGCTAGTCAAACGACTTCTTTACCAGTTCCATCTGGTTTGATACTAAAAATTGTAATCATTTCCTCTGATAATTCATCTCTTTCGTATCACCCCCAAAAGGTAACACAATTAGAACGAGATCTTTTCATTTCCAATCTTACAATCAATTTCTCCTCCGATTCTTATAAATCCGACTGAGCTCTTTCATTTGTCACCTTCCACTGTGCAACTCCAATACTAACAATGGGATACCACCAATTCTTAAGCATTACCAAGTAGCTAATAGTCCCCGAATAAACACACTTATCCATTGGGGTCCTTACTAACCAGCGGTACAAGAAACTTACTGACGTCCTATAATAGAACAATTTTTTTACCAACACACAATATTATAACATCTGCCCAATATTCTCCAGGCGATAGGGTTACAGGAGTTACACCGTTACAACCATAACATTCACCACTCCAAATCCATTCTAAACTCGAAATAATATATCCAAAATAGTTTAACAACCTCCGATTTCGATTACCACATTCCAAATCGATTCTTCTTATGGGGTTTCGACTTACTTAAGATTCCTGTCGTCACCAAATCTCCACTAATGACAATGTAACACCATCACAGAACTTCAAACATATACAAATCACACTTATCAAAACTCAAACCCTCCAAGGTATAACTGTGGTTTCCAAGCTACTCGCCAATTTACTCACAACACTCCTCATACACCCACACTTTCGGAGACCATGCCACGTTCTCAATTGAATCCACTTTTCTCATTCGTTTCGTTTCATAAACGATCTAAGTTACATGCTTAATTCTGGAACGTCCAATTCTTACTCGTATTTGGAAAGATAACTTTCAAATTTCACCCTCGTGGTAAAAACACAACTGCACACAACTGGTACCACTCTCACGGAGTCTAAATCCAATACCCTGAATTCGCGGGAGATAACAATTACTAACTCTGACCAACCGTTCATACCTTACTAATACCATAATTACACACCAAAATATTTCCTTGCAAGACCGATACTTTGTGAGTATTTTCCAACTTCGTCCTTAAGACTCTCAACGGTAATATACCTAAGACCTTCTCATACTCAACACAGTTCACAAGATTATTCCCTCGTCGTTTGAACAATTGGTCAATTACGCAACACCTTCCTAGAAGTCACGATTTCAAGACACAAATCCGTCTTTCATATACTTGAAATTTTGTTTTCAATTCTCCGAACACTTATCAATCGGAAGAACATATGGCAACAAAACACAGATGATGGTTCTTAAGGGATTTCAGAATTTACACACCTGTTAAACGATTACCCATTTGAGCTAATGTAATACCCTGTGAAATTCTGAGCGTTTTGGATAATATTATTTTGATCAACTGGGTTCCGGTGTACTCTGAGCAATTATTGGATAAAATAATTAGAGTAAAATGGCGAACTCGGATGGATTAGATTTAATACTATTTAAACTTGGAATTTCATTAATTGGTGCATTAGAGATAATTTGGATAATTAGTAGTGTTGCCAAATAATATTTTCTATGTGTATTTCATTTTCTTTCCCTTTGCCTTATTTGGAAAGAAGATAGAAAGCAAAAAGAAGGAAAAAGAAAAGGAAAGGAAAGGAAGTAAAAGAAGAGAAATTCTCTCAAGAGCTCTAGGTCATCAATCATCAACCAATCTTCATCTTTTCATCTCAGCTTCAACCTCCTCATCTTGGAATCCAGGTGGGTTCTAGTTAGATGCCTTAGAGTAGAATTTTATTGAGTTTAGAGTTTGTTGGACATTGTTAGAAAATGAGAATTTTTACACTAAAATCAGGTTTTTATGATCCTTATGCTTACTACTTGTTACATATGTGCTATTGTGTATCAAATTGGTAATTTTTCTGGCGTTTAGAAGTGAATTGGAAGAGAAATGGATCAATTTTCGCAAACCCATTATGCAGGAAATTTTTTGGTTTTCACGCTGCCCATACGCGTATCACCCAAGGCAATACGCGTATTGGTCAACGCAATATGCGTACGGATGCGCAGAAATGTGGGCAATACGCGTATTGGGGTTCCATTTTCTCGGCCATCTGCCCATTTGCGTAATGATACTCGTATGGGTTTTGGGCATTACGCGTATGAGTTATGGTAATACGCGTATTGGAGTTTTAAAAGGAATTTTGAAGGAAAATCAGTCTATGCCCATACGCGTATGACCTTGGGAAATACGCGTATGGCTGGGCGAGCCAGCTTGGCAATACGCGTATGGCTCAGGGCAGTACGCGTATGGCCAGGAGGGTGCAGAATTGTGTGTTTTCGCGATACCATTTCGTGTTATGTCCATAACTTTTGACTCGTTTGTCCGTTTTTAACGTTCTTGATATCGTTGGAAAGCTAACAGAATGTACTTTCTTATTAAAATGATTTTTAGATTTATTGGCCGATTTAATTATGTCGGGACTTTTGAATAGTGCCATTTTGTCGACTTTTATCGTTAATGGTGTGTAATTGTTGTTGAAAATGTATGCATGTTAAAATATGGAATAGGTAGAGTGAGGAGCATTACCATAAACAATGTCGGAAAATGTGAATTGTCACAAATGACAACGCTCGTGCATGAAAGGCCGAGGCGTGTGTATTATATAATCATAACCAGTTCTTCTGCGGTGTAGTTTCATGAGACTCGAGCACCTCCTCTGAAACGTATGCACAATTACTTGGCAGGTTTGATTCCCACGTGTAGTACGAATAGAGCCTACGGGTAAAGAGACTTGTGACGGTGTACTGGCCGTGTGAAGTGACGGGTCACGGTGTACGAGCCGATGATCCTGAATCCATTTCGTATGCCAAGTAACTTCAAGGATCCATGACTCGGGTCGTCTTCTAGACGTAGAAGCGGACGGGAAAAGGGGATACCTTGGTATGGTTATTGATTAGTGAGTTTTCTTGAGTTTACAGGCTCAGGACGTACCTCGGTACTATAGTGAGTTAATAGGCTCACTAGTGTGGAGATATTTTGTGTGAGTACTCAAAGTCACTTCCCTTCCCTTTTGACTTGAGTTAGGTTATTGGAACCTTGTAGAGCCAAGAGGACTATAAGATAGCGAACTCACTGAGATTTGATGTATCTCACCCCACTGTTGTTGTTTACATCACAGGTTCTGTAGGTTCCGCGAAGGGTAAGGATAAGGCTGTGTGACTATCCTTGCTTAGCTGTTGGTTTTGCTTCCGTTGTGGAGTCTTTTGAGATCCTTAGTGATCTAGTTCTTAGTTTTATCTCTTGAACATTTTGTACATATAACATGCCAGTGTATTGTTTTAGGTTGCTTTGGGGCATTTTTATGTATACATTGTTACTAGGAACTTATGTATTTCAGTACTAAACATATTATTCATGTATGATATATGCTTTGATGTATGTATATATATATGGGCGTTACAGCTAATCGGTTAACTTCTCAAAATTCAACGTAAAACACCTTTCATGCACGTGTTAATCGGTTAGCCCCATTGCGTTAGTCGGCTAACACTGCTACAGAATCAAAAATCAATTTCTCATAATTCAAAAAAACATCCCTATTCAAAACCATCAATCTGTCTTGCTCTAGCCCACAATATCATTCTCAACTCATGGCCTTTTAACTTGTATAACAATTCAGTAACCATGATCCCACTCAAGGTAAAAACGACAAAGTCAAAACATTCAGACGACACACTCCAACCAAGTGACAAGGCAAAATTCCAATTTTGACGCGATCACACCACAAACTTCAGCGGGGTAGTTCGTTTTCTACTCATGCAACCACACTAGTGGGAAGTCAAATAATGATGACATTCTAAGGTTTTAGCCACAACTCTTACTCGATTCGTCCATAAGCAAAACCCAACACACAACCAGTGTACGATACCACAAAACGATGGACATCTCATATCAAGCATACCACGTTGTCCTCTCACTTATAGTTCCTTGGAGAAATTAAAATAACTACGTTCTTAGTTCAACAAAAGGTAGATTCCGAATATTCCGATTATTCACAAATACAGAAGTTTCTCTATACTCGAAAATAAATCGGGGCAATGCATCCTCTTGAAGAACTTTTGTATCACTTCGCACACATTAACCGGGATGTCTTACCCTTCACTATCCATTGCTTATTCCACTTACCAAATCACTTAATGGAAGATTCGCAACCGATAATTCTCATCAACTATTTACAAAACCATTCTGGTATAAATCGTTCCATGATTTACACTTAGTCTGTAATAAATCTTGATTTGCTTCTCGTTGTTTACCGCACACGTACTTCCTAAAATACAATACTTACTGCTTCACAAGGTACGTCCCTTCACACTTGTCTCAAGAATAAGAATCCATCACGTACTCTTGTGACCAAGGTGCTACTACTACGCTCGTTCTTAATACCAAGGTGTAGCTCTCTCATAACATATTGTTAATACCGTTTATTCCACATAATCGAATAAAATCCACCTCATAAATAATATTTTCACTTTCCACAACATAGAACACTTTCATAGCTTCATATCGATATAAAGAACGCTTAAATCGGACACCCGAGTCAAAAGATATGAATTTTTTGAAGGAAATTCAATTATTGGAAAACAGCCAGATTCGCCTGGCGAGTAAGGATTTTGCCTAGCGCATCCCACTTTGCCAGTGCTTCGCCCCGCAAACCTGCAGCGAATCCTCATTTTATAAAAACCCAAAAGTTCCAGTAGCTACACATGTTCTGTTTCTTCATTTTTGCCTTGCGACTAAGTAATTCGCCTGGCGAATTCCTCTTCGCCAGCACTTCGCCTGGCGAACTAGTGGCGAGACCCCATTCGCCTGGAAAATCACACCAGAAGCAGAATTTTCTGCTGTGTTTTTCATGGTTTCCACACCTCAAAATCCGACTTTTCCAAACCAAACACTACAAGAAAAAAGGAGATTTACGACACTTGAGTTGCGACAGTTATCACAAAACCGTCCTTATTCCTGGACTGCGACAGTTGTCACGACAGTTAAGGTCAACTGTCGCTGATTTTTTGCGACAGTTATCACAAAACCGTCCTAATTCCTGGACTGCGACGGTTGTCACGACAGTTAGGGACTGGACTGCGACAGTATTCACGACAGTTGTCACAAAACCGTCCTTATTATATTTTTTACTTAACTTTTTATTTTATAAAATATTAGAAACATTTATAAAATATTAGAAACATTTTTAAAATATAATTATATTAATAAATTAAACTCAAAATACATAAATTTTTTAAAAATTACAGTTAACTTTATTAAAATATTTTATGTATCAAAATTAAACTATAAAAATTAAAATATTATATATACTCAAAATAAAACTTTAATTTTAAAAACATTTTTTATAGTAAAAATTAAACTCAAAATATTATACCCAAAATTAAAGTATCAAAATTAAATTATATGTATCAAAATTTTATAAACTCAAAATTTAGAAGAAAAATTTAAATTCAAAATTAAACTATCAAACATTTTATTTTGTTTATTGAAGAAATTCTAAAAGTTTCCAGAATAAAAAGGCTTTACATATTTTATTTATTTATTTATAAAATGATTAGGTTTTATATGATAATAAAATTATTTTTAAAACTCTAATTTAATAAAAGTAGATTAGTTATTAAAAGATTAATTGTTTAGTAAGAGAGGGATATAGCGCTGCAAGGGAGAGAGGGTCCACCGTGGACCCTCAGATCTCAACCATTGATATAGTCAAGGCAGAAAACAACGCATACGATAGGAGGGTGCATGGTGTATGGCTATGTGTGTGCGTGTGTGTTGAATCAAACGGAAAATGACAATCAGTGGGGAGATGAGCAAACCTGCTCACTTCTCTCCTTTCCCCAAACGTCCCTCTTCTCTCCTCTCAACTCTCACCATCAACTCTGTTCATCGATGGGTCACTACAAACCCTAAAATCAAATTCGCCGCCACTCTCTCAACCGTCCTCTCTGTTCGCCCTGGTTCCTTTCTCTCTCAATCGTAACCCAGAGAAACCCTAAACCTAGAAAACGAAATCAGAACAAGTGAAGAAACCTGACCCCAAAGATCCCATCCCCAGGTGTTCTCATTATTGATTAATTACACATACAATGATTCAAAAATAATGAAAAAGGAAAAGGGAGTCATCGACAATTGAATACGGGGAAGACGCGATCGAGCCTTCAAGGATTTATATCCAAAGATGAGCCTTCAAAAGAAAAATTTACAACATTTTGGTTTTATTTAGCTCATATACTAACATTAATTTATGTTGGTCTTTGTTTGATCAACATTGACATTGGACGAGAAGGAGGCGTCGCACCTCTGATTGCATTGGCACGATCTGAAGCAGAGGTATTTATTTTCTTGATGTCCAATGTTTATGGATATAACAATTCCGAAAAACATCACATTTTGGCGTATGCTTGGTTCTTTGTCGGTCTTATTACGAGTCTTTTAAGTTGCTTTAGACTATAGTAGAGTAGTAGCTGTCTGCACTTTTATTGATGTATTTTGCAACTCTTTTTCTTTTGGATTTCTCTTTTTTCACATGTCAAATGCTGACTAAATCCAAACCACTTTTTGCTTCCAGGATGTTCATGAAACGGCTGCAGGAGCACTATGGAATCTTGCTTTCAACCCTGGCAATGCTTTACGAATAGTGGAGGAAGGTGGAGTAGCGGCGCTCGTTGATCTCTGTTCTTCATCAGTGTCAAAAATGGCACGGTTTATGGCGGCATTGGCTTTGGCCTACATGTTTGATGGGAGGTAATACTTGTGACAAACTTAATCTTTAGCAAGCTTTAGACCCTGTATGGATAAATAACTTAATTAAAGCACTTATAACATTAGTGTTTATCATATAAGTGCTTATGTATTAGCTATTTCTTTAACAAGTAAAAATAAAGCCAAATTATTTTCATAAGCTTATCATATAGAGCTTATAGAAATAAGTTGAAAATAGCTTATATTATGAACTGTTTTCATAAGCTACTACCATAATGTGTTTTGCAGAATGGATGAATTTGCTTTAGTTGGCACCTTGTCAGAAAGTGTTTCTAAGAGTGTTGTCTTGGATGGAGCCAGAAGGATGGCTCTGAAACACATCAAAGCATTTGTACGTATGTTTTCTAATCAACAAGCATTTGCGGCCGCCGCTTCTTTGTCAGCCCCTGCAGCACTAGCCCAAGTTACTGAAAGTGCTTGTATTCAAGAAGCTGGACATCTTAGATGCAGGTTTGTCTTTCCTTCTAATGCCATTTTAAGTTGCTCTTTCTACGAAGTTGTAACTTACTAACCAATTCGAAAATTTTTTGATAGTCTGGTTTTGAACCGATTCGAAAATTTTTCTTTGTTTTAAAGGAAATCAAAACCAAATGTATGTCATGCCAACGTGTGAAGGTATATGGGTCACATGTGTCACTTTTTGTCAAATAGAGATTTTGCACAATTATACATTTACATTGTGTGTATGTGTACTTGTCCTACCTTTACCATAACTTTATATAAGGCATGATATGTGTGTATGACATACCTGTATTTCTTGTACATCTTGACTTTGGAGCAATTTACTATAAAAAAAGATTTCCTATAAGAAAAGATTTAGAGCACTAACATATTTATTGGTTTACCTTGTGAATCATAGACAAGGCTAGCAGAAACTAGAGCTAGTTAACAGGTTTCCAACCAGAATTCCGCACACTGAAGCTGATTTCTTGTCAGGTTATTTGATGGCATAGTGAAATTTATTCCGTACTTTATTTACATATTAATATTAAATTAGATTAAATGCTTCATGATTTATTCTGCTTCAAAAAAGGGGAGACTTTGTTTCATGATGTTGTGTGTGCAGTGTCCTTCAAAATACTAATTTTATAAACCTCTTTGAGAATTTTCACATACATTAAGAAATTTTTTAGTATAATTAAAATGTATATCCTACATATTGACTATTACTAAATTGTCATTTGTAATATATATAACAGATGATAACAACGCCTCGTGGCGAACGTTATGTACACCAAACAACAATGTGGATTCTTCAACACCTGAAAACGTATTCATGGGATGCAAAAGCACTTGTTACTCTAGCTGCTTTCACTTTGGAATATGGAAACCTTTCGTACCTCACTGATACTTCAACTTCAGATCAACAACTTGTTAACACTTTGAAACAGCTGAATCAAATTCAAAACAGAAAGGTCACTGTTCCTGTTACAGATTTGGTGGATTTGATAATGGAAGTGTTTCAGCATATTCACGAGTGGGCCACTTGGTCTAGTGTTGGTTATGATACTCTTGAAGTTCCTTCTTTGTCTGATGCATTGGAAGATATCCTTGTTGCTGTTTATTGGATAATTGCTTCCATTGTTGCTGCTACTGGCAACATCGTTGGTGTATCGTAAGTTATTTTTAGGTTTCACTTTGATCTCTTAAGTTTTTTTGTTCCAATTTGATCCCTTTCTGTTGGTTTTTCATTTGAGTTCATCGTACATGAATGGAGAAATTAATTTTTTTATAATATAATCTTTAGCATACATTTGTGTTAATTGCACATCTTTTTGTGATTTTGTTTAGGGACTATGTGTTATCGAATTTTAAAGACATGCTTTCTTTGGTTGATTCTAAATTGAAGGAACATCTAAAACTGAGCAAAGGACAAATAGGTGACACATTTAATTAACTCTTAATTTTATGTTAGGAAGCAAAGTTATTTTCAATCCTTTGGATGAACAGAGATAAGTGTTACGTCCATATTTCTTGCAGATAACGTAGACGAATACTTGAAGCGCAAGAAAGCGATTTCAAATCCTAAAGATTTTGTAGATTTTTGAAGCTTTTGATCCAACGTAATGGAGATAATCTTCTAATATATGATGGGAACACCAAAACTAAAACGGTTAGTACTAAAGACTCAACTATTTTCTATAGTTAAATAATATATTGGACTTAATTACTTGTGTTCTTTTGTTTTTATGTATCAAACAGGATATTGAAGTGTTCAGAGAGAAATATGTGTTATTGTTCGTTTCAAGCCTCAACAAAGTTGAAGATGAGATTCTGCTTTTGAATTCTATCTATGACAGATTGCATGACAATCCACAAGAAATAGTGAAAGGTTACAAAAAAGATGATTTCAAGATTTTGTGGATCCGCATATTGCTTTCAAAGAATATTATGAGACAAAGGTTAAAGATACAAATGTTCGGCAGTCATGTGAAATTATCAATATTGATAATAATAATATTAATGGAAATGTTATAGCTACTATATCATGTCCAAATCCAACTTGTGGGTGTGTGATGGAGGTGTCATCGGTTAACTACAAGTGCTGCCACCAGGATTATGCGCCACAGAATGACAAGATCTGAATTTGAAAGAGGGAAGAAGAGGTTGTTACCTCAATTAGGAAACAAAACTGTTGCTGTTAGCGTCAAATCGAGTTTACTTAAAATTTTGTTGTTGAAACAAATCTGTTAGTAGGTTAGGAGAATCAATTAGTAATGGTTCTAATGAGAATTTGTTAATTTGGTTTGTACTACCCTCTAGGTTTGACTCTGCTGCGGAGGTAATGTGTTGCCCTGCGATCCAGAAATTCATTTGAGAAGGATTGGTTCAGTTGTGTCGAACTGCGCATGGACACGGCAGCCACCAGTGAAATCCGTCGATGGCGTGAAGGTGTTGTCGAAGACGTGTTTCTCGACTTTATGCTCAAAGAGGATTGGGAAAGAAGCTACGTCCAAGAGTTTGTGTCCATGACAGAGGCTAATCAAATCAGCAACATGCTTGCCATTACTAAGTCTCCCAGCAGATTTGTTAATTGGGTATTTGGTATGAGTGTTTGGAAGAATCCACATAATGAATTTAGAGTTCCAGAATTTGTACGAGTGTTTTGAAATCTTCTTTCATATTGAATATTTTGGGAAACTATTTGACTTATGCTCCTATTATAATTTTTCATGGTATTTTTTATTGTTTGAATTGAATATTGTAATAAAATTATCATTTTTTTTTAAATTAATAAAATTACGGCGGTTCTAAACCGTCACTATTTTAAATGAAATATATATTATAAATTATGGCGGTTACAACCGTTGTTATTTTCAATGAAATATATATTATAAAATTATGGCGGTTACAACCGTCGTAATCATACTGTCGCGGCATTTTACGGCAGTTGGAGCGACAGTTTTACAAACCGTCGTAAAACAGCCTCGCGACACATGTTTCTACGACAGAAGAGGAACCGTTGTGACTTGCAATCTGCGTCGGTTGTAACCGCCGTAATCTACCAAAATTAACCGTCGTAATTTGCCATTTTTCTTGTAGTGAAAACATTTTGAAATTCCAAATTGGTCTCTCATCGAATACAGAAAATCCCGATGTAATATCTCGAGCTTAATCTCTCAACATAACTAAATATACTCAATTCATCACCCACCCTTCGTCCGACACATACTTGTTTCACTTGAAGCATGTAAACACATTCGTGTGTTCCTTCTCATACTTCTCTACTACTTTAGGTTCCCATAAGAGCCGAACTTCTTAAACTCTCAACTTTTTGCCAGTTGGAAGACATTGTTCCGAACACATTCCTTAAGGTACTCTCGTCCATTCAAGATATCATAGTGACCTTAAAAACTGAAACACCAATACCTATCTCACTTCCGGACCTTACGTCACACGTTCCATAAAACAACTTTTCTTTTCTACGGAATGAGATTACTTGAAATTCTTATCTATAACAGTGGTCAATCTAACTCTACTAGCGATTCTACATATTCCTCAATATCTTAACCAATCATCCAACAGAAATCCTTAACTTTCAGACTCCTTCCTTTCCAAAGGATTGTTTGAACAACACATTACTCTTTAATTCCATGCTACCCAATGCACGACTTCTACTAAGACCACAACTGAGCTGACCAAAACTCATTACTGCTTACTCTTGGCTTAAGCCTACCCTCACAACACCAGTTCCGATAACACTACGGAGTCCTCGTGGTCGCTCAACCATGATTCTACCTATCACATACATAGTATTAGGTTGATCAGGCCCAACACTACATAGTATGATATTAAGTTTCATGATGGCAAGACACACTTAAGAGGCAAGAATAGATTTACTTATGATATTTCAAAGCTAGGTCGAGGACACGACCTTCTCAGATACCAACTGTAATGCCCTGTCTAATATTTATCTAGAATAATATAATACAAGCATTTTATTTGGTACTGACACCATCATAAGTGCCTAATGGTGTAATTCACATACTTGACCACTTCTAATACATAACACAATCAATGGTACAAGCTATGGAAACTAGCCAAAAATATAACATCTAAGAATAATATATAATATCCTCAATTGTATACAACAAATACACAGCGGAATAAGCTCAACTAAGCTTCTCTTGAAACACCCAAGCATAGCTCTACTTGTAAATCAAACCTGTACTCAATACCTGAAAATAATCAACAATAGTGGGGTGAGATATATCAAATCTCAGTGAGTTCCCTATCTTATAGATTCTCTCGGATTTACAGGGATCTAATAATCCTAACTCAAGTCAAGGGGAAGGGAAAATGACTTTGAGTTCACAATCTCACACTATATGGAAACACGTTATTGAGCCCGTTACTCAAAAGTATTCACTTATCGTTAACCTTGTCAAGGCATCCTCTCTCTCCCGCCCTCTTCTACGTCTAGAAGTAGGAACGAGTCAAGGACCCTCGTAGATTTCTTGGCATACGAAATGGATTCGGAAATAAGGGACATATTATTACCTTAAATCATAACTTCACACGGCCCGTACACCATCACAAGTCTCTTTACCCGTAGGCTCCATTCGTACTATAACATTGGGAATCAAACCTACCAAGAAATTGTGCATTAATTACAGAGGAGCTCGTTACTCATGAAATGGCACATAATAGAATAATGGTTACGGTCTCGTGATTTCACATACAACCATAATTGTATTCAATATTTCTAGGCCACATTAGCCTTTAGGCCTATTTTGCCTTTCTCAATTAAACATAATAATTACACGTGTTCCATAATAGTGTTTCACTCTTTTCTATACCATTCGGTAATGGACACACGCATCGGCCTCTTCTGTACGAGCGTTGTCATTAAGTTATTCATCAATTTCCTAGCTCATTACTAGGTTCCACTATAGTTTCATGTTGAAGTTTCCTCACTCTTCCTATTCCATATTTTAAACATTCATATTCTTTCGATCATGTTAATCAACAATATATTTGACACAGCATATTACAATTGCATATTTGAATTACATATAATAATTCAATCAGAGTTACATAACCCCTTAGGTTCCCTCCAGTTCATTTAATCGGGTATTAAATCAATATTTATCACTTTTATCCCGTAGGATATTTTCACAGTTTTCCAATGGCTATTACTATGCCTCGTTCGGACTTGTAATCCAAAAGATATTAATTTCTAAACATTGTTCACAAATTCCGTTTTTAAACATTTTTCAAACATTACATTTCTATATTTATCTTATCAATCCATGGAATATAACCATGTTTCTACCTCACCATCTCATAGAGCATAAAATTAGCTTTCCAACGCTTCTGACTGTGTGTCAATCCGAGTTACGGATCAAACGTTATGACGAAAATATGAAAACAATGTTTTGCTGTCCCAGCCAATTTCGCCCCGCAAATCCCTGGCTAAGCAGACTCGCCTCTAGCTCGCCTGGCGAATCTGGATGAACCAGAATTCTCCCAAAACGTGTTTGGGACTTAAAAATGGCCAAAACCTTCAACCCATATGATATTAATGCACCCAATGACCCAAAATAACATGTTATGACACATTTAGGCATGCATTTCATCGAATCATCTGTTAGATTTCATTGATTTATCCGTTTAATCATTTTCTTTCAAATCTAACCTAAGTTCTAAACTTATATTTCTAGAACTTCGAGTGTCTAACTAGAACCCACCTGGTAATCGAAGAGGAGGTTGAAGAAGATGATGAACAATGATCCAAGCTTTCCCTTCTTCTTCCATGGATTTCTTCTTCTCTTCTCTTTTTCCCTTTTTCTCTCTTTCTCCTCTTTTCTTCTTCTCCTTTCTACTATCTCTTTCTCTTTTCAATATATATATATATATATATATATATACTATAATCCAATAGGGTAAACCTCTCCAATTGATATTTTGCTGTCTCAACCAATTGATTAGTTATTAAAGTTACCTTAAAATCCTTTCTTGAACTATCAATTATTAATCCGTCTCTTTAATAAAATAATTAATCTCTTCAGAGTTCATTAGTTGCTCTACTGATCTCAAATGTCAATACTTAAAGTACTTAGAGGATTCCATTAATCCAACTGTCCAAAGATAGAGCACATAAGTACTTATCTGATATCCAATTGAGCATTTAAGATAATATGGTGTTTTACAAAACCAAACTTTTGTTTAAATTTTTATAATGACAAATTATTAGTAATTAATTGTTACTATATATCACTTCATCTTTTAAATTTTTATGGTGTGTCCTTTTTAATCTTTGAATGATTTCCATTTTTATAAGGGGAAAGGCTTTGAATGATTTTAATCTTTTTTAACGTTTAATTGAATTCATTTTTTTAATTTTCAATTTTGAAGGATCATAAACCAATTACAAAGGTTTTATATATTTTTATCCTTTCCATTTCACCATGTTTTCCATTTTTCCAATCCAACAAAATTTATTCTCATTCTTTTTATTAAGGATTACTTTATCTGTCAAATAATTATTTTAAAACCAAACTTGTATTTCAACTTTTTTAATGAAAAATTATTAGTGATTACATGTTAGTACATAACACTTCATTCTTTAAACGCTTTGGGTGTTTTTTAAACCTTCAATGATTTTCCATTTTAAAAGGATCAAAATTCAATTACAAAGTTTTCATATATTTTTATTCTTTATGTTTTCTATTTTTCCAATTCAGCAATATTTTTCCATTATTTTTGGTACTGTTTGGGATAATTTTTTTCTTAAATCAAATTTGTAATTTCATTTTTTTTTAATGAAATATTATAAGTAGTTAATTGTTACTATTGATATATCAATAGTTAATTTTTAATATATGTTAGTTTAATTATTTCAAACCAGTAGAATTATCCCTTCATGCAAACATGTATTTCTATTAACACATATTATCAAAATGTTAATTTAATTATATTTTTTTTTGTTTTTAAAATCATTTTTTTCGTTTTCATAAATTAGAAAAGTATTATAGAAAGTTGAACCATATGATGGTTTGATATAATTGCTCTTATTAAAACAAATACCACTATATATTTGATTGTGTAAATTGTGTCGAAGTTTTTTTTTATAACAAAATTTGCATTTCAACTAATACATGATATATTGATATCTAAACATTAATTTATTTGTATACCTTTTACTTTTTTTTTTCTTTCTAAAATCATATATATATATATATATATATATATATATATATATATATATATATATATGGATTTATTAACGTAGACTCACTTGTTTTTATGAAGGTCTATTTTAGCAAATTTTAACCAAAAAATGCTTAAATGCAACTTAAGGTGCAAATTATTAAAACACACCTTCATAAAAATAAGTTGGTCTACGTTAGCAAACTCCATATATATATATATGGTAGCATCTAGAGTGAACCATCTATTAGGTGATTCACCGGTGCACCACTTTTAAATACCGTTAGATATATTTGAAAGGCTAAGATGAATTAAAAAAATCGAGAACACCTAAAACTTTCCTCACATAATTACTCGCCCCACCTTCTCTCTCATCTCATCTCTTGCTGTTGGTTTAGATTGTAGAACAACTTCTCTTTTTCTAAAATCTAAATTTGCCTCAAACCATCTCTACTACCCGAACTATAATAACATGATATGGTGAGACTGCCATTAATTTTCATAATAATCTTAAATTATTTTTAAAATTGAACAAATTAATTGTGATATTTTACATTGGTGTTTTGGGCTTACTTTCTCATTTATGGTTTACTGCAATTGCAAGATACTTTGCTGCAACTCAGTCAATAAATGCTTAACAGATTTATGCAATTGGCTCATTTAACCCTCACTTCTTTATTTAAGAATTGAAATCTAATTTTTCAATACATTTATTTGCAAAAGTAAAACCAATAATCTACTATTTAGTAATTTAAAGAGGTAAGTATAAGAATTAACAGAGAAGGAAGAAGAATTAATAGATCGGTTAAAGATGATGTTGTTATATATGCTTATCACCTCTTGCAAAAGTAGAAAAAAAAAACTTTTCAGAAAAAAAAAATCCATTTTTGGTTGAGAAGTTGAAAAAGAGCACAAATCTGAGATAACTACTTGATACGTCGATGGAACATTAATTTATATTTGCTTGACAATGGAGAAAATGAGACAACTATATAGACATCGTTTAGAAAGTTGAAATATATATAATGGGAAGAAACAAGAATAGAATATTAATAAAAAAGATTTAACTTAGTACGGTACTGAATAATATAATTATATGGACTTGTTTCATCCAATGGTCATAATTAGTGGTACGTGGGTGAGGGATTTGATAGAGTCCTCATCTTAGAAGCCATCTATATATATATATATATAAAGGGATACATAATTTTGGTCTATCTTATTTTTGTTCCAATATTACCCCTAAAAAACTGTAATATAACCAAATTTTAATTCAATTAAAAATCAATAAAACAATTAAAACTGATTATGAAGAACAATTCAAAATAAATGACAAAACCAACTATTAGTAGTTACAAAAGTTATAACCGACAATACAACAACGTTGCAAAAATTTAACTGCAATATACAAAATGAGAGCCACTTGTATATGTTTGCCCATATTACAATTGGTTGCAACACACTCCACCCAAAAAGTAAAGCATTGAAATGCAATGAAAGGTTCCCTACCAATGAAAAAGGATAAAAGTTCATATTTTGTGCAAACAATAAAGTCCAATAAACTATCGGGTTCAAGTTGTGTAAAGTATTTACTAACAATTATACAAATAATTTAAATTAAAAGTAAAACTAATAAAAAATACTCATTTATATTTTTGACGCGTGTGTTTATTAAAAAATCGGATAAACAGACACGAGAGTGTCCGTTTGAACGCTAATATAGATAATTTACTTTATACTTGTAAACGAAATGGTAATAACCACTAAAAATTTATATACACAATCATAATACTTAGGGTTTAAATTCTAATGTTGTCGTCAAACCTAACAATATTGACATTTTGTAATACCCCGTATCTTAATTGCCTTGGATAATATTAAGTTGTGATCGACTGAGCTTCGGTGTACTCTGAGAAATTATCTGCAAAGATAATTAGAGTAATTGTTGAACTCAGAGCCGTTTAAATTAATATTACCCGACTATGTGGTTTTAATTATTTGGAGCAGTAGAGACTTTTTGGATATTTAGTAGTATTACTAACTAATGATATTTTTCCTATATCATTTCTTTTCCTTTCCTTGCCAAACATAGAAAGAAGTGGAGGAAGAGTAGAGAGAAGGAAGAGGAAAGGAAGGAAAAAGGAGAAGAGGAAATTCCAAAGAGCTCACGACCAAGAATCATCATCAACTCTTCATCATTTCATCTCAACTTCTTCATCATCATCTTCTAATCCAGGTGAGTTCTAGTTAGAGACTTTAGTGTAGAATTTCTTGAGGTTTTAGAATTAGGTTGGTTTTGTGAGAAAATCAACAATTTTACAAATCAATGAAATCTAACGGATACAATGTGATATAAATCGTATAGAACAACCATTATGCATGTATAATCATCTGTAGATAATTGTTAGGATGTTTGATTTTGTTTTGAATGAGTTTGAGATGGAAGAGTATCATTTAAAACAAGAATTTTTGCCTCTGAGCCCAGAGTAACCGGTTAACGTGTGGTGGTTAACCGGTTAACCTTTGAAAATTGGGGTTTTGCGCAGTTTTTGAACTAAGTAACCGGTTAACGCCTGGTGGGTAATCGGTTACCACTGTTTGTTTTACAAAATATTTTCTAAAATTCATATCTTTTGATCCGGGTGTCTGATTTAAGCATTCTTTATATCGATATGAAGCTATGAAAGAGCTCTATTCTATGGAATATGAAAATATTATTTATGAGATGGATTTTGATGATTATGGGAACTAATCGGAATTACGTGAATTATGTAAAATAGAGCTTTTGAAATTTAAAAGCTTCAAGAGGTGAGTTAGTGAGGAACCCTTAGTACAAGAGAATGACTTAGAGAATTGTGCGGCAATGCTTACATCGATACTAGAAGAGTATCTTTGTTAAGTGGTTGTTAGAGGGGGGACCGTAATTCCTCCGGTTTTGTATGTTTCACTTAATAAATATTAGTGACCCGTGTTTAATCCTCTGGTGTAGGATGGTCGGGGAAAGTATTTATTAGGTTTGTGTTTCACTTAATAAATATTAGTGACCCGTGTTTAATCCTCTGGTGTAGGATGGTCGGGGAAAGTATTTATTAGGTTTGTGTTTCACTTAATAAATATTAGTGACCCGTGTTTAATCCTCTGGTGTAGGATGGTCGGGGAAAGTATTTATTAGGTTTGTATTCCTTAATAAATATTAGTGACCCGTGTTTAATCCTCTGGTGTAGGATGGTCGGGGAAAGTATTTATTAAGTAGGTACCTTGACCCGTGTTTAATCTCTTTGAAGAGGGATGGCCGGGGAAAGTACATTTGTAGGTAACCGTGACCTGTGTTTAATCTCCTTGTGTGGGATGGCCGGGGAAAGTTACTTAGTGGTTGGTATTAGTGACCTGTGTCGAGATCCTTTGGTGTGGAATGGCCGGGGAAAGTACCAATTGTAGATAACCGTGACCCGTGTTTAATCTCCTCATGTGGGATGGCCGGGGAAAGTTACGTCAAGAATCCGCGACCCGTGTTTAATCTCCTTGAGCGGGATGGTCGGGGAAATATTCCTTAGCTAGTTGTCGTTTTATGTATTATTGCGATTGTTTCTCTGGTCAGAAATGGTTGAACTCAAAGTCTAGTTCCTTTTCCCTCGACTTGAGTTAGGTTTTGGTTAGAACCTTGTAAAGCTGAGAGAATCCATAAGATAGAGAACTCACTGAGATTTGATGTATCTCACCCCATTATACTTCAGGTTCCGTGAAGGGTAAGGATAAAGCCGTGTATTTTTCCTTACTAGGTTGTTGGCTTAGCTTCCGTTGTGGAGTTTTTGAGATCGTTTTTGATCTAGTTCTTAGTATTTATCTTTGGAACATCTTATATATATATTTACGCCATAATTTTTTTTGTATTAGTCTTTTTGGGCATGTATATGTATAATGAGTTTACTAGGGACTTATTGGTATTTCAGTACCAAACGTGGAATTCATGTATAATATGTGCCTTTGTTGTATGTATTTATATATGGTTATTACAATTGGTATCAAAGCAGGTCGTATCCTCGACCTAGCCTTGAAACATCATAAGTAAATCTATTCCTGCCTCTTAAGTGTGTCTTGCCATCATGAAACTTAATATCATATTATGTAGTGTTGGGCCAGATCAACCTAATGCTATGAATGTGATAGGTAGAATCATGGTTGAGCGACCACGAGGACTCCGAAGTGTTGTCGGAACTTGTGCTTTGAGGGAAGGCTCAAGCCAAGAGTTAGTGGTGGGGAGTTTTGGTCAGTCCAGTTGAGGTTTAAGTAGAAGTTGTGTTTTGGGTAGCATGGGATGTAAGAGTGTCGTGAGGTTCGAGCAATCCTTTGGAATGGATGGATTCTGAAAATTAAGAATCTCTAGCGGACGATTGGTTAAGGTATTGAAGAATATGTAAAGTCTCTAGTAGAGTTGGATTGACCGCTGATGTGGATAAGAATTTCAAGTAATCTCATTTAGTGGAAAAGAAAGTTGTTTGGTGGAATGTGTGACGTGAGGTCCGAAAGTGAGATAAATTTTTGTGCTTCAGTTTCTAAGGTTGCTATGGTATCTTGAATGGATGAGAGTACCTTAAGGAATGTGTTCGGAACAATATCTTCCAATTGGTTAAAAGTGAGAGTTAAGGACGTTCGGCTTTTAAGGGAACCTAAAGTAGTAGTAGAGAAGTGTGTGAAGGAATACAAGGATGTGTTTACATGCTTCAAGTGAAATAAGTATGTGCCGGACGAAGAATAGGAGATGAATTGTGTACCTTCAGTTATGAAAAGAGATTAAGTTTAGGATAATACATCAGGATTTCTGTTCTCAATAAGAGACCAATTTGGAAATGTTAAATTACCCAAGGAACCATATAAGGTATTGTGTGGGAGAAAGAATGAGCTTCATTTAGTAACAGAAAGTGTAGTGATGCGGATTGGAAGAATTTTGTGTTAAGAAACAGAGTAAGTACCTTGGATCTAAGGAAATCTTGGTAAGATGGTTTTATGTTTGGACCTAAGAGGATTACGATGGAGGGTGAAGTGAATTCAGTGTGGGAACCGGTATTAATGGTATGTTAAGAGGAAGTGACAACAAAATGTATTTTTGGATGAGTGTGCAATAGAGTTTTAAGGTGTTGATGAACCTATAGTTAAGGAAATGTAATCAAAGATGATTCACCCACGTGAACCCTAGTAGTTCGAGCTGAACTGAGGAAGTTACACCTTGGTATTAAGAACGAGCGTAGTGGAAGCACAGTGGTCACAAGTGTACGTGATGGATTCTTATTCTTGAGACAATTGTGAAGGGACGTACCTTGTGGAACAGTGAGCATTGTGTTCTAAGAAGTAAGATTGCGGTAAAACAACGAGAAATGAATCAGGACTTATTACGGACTAAGTGTAAATCATGGAATGATTTATACCAAAAGGGTTTGGTAACTACTTGATGAGAATTGTAGGTTGTGAATCTTCCATTAAGTAATTTGGTGTAAGTGTGATGTGTAATGGATAGTGAAGGGTAAGAAATCCCGGTTAGTGTGTGAGAAGTGATGGAAAGGTTCTTCAAGAGGGTGCATTATCCCGATCTATTTTCAAGTATAGAGAAACTTCTTTATGTGTGAATAATCGAAATATTTGGAATCTACCTTTTGTTGAACCAAGGACGTTGTTGTTTTAGTTCTCGCCAAGAATTCAAATGAGAGAACATGGTTGTGTGTTGGGTTTTGCTTGTGGACGAATCAAGTATGAGTTGAGGTTGAAACCCTATAATGTCGTCATTATTGGCTTTCATCTAGTCTAGTTGTTTGAGAAGAAAAATGAACTATCCCGCCGAAGTTTTGTAGTGTGACCGCATCAGAATTTGGAATTTCGCCTTGTCACTTGGTTGGAGTGTGTCGTTTGAATGTTTTAACCTTGTTCTGTATGACCTTGAGTGATCATGGTTGGTGAAGGTTATATAAGTTAAAAAGCCACGAGTTGAGAATGGTATTATGGGTTAGAGCAAGCCGGATTGATGGTTTGAGTTAGGGTGGCTTTTGAATTAAAGGAAATTGATTTTTGAGCATCTGCAGTAGTGTTAACCGATTAACACGTGCCTGGAAGGTGTTTTACGTTGAATTTTGAGAAGTTAACCGATTAGCTCAGATGGTTAATCGATTAACATGTGTGTAAATTGTGATATCCCTTAAGAACCATCATCTGTGTTTTGTTACCATATGTTGCTCAGAGTGGAGAGTATTTTGTGAATGGAAAAGAGATTGCGAGTAAATGAAGAATGGATTTGTGTTTTGAAACTGGAACTTCTGGAAAGGTGTTACATAGTGGACCATTGGTTTAGACGACGAGGGAGTTGGATTTTTGGGAGAATAATTTTGTGAACTATGTTGAGTGTGAGAAAGTCTTAGGTGTATCGTTATCATTACTGTTGAGAGCCTTAAGGACGAAGTATTGATCTTGCAAAGAATATTTCGGTGTGTAAGAATGGTGTTAGTAAGGTAATAATGGTTGGTCAGAGTTTAGTAGTTGTTACTTTCCGCGAGTTCATGGTATTGGATTTGGACTGTGAGAGTGGTACCAGATGTGTACAATTGTACTAATAAGGAATATTTCATGTACTTCACTATTGTTGAATATTTCAGGTACTTCAGGTTCCGCGAAGGGTAAGGATAAAGCCGTGTGTTTTTCCTTACTAGGTTGTTGGCTTAGCTTCCGTTGTGGAGTTTTTGAGATCGTTCTCGATCTAGTTCTTAGTATTTATCTTTGGAACATCTTGTATATATATTTACGCCGTAGTTTTTTTTTGTATTAGTCTTTTTGGGCATGTATATGTATAATGTGTTTACTAGGGACTTATTGGTATTTCAGTACCAAACGTGGAATTCATGTATAATATGTGCCTTTGTTGTATGTATTTATATATGGGTGTTACACATTTTGTCAATTGAGATAGAATTTACATACAAATAAACCACTTAAATTGTATGATTCTTTTTGTTTTTCATTCTTGTATATATATATATATATTCAAACATTATAAATAACAAAATGCATAAATTAACATTTTATTAATTATATTGGTGATTCACAGTCAAAACTTCTTAAATAACACTGCATAGAAAAATATATTATTACTTTTCTTTAAAAGATATATTACATCCAGAATTAAACAAATGGTGCATGAAGCTTATTTAAAGTAGTGGTGTAAAGAGGGTGATGTTATTGGATATCATCCTTCTTACACACGACTTTTTGACCACTTACTTAAAATAGTAATGTTATGTTGAAGATTTATTTGATAAAGAGGGGAATTGTATTAGTTCAAGATCTGATGGAACAGGTGATTTGTTTTTTAGTTAAAATTAAATTTTGTGTTTGAGGTTTAATTGGTGCTTAGGGGTGATTCTATTGGGTCTGGACCTGATGGAACAAGTCTTTGTATTTCATAGTTGAAATCAAAATGTTGTGTTGGAGGCTTATAGGGTGTTGGTGGTGATTCTACTGGTCTGGACCTGATGGAACAAGCCTTTTTATTTCATAGTCGAAATCAAAATGTTGTGTAGGAGGCTTATTTGGTGTCGGTGGTGATTTTATTGGGTCTGGACCTGATGGAACAAGTCTTTTTATTTCATAGCTGAAATCAAAATGTTGTGGTTGAGGCTTATCTGGTGTCGGTGGTGATTCTATTGGGTCTGGACCTGATGGAACAAGCCTTTTTATTTCATAGTTGAAATCAAAATGTTGTGCTAGAGGCTTATCTGGTGTTGGTGGTGATTCTATTGGGTCTGGACCTGATGGAACAAGTCTTTTTATTTCATCGTTGAAATTAAAGTGCTGTGTAGGAGGCTTATTTGGTGTCAGTGGTGATTCAATTGGGTCTGGACCTGATGGAACAAGCCTCTTTATTTCATAGTTGAAATCAAAATGTTGTGCTAGAGGCTTATTTGGTGTTGGTGGTGATTCTATTGGGTCTGAACCTGATGGAACAAGCCTTTTTATTTCATAGTTGAAATTAAAGTGCTGTGTAGGAGGCTTATCTGGTGTTGGTGGTGATTCAATTGGGTCTGGACCTGATGGAACAAGCCTTTTAATTTCATAGTTGAAATCAAAATGTTGTGTTGGAGACTTTTTTAATGCTTATGGTGATTCTATTGGATTTGGACCCGATGAAACCAACCTTTTATTGTCATACTTTATGAAATTTTCTCCTATGACCAAAGAAATGAGTAAGATTGATATAATACCAATAACATAAACCTTTGAAATTGTCATTCTCACTTTGTTTTGAATTTTGGTTTGTCGTAATCCTCTATTTATATAAATCTTGGTTGGTGTATATTTTTTAAAACTTTTAATGATTTTTCATTTTAGAATGATACACTAAAGATACAACTTTGAATTTCAACCATGCCTTTCCATTTTTTTCAAATCAGCAACTTTATTCAAATCCTTTTATTAGAGATTACTTTGTGAGTCAAATTTTTATTTTAATATCAATCTTATATTTAATTTTCTTTTGTAGAAAATTGTTATAAGTTTATCGTTAGTATATAGCAATACATCCTTTAAATTTCTTTGGTGTTTCTTTTTTAATCTTTGATTAATTTTTAATTTTAAAAGGATCATAATACATAAACAAATTTTTTATATATTTTTATTCTTTCCATTTCAGCCATGTTTTCAATTTTTTTTCAATTCTATAATATTTTTCATTCTTTTTATTAGGGATTATTTTAGGGTTAATACCTATTTTCCCCCTTGCCATATAGGCGGTTTTTGAAAAACCCCCCTGCGAAAAAAAAAGTTGCAAAAATTTCGCTAACATTTGAAAATTCTCTCAATTTTAACCTTCATCATATCTAGTCATCAAAAATGCTGACGTGGCAGATAATTTTTATTTTTTTAAAAATTATTTTTCCTATGTGGATGACGGGGTGGTTTTTTTTTTTTTGATTTATTTTTATTTCCACGTAGGCATTTCCTTTTATATGTATTGTTTGGTTTATTTTTGAAAATATGTAAACATTCAAAAAATGCTAGAGGTGAGAATTGAACCCACCCCTTTCTTTCATGCCTTCAATTTCTTACTACTAGGCTAGACTGCTCATGTTGTAATATTGTTTCCATTAATTAATGTTAATACATAGTTTTTATTTTTTACCTTTAATTTATTTTAATTGATATTAATATATTATAACTAAATAATATATTTACCTTTAATTTATATTTACCAAATAATACATATAAAAGGAAATGCCTACTAGCATTTTTTGAATGTTTACATATTTTCAAAAATAAACCAAATAATACATATAAAAGGAAATGCCTATGTGGAAATAAAAATAAATAAAATAAAAAACCACCTCGTCATCCACATAGGAACAATAATTTAAAAAAAATAAAAATTATCTGCCACGTCAGCATTTTTGATGACTGGATGTGATGAAGGTCAAAATTGAGAGAATCTTCAAATGTTAGGGAAATTTTTGCAACTTTTTTTTTCGCAGGGGGTTTTTCAAAAACCGCCTATATAGCAGGGGGGGAAAATAGGTATTAACCCATTATTTTATGAGTCAAATTTATTTTTGTAAAACCAAACTTTTGTTTAAATTTTTTTAATGACAAATTATTAGTAATTAATTGTTACTATATATCACGTCATCTTTTGAATTTTTATGTTGTGTCCTTTTTAACCTTTGAATGATTCCATTTTTATAAGGAGAAACTCTTTGAATGATTTTAATATTTTTTAACCTTTAATTGAAATCCTTTTTTTTTAATTTTCAATTTTAGAAGGATCATAAACCAATTACAAAGTTTTTATATATTTTTATCCTTTCCATTTCACCATGCTTTCCATTTTTCCAATCCAACAAAAATTATTCTCATTCTTTTTATTAAGGATTATTTTATCTGTCAAATTATTATTTTAAAACCAAACTTGTATTTCAAATTTTTTAATGAAAAATTATTAGTAATTACATTTTAGTACATAACACTTCATCCTTTAAACTCTTTGGGTGTTTTTTTTAACCTTCAATGATTTTCTATTTTAAAAGAATCATAATTCAATTACAAAGTTTGCATATATTTTTATTCTTTTTATTTCAGCAAATGTTTTCTATTTTACCAAGTATATATATATATATATATATATATATATATATATATATATATATATATATATATATATATATATATATATATATATATATATATATATATATATACATACACTTCATACTTGTAAACGAAGTGGTAATAACCACTAAAAATTCATTACACAATCATAATACTTAGGGTATAAATTCTAAGGTTGTCGTCAAACCTAACAATATTGACATTTTATCAATTGAGATAGAATTTACATACAAATAAACCATTTAAATTGTGTAATTCTTTTTGTTTTTCTTTCTTGTGAAAATGAATACATATATATATATATATATATATATATATATATATATATATATTCAAACATTATAACTAACAAAATGCATAAATTAACATTTTATTAATTATATTGGTGATTCACAGTTAAAACTTCTTAAATGACACTGCATAGAAAAAAGCATTATTACTTTTCTTTAAAAGAGATATTAAATCTAGAATTATACAAATGGTGCATGAAGCTTATTTAAAGTAGTGGTGTAAACAAGGTGATGTTATTGGATATCATCCTTTTTACACACGACTTTTTGACCACTTACTTAAAATAGTAATGTTATGTTGAAGATTTATTTGTTAAAGAGGGGAATTGTATTGGTTCAAGATCTGATGGAACATGTCATTTGTTTCTTAGTTGAAATTTGAATTTTGTGTTTGAGGTTTAATTGGTGTTTGGGGGTGATTCTATTGGGTCTGGACCTGATGGAACAAGCCTTTTTATTTCATAGTTGAAATGAAAATGTTGTGTTGGAGGTTTATCTGGTGTTGGTGGTGATTCTACTGTGTCTGGACCTGATGGAACAAGCCTTTTTATTTCATAGTCGAAATCAAAATGTTGTGTTGGAGGCTTATTTGGTGTCGGTGGTGATTTTATTGGGTCTGGACCTGATGGAGTAAGTCTTTTTATTTCATAAATGAAATTAAAATGTTGTGGTTGAGGCTTATCTGGTGTCGGTGGTGATTCTATTGGGTCTGGACCTGATGGAACAAGCCTTTTTATTTCATAGTTGAAATCAAAATGTTATGCTAGAGGCTTATTTGGTGTTGGTGGTGATTCTATTGGGTCTGGACCTTATGGAACAAGTCTTTTTATTTCATAGTTGAAATTAAAGTGCTGTGTAGGAGGCTTATTTGGTGTCAGTGGTTATTCAATTGGGTCTGGACCTGATGGAACAAGACTTTTTGAAATTCTGGTATAACAGACCCAGATGTCACATAACATGTCGAGACATCTGGTCTGTTATCAACAACATATACAAGATATGGACAATTAAAGAAGTTGCTGAAAAGTAAAGTGCACACAAGAATTGTTCACCCGTTCGGTCTAATAACCTACATCTGGGGGCATACCAAGCCAGGAAGAAAGTTCACTATCAGCAGTATCAATTCATAGACCCTACAATCAACACACCCGTTGATGATCTAGTCACTTAATCACTACCCAATGACCCTTCTACCTAAGTCCACCCTAGATAAGAGACTCCATCTCACTTCCAATCATCACAATGATGTCTAGCAGTCAACACCTCAGCCACTGCATCAACAGCTTGATTTCCAACAACTCTTCAATCACAGAAAAGTAGAAGACACACTTCAAAGACACACCTTGGAGTTGCTTCAAAGCTTCCTCCAAGAACAATACAAAACTCATTACCTACAGGTTTCTGATTTAGAACACACTGACCATCTCACAACCCGAGTGGTTCACTTAGACAAAACCCTAATGATCTACATCTTGAACTCCGTGTTCATTCTAGGTTACAAGCATTCTATTTATAACTTTTTCCCAACAGGATTTGGGCTTCAAATCACAGCAAAATAGCTGCTACAAAACTGCAAAAGTTTCTCCTACAAAATACGTCTTCAATTAAATCCTTCCTAATTTATCTCCATAATTAGAAAGTCATTACTCTTCAATATTCTTCTTGATTCTGACTTGAATATTCCAGACTTATAAAACAGCGCCACATAGGATAACATAATATTCCCAGAATATTCTGTATCTGTTAAATCATAATAGAATTCAATTGTCCAGCTCAGCACAGGCGCGATGTCGAATGATACAGCATAGGACATCTTATCTGACATGTTGCATCAGATGATGAGAACTTCAGTCTGATTAATGATAGAACATGTTGTTCGACATCTTCTTCACAGCAGCTCTAAACATTTCCATTCTATCCCACAGCTCCTCTTCATGTTCAGCCGAACCAATCCATTACAGGCTCATTCCCAGAAACATTCCTCACAGGGCTTGGGTATTAGCAAATCTCAGATTTGATTCACAATTAAAACAAATTTAAACTCCAAATCTTTTTGCCCTAAAATAGCAACAAACTATTACAGAAATTTATTTCTTCAGAATAATTCCACTCCATGATTTTCGCATGCAATCACTTAACAAAAACACACAGAATATTGCAAATAAAGCACAGCAAATAAAACATAACACCAGAACTGGAAGTTCTCTCAAATGATGTCAGAACATCGTGTTTGACATCATGCACACAGTCTGCAATACTAACAAACACCACCAACACTTCACCTGCAGAATGTTAGAGACAACATGTCAAGACATCAAGTAGAACATCTTGATGCAACACTTTGTTTTACCAAAATTGCTGCCAATTTCAGAACTAACAATCTCCCCCTTTGGCAAATTTTGGCTAAAACAATATCAGCACACAACAGAGAAACAACAGTAGAAACACATATCAGAGAACCTGCAGCAGAAACACAACATATCTAAAGACCACACTAACATTCACTCCAAACAAACTGAAGCTCCCCAGCACCAACCAACCATCAGAACTACAGCAAAGCCAAAGTCACTACTCAACCAAAAACCAATATCAGAACTACAGCAAAGCCAAAGTACTCTCCCCCTTTTTTAGCCATAATTGGCCAAACTTCACTAAGAACTGTCCATAACAAATCCATAGAGTAAAGAGTACATTAATGCAGACCAAGCACCAAAAGTTTCAAAAGCAAACTTTGAATCATCCAACCAAAAGAACAAAAAGAAAACCAAAGAACACCATCACCAGCAACAATCACCATCCACTCTCTTTCCAGCACCAGTAGCAGACCCAGAATCATGACCTTCATTATCAACAGTCCTCTCACTAGAGGTAAGGTCTTCACCAGCTTCCTCAGTATTGCCATCTTCAGCCATGAACTTCACCAGTAACACAATGTCACGACATCTTGTCTGACATAACACCTTTACCAGAGTCACAAACAATAGTTCAACTCCCCCTATCTAATATAAGCAGTGCTCCTTTGCAAGATGAACACCTTAAATGAATGGAAAACATAAGACTCATCTTTATGTCTTCAAGAGCGCACCCTCTGTTCAACACACCTGCTGAACACATTCACTTAATGCTTGATCCTCAGACAACACTAGTACATTTAAGTGACAGAAGTTGCTCCTTCAACAAGAAACACCACAAAATCACCAATGATATCCCATGACACCTTTATGATCATATAGTAAGAAAGTACCAGGATCACATCCTTGTATTACAACCAACAAACTCTTGGATTGAGACCAAAATCACCATTGATCCCTCCCATCCATACCCTGTACAAATCCACCTTGAATTTTACAGCCATAGACATTCTTGTTCCTTGAGATACAATCCAATAGAATCAGGAATGCTTCACACAATCATCCACAAGTTCTGAAGCACAAGCAAACTACCTTTCACTACACTTTAAGTAAAGTCCTCTTACTTTGAATTAATAATACACACCAAGACAAGTGTGACATCTCCCATCAACAAAGACCCCTACAGAGTTCTTCCAAAAACTGCAGAGAAAAATAAATTCTCTCAGACACAAACCAAACTGTCCTTCAGACTCCTCCTCGGAAGCATGTGCTCACATGATTTAAACAATTAGCTTCACATGGCTTGAACCATACATATCCTATTAAGAACACACCAAAACGCCATCCAGCAGCCTAATGTCATAGCATATTATCTGACATTATATCCTCATCAGAGGCAACCAATCTCCACAAGCTATATCAGCATGCAAGCTTCACAATATATGCATCTTTGCAGCAAAATCCATAGACAAGTACTCCCCCTGTCATGGATAACCAATGCTCTAGATGAAGATTAACATTTGAGCACCAGATCTTCACACAATAGCTAAGCACATTCACATAATGTACTCTCACTCCTAGAAAACACTGACACTTCTCACAAACTCCACGAATTCTCAGCTTACTTACAAGCTTTACTGAGATCTAATCTCTTCAAGAGAAAGAACATCTCTTCAACAAAACTTCCTGATCAAATCACCTCATCTGACAAAAATGCTTGAGCATCCAACTCCAAGTGCACAATCTCAATCATCTTCCAAATATAACCATCAACAATCATGATGTTACCCATCGCCGTTCAAAGGACTCATTGCACATAGAAGAAGCTCCCAATAAAACACAGCCAGAGCAGCTTATTTAGGTTAACATAAACACCTGAACACCATAAACTAGCACACCCTCTCTGAAGCAAAGAGTTCAGACAGCAGAATTGCATACTCACATCTGACGAATACTTAGCTCCCGTCAAAGTATCTATCATTAGTCAGATGCACACCTTTATCAGAGGACAGACTAATACTCAGCTCCCGTCAAAGTATCTATCATTAGTCAGATAAGACTACCTTCTCACACAAGGTAGGACAACTGGTCTGACATTCTTCTTTCGCACACATCAGGCATCTACTGATCCTTCTTCATGACAAACCATCATGACAACCATTCAAAACCAGATCATACACACATGCAGGAACCTGCATACTCTACATCTCAAGAATCTTCTTTTCAAACTTCTAATGTTCAGACCTCCTGTCTGACTTTGAGATGTTGGATGCCATCCTTTTGCACCTAAAGAGGAGATTCCCTCTAACAGGTTTCTGGAACATTGTCTGGTTATCACAAATAGATTAAAAAAATGCTTCTCCCAACACTTCAACCTACAAGGATACTCTTCAATCCTTGCACAAAAATGTTCCATTATGTGAGGACACCGCATAACTGAACTCCAGCTTAAGAAGAAACTTCTCATGCAGATACCAGGGCACACCAACTCCTCCTTGCTCCAAACACAAATCTGAAATGCTCATCCTAGATGGTTTGGATGACAATCCAACAATGAAGACACCATCCAACCAGTTAGGTTAATATATCTCCTCTGTGCACAGCCCTTTGAGTTTCTCTTCCACTAGAACAAGAGTTCCATGCTCTCATAGACTTGATAGTGATATCAAGTTTGAGGAAACATCCTCCATCCTGTTTTTGAGAAACACCACCAGACATATTGAGAAAAATAAATTCTCAATACAAAAATGTCAGGACATTATGTCTGACATTTCTTCGAGTTCTTCCATCATCATATTAAGGACTCTCCTTTATAAACTGCTAAGAACTCCTAAGGGCATTATTCATTCTCCCATCCAATAGCTGCACATCCTGTGGTTGGTACACATATAAAACTCATTTCAAATAGAATCTGCTCCATGGCCATAAACAAGATTCCATACATCTGGCCCATTAGATCAGAAGGAATCTCCAGATTTCAAAGAGGATGTCCTTGACATTTGAGCTTGACCTCCACACAAAAGAACAACCTTTGAACTCCTACTCACTTGGATCAGAAATATACTAATCCAACATGCTTATCTAAGACATGTTTCTTGAAAGAAACTTCTTAGACACACAACCCAGATGCCTCCTCTTCCAAGCCAGGAGTAGGTTCCAAACAGATGTGATCAGAACACATTTGTTTAGCCCCCCAAGCATCTGTTATGCCATACCTTTATCCAACAAGATTCTGCACAATCTGCTGGTTTGATGTTCCACCATCTGGTAGGACTTTAGTTCCCTTCTCAAGAAACACACCAAGAGATCTTTTATCAAAGCCCAGAAGGGTTGGAAGTAATAATAAATTGCTTCTAGATCTCTTTTCAACCAACTCATATAAAAGTGCCTTTATGAGTGGACTTGGGTCAAACCTCAAGTATCTTTGGCAACTTTAACAAGCTAGTTGAAGATATCCTCAAGTATCACCACACCATGTGATACACCTTCAAAGGAGAACAGAGTGTTGCAGCCTCAACACACAAACCACCAGGAGTTTTCTAACAGATACATGAGCAGCGGAACACAAAAAGAGAAAACCCCTCAACAACCTTCAGGCAAAACTTAATAACCTTTGCACAAACACCATACTCCATGTGCAATAGGTTTAAAAATAAATCAAACCACACAGCAGCTCACAACCAAAACTACAAGCCTGATAACAAACAGGTCCAATACACACCCTGTCATGAACATTCCATCCTCCACTTCTAGGGACCATTCAAACAACAATATGAACTTCTCCAAGTTCAAACAACTTCTCAACAAAACAATTTTCCTTGCACATGAACCAGAAAGTATCTTCCCTAGGATCTCACCCAGAAAAACAAACAGGATGCTTGCTCTGATACCAATTGAAATTCTGGTATGACAGACCCAGATGTCACATAACATGTCGAGACATCTGGTCTGTTATCAACAACATATACAAGATATGGACAATTAAAGAAGTTGCTGAAAAGTAAAGTGCACACAAGAATTGTTCACCCAGTTCGGTCTAATAACCTACATCTGGGGGCATACCAAGCCAGGAAGAAAGTTCACTATCAGCAGTATCAATTCATAGACCCTACAATCAACACACCCGTTGATGATCTAGTCACTTAATCACTACCCAATGACCCTTCTACCTAAGTCCACCCTAGATAAGAGACTCCATCTCACTTCCAATCATCACAATGATGTCTAGCAGTCAACACCTCAGCCACTGCATCAACAGCTTGATTTCCAACAACTCTTTAATCACAGAAAAGTAGAAGACACACTTCAAAGACACACCTTGGAGTTGCTTCAAAGCTTCCTCCAAGAACAATACAAAACTCATTGCCTACAGGTTTCTGAGTTAGAACACAGTGACCATCTCACAACCCGAGTGGTTCACTTAGACTAAACCCTAATGATCTACATCTTGGACTCCGTGTTCATTCTAGGTTACAAGCATTCTATTTATAACTTTTTCCCAACTGGATTTGGGCTTCAAATCACAGCAAAATAGCTGCTACAAAACTGCAAAAGATTCTCCTACAAAATACGTCTTCAATTAAATCCTTCCTAATTTATCTCCATAATTAGAAAGTCATTACTCTTCAATATTCTTCTTGATTCTGACTTGAATATTCCAGACCTATAAAACAGCGCCACATAGGATAACATAATATTCCCAGAATATTCTGTATCTGTTAAATCATAACAGAATTCAATTGTCCAGCTCAGCACAGGCGCGATGTCGAATGATACAGCATAGGACATCTTATCTGACATGTTGCATCAGATGATGAGAACTTCAGTCTGATTAATGATAGAACATGTTGTTCGACATCTTCTTCACAGCAGCTCTAAACATTTCCATTCTATCCCAACAGCTCCTCTTCATGTTCAGCCGAACCAATCCATTACAGGCTCATTCCCAGAAACATTCCTCACAGGGCTTGGGTATTAGCAAATCTCAGATTTGATTCACAATTAAAACAGATTTAAAATCCAAATCTTTTTGCCCTAAAATAGCAACAAACTATTACAGAAATTTATTTCTTCAGAATAATTCCACTCCATGATTTTCGCATGCAATCACTTAACAAAAACACACAGAAGATTGCAAATAAAGCACAGCAAATAAAACATAACACCAGAACTGGAAGTTCTGTCAAATGATGTCAGAACATCGTGTTTGACATCATGCACACAATCTGCAATACTAACAAACACCACCAACACTTCACCTGCAGAATGTTAGAGACAACATGTCAAGACATCAAGTAGAACATCTTGATACAACACTTTGTTTTACCAAAATTGCTGCCAATTTTAGAACTAACACTTTTTATTTCATAGTTGAAATCAAAATGTTGTGCTAGAGGCTTATTTGGTGTTGGTGGTGATTCTATTGTGTCTGGACCTGATGAAATAAGCCTTTTTATTTCATAGTTGAAATTAAAGTTGTAATGCCCTGTATAATATACATCTAGAATAATACAATACACGCATTTTATTTGGTACTGACACATCAAAAGTGCCTAATGGCATAATTTACATACTTGTCCATTAACTAAAACATAAATACAACAAATGGCGCAAGTCATGGAAACTAGCCAGAAATGAAAATCTAAGAACATTATACAATATTCCTCATTGTATAAGAACAATAAAATACACACCGGAAAAAGCTTAACTATGCTCCTCTTGAAACATCTCTACATCGATCCACTTGTAACCAAACCTGCACCTGAAATAAAGCAACTATAATGGGGTCAGATACATCAAATCTCAGTGAGTTCCCTATCCTATAGATTCTCTCGGCTCTACAAGGTTCTTACAATCCTAACTCAAGTCAAGGGGAAGGAAAAATGACTTCGAGTACACAAATTCACAATCTCACACTATATGGAAACATGTCATGAGTTCATCAACTCAAAATATCACTAATCGATAACCTCACAAGGCATCACCTTTTCCCGTCCTTTTCTAGGTCTAGAAGTCGGCCCGAGTCATGGATCCTTGTTATTACTTGACATACGAATTGGATTCGGGATCATCGGCCCGTACACCGTGATCCGTCACTTTTCACGGCCCGTACACCGTCACAAGTCTCTTTACCCGTAGGCTCCAATCATACTATACGCGGGAATCAAACCTGCCAAGTAATTGTGAATACGTTTCAGAGGAGGTGCTCGAGTCTCATGAAACTACACCGCAAGATTAGCTGGTTACGATTACGTGATCATAAACACAACGTGATTGTATTCGACAATCACAAGGCCACATTTGCCTTAAGGCCTCTTTTGCGTTTTCTCTAAATAAACCATAACAATCACACATGTTCCATACTAGTGTTTCACTCATTTTTATACCGTTTGGTAATGGACACACGCCTCGGCCTCTTCTGCACGAGCGTTGTCATTACGGTATCTACTCTAGGCCAGAACTCGTCAATGAATGCACGAGCATCGCCATCCATAGTTTTTATCACAATTCTAATTACAACCTAGAATTATACCATTTGTTTTGGGGTAAAGTTTCCTCACTCTTCCCAATTCATTTTAAACATGCATACATCTTTCATTCACAATTCACAATTAGATAGACATGGTAACATCACAAATCTTACAAGTAACACATATAATAACATAACACATAAAACACCCCTTTCGGGTTCCCTCCGATTCATTTAATCGGGTATCTAAAAATCAATATTCTCACTCTTATCCCGTAGGATATTCCCACAGCTTTACATCGGCTATTACTATGCCGAAATTGGACTTATGATCCAAAAGATATCAATTCCAACATTTCACAAAACATTACTTTTCTTCATTTCCTTCACAAAACATCACTTTTTATCAGATAGAGGGTCGTCATAGCTTTCTAATGACGCCAAGAACGTCCCGATCCGAGTTACGGATCAAAAGTTATGAAGGAAAGAAAATTACACAAACTGACATGTTCGCTAGGCGAATCCCCAGCGAGCATTCGCTCCAGCCTTCGCTAAGCGAAGCTCCTGGTGAATGAACAAATATAACAAAAGAGACATAAAGTTCACTTCGCGAACTCCCTGGCGAACATTCGCCTCGCCCTTCACTTCGCGAACAACTCAGCGAAGCAAGGCAGAACCAACCAGCACTGAAAAGGCACAAAGTTCGCTAGGAGAACGTCGCTGGCGAACCTTCGCTAACCCTCGCTGCCGGGTTCTCTAGGCGAACCCTCGAAACCATTCGCTACGCTTCGCCCCAGGTTCGCTAGGTGAACCATGCGAAACCTAGAAATCTCAGAAACGTCACAGCAGGTCCTTAGGCCACAAAACTCATCCACCGCACTTCCAATTCATACCCAAAACATAATAACAAGTAAACCTGATCATTAACTCGATTTATTTCACGTTTTGTCGGTTAGATTTCATTGATTTAACAATTTATCATTTTTTCTCAATTTCTAACCTAAGTCCAAAACTCATATTTCTAGACTTAGAGTGTCTAACTAGAACCCACCTGATAATCGAAGAGGAGTTTGAAGAAGATGATGAATCGATGAAGATGATCCACAAGGTTTTCTTTTTCATCCATGGCTTTTTCCTTCTTTCTCTTCTTTTCCTCTTCTTCCTCTTTTTCTTCTTCTTTCTATTTTCTTTTTCTTCTTTTCTTACTAACAAATATATATATATATATATATATATATATATATATATATATATATATATATAAACTTATAATAATATATAATCCAACAGGGCAAAATATCTCCAATTGATATTTCGTCATCTCAACCAATTGATCAATTATTAGAGTTGCCCTAAAATCCTCTTTTAAACTAATAAAAATCAATCCGTCTCTTTAATAAAATAATTGATCTCTTCTGATATCCAATTGAGCAATTAAATAATATGGGGTATTACAAAAGTGCTGTGTAGGAGGCTTATCTGGTGTTGGTGGTGATTCAATTGGGTATGGACCTGAGGGAACAAGCCTTTTAATTTCATAGTTGAAATCAAAATGTTGTGTTGGAGACTTTTTTAATGCTTATGGTGATTCTATTGGATTTGGACCCGATGGAACCAACCTTTTATTGTCATAATTTATGAAATTTTCTCTTATGACCAAAGAAATGAGTAAGATTGATATAATACCAACAACATAAACCTTTGAAATTGTCATTCTCACTTTGTTTTGAATTTTGGTTTGTCGTAATCCTCTATTTATATAAACCTTGGTTGGTGTATATTTTTTAAAACTTTTAATGATTTTTCATTTTAGAATGATACACAAAAGATACAACTTTGAATTTCAACCATGCCTTTCCATTTTTTCAAATCAGCAACTTTTTTCAAATCCTTTTATTAGAGATTACTTTGTGAGTCAAATTTTTATTTTAATATCAATCTTATATTTCATTTTCATTTGTAGAAAATTGTTATAAGTTTATCGTTAGTATATAGCAATACATCCTTTAAATTTCTTTGGTGTTTCTTTTTTAATCTTTGATTAATTTTTAATTTTAAAAGGATCATAATACATAAACAAATTTTTTATATATTTTTATTCTTTCCATTTCAGCCTTGTTTTCAATTTTTTTCAATTCTATAATATTTTTCATTCTTTTTATTAGAGATTATTTTATGAGTCAAATTTATTTTTGTAAAACCAAACTTTTGTTTAAATTTTTTTAATGACAAATTATTAGTAATTAATTGTTACAATATATCACGTCATCTTTGAAATTTTTATGTTGTGTCCTTTTTAACCTTTGAATGATTTCCATTTTTATATGGAGAAACTCTTTGAATGATTTTAATATTTTTTAACCTTTAATTGAATTTTTTTTTTTAATTTTCAATTTTAGGTGTTTTTTTTAACTCTTTGGGTGTTTGGGTGTTTTTTTTAACCTTCAATGATTTTCTATTTTAAAAGGATCATAATTCAATTACAAAGTTTTCATACATTTTTATTCTTTTTATTTAAGGAAATGTTTTCTATTTTTCCAATTCAGCAATTTTTTTCATTCTTTTTATTAGCGATTACTTTATGGGATAATTTTTATCTTAAATCAAAATTGTATTTTTAGCTTTTTTAGTGAAATATTATTAGTAGCTAATTATTACTATATATCAGTAGTTAATTTTTAGTATATGTTAGTTTAACTATTTCAAGCCCGTTGAATTATCCCTTCATGCAAACATGTATATCTATTTTAGCAAACTTTAACCGAAAAATGCTTAAATGCAACTTAAGGAGCATGTTGCTAAAATACACCTTCATAAAAATAAGTTGGTCTACGTTATGAGAATGTCATTTTTACGTAAGAACATGAGAATGAATCTGAATCATTAGATTTTAAAATAAATGGTGGAGATTATGTGTGGTTGTAACGCCCACATATAAATACATACATACATCAGAGCATATATCATACAGGAATAATACGTTTGGTATTGAAATATATGTGTACAAGTTCCTAGTTAACACATTGTATACATTAAATGCCCTAAATACAAAGTTCTAAAGTCTATGGCATAACATACACAAGATGTCCAAAAACACTTAGAACTAGATCAATATAATGATCTCAAAATAAAGCGCCATAGCGGAAGCCATGCCATCTCAAAAGCTACGATCCGTAAGGAAAAGTCAAACCACCTTATCCGTACCCTTGGCCGAACCTGCAGAACCTGTGATGTAAACAACAACAGTGGGGTGAGATACATTAAATCTCAGTGAGTTCGCTATCTTATAGTCCTCTCGGCTCTACAAGGTTCTAATAAGCCTAACTCAGGTCAAGGGAAAGGGAAGTGACCTTGAGTACACACACACTATATGGAAACATGTCATGAGTTCATCAACTCACTGTAACGCCCTGTATAATATTTATCTAGAATAATACCATACAAGTGTTTTCATTCGGTACTGACACAATCATAAGTGCCTGATGTCTAATACATAAATACAACCTTTGGTACAAGGCATGGAAATTAGCCAAAACAAGAAAATCTAAGAATAAGGTACAATATTCCTTATTGTACAAGAAAAATAATACACAGCAGAATAAGCTTAACTAAGCTTCTCTTGAAACATCCAAGCATAGCTCCACTTGTAAAACAAACCTGCAACTAACACCTGAAAAATAACAACAATATTGGGGTGAGATAATAATCTCAGTGAGTTCCCCTATCTTATGGGTTCCCTTGGCTCTACAGGGTACATGCAATCAAACGGATCCACCGTGGATCCGGGGTTTACTCACGGTCTGGGGCAAATACACAACAATGGGTAATATCCTCATTGGTAGTCCCTTGACTCACCAATGAAATATCAACAAGTACACAACCAACAATAAATAGATCAAACGACCAATCATGCAGACCCGTACTCACGTACGAGGAATCCAGATGTAGTATCAACCTGTCTACATAGGCCACAATATATCACACCCTCGATGAGTAACCAAGTGCCTACGTCAAGAGACTAGCACAAGCACACAGCACAATGAGTCAGATGAGCCTGAAGTGATACACGCCTAAGTGGTCGCGGAAACCCATCTATCCATCATCAATACACATGTGTGTATCGGCAAGTGCAAGAACGCCTACATGACTGCACAAGCCCACCGGGAGAAAGCCTAGTGGTATTGCCTACATGACACCACTAGAGGTGAGTAATGGAGTGATATTGCCTTCATGGCATCACAACCCCACCATACCGATCACGCCGATGTGTTACCGGCAAGTGGGTAAACGCCCTATAAGACCCCCACAAGCACATCGCAATGGTAGCTAAGGTGTATACCGAGCACGCAGATGAGTTAACGGCAAGTGGGAAATACGTCATAGTGGACCCGCACAAGCTCATCGGAACGGTATTCTTCGGAACAAGTCCGGTATCCATCGGACCAAGTCCGGAACTCAGGTGAAACACCACCTAGTAGCTTAGGCCTACTCCGATTCAAGCATACATCACAATCATATCACATCACATCACATCCGAACGTTCAACCGGAACGAACGGGAACAAGCACGACAATGATCACGTCACAACATTTATCAACATAATGCATTATATTCAACACATATACAAGGGAGACATAACAAGTGATCACATCAAGCCATTAATCAAGCCACAATCAATATATAAGCATAATATGTTAAACATAGTCAATAAAGTAGTTCACACACACATTTTAAGGCATACACGCCACTAGTATCCTCTACCAAACATCCTTGGTTAACTCATGGTCTAACACACCATTCACTACCCTATGGGATTATCTTTCCAATGGCTTTGGACTCGTATCCATCGGATTCCCGATCCTTAAGTTTTGGTGGAACAAAAGTACATACACTACATTTCTATATTTATCTTATCAATCCATGGCATATAGCCATGTTTCTACCTCACCCTCACAAAGAGCATTGAAATAGCTTTCCAACGCTTCCGACCGTGCCCCGATCCGAGTTACGGATCAAAAGTTATGAAGGAAACAAAATGGGAAAAGCTGTCACGTTCGCTAGGCGAACCCGCCAGCGAACGTTCGCTTTCGCCTTCGCTTTGGTTCGCTAGGCGAACCCGCGAAACCCAGAATTCGCAGCAGCGTCAAAACAGGTCATTGGGGGCCAAAATCTCTCATTTCTTCACCCAAAACACTTCCAATTCATACAATACCAACCCCAAACGTGTAACAACAATCAAGGCATGTATTATCATCATAAAAACACATTTAGACATGTTATTTCACATAAAACCTCAAACCCCAAACATGAATTTTTCCCCAAACTTCCTACCCAAGTTCTATCTAATGGAACTCACCTTTGATTCAAGAAGAGGATGAATTGATGATGAAGATGATGAATCCAAGTTTCCTCTTCCTCTCCTTCTTTCTCTCCTTCCACGTTTTCCTTTTCTTCTTTCTGTTTCTTTTTCTTCTCCTTACCCACTTCTTCTTCTCTTTATCCTATAAATATATATATAATACATATATTATATAATATAAATCCAATAGGGTAACTATCTCCAATTGATATTTTGTCTTCTAACGCCAATTGATCAATTATTGGAGTTACCTTAAAATACTTTCTTGAACTAATAAATATTAATCCGTCTCTTTAATAAAATAATTGATCTCTTCAGAGTTCTCAAGTTGCTCTAT
The DNA here is from genome assembly GCA_022829125.1 of Lathyrus tuberosus. Classification (NCBI taxonomy): domain Eukaryota; kingdom Viridiplantae; phylum Streptophyta; class Magnoliopsida; order Fabales; family Fabaceae; genus Lathyrus; species Lathyrus tuberosus. The sequence goes on from JALAZF010000563.1 coordinate 744,317, forward strand.
TGATCCCAATTGACAACACTTAGAGCACATAGGATATTCCATTATTCCAATTAATCAAAGATAGAGCACAAAAATATTCATCTGATCTCATCTGATATCCAATTGAGCATTTAGAAAAATATGGGGTATTACACTCTCCCCCCCTTAAATTGAAATTCGCCCCCGAATTTCCCTCGCTCAATAATAACCACGACTTGCATCGTTGTCTTAGATCCATACTTAATCTTTACTTCCGTTCAAAAATCTGACGCAATCCAATTCTAACTTCACAGACCAAAATCCTCATTTTCACGAATTATCAAACTTCGTTTCCTTAGTTATACTCTTATTCCAATATTGGGTTAATTTTGAACTTTGCTTTTTCTATAACTCATCTGTTGTTTCATACAAAACACCTTGTTGCATCTTACTTCGGAAAGAATGTACCATTCTACATTCCTCTACTGAGTCACAACAAAACCGTAACACCTTATCTCGATTCAGGATAACAACCACTCATCAAATTCTCATGAGGCAATTTGGTGATTCCTTTCCTTTATGTAATTACCGACAACTATCCTTTATAAAAACTTCAACGTTTCAAACCACTTCATGAACAGTCGAACGACTTCTTACCAGTCTCACTTGTACTCATTACACCAAGATAACACGCTTAGGACAAGTTCTTCTTATTTCCATACGTATAAGTAACAATCTTCCAAATTCCCATTATTCTGATTTAACTCTTTCATCGGTCACTTTCACTGCGCAACTCCAATTCTAATAATGGAATACCACCAATTCACAAGATTACTTCTCCAAAAGTCCAACTCTTTCGTCGTTTGAACAAATGGTCCACTACGTAACACCCTGCCAGAAGTCCCGATTTCAAAACATAAATCCATCTTTCATTTACTTGCAATACCGTTTTCCGTTTACACAATACTCTTCAATCTGTAACATATGGTAACCAAACGCAGATGATGGTTCCTAAGGGATTTCACACTTTACACACACGTTAATCGATTAACCGTCTGAGTCTAATCGGTTAACTCCTTAAAATTCAGCACAAATACCATCCTTGCACGTATTAACCGGTTAACCCCATTACGTTAATCGGTTAACACTGCTGCAGAAGCTGAAACCCAATTTCTTGTAATTCAAAAGTCATCACTACTCACTTGATTCGTCCATAAGCAAAATCCAACACACAACCATTATACGGTACCACAAAGCGATGGACATCTCATATCAAACATACAACCTTGTTCTCTCACTTGAATTCCTCGGAGAGAAACAATACACGACGTTCTTAGTCCAACCAAAGGTAGATTCCGAATATTCTGATTATTCACAAATACAGAAGTTTCTCTATACTTGAAAGTAGATAAGGGTAATGCATCCTCTTGAAGGACCTTTCCATCACTTCGCACACGTTGACCAGGATTTCTTACCCTTCAATATCCATTGCACATCCCACTTACACATAATTACTTAATGGAAGATTCACAACCGACAGTTCTCATCAACTATCTACAAAACTTCTCCGGTGTAAACTGTTCCATAATTTACACTGTCCGTAATAATTCCTGATTCGCTTCTCGTTAGTTTACCGTAATCCCACTTCTTAGGATACAATACTCGCTGTTCCACAAAGTATGTCTCAAGGGTACGAATCCATCACATAATCTTGTGACCAAGGTGCTACCACTATGCTCGTTCTTAATACCAAGGTGTAACTTTCTCATAACACATTGTTAATACCGTTCATTCCACATAATCGAATAAAATCTTCCTCATAAACAATATTTTCATTTTCCACGGCATAGAACACTTTCATAGCTTCATATCGATATAAAGAACGCTTAAATCGGACACCCGAGTCAAAAGGTATGGAGAAAACAAAAACGGAAAACCTGCCATGTTCGCTAGGAGAATCCCCCAGCGAACGTTCACTTCGCGAACACCAGGCGAACATTCGCCTTCCCCTTCGCTTAACGAATCTCTAGGCGAACCAAGACAGCGCCAAAAGGGCACAAAGTTCGCTTCGCGAACATCTGGCGAACCTTCGCCTTGCCCTTCGCTGTGGTTCGCTTAGTGAACACGTGAAAACCCAGAATTTCTCAGCAATGTAACAGCAGGTCCTTAAGGCCAAAAATCTCATCCAAAACATAACCAAACACACAACCCAGTACCAACGGATGATTCCACACATGTATTGACCATACCAATCAATTATAACACATTTCAACCATTAGATTCTGTGATTTTGTAAAATTACCCACTCTTCGTCCGACTCGTACTTGTTTCACTTGAAGCATGTAAACATATCCTTGTGTTCCTTCACACACTTCTCTACCACTTTAGGTTCCCATAAAAGTCAAATTTCTTTAACTCTCAACTTTAAATCAATTTGGAAGATATGGTTCTGAACACATTCCTTAAGGTACTCTCGTCCGTCCAAGATACCATAGCAACCTTAGAAACTGAAGCACCAATACTTATCTCACTTCCGGACCTTGCGTCACACATTCCACAAAACAACTTTTCTTTTCCTTGGAATGAGATTACTTGAAACTCTTATCTATACCAGTAGTCAATCCGGCTCTACTAGCGACTTTACATATTCCTCAATACTTAAACCAATCGTCCGCTAGAGATTCTTAACGTTCAGACTCCGTCCTTTCCAAAGGATTTCCCGAATAACACACCACTCTTCAATTCCATGCTACCCAAAGCACGACTTCTACTAAGACCTCAACTGAGCTGACCAAAACTCCATACTACTTACTCTTGGCTTGAGCCTATCCTCACAGCACAAGTTCCGACAACACTTCGGAGTCCTCGTGGTCGCTCAACCATGATTCTACCTATCACATACATAGTATTAGGTTGATCAGGCCCAACACTAGATAGTATGATATTAAGAGTCATGCTGGCAAGACACACTTAAGAGGAAGGAATAGATTTACTTATGATGTTTCAAGGCTAGGTCGAGGACACGACCTGCTCTGATACCAACTGTAACGCCCTGTATAATATTTATCTAGAATAATACCATACAAGTGTTTTCATTCGGTACTGACACAATCATAAGTGCCTAATGGCATAATTCACATACTTGACCATGTCTAATACATAAATACAACCTTTGGTACAAGGCATGGAAATTAGCCAAAACAAGAAAATCTAAGAATAAGGTACAATATTCCTTATTGTACAAGAAAAATAATACACAGCAGAATAAGCTTAACTAAGCTTCTCTTGAAACATCCAAGCATAACTCCACTTGTAAGAAAAACCTGCAACTAACACTTGAAAAATAACAACAATACTGGGGTGAGATAATAATCTCAGTGAGTTCCCCTATCTTATGGGTTCCCTCGGCTCTACAGGGTACATGCAATCAAACGGATCCACCATGGATCCGGGGTTTACTCACGGTCTGGGGCAAATACACAACAATGGGTAATATCCTCATTGGTAGTCCCTTGACTCACCAATGAAATAACAACAAGTACATAACCAACAATAAATAGATCAAACGACCAATCATGCAGACCCGTACTCACGTACGAGGAATCCAGAAGTAGTATCAACCTGTCTACATAGGCCACAATATATCACACCCTCGATGAGTAACCAAGTGCCTACGTCAAGAGACTAGCACAAGCACACAGCACGATGAGTCAGATGAGCCCGAAGTGATACACGCCTAAGTGGCCGCGGAAACCCATATATCCATCATCAATACGCATGTGTGTATCGGCAAGTGCAAGAACGCCTACATGACTGCACAAGCCCACCGGGAGAAAGCCTAGTGGTATTGCCTACATGACACCACTAGAGGTGAGTAATGGAGTGATATTGCCTTCATGGCATCACAACCCCACCATACCGATCACGCCGATGTGTTACCGGCAAGTGGGTAAACGCCCTATAAGACCCCCACAAGCACATCGCAATGGTAGCTAAGGTGTATACCGAGCACGCAGATGAGTTAACGGCAAGTGGGAAATACGTCATAGTGGACCCGCACAAGCTCATCGGAACGGTATTCTTCGGAACAAGTCCGGTATCCATCGGACCAAGTCCGGAACTCAGGTGAAACACCACCTAGTAGCTTAGGCCTACTCCGATTCAAGCATACATCACAATCATATCACATCACATCACATCACATCACATCCGAACGTTCAACCGGAATGAATGGGAACAAGCACGACAATGATCACGTCACAACATTTATCAACATAATGCATTATATTCAACACATATACAAGGGAGACATAACAAGTGATCACATCAAGCCATTAATCAAGCCACAATCAATATATAAGCATAATATGTTAAACATAGTCAATAAAGTAGTTCACACACACATTTTAAGGCATACACGCCACTAGTATCCTCTACCAAACATCCTTGGTTAACTCATGGTCTAACACACCATTCACTACCCTATGGGATTATCTTTCCAATGGCTTTGGACTCGTATCCATCGGATTCCCGATCCTTAAGTTTTGGTGGAACAAAAGTACATACACTACATTTCTATATTTATCTTATCAATCCATAGCATATAGCCATGTTTCTACCTCACCCTCACAAAGAGCATTGAAATAGCTTTCCAACGCTTCCGGCCGTGCCCCGATCCGAGTTACAGATCAAAAGTTATGAAGGAAACAAAATGGGAAAAGCTGTCACATTCGCTAGGCGAACCCGCCAGCGAACGTTCGCTTTCGCCTTCGCTTTGGTTCGCTAGGCGAACCCGCGGAACCCAGAATTCGCAGCAGCGTCAAAACAGGTCATTGGGGGCCAAAATCTCTCATTTCTTCACCCAAAACACTTCCAATTCATACAATACCAACCCCAAACGTGTAACAACAATCAAGGCATGTATTATCATCATAAAAACACATTTAGACATGTTATTTCACATAAAACCTCAAACCCCAAACATGAATTTTTCCCCAAACTTCCTACCCAAGTTCTATCTAATGGAACTCACCTTTGATTCAAGAAGAGGATGAATTGATGATGAATCCAAGTTTCCTCTTCCTCTCCTTCTTTCTCTCCTTCCACGTTTCCCTTTTCTTCTTTCTGTTTCTTTTTCTTCTCCTTACCCACTTCTTCTTCTCTTTATCCTATAAATATATATATAATACATATATTATATAATATAAATCCAATAGGGTAACTATCTCCAATTGATATTTTGTCTTCTAACGCCAATTGATCAATTATTGGAGTTACCTTAAAATACTTTCTTGAACTAATAAATATTAATCCGTCTCTTTAATAAAATAATTGATCTCTTCAGAGTTCTCAAGTTGCTCTATTGATCCCAATTGACAACACTTAGAGCACATAGGATATTCCATTATTCCAATTAATCAAAGATAGAGCACAAAAATATTCATCTGATCTCATCTGATATCCAATTGAGCATTTAGAAAAATACGGGGTATTACACTCACACTATCACTAATCGTTAACCACACCAAGGCATCCCCTTTTCCTGTCCGCTTCTACATCTAGAAGTCGACCCCAGTCATGGATCCTGGTAACCTACTTGACATACAAATGGATTTGGGTCCTACGGGCCATTAACCGTTATGAACCATCACTTCACACGGGCCATTAACCGTCACAAGCATACGCTCCCAGAGCGCCATTCATACTGCACGCGGGAATCAAACCTGCCAAGTAGTTGCGCACATGTTTCAGAGGAGCTCGAGACCCATGAAACGCACTCACAAAATAACCGGTTACGATTACGTGATAACACTCACAAACGTGATCGTAGTCGACGATCACAAGGCCATAACGCCTTCGCATAACCACAAAGGTTAACACACATGTTCTGTAATACCCCGTAAATTTATAAACGCTCTGGTTAATATTATTATGATCAACTGGGTTCCGGAGTACTCTGAGTAATTATTTGATAAAATAATTAGAGTAAACTGACGAACTCAGAGTCGATTAAATTAATAGTATTTAACGTTGAGTTTTTATAATTTGATGTATTTGAGCTAATTTTGGACATTTAGTAGTGTTACTAAAAATGATAGTTTCTGTACTATCTATTTTCTTTTCATTTTCCTTGAAAACCAAACAAAGCTAAAGAGAAAGAAAAGGAAAAAGGGAAGGAAGGAAAGGAAAAGAAAGAGGAAGAAGAGAAATTTTCCAAAAGCTCAAGAATCATCATCAATTCATCTGTTCTTCGTTTACTCGTCTCAGTATCAACCTCCTCGTCTAGTAATCCAGGTGGGTTCTAGTTAGACTCTTTAGAGTAGAGTTTTGTTGAGTTTAGAGTTAGGTCGAAATTGTGAAAAATCGATTATTCTGGCCCAAAATCGGAAACCTAACTGTTGAAATTCAATGTATGATTATATGCTATACTGGTTGTTGTATTATAACATGTTTTGTTGCTTGATGATTGATCAAAATGTGATTTTGGGGTTGATTTTGGATCAACCCGTAGCAGAGAAATTCTGCAGGAACTTCTGCATTTTTCTTCTGCCCATACGCGTATGGAGCATGTCAATACGCGTATGGGGCTTGTCAATACGCGTACGGAAAGGGCAATACGCGTATGGATGGCCGGGCATTTTGAGCAATACGCGTATCGCTTGGGGCAATACGCGTATGGCTGGGCGAGCTTTTGGGCATACGCGTACGGGGCATGCCAATACGCGTACGGCCAGGAGAGTTACAGAATCCTGCTGTTGTGATTTATTTTTCCGATCGATTGTTTACAATGCCGTAACTTTTTGTACGTAACTCGGATTGGAACAATTTTGATATCGTTGGAAAGATAATAAATTGTACCTTCTTATTAAAATGGTTTTAAGATCGTCGGCCGATTTAATTAAGTCGGGATTTCTGAAATTGTGTCGTTTTATCGCCTTTTATCTGTTAATTGTGTGTAACTATTATTGGCAATGTATGCATGTTAAAATGTGGACTAGGCAGGGTGAGGATTATTACCAAAAACTGTGTTGGAAGTGTGAATTGTTCCATGTGTTGCAACGCTCGTGCATGAAGGCCGAGGCGTATGCATTTCTGTTTATCAATAACCACAGTTGTGCGGTGTAGTTCATGAGACTCGAGCACCTCCTCTGAACGTTATACACAACTACTTGGCAGGTTTGAGTCCCGTGTTAAGTACGATTGGAGCCTACGGGTAAAGAGACTTGAGACGGCGTACGGTCCGTGAGAAGTGACGGATCACGGTGTACGGCCCGTGATCCCGAATCCAATCGTATGCCAAGTAGCTACAAGGATCCATGACTCGGATCGCCTTCTAGACGTAGAAGGGTACAGGAAAAAGGGATACCTTGGTATTGGTTATTGATATGTGAGTTCTTGAGTGTACGGACTCAGAACGTACTTCGGTACTTTGTGAATCCTTGAGTTTACAGGCTCAAGAGGTACTTCGGTACTAGTGTGAGTTTACAGGCTCACCGTGGCGGTTACTTGTGTGTGTGTGTACTCATGGTCTTTCCCCTTTCCCCTTGGACATGAGTTAGGACTTTGTTAGAACCTTGTAAAGCCGAGAGGACTTTAAGATAGGGAACTCACTGAGATTTGATGTATCTCACCCCACTGTTGTTGTTTACATCACAGGTTCTGCAGGTTTGGCGAAGGGTAAGGACAAGGTTACTTGACTTTCCTTACGGATCGTGGTTTTGTGATGGCATGGCTTCCGCTATGGCGTTATGTTTTGAGATCATTGTTTTGATCTAGTTCTTAGTTTTTATCATTTTGGGAACATCTTGTATATGTAATGCCTTAGACTTTTAGGTGATTTGTATTAGAGGCATTTATGTGTACAATGTGTTAACTAGGAACTTATTATGTTTCAGTACCAAAAGTGAAACTCATGTATAATATATGATTTGAGGCATGTATTGTACATGGTCTTTACAGTTGGTATCAGAGCAGGTCGTATCCTCGACCTAGCCATGAAATAGAATAAGTGTTTCTTTCCGTTTCATATGCGGCGTGTCGCCATGGGTCTTGTCTGTTATATTTATGGTATTGAGTCTGATCAACTTAATCCTATTGATATGGAATTCAGGAACATGGCTGATAGACGCAGAAACAACCGTGGAAGACCAAGGACTACTCCAGCTGGGACAGTTCCACAGGGTGATGAAGGGAATGCCCCGTTGTACCAATTTATGCAGCAGATGCAGCAACAGCAGAATCAGTTCATGCAAGGAATGATGCAACAAATGGCTGATGGTCTGCATCCTCCAGTGGTTGTTCCGGAAGTTACAGGAGGAACCTACAGGGAATTTGTTCGTATGAATCCTCCGGAGTTTCAAGGAGGGCTAGATCCGGTGAAGGCACACGAATGGATAACAGGAATGGAACGGATTTTTCAGATAGTTCATTGCAGTGAGGAGAATAAGGTGGTCTTTGCTTCTCACTGGTTGAAGGGTCCTGCCATGAGGTGGTGGGAGAGCGCTTCAGCCTTGATGACAACTCAGGAAGTGCCGAAAGTGTGGGAACAGTTTAAGGTAATCTTTATGGAGAAATATTTTCCGAGTTCTTTAAGGTCTCAAAAGGAGTTTGAGTTCCAACAGTTGAGACAGGGAAATTTATCAGTGGCTTCTTATGCGGAACAATTTGAGATCATGGCTGACTATTCTAGACAGGCCATGTATGCTCCTGACGAGAGGTGGAAGATAGACCAGTTTCTGTTTGGGTTAAGGGCTGAGATTTCACACAGCGTGTCCCAACGGGAATTTGCTACTTATGCTGAAATGTTAAGACAATGTTATGTGGCGGAAAATAGCTTGAAAAAGATACAAATGGAGGTGGATTCGAACAGGGTAACTCAAAGTGACCGTGGAAGGTCGAATCAACAGTTTAGGCAAAGGCAACAGTCTTCCAAAGGGAAGCAAGTACAGGGCTCTAGAACTAGTGCGCCTCCAGTATGTCGCACTTGTGGGAGGAGTCATTTTGGTAGGTGCAAATCGGAAGAAGTACGGTGTTATCAGTGTAACAAGATGGGTCATTGGGCGAGGGATTGTCCTCAGGGTAGAAATCAGACACAAGGGAAGACTACGGGTCGAGTATATACTCTGGATGCAAGGAAAGCTAAGGGTGATAATTCCTTGATTGCGGGTACGTGTTTTGTTAATGGTCAACCTTGTTTTGTTTTATTTGACTGTGGGGCTACACATTCTTTCGTGTCTTTGAGATGCGTGAAGCGACTTGGGTTGCAAACTATTCCTTTATTTCCTCCTATGGTGGTTACTACTGCCATGGATGAAATGGTTGAAACACCACTGATGTGTGAAAATTGTGTGTTGTCGGTGAACGATAGAGTCTTCCAGATTGATCTTATTTGTCTGCCGCTTAAGAAAGTGGATGTTGTTCTAGGAATGGACTGGCTTTCAGCTAATTCGGTTTTTATCGGTTGTGAGGAGAAGCTAATTATTATTCCATCTACTGAGGCTACTCCGAAAGATGTTTTATCGACGATTTTAGAAGGTACGGTGGGAATGGTAAATTTCTTGTTTGAGAAAGAGAAATCTGTTTTATTGGTTCTTACTAAGGAGGGAGGTAGTGAACAGCAAGTTCTGAGTATTCCAATAGTGTGTGAATTTCCTGAAGTGTTTCCTGAGGATATTTCTTCTCTTCCTCCGGAGAGAGAAGTTGAGTTCTCTATTGACCTGATACCGGGAACGGCTCCTATATCCGTTTCTCCGTATCGGATGGCACCGCTTGAATTAAGAGAATTAAAGGACCAATTGGAGGACTTGATGTCTAAGCATTTTGTTAGACCTAGTGTTTCACCGTGGGGAGCTCCAGTGTTACTGGTAAAGAAGAAAGATGGGGGAATGCGTTTGTGCATTGATTATCGTAAGTTGAATAAAGTTACCATTAAGAATAAGTATCCCTTACCAAGGATAGACGACTTATTAGATCAATTAAAAGGAGCCTGTGTGTTCTCGAAGATTGATTTACGGTCGGGTTATCATCAGATTCGAGTGAAGAGTTCCGATGTGCCAAAGACTGCATTTAGGACACGTTATGGTCATTACGAATTCTTAGTGATGCCTTTCGGTGTGACTAATGCTCCAGCTGTTTTCATGGATTACATGAATCGAATATTTCAGGCTTACTTGGACCAATTTGTGGTAATCTTTATTGACGACATTCTTATTTATTCTCGTACTCCACAAGAGCACGGAGAACATCTGAGGATTGTCTTATCGGTCTTGCAAGAGAAGCAATTGTTTGCTAAGTTGAGCAAGTGTGAGTTTTGGATGTCGGAAGTTAATTTTCTTGGACATGTGATATCTCGAGGTGGTGTGGCAGTGGATCCATCGAAAGTAGAAGCAGTAATTAATTGGGAGAGACCGAGAAATGTTTCAGAAGTTAGAAGTTTCTTGGGATTGGCCGGTTACTATAGAAGGTTTATCAAGGGCTTTTCTCAATTGGCCTTACTAATGACGAAACTTACTCGGAAGGATGTTACTTTTGAATGGGATTCAGGTTGCGAACAAAGTTTTATGCATTTGAAGGAAAGTTTGACGAGTGCTCCAGTATTAATTATTCCTGATCCTAACAACTCTTATGAAGTATTCTGTGATGCTTCTAAGAGGGGATTAGGGGGTGTTCTGATGCAAGGTGGTCAAGTGGTAGCTTATGCTTCTCGACAGTTAAAAGTTCATGAGAAGAATTATCCAACTCATGATTTGGAACTAGCTGCAGTGGTGTTTGCACTGAAGGTGTGGCGTCATTATTTATATGGTGTACGTTTTGAAATGTTCAGTGACCACAAAAGTTTGAAGTATTTGTTTGATCAAAGGGAGTTGAATATGCGACAAAGAAGGTGGATGGAGTACTTAAAGGATTATGACTTAGAATTGAAGTATCATCCAGGAAAGGCGAATAAAGTAGCGGATGCTTTAAGTCGGAAAATGGTTCATAGTGCGGAATTGATGATTTTAGAGTATTCATTGTTGGAAAAGTTTAGAGATCTTAATCTCCAGTTTGTGTGGACTCCGAATGGTGTGATTATGGGAAATTTGAATGTCAATTCTACTTTGAGAGTTGAGATTCAACAGGCACAATTGTTAGAAGAAGAGTTACAAGAATTGTTACTTCAGCCGGGTTTTACACGAGCGACAGATGGGATTGTTCTGTTTAATCAAAGGATTTGTGTTCCGAAGGATGAGGCATTGAAAAGGAAGATCTTAGACGAAGCTCATAAAGGTACTTTTACGATACATCCTGGTTCTTCAAAGATGTATCAGGATTTAAAGAAGGATTATTGGTGGCCTGGGATGAAAAAGGATATAGCGGGATACGTGTCAGAATGTGCGGTGTGCCAACAGGTGAAGATTGAACACCAAAGACCGGGCGGGTTGTTACAACCTTTGGATATTCCAGTTTGGAAGTGGGATAGTATTTCTATGGATTTTGCAGTGGGTTTACCCCGTACCCAAGGTGGGTATGATTCTATTTGGGTGATTGTAGATCGACTAACGAAATCTACACACTTCTTAGCCGTAAAGACTACTTATAAGGCAAGTAATCTTGCAAGGTTGTTTATTGCTGAGATTGTGAGATTGCATGGTATTCCTTCTGGTATTGTGTCCGATAGAGATCCGAAGTTTACTTCGAGATTTTGGAAAGTGTTCCAACAAGCGATGGGTACGAATTTGTGTTTGAGCACGTCGAATCATCCTCAAACGGATGGTCAGACTGAACGAACAATACAAACGATGGAGGATATGTTAAGAGCTTGTGTGTTAGAGAGTAGAGGGAATTGGAAAGAACTTTTACCGTTAATTGAGTTTTCCTATAACAATAGTTACCATGCGAGCATCGGTATGGCGCCGTATGAAGCATTGTATGGGAGAAAGTGTAGGACACCTTTGTGTTGGGCTGAAATTGGCGAAGATAGGATTTTGGGACCCGAGATTATTCAAGAGACTACGGAAAAGATTCGAATGATCCGCGAGAAGGTTAAACAAGCACAAGATCGTCAAAAGAGTTATGCGGACAATCGTAGGAGACCTTTGGAATTTGAGGAGGGTGACCATGTATTTCTGAAAGTTACTCCGAGATTGAGATTGAAAGGACCGTTTAAGTCACGTAAGTTAAGTCCGAGATACGTGGGACCGTATCAGATTTTAGAAAGGATTGGTGAAGTTGCTTATAGATTAGCCTTACCACCCTCTCTATCCGAGATGCATGACGTTTTTCACGTATCTCAGCTCCGTAAGTTTATTCCTGATCCTCTTCAGCCAATTCTACCCGAATCAGTGGAAATTGAATCGGATTTGACTTTTGAACCACAACCGAGTTTTATTGTGGGAAGGGAAACAAAAGTGTTAAGGAACAAAGATATTCCACTTGTTAAGGTGCAATGGGATATGACGCATCCGGGCGATGCTACTTGGGAACTAGAATCAGAAATGCGAGATTCTTATCCACATCTGTTCAGGTAATATTCTAAATTCGAGGACGAATTTCTATTTAAGGGGGGAGGATGTAATACCCCGTAAATTTATAAACGCTCTGGTTAATATTATTATGATCAACTGGGTTCCGGAGTACTCTGAGTAATTATTTGATAAAATAATTAGAGTAAACTGACGAACTCAGAGTCGATTAAATTAATAGTATTTAACGTTGAGTTTTTATAATTTGATGTATTTGAGCTAATTTTGGACATTTAGTAGTGTTACTAAAAATGATAGTTTCTGTACTATCTATTTTCTTTTCATTTTCCTTGAAAACCAAACAAAGCTAAAGAGAAAGAAAAGGAAAAAGGGAAGGAAGGAAAGGAAAAGAAAGAGGAAGAAGAGAAATTTTCCAAAAGCTCAAGAATCATCATCAATTCATCTGTTCTTCGTTTACTCGTCTCAGTATCAACCTCCTCGTCTAGTAATCCAGGTGGGTTCTAGTTAGACTCTTTAGAGTAGAGTTTTGTTGAGTTTAGAGTTAGGTCGAAATTGTGAAAAATCGATTATTCTGGCCCAAAATCGGAAACCTAACTGTTGAAATTCAATGTATGATTATATGCTATACTGGTTGTTGTATTATAACATGTTTTGTTGCTTGATGATTGATCAAAATGTGATTTTGGGGTTGATTTTGGATCAACCCGTAGCAGAGAAATTCTGCAGGAACTTCTGCATTTTTCTTCTGCCCATACGCGTATGGAGCATGTCAATACGCGTATGGGGCTTGTCAATACGCGTACGGAAAGGGCAATACGCGTATGGATGGCCGGGCATTTTGAGCAATACGCGTATCGCTTGGGGCAATACGCGTATGGCTGGGCGAGCTTTTGGGCATACGCGTACGGGGCATGCCAATACGCGTACGGCCAGGAGAGTTACAGAATCCTGCTGTTGTGATTTATTTTTCCGATCGATTGTTTACAATGCCGTAACTTTTTGTACGTAACTCGGATTGGAACAATTTTGATATCGTTGGAAAGATAATAAATTGTACCTTCTTATTAAAATGGTTTTAAGATCGTCGGCCGATTTAATTAAGTCGGGATTTCTAAAATTGTGTCGTTTTATCGCCTTTTATCTGTTAATTGTGTGTAACTATTATTGGCAATGTATGCATGTTAAAATGTGGACTAGGCAGGGTGAGGATTATTACCAAAAACTGTGTTGGAAGTGTGAATTGTTCCATGTGTTGCAACGCTCGTGCATGAAGGCCGAGGCGTATGCATTTCTGTTTATCAATAACCACAGTTGTGCGGTGTAGTTCATGAGACTCGAGCACCTCCTCTGAACGTTATACACAACTACTTGGCAGGTTTGAGTCCCGTGTTAAGTACGATTGGAGCCTACGGGTAAAGAGACTTGAGACGGCGTACGGTCCGTGAGAAGTGACGGATCACGGTGTACGGCCCGTGATCCCGAATCCAATCGTATGCCAAGTAGCTACAAGGATCCATGACTCGGATCGCCTTCTAGACGTAGAAGGGTACGGGAAAAAGGGATACCTTGGTATTGGTTATTGATATGTGAGTTCTTGAGTGTACGGACTCAGAACGTACTTCGGTACTTTGTGAATCCTTGAGTTTACAGGCTCAAGAGGTACTTCGGTACTAGTGTGAGTTTACAGGCTCACCGTGGCGGTTACTTGTGTGTGTGTGTACTCATGGTCTTTCCCCTTTCCCCTTGGACATGAGTTAGGACTTTGTTAGAACCTTGTAAAGCCGAGAGGACTTTAAGATAGGGAACTCACTGAGATTTGATGTATCTCACCCCACTGTTGTTGTTTACATCACAGGTTCTGCAGGTTTGGCGAAGGGTAAGGACAAGGTTACTTGACTTTCCTTACGGATCGTGGTTTTGTGATGGCATGGCTTCCGCTATGGCGTTATGTTTTGAGATCATTGTTTTGATCTAGTTCTTAGTTTTTATCATTTTGGGAACATCTTGTATATGTAATGCCTTAGACTTTTAGGTGATTTGTATTAGAGGCATTTATGTGTACAATGTGTTAACTAGGAACTTATTATGTTTCAGTACCAAAAGTGAAACTCATGTATAATATATGATTTGAGGCATGTATTGTACATGGTCTTTACATGTTCCATACTAGTGTTTTCTCCATCTACATTTGTCGACACTGTTTATGGTAATATTCCTCACCCTACCTAATTCGTATTTCCACAACATACATAAAGGAAACACATAATGTAACATTTTCCACCAATTTACGGTTCCCTCCGATTCATTTAATCGGGAAATAACCAGATGTTTCTCACTACCATCAGCTAGAATACGTTCCTAGCTTCACAACGATATCAAGAATACGCAAAACGGATAACCGAGTCAAAAGTTATGCAAGAAACAAATTGGATGTTCTGCTATGTTCGCATTGCGAAGAAGCCAGCGAACGCTCGCTACTTCATTCGCAGTGCGAAGCGTCCAGCGAACGCCTAGCCAACACCTGTTCGATACACCATTCGTAGTGTGAACTCTGGCGAACCAAGGCAGTGGAAAAACAACATAAGGTTCGCAGTGCGAACCACTGGCGAGCCACTAGCGAACGCTCGCCTTCGCATTCGCAGTGCGAACTGCCAGCGAGTCCACGATTTCCCCTTCGCTAGGGGATTCGCAGTGTGAATCTGGGAATTTCAGAAACTCCATCAGCGTAACAGCTGATCTCCCATGGCTCCAAAACCCCACCAAAACATATCCCAACATCATACAATCAATTATAAACGATTCTACACTCCTATAACCCATACTACTAAGTTTATAACACATTTTAACCGTTAATCTCCAAGATTTGCAATTTATCCAATTTCCTTACAATTCTAACCTAAGTCCTAGAATCTAAGAGAGTCTAAAACAAAAGCATCTAACTAGAACCCACCTTGAAGAGATGAAGGTGGTGAATACTTGAAGATGATTGGATGAAGATTTGATGATGAGATGATGATGATCTTGCTCTTGAACTTTTTCTCCTTTTCTCTTCCTTTCCTTCTCTTTTCTTTCTCTCCAAAATCCTTTCTATCTATTTCCTTGGAAAATGAAAGGAAAGAAAATAATATAGGGAAAAACATCATCAATTAGCAACACTACTAGTTGTCCGAAAAGTCTCTAAAGTCCAAATATTTAAATACCTCTGAGTCAGATAATATTAATTGGATTTACTCAAACTCCGACAGTTACCCTAGTTATCTCCGCAGATAATTTATCAGAGTACACTGGGACTCAGTTGATCACAACTAATATTTTCCAGAGCAAAATAATTTACGGGGTATTACAGTGGTTTTTATTTTTCTCTCTCTTCCATTATTAAAATAAATGATGGAGGAGAGAGAAAAAAAACTGACACATAATCTCCACCATTTATTTTAAAATCTAATGGTACATATTCATTCTCATATTCTCACATAAAAATGACATTCTCATATGATACGTTCCCTATATAAATATACATATATATATACATATATATATATATATATATATATATATATATATATATATATATATATATATATATATATATATACACTTCATACTTGTAAACGAAGTGGTAATAACCACTAGAAATTCATTTACACAATCATAATACTTAGGGTATAAATTCTAAGGTTGTCGTCAAGACCTAACAATATTGACATTTTATCAATTGAGATAGAATTTACATACAAATAAACCATTTAAATTGTGTAATTCTTTTTGTTTTTCTTTCTTGTAGAAATGAATATATATATATATATATATATATATATATATATATATATATATATATATATATATATATATTCAAACATTATAACTAACAAAATGCATAAATTAACATTTTATTAATTATATTGGTGATTCACAGTCAAAACTTCTTAAATGACACTGCATAGAAAAAAGCATTATTACTTTTCTTTAAAAGAGATATTACATCCAGAATTAAATAAATGGTGCATGAAGCTTATTTAAAGTAGTGGTGTAAAAAAGGTGATGTTATTGGATATCATCCTTTTTACACACGACTTTTTGACCACTTACTTAAAATAGTAATGTTATGTTGAAGATTTATTTGTTAAAGAGGGGAATTGTATTGGTTCAAGATCTGCTGGAACAGGTCATTTGTTTCTTAATTGAAATTTGAATTTTGTGTTTGAGATTTAATTGGTGTTTGGGGGTGATTCTATTGGGTCTGGACCTGATGGAACAAGCATTTTTATTTCATAGTTGAAATGAAAATGTTGTGTTGGAAGTTTATTTGGTGTTGGTGGTGATTGTACTGGGTCTGGACCTGACGGTACAAGCCTTTTTATTTCATAGTTGAAATCAAAATGTTGTGTTGGAGGCTTATCTGGTGTTGGTGGTGATTCTATTTTGCCTGGACCTGATGGAACAAGTCTTTGTATTTCATAGTTGAAATCAAAATGTTGTGTTGGAGGCTTATCTGGTGTCGGTGGTGATTCTATTGGGTCTGGACCTGATGGAACAAGCCTTTTTATTTCATAGTTGAAATCAAAATGTTGTGCTAGAGGCTTATCTGGTGTTGGTGGTGATTCTATTGGGTCTGGACCTGATGGAACAAGTCTTTTTATTTCATAGTTGAAATTAAAGTGCTGTGTAGGAGTCTTATTTGGTGTCGGTGGTGATTCAATTGGGTCTGGACCTGATGGAACAAGCCTTTTTATTTTATAGTTGAAATCAAAATGTTGTGCTAGAGGCTTATCTGGTGTTGGTGGTGATTCAATTGGGTCTGGACCTGATGGAACAAGTCTTTTTATTTCATAGTTGAAATTAAAGTGCTGTGTAGGAGGCATATCTGGTGTTGGTGGTGATTCAATTGGGTCTGGACCTGATGGAACAAGCCTTTTAATTTCATAGTTGAAATCAAAATGTTGTGTTGGAGACTTTTTTAATGCTGATGGTGATTCTATTGGATTTGGACCCGATGGAACCAACCTTTTATTGTCATAATTTATGAAATTTTCTCCTATGACCAAAGAAATGAGTAAGATTGATATAATACCAACAACGTAAACCATTGAAATTGTCATTCTCACTTTGTTTAGAATTTTGGTTTGTCGTAATCCTCTATTTATATAAAACTTGGTTGGTGTATATTTTTTAAAACTTTTAATGATTTTTCATTTTAGAATGATACACAAAAGATACAACTTTGAATTTCAACCATTCCTTTTCATTTTTTCAAATCAACAACTTTTTTCAAATCCTTTTATTAGAGATTACTTTGTGAGTCAAATTTTTATTTTAATATCAATCTTATATTTCATTTTCTTTCGTAGAAAATTGTTATAATTTTATCGTTAGTATATAGCAATACATCCTTTAAATTTCTTTGGTGTTTCTTTTTTAATCTTTGATTAATTTTTAATTTTAAAAGGATCATAATACATAAACAAATTTTTTATATATTTTTATTCTTTCCATTTCAGCCATGTTTTCAATTCTATAATATTTTTCATTCTTTTTATTAGGGATTATTTTATGAGTCAAATTTATTTTTGTAAAACCAAACTTTTGTTTAAATTTTTTTAATGACAAATTATTAGTAATTAATTGTTACTATATATCACGTCATCTTTTAAATTTTTATGTTGTGTCCTTTTTAACCTTTGAATGATTTCCAATTTTATAAGGAGAAACTCTTTGAATGATTTTAATATTTTTTAACCTTTAATTGAAATCTTTTTTTTTAATTTTCAATTTTAGAAGGATCATAAACCAATTACAAAGTTTTTATATATTTTTATCCTTTCCATTTCACCATGCTTTCCATTTATCCAATCCAACAAAATTTATTCTCATTCTTTTTATCAAGGATTATTTTATCTGTCAAATTATTATTTTAAAACAAAACTTGTATTTCAAATTTTTTAATGAAAAATTATTAGTAATTACATTTTAGTACATAACACTTCATCCTTTAAACTCTTTGGGTGTTTTTTTTAACCTTCAATGATTTTCTATTTTAAAAGGATCATAATTCAATTACAAAGTTTTCCTATATTTTTATTCTTTTTATTTAAGGAAATGTTTTCTATTTTTCCAATTCAGCAATTTTTTCCATTCTTTTTATTAGCGATTACTTTATGGGATAATTTTTATCTTAAATCAAATTTGTATTTTTAGCTTTTTTAGTGAAATATTATTAGTAGCTAATTGTTACTATATATCAGTAGTTAATTTTTAGTATATGTTAGTTTAACTATTTCAAGCCAGTTGAATTATCCCTTCATGCAAACATGTATATCTATTTTAGCAAACTTTAACCGAAAAATGCTTAAATGCAACTTAAGGAG
The DNA here is from genome assembly GCA_022829125.1 of Lathyrus tuberosus. NCBI lineage: Eukaryota > Viridiplantae > Streptophyta > Magnoliopsida > Fabales > Fabaceae > Lathyrus > Lathyrus tuberosus. The sequence goes on from JALAZF010000563.1 coordinate 763,101, forward strand.
CAAGTTGCTAAAACACACCTTCATAAAAATAAGTTGGTTTACGTTAGCAAACTCTCTATATATATATATATATATATATATATATATATATATATATATATATATATATATATATATATATATATGATTCATATCATATGAGAATGTCATTTTTACATAAGAACATGAGAATGAATCTGAATCATTAGATTTTAAAATAAATGGGGGAGATCATGTGTGGTTTTTATTTTTCTCTCTCTTCCATTATTAAAATAAATGATGGAGGAGAGAGAAAAAAAACTGACACATAATCTCCACCATTTATTTTAAAATCTAATGGTACATATTCATTCTCATATTCTCACATAAAAATGACATTCTCATATGATATGTTCCCTATATATATATATATATATATATATATATATATATATATATATATATACACACTTCATACTTGTAAACGAATTGGTAATAACCACTAGAAATTCATTTACACAATCATAATACTTAGGGTATAAATTCTAAGGTTGTCGTCAGACCTAACAATATTGACATTTTATCAATTTAGATAGAATTTACATACAAATAAGCCATTTAAATTGTGTAATTCTTTTTGTTTTTCTTTCTTGTCAAAATGAATATATATATATATATTCAAACAATATAACTAACAAAATGCATAAATTAACATTTTATTAATTATATTGGTGATTCACAGTCAAAACTTCTTAAATGACACTGCATAGAAAAAAGCATTATTACTTTTCTTAAAAAGAGATATTACATCCAGAATTAAACAAATGGCGCATGAAGCTTATTTAAAGTAGTGGTGTAAACAAGGTGATGTTATTGGATATCATCCTTTTTACACACGACTTTTTGACCACTTACTTAAAATAGTAATGTTATGTTGAAGATTTATTTCTTAAAGAGGGGAATTGTATTGGTTCAAGATCTGCTAGAACAGGCCATTTGTTTCTTAATTGAAATTTGAATTTTGTGTTTGAGGTTTAATTGGTGTTTGGGGGTGATTCTATTGGGTCTGGACCTGATGGAACAAGCCTTTTTATTTCATAGTTGAAATCAAAATGTTGTGCTAGAGGCTTATCTGGTGTTGGTGGTGATTCTATTGGGCCTGGACCTGATGGAACAAGTCTTTTTATTTCATAGTTGAAATTAAAGTGCTGTGTAGGAGTCTTATTTGGTGTCAGTGGTGATTCAATTGGGTCTGGACCTGATGGAACAAGCCTTTTTATTTCATAGTTGAAATCAAAATGTTGTGCTAGAGGCTTATCTGGTGTTGGTGGTGATTCTATTGGGTCTGGACCTGATGGAACAAGTCTTTTTATTTCATAGTTGAAATTAAAGTGCTGTGTAGGAGGCATATCTGGTGTTGGTGGTGATTCAATTGGGTCTGGACCTGATGGAACAAGCCTTTTAATTTCATAGTTGAAATCAAAATGTTGTGTTGGAGACTTTTTTAATGCTGATGGTGATTCTTGTAATACCCCGTAAATTTATAAACGCTCTGGTGAATATTATTAACTGGGTTCCGGAGTACTCTGAGCAATTATTTGATAAAATAAATAGAATAAACTGGCGAACTCAGAGTTGATTAATTTAATAGTATTTAACTTTGAGTTTTTATTAATTGAAGCTTTTGAGCTAATTTGGATATTTAGTAGTGTTACTAAAAATGATAGTTTCTATACCACTATTTTCTTTTCATTTTCCTTGGAAAAACAAACAAAAGCTAAAGAGAAGAAAAGAAAAGAAAAAGGAAAGAAGGAAAAGGAAAAGGAAGAGGAAGAAGAGAAAAGTGTCGAAGAGCTCAAGAATCATCATCCATTCATCTGTTCATCGTCTATTCATCTCAGTATCAACCTCCTCGTCTAGTAATCCAGGTGGGTTCTAGTTAGACTCTTTAGAGTAGAGTTATTTTGAGTTTAGAGTTTGATTGGAAATTGGGAAAAATGGGTATTTTGGTATAAAATCATGAATTTAACTGTTAAAATTCAATGTTTGATTATAAGTTATACTGGTTGTGATGTTATAACATATTTTGATGCATTTTGATTGATGAAAAATGGGATTTTGGGGTGATTTTGGATCCACCCGTAAACAGGAAATTCTGCAGGTTTTTCTGCATTTTTCTCTGCCCATACGCGTATGGAGCATGTCAATACGCGTATGGGGCTTGTCATTACGCGTACGGCAAGGGCAATACGCGTATGGCAATTTTAAAAGGAATTTTCAGGGAAAAACGTCTCTGCCCATACGCGTACGGCCTTGGACAATACGCGTATGGATGGCCGAGGATATTGGGTAATACGCGTATGGCCAGGAGAGTTGCAGAAATTCTGCTGTTGTGTTTATTTTTCGATCGTTTGTTTACAATGCCGTAACTTTTTGTACGTAACTCGGATTGGAACAATTTTGGTATCGTTGGAAAGATAATAAAATGTACTTTCTTATTACAATGGTTTTAAGATTGTCGGCCGATTTAATTATGTCGGAATTTCTGAAATAGTGTCGTTTTGTTGACTTTTATCCGTAAATGATGTGTAATAAATGGTTAAAATGCATGCTAAAATATGTGATAGGCAGAGTGAGAATTATTACCATAAAACAGTGTTGGAAGTGTGAAATTTTATGTGTGGCAATGTTCGTGCATAAAAGGCCGAGGCGTGTGCATTCTGTTTATCAATAACCACAGTTTGTGCGGTGTAGTTCATGAGACTCGAGCACCTCCTCTGAACATTATACACAACTACTTAGCAGGTTTGAGTCCCGTGTTAGTACGATGGAACCTATGGGTAGAGACTTGTGACGGTGCACTGGCCGTGTGAAGTGACGGATCACGGTGTACGGACCGGTGATCCCGAATCCATTCGTATGCCAAGTAGCTACAAGGATCCATGACTCGGATCGCCTTCTAGACGTAGAAGGGTACGGGAAAAGGGGATGCCTTGGTATTGGTTATTGATATGTGAGTTATTGAGTGTACGGACTCAGAACGTACTTCGGTACTTTGTGAATCCTTGAGTTTACAGGCTCAAGAGGTAATTCGGTACTAGAGTGAGTTTACAGGCTTACCGTGATGGTTACTTGTGTGTGTGTACTCATGGTCTTTCCCCTTTCCCCTTGGACATGAGTTAGGATTTTATTAGAACCTTGTAAAGCCGATAGGACTTTAAGATAGGGAACTCACTGAGATTTGATGTATCTCACCCCACTGTTGTTGTTTACATCACAGGTTCTGCAGGTTCCGCGAAGGGTAAGGATAAGGTTATTTGACTTTCCTTACGGATCGTAGCTTTTGAGATGGCATGGCTTCCGCTATGGCGTTTATGTTTTGAGATCATTGTTTTGATCTAGTTCTTAGTTTCTATCATTTTCGAACATCTTGTATATGTAATGCCTTAGTCTTTAGTGTTTTTGTTTTAGAGGCATTTATGTATAGAATGTGTTAACTAGGAACTTATGGTATATTTCAGTACCAAACGTACTTATCATGTATAATATATGATTTGATGCATGTATTAGTATATGGTCTTTACAGTTGGTATCAGAGCAGGTCGTATCCTCGACCTAGCCATGAAATAGAATAAGTGTTTCTTTCCGTTTCAGATACGTGGTGTCGCCTTTGGTCTTGCATGTTATATTTGTAGTATTGGGCCTGATCAACTTAATTCTATTTGTATGACATTCAAGAACATGGCTGACGGACGTAGAAACAACCGTGGAAGACCAAAGACTCTGAGGACTACTCTAGCTGGGACGGTTCCACAAGGTGATGAAGGGAATGCCCCTTTGTACCAATTTATGCAACAGATGCAGCAGCAGCAGAATCAGTTCATGCAAGGAATGATGCAACAAATGGCTGATGGTCTGCATCCTCCAGTGGTTGTTCCGGAAGTTACAGGAGGAACCTACAGGGAATTTGTTCATATGAATCCTACGGAGTTTCAAGGAGGGCTAGATCCGGTGAAGGCACACGAATGGATAACAGGTATGGAACGGATTTTTCAGATAGTTCATTGCAGTGAGGAGAATAAGGTGGTCTTTGCTTCTCACTGGTTGAAGGGTCCTGACATTAGGTGGTGGGAGAGCGCTTCAGCCTTGATGACAACTCAGGAGGTGCCGAAAGTGTGGGAACAGTTTAAGGTAATCTTTATGGAGAAATATTTTCCGAGTTCATTAAGGTCTCAAAAGGAGTTTGTGTTCCAACAGTTGAGACAGGGAAATTTATCAGTGGCTTCTTATAGGGAACAATTTGAGATCATGGCTGACTATTCTAGACAGGCCATGTATGCTCCTGATGAGAGGTGGAAGATAGATCAGTTTCTGTTTGGGTTAAGGGCTGAGATTTCACACAGCGTGTCTCAACGGGAATTTGCTACTTATGCTGAAATGTTAAGACAATGTTATGTGGCGGAAAATAGTTTGAAAAAGGTACAAATGGAGGTGGATTCGAACAGGGCAACTCAAAGTCACCGTGGAAGGTCGAATCAACAGTTTAGGCAAAGGCAACAGTCTTCCAAAGGGAAGCAAGTGCAGAGTTCTAGAACTAGTGTGCCTCCGGTATGCCGTACTTGTGGGAGGAATCATTCTGGGAGGTGCAATTCGGAGGGGATACGGTGTTATTAGTGTAATAGAATGGGTCATGTAACGAGGGATTGTCCTCAGGGTAGGAATCAGACACAAGGGAAGACTACTGGCCGAGTGTATACCTTGGATGCAAGGAAAGCAAAGGGTGATAACTCCTTGATTGCGGGTACGTGTTTCGTAAATGGATATCCTTGTTTTGTTTTATTTGACTGTGGGGCTACACATTCTTTTGTGTCTTTGAGATGTGTGAAGCGACTGGGGTTGCAAACTATTCCTTTGTTTCTGCCTATGGTGGTTACTACTGCCATGGATGAAATGGTCGAAACACCATTAATGTGTGAAAATTGTGTGTTGTCGGTGAACGAAAGAGTCTTCCAGATTGATATTATTTGTTTGCCGCTTAAGAAAGTGGATGTTGTTCTGGGAATGGACAGGCTTTCAGCTAATTCGGTTTTTATCGGTTGTGAGGAGAAGCTAATTATTATTCCATCAGCTGAGGCTACTCCGAACGATGTATTATCAACGATTTTAGAAGGTACGGTGGGAATGGTAAACTTCTTGTTTGAGAAAGAGAAATCTGTTTTATTGGTTCTTACTAAGGAAGGAAGTAATGAACAGCAAGTTCTGAGTATTCCAATAGTGTGTGAGTTTCCTGAAGTGTTTCCTGAGGATGTTTCTTCTCTTCCTCCGGAGAGAGAAGTTGAGTTCTCCATTGACCTGGTACCGGGAACAGCTCCTATATCCGTTTCTCCGTATCGGATGACACCGCTTGAATTAAGAGAATTAAAGGATCAATTAGAAGACTTGATGTCTAAGCATTTTGTTAGACCTAGTGTTTCACCGTGGGGAGCTCCAGTGTTATTGGTAAAGAAGAAAGATGGGGGAATGCGTTTGTGCATTGATTATCGTAAGTTGAATAAAGTCACCATTAAGAATAAATACCCCTTACCAAGGATAGACGACTTGTTAGATCAATTGAAAGGAGCCTGTGTGTTCTCGAAGATTAATTTACGGTCGGGTTATCATCAGATTCGAGTGAAGAGTTCCGATGTGCCAAAGACTGCATTTAGGACACGTTACGGTCATTATGAATTCTTAGTAATGCCTTTCGGTGTGACTAATGCTCCAGCTGTTTTTATGGACTACATGAATCGTATATTTCAGGATTACTTGGACCAATTTGTGGTAATCTTTATTGACGACATTCTTATTTATTCTCGTACTCCACAAGAGCACGGAGAACATCTGAGAATTGTCTTATCGGTATTGCAAGAGAAGCGATTGTTTGCTAAGTTGAGTAAGTGTGAGTTTTGGATGTCGGAAGTTAATTTTCTTGGACATGTTATATCTCAAGGTGGTGTGGCATTGGATCCATCGAAGGTAGAAGCAGTGATTAATTGGGAGAGACCGGGAAATGTTTCAGAGGTTAGAAGTTTCTTGGGGTTGGCAGGTTACTATAGAAGGTTCATTAAAGGATTTTCTCAATTGGCCTTACCAATGACGAAACTTACTCGGAAGGATTTTGCTTTTGAGTGGGATTAGGGTTATGAGCAAAGTTTTATGAAATTGAAGGAAAGTTTGACGAGTGCTCCAGTATTAATTATTCCTGATCCTAACAACTCTTATGAAGTATTCTGTGATGCTTCTAAGAGGGGATTAGGGGGTGTTCTGATACAAGGTGGTCAAGTAGTAGCTTATGCTTCTCGACAGTTGAAAGTTCATGAGAAGAATTATCCAACTCATGACTTGGAACTAGCTGCCGCGGTGTTTGTACTGAAGGTGTGGCGTCATTATTTGTACGGTGTACGCTTTGAAATGTTCAGTGACCACAAAAGTTTGAAGTATTTGTTTGACCAAAAGGAGTTGAATATGCGACAAAGAAGGTGGATGGAGTACTTAAAGGATTATGACTTAGAATTGAAGTATCATACAGGAAAGGCGAATAAAGTAGCGGATGCTTTAAGTCGGAAAATGGTTCATAGTGCGGAATTGATGATTTTGGAGTATTCCTTGTTGGAGAAGTTTAGAGATCTTAATCTCCAGTTTGTGTGGACTCCGAATGGGGTAATTATGGGAAATTTGAATGTCAATTCTACCTTAAGAGTTGAGATTCAACAGGCACAATTGTTAGAAGAAGAGTTACAAGAATTGTTACTTCAACCGGGTTTTACACAAACAACTGATGGGGTTATTTTGTTTAATCGACGGATTTGTGTTCCGAAGGATGAGGCATTGAAAAGGAAGATTTTAGATGAAGCTCATAAAGGTACTTTTACGATACATCCTGGTTCTTCGAAGATGTATCAGGATTTAAAGAAGGATTATTGGTGGTCTGGGATGAAAAAGGATATAGCGGGTTATGTGTCAGAATGTGCGGTGTGCCAACAGGTGAAGATTGAACACGAAAGACCGGGCGGTCTGTTGCAACCTTTGGATATTCCAGTTTGGAAGTGGGATAATATTTCTATGGACTTTGCAGTGGGTTTACCCCGTACCCAGGGTGGGTATGATTCTATTTGGGTAATTGTAGATCGACTAACGAAATCTGCACACTTCTTAGCCGTAAAGACTACTTATAAGGCAAGTCATCTTGCAAGGTTATTTATTGCTGAGATTGTGAGATTGCATGGTATTCCTTCTAGTATTGTGTCCGATAGAGATCCGAAGTTTACTTCGAGGTTTTGGAAGGTGTTCCAACAAGCAATGGGTACGAATTTGCGTTTGAGCACGTCGAATCATCCTCAGACGGATGGTCAGACTGAGAGAACAATACAGACGATGGAGGATATGTTAAGAGCATGTGTGCTAGAGAGTAGAGGGAATTGGAAAGAACTTTTACCGTTAATTGAGTTTTCCTATAACAATAGTTACCATGCGAGCATCGGTATGGCTCCTTATGAAGCATTGTATGGGAGGAAGTGTAGAACACCTTTGTGTTGGGCTGAAATTGGCGAAGATAGAATTTTGGGACTCGAGATTATTCAAGAGACTACGGAAAAGAATCGAATGATCCATGAGAAAGTTAAACAAGCCCAAGATCGTCAAAAGAGTTATGCGGATAACCGTAGGAGACCTTTGGAATTTGAGGAAGGTGACCATGTATTTCTGAAGTTACTCCGAGATTGAGATTGAAGGGACCGTTTATGTCACGTAAGTTAAGTCCGAGATACGTGGGACCGTATCAGATTCTAGAAAGGATTGGTGAAGTTGCTTACAGATTAGCCTTACCACCCTCTCTATCTGAGATGCATGATGTCTTTCACGTATCTTAGCTCCGTAAGTTTATTCCTGATCCTCTTCAGCCAATTCTACCAAAATCGGTGGAAATAGAAGCGGATTTGACTTTTGAACCACAATCGAGTTATATCGTGGGAAGAGAGACAAAAGTGTTAAGGAACAAAGATATTCCACTTGTTAAGGTGCAATGGGATATGACGCATCCGGGCGATGCTACTTGGGAACTAGAATCGGAAATGCGAGATTCTTATCCACATCTGTTCAGGTAATATTCTTAATTCGAGGACGGATTTCTATTTAAGGGGGGGAGGATGTAATACCCCATAAATTTATAAACGCTCTGGTGAATATTATTATGATCAACTGGGTTCTGGAGTACTCTGAGCAATTATTTGATAAAATAAATAGAGTAAACTGGCGAACTCAGAGTTGATTAATTTAATAGTATTTAACTTTGAGTTTTTATTAATTGAAGCTTTTGAGCTAATTTGGATATTTAGTAGTGTTACTAAAAATGATAGTTTCTATACTATCTATTTTCTTTTCATTTTCCTTGGAAAAACAAACAAAAGCTAAAGAGAAGAAAAGAAAGGAAAAAGGAAAGAAGGAAAAGGAAAAGGAAGAGGAAGAAGAGAAAAGTGTCCAAGAGCTCAAGAATCATCATCCATTCATCTGTTCTTCGTCTATTCATCTCAGTATCAACCTCCTCGTCTAGTAATCCAGGTGGGTTCTAGTTAGACTCTTTAGAGTAGAGTTATTTTGAGTTTAGAGTTAGATTGGAAATTGGGAAAAATGGGTATTTTGGTATAAAATCATGAATTTAACTGTTAAAATTCAATGTTTGATTATAAGTTATACTGGTTGTGATGTTATAACATATTTTGATGCATTTTGATTGATGAAAAATGGGATTTTAGGGTGATTTTGGATCCACCCGTAAACAGGAAATTCTGCAGGTTTTTCTGCATTTTTCTCTGCCCATACGCGTATGGAGCATGTCAATACGCGTATGGGGCTTGTCATTACGCGTACGGCAAGGGCAATACGCGTATGGCAATTCTAAAAGGAATTTTCAGGGAAAAACGTCTCTGCCCATACGCGTACGGCCTTGGGCAATACGCGTATGGATGGCCGAGGATTTTGGGCAATACGCGTATGGCCTTGGGCAATACGCGTATGGCCAGGAGAGTTGCAGAAATTCTGCTGTTGTGTTTATTTTCCGATCGTTTGTTTACGATGCCGTAACTTTTTGTACGTAACTCGGATTGGAACAATTTTGGTATCGTTGGAAAGATAATAAAATGTACTTTCTTATTACAATGGTTTTAAGATTGTCGGCCAATTTAATTATGTCGAAATTTCTGAAATAGTGTCGTTTTGTTGACTTTTATCCGTAAATGATGTGTAATAAATGGTTAAAATGCATGCTAAAATATGTGATAGGCAGAGTGAGAATTATTACCATAAAACAGTGTTGGAAGTGTGAAATTTTATGTGTGGCAATGCTCGTGCATAAAAGGCCGAGGCGTGTGCATTCTGTTTATCAATAACCACAGTTTGTGCGGTGTAGTTCATGAGACTCGAGCACCTCCTCTGAACATTATACACAACTACTTGGCAGGTTTGAGTCCCGTGTTAGTACGATGGAACCTATGGGTAGAGACTTGTGATGGTGCACTGGCCGTGTGAAGTGACGGATCACGGTGTACGGACCGGTGATCTCGAATCCATTCGTATGCCAAGTAGCTACAAGGATCCATGACTCGGATCGCCTTCTAGACGTAGAAGGGTACGTGAAAAGGGGATGCCTTGGTATTGGTTATTGATATGTGAGTTCTTGAGTGTACGGACTCAGAATGTACTTCGGTACTTTGTGAATCCTTGAGTTTACAGGCTCAAGAGGTACTTCGGTACTAGAGTGAGTTTACAGGCTCACCGTGATGGTTACTTGTGTGTGTGTACTCATGGTCTTTCCCCTTTCCCCTTGGACATGAGTTAGGATTTTATTAGAACCTTGTAAAGCCGAGAGGACTTTAATATAGGGAACTCACTGAGATTTGATGTATCTCACCCCACTATTGTTGTTTACATCACAGGTTCTGCAGGTTCCGCGAAGGGTAAGGATAAGGTTATTTGACTTTCCTTACGGATCGTAGCTTTTGAGATGGCATGGCTTCCGCTATGGCGTTTATGTTTTGAGATCATTGTTTTAATCTAGTTCTTAGTTTCTATCATTTTGGAACATCTTGTATATGTAATGCCTTAGTCTTTAGTGTTTTTGTTTTAGAGGCATTTATGTATAGAATGTGTTAACTAGGAATTTATGGTATATTTCAGTACCAAACGTACTTATCATGTATAATATATGATTTGATGCATGTATTAGTATATGGTCTTTACAATTCTATTGGATTTGGACCCGATGGAACCAACCTTTTATTGTCATAATTTATGAAATTTTCTCCTATGACCAAAGAAATCAGTAAGATTGATATAATACCAACAACATAAACCTTTGAAATTGTCATTCTCACTTTGTTTTGAATTTTGGTTTGTTGTAATCCTCTATTTATATAAAACTTGGTTGGTGTATATTTTTTAAAACTTTTAATGATTTTTCATTTTAGAATGATACACAAAAGATACAACTTTGAATTTCAACCATGCCTTTTCATTTTTTCAAATCAACAACTTTTTTCAAATCCTTTTATTATAGATTACTTTGTGAGTCAGATTTTTATTTTAATATCAATCTTATATTTCATTTTCTTTTGTAGAAAATTTTTATAATTTTGTCGTTAGTATATAACAAAACATCCTTTAAATTTCTTTGGTGTTTCTTTTTTAATCTTTGATTAATTTTTAATTTTAAAAGGATCATAATACATAAACAAATTTTTTATATATTTTTATTCTTTCCATTTCAGCCATGTTTTCAATTTTTTTTTCAATTCTATAATATTTTTCATTCTTTTTATTAGGGATTATTTTATGAGTCAAATTTATTTTTGTAAAACCAAACTTTTGTTTAAATTTTTTTAATGACAAATTATTAGTAATGAATTGTTACTATATATCACGTCATCTTTTAAATTTTTATGTTGTGTCCTTTTTAACCTTTGAATGATTTCCATTTTTATAAGGAGAAACTCTTTGAATGATTTTAATATTTTTTAACCTTTAATTGAAATCTTTTTTTTTAATTTTCAATTTTAGAAGGATCATAAACCAATTACAAAGTTTTTATATATTTTTATCCTTTCCATTTCACCATGCTTTCCATTTTTCCAATCCAACAAAATTTATTCTCATTCTTTTTATTAAGGATTATTTTATCTGTCAAATTATTATTTTAAAACAAAACTTGTATTTCAAATTTTTTAATGAAAAATTATTAGTAATTACATTTTAGTACATAACACTTCATCCTTTAAACTCTTTGGGTGTTTTTTTTAACCTTCAATGATTTTCTATTTTAAAAGGATCATAATTCAATTACAAAGTTTTCATATATTTTTATTCTTTTTATTTTAGGAAATGTTTTCTATTTTTCCAATTCAGCAATTTTTTCCATTCTTTTTATTAGCGATTACTTTATGGGATAATTTTTATCTTAAATCAAATTTGTATTTTTAGCTTTTTTAGTGAAATATTATTAGTAGCTAATTGTTACTATATATCAGTAGTTAATTTTTAGTATATGTTAGTTTAACTATTTCAAGCCAGTTGAATTATCCCTTCATGCAAACATGTATATCTATTTTAGCAAACTTTAACCGAAAAATGCTTAAATGCAACTTAAGGAGCAAGTTGCTAAAACACACCTTCATAAAAATAAGTTGGTCTACGTTAGCAAACACCATATATATATATATATATATATATATATATATATATATATATATATATATATATATATGGTCATATCATATGAGAATGTCATTTTTACGTAAGAACATGAGAATGAATCTGAATCATTAGATTTTAAAATAAATGGTGGAGATTATGTGTGGTTTTTATTTTTCTCTCTCTTCCATTATTAAAATAAATGATGGAGGAGAGAGAAAAAAAACTGACACATAATCTCCACCATTTATTTTGAAATCTAATGGTACATAGTCATTCTCATATGATACGTTCCCTATATAAATATATATATATATATATATATATATATATATATATATATATATATATATATTCACTTCATACTTGTAAACGAAGTGGTAATAACCACTAGAAATTCATTTACACAATCATAATACTTAGGGTATAAATTCTAAGGTTGTCGTCAAACCTAACAATATTGACATTTTATCAATTGAGATAGAATTTACATACAAATAAACCATTTAAATTGTGTAATTCTTTTTGTTTTTCTTTCTTGTCGAAATGAATATATATATATATATATATATATATATATATATATATATATATATTCAAACATTATAACTAACAAAATGCATAAATTAACATTTTATTAATTATATTGGTGATTCACAGTCAAAACTTCTTAAATGACACTGCATTGAAAAAAACATTATTACTTTTCTTTAAAAGAGATATTACATCCAGAATTAAACAAATGGTGCATGAAGCTTATTTAAAGTAGTGGTGTAAACGAGGTGATGTTATTGGATATCATCCTTTTTACACACGAATTTTTGACCACTTACTTAAAATAGTAATGTTATGTTGAAGATTTATTTCTTAAAGAGGGGAGTTGTATTGGTTCAAGATCTGCTAGAACAGGTCATTTGTTTCTTAATTGAAATTTGAATTTTGTGTTTGAGGTTTAATTGGTGTTTGGGGGTGATTCTATTGGGTTTGGACCTGATGGAACAAGCCTTTTTTTTTCATAGTTGAAATGAAAATGTTGTGTTGGAGGTTTATCTGGTGTTGGTGGTGATTCTACTGGGTCTGGACCTGATGGTACAAGCCTTTTTATTTCATAGTTGAAATCAAAATGTTGTGTTGGAGGCTTATCTGGTGTTGGTGGTGATTCTATTGGGCCTGGACCTGATGGAACAAGTCTTTATATTTCATAGTTGAAATCAAAATGTTGTGTTGGAGGCTTATCTGGTGTCGGTGGTGATTCTATTGGGTCTGGACCTGATGGAACAAGCCTTTTTATTTCATAGTTGAAATCAAAATGTTGTGCTAGAGGCTTATTTGGTGTTGGTGGTGATTCTATTGGGTCTGGACCTGATGGAACAAGTCTTTTTATTTCATAGTTGAAATTAAAGTGCTGTGTAGGAGGCTTATTTGGTGTCGGTGGTGATTCAATTGGGTCTGGACCTGATGGAACAAGCCTTTTTATTTCATAGTTGAAATCAAAATGTTGTGCTAGAGGCTTATCTGGTGTTGGTGGTGATTCTATTGGGTATGGACCTGATGGAACAAGTCTTTTTATTCCATAGTTGAAATTAAAGTGCTGTGTAGGAGGCATATCTGGTGTTGGTGGTGATTCAATTGGGTCTGGACCTGATGGAACAAGCCTTTTAATTTCATAGTTGAAATCAAAATGTTGTGTTGGAGACTTTTTTAATGCTGATGGTGATTCTATTGGATTTGGACCCGATGGAACCAACCTTTTATTGTCATAATTTATGAAATTTTCTCCTATGACCAAAGAAATGAGTAAGATTGATATAATACCAACAACATAAACCTTTGAAATTGTCATTCTCACTTTGTTTTGAATTTTGGTTTGTCGTAATCCTCTATTTATATAAAACTTGGTTGGTGTATATTTTTTAAAACTTTTAATTATTTTTCATTTTAGAATGATACACAAAAGATTCAACTTTGAATTTCAACCATGCCTTTTCATTTTTTCAAATCAACAACTTTTTTCAAATCCTTTTATTAGAGATTACTTTGTGAGTCAAATTTTTATTTTAATATCAATCTTATATTTCATTTTCTTTTGTAGAAAATTGTTATAATTTTATCGTTAGTATATAGCAATACATCCTTTAAATTTCTTTGGTGTTTCTTTTTTAATCTTTGATTAATTTTTAATTTTAAAAGGATCATAATACATAAAAAAATTTTTTATATATTTTTATTCTTTCCATTTCAGCCATGTTTTCAATTTTTTTTTCAATTCTATAATATTTTTCATTCTTTTTATTAGGGATTATTTTATGAGTCAAATTTATTTTTGTAAAACCAAACTTTTGTTTAAATTTTTTTAATGACAAATTATTAGTAATTAATTGTTACTATATATCACGTCGTCTTTTAAATTTTTATGTTGTGTCCTTTTTAACCTTTGAATGATTTCCATTTTTATAAGGAGAAACTCTTTGAATGATTTTAATATTTTTTAACCTTTAATTGAAATATTTTATTTTAATTTTCAATTTTAGAAGGATCATAAACCAATTACAAAGTTTTTATATATTTTTATCCTTTCCATTTCACCATGCTTTCCATTTTTCCAATCCAACAAAATTTATTCTCATTCTTTTTATTAAGGATTATTTTATCTGTAAAATTATTATTTTAAAACAAAACTTGTATTTCAAATTTTTTAATGAAAAATTATTAGTAATTACATTTTAGTACATAACACTTCATCCTTTAAACTCTTTGGGTGTTTTTTTTAACCTTCAATGATTTTCTATTTTAAAAGGATCATAATTCAATTACAAAGTTTTCATATATTTTTATTCTTTTTATTTTAGGAAATGTTTTCTATTTTTCCAATTCAGTAATTTTTTCCATTCTTTTTATTAGGGATTACTTTATGGGATAATTTTTATCTTAAATCAAATTTGTATTTTTAGCTTTTTTAGTGAAATATTATTAGTAGCTAATTGTTACTATATATCAGTAGTTAATTTTTAGTATATGTTAGTTTAACTATTTTAAGCCAGTTGAATTATCCCTTCATGCAAACATGTATATCTATTTTAGCAAACTTTAACCGAAAAATGCTTAAATGCAACTTAAGGAGCAAGTTGCTAAAACACACCTTCATAAAAATAAGTTGGTCTACGTTAGCAAACACCATATATATATATATATATATATATGGTCATATCATATGAGAATGTCATTTTTACGTAAGAACATGAGAATGAATCTGAATCATTAGATTTTAAAATAAATGGTGGAGATTATGTGTGGTTTTTATTTTTCTCTCTCTTCCATTATTAAAATAAATGATGGAGGAGAGAGAAAAAAAACTGACACATAATCTCCACCATTTATTTTAAAATCTAATGGTACATAGTCATTCTCATATGATACGTTCCCTATATAAATATATATATATATATATATATATATATATATATATATATATATATATATATATATATATATATATATTCACTTCATACTTGTAAACGAAGTGGTAATAACCACTAGAAATTCATTTACACAATCATAATACTTAGGGTATAAATTCTAAGGTTGTCGTCAAACCTAACAATATTGACATTTTATCAATTGAGATAGAATTTACATACAAATAAACCATTTAAATTGTGTAATTCTTTTTGTTTTTCTTTCTTGTCGAAATGAATATATATATATATATATATATATATATATATATATATATATATATATATATATATATATATATATATATATTCAAACATTATAACTAACAAAATGCATAAATTAACATTTTATTAATTATATTGGTGATTCACAGTCAAAACTTCTTAAATGACACTGCATTGAAAAAAACATTATTACTTTTCTTTAAAAGAGATATTACATCCAGAATTAAACAAATGGTGCATGAAGCTTATTTAAAGTAGTGGTGTAAACAAGGTGATGTTATTGGATATCATCCTTTTTACACACGAATTTTTGACCACTTACTTAAAATAGTAATGTTATGTTGAAGATTTATTTCTTAAAGAGGGGAGTTGTATTGGTTCAAGATCTGCTAGAACAGGTCATTTGTTTCTTAATTGAAATTTGAATTTTGTGTTTGAGGTTTAATTGGTGTTTGGGGGTGATTCTATTGGGTTTGGACCTGATGGAACAAGCCTTTTTTTTTCATAGTTGAAATGAAAATGTTGTGTTGGAGGTTTATCTGGTGTTGGTGGTGATTCTACTGGGTCTGGACCTGATGGTACAAGCCTTTTTATTTCATAGTTGAAATCAAAATGTTGTGTTGGAGGCTTATCTGGTGTTGGTGGTGATTCTATTAGGCCTGGACCCGATGGAACAAGTCTTTATATTTCATAGTTGAAATCAAAATGTTGTGTTGGAGGCTTATCTGGTGTCGGTGGTGATTCTATTGGGTCTGGACCTGATGGAACAAGCCTTTTTATTTCATAGTTGAAATCAAAATGTTGTGCTAGAGGCTTATTTGGTGTTGGTGGTGATTCTATTGGGTCTGGACCTGATGGAACAAGTCTTTTTATTTCATAGTTGAAATTAAAGTGCTGTGTAGGAGGCTTATTTGGTGTCGGTGGTGATTCAATTGGGTCTGGACCTGATGGAACAAGCCTTTTTATTTCATAGTTGAAATCAAAATGTTGTGCTAGAGGCTTATCTGGTGTTGGTGGTGATTCTATTGGGTATGGACCTGATGGAACAAGTCTTTTTATTCCATAGTTGAAATTAAAGTGCTGTGTAGGAGGCATATCTGGTGTTGGTGGTGATTCAATTGGGTCTGGACCTGATGGAACAAGCCTTTTAATTTCATAGTTGAAATCAAAATGTTGTGTTGGAGACTTTTTTAATGCTGATGGTGATTCTATTGGATTTGGACCCGATGGAACCAACCTTTTATTGTCATAATTTATGAAATTTTCTCCTATGACCAAAGAAATGAGTAAGATTGATATAATACCAACAACATAAACCTTTGAAATTGTCATTCTCACTTTGTTTTGAATTTTGGTTTGTCGTAATCCTCTATTTATATAAAACTTGGTTGGTGTATATTTTTTAAAACTTTTAATTATTTTTCATTTTAGAATGATACACAAAAGATTCAACTTTGAATTTCAACCATGCCTTTTCATTTTTTCAAATCAACAACTTTTTTCAAATCCTTTTATTAGAGATTACTTTGTGAGTCAAATTTTTATTTTAATATCAATCTTATATTTCATTTTCTTTTGTAGAAAATTGTTATAATTTTATCGTTAGTATATAGCAATACATCCTTTAAATTTCTTTGGTGTTTCTTTTTTAATCTTTGATTAATTTTTAATTTTAAAAGGATCATAATACATAAACAAATTTTTTATATATTTTTATTCTTTCCATTTCAGCCATGTTTTCAATTTTTTTTTCAATTCTATAATATTTTTCATTCTTTTTATTAGGGATTATTTTATGAGTCAAATTTATTTTTGTAAAACCAAACTTTTGTTTAAATTTTTTTAATGACAAATTATTAGTAATTAATTGTTACTATATATCACGTCGTCTTTTAAATTTTTATGTTGTGTCCTTTTTAACCTTTGAATGATTTCCATTTTTATAAGGAGAAACTCTTTGAATGATTTTAATATTTTTTAACCTTTAATTGAAATATTTTATTTTAATTTTCAATTTTAGAAGGATCATAAACCAATTACAAAGTTTTTATATATTTTTATCCTTTCCATTTCACCATGCTTTCCATTTTTCCAATCCAACAAAATTTATTCTCATTCTTTTTATTAAGGATTATTTTATCTGTAAAATTATTATTTTAAAACAAAACTTGTATTTCAAATTTTTTAATGAAAAATTATTAGTAATTACATTTTAGTACATAACACTTCATCCTTTAAACTCTTTGGGTGTTTTTTTTAACCTTCAATGATTTTCTATTTTAAAAGGATCATAATTCAATTACAAAGTTTTCATATATTTTTATTCTTTTTATTTTAGGAAATGTTTTCTATTTTTCCAATTCAGTAATTTTTTCCATTCTTTTTATTAGGGATTACTTTATGGGATAATTTTTATCTTAAATCAAATTTGTATTTTTAGCTTTTTTAGTGAAATATTATTAGTAGCTAATTGTTACTATATATCAGTAGTTAATTTTTAGTATATGTTAGTTTAACTATTTTAAGCCAGTTGAATTATCCCTTCATGCAAACATGTATATCTATTTTAGCAAACTTTAACCGAAAAATGCTTAAATGCAACTTAAGGAGCAAGTTGCTAAAACACACCTTCATAAAAATAAGTTGGTCTACGTTAGCAAACACCATATATATATATATATATATATATATATATATGGTCATATCATATGAGAATGTCATTTTTACGTAAGAACATGAGAATGAATCTGAATCATTAGATTTTAAAATAAATGGTGGAGATTATGTGTGGTTTTTATTTTTCTCTCTCTTCCATTATTAAAATAAATGATGGAGGAGAGAGAAAAAAAACTGACACATAATCTCCACCATTTATTTTAAAATCTAATGGTACATAGTCATTCTCATATGATACGTTCCCTATATAAATATATATATATATATATATATATATATATATATATATATATATATATATTCACTTCATACTTGTAAACGAAGTGGTAATAACCACTAGAAATTCATTTACACAATCATAATACTTAGGGTATAAATTCTAAGGTTGTCGTCAAACCTAACAATATTGACATTTTATCAATTGAGATAGAATTTACATACAAATAAACCATTTAAATTGTGTAATTCTTTTTGTTTTTCTTTCTTGTCGAAATGAATATATATATATATATATATATATATATATATATATATATTCAAACATTATAACTAACAAAATGCATAAATTAACATTTTATTAATTATATTGGTGATTCACAGTCAAAACTTCTTAAATGACACTGCATTGAAAAAAACATTATTACTTTTCTTTAAAAGAGATATTACATCCAGAATTAAACAAATGGTGCATGAAGCTTATTTAAAGTAGTGGTGTAAACAAGGTGATGTTATTGGATATCATCCTTTTTACACACGAATTTTTGACCACTTACTTAAAATAGTAATGTTATGTTGAAGATTTATTTCTTAAAGAGGGGAGTTGTATTGGTTCAAGATCTGCTAGAACAGGTCATTTGTTTCTTAATTGAAATTTGAATTTTGTGTTTGAGGTTTAATTGGTGTTTGGGGGTGATTCTATTGGGTTTGGACCTGATGGAACAAGCCTTTTTTTTTCATAGTTGAAATGAAAATGTTGTGTTGGAGGTTTATCTGGTGTTGGTGGTGATTCTACTGGGTCTGGACCTGATGGTACAAGCCTTTTTATTTCATAGTTGAAATCAAAATGTTGTGTTGGAGGCTTATCTGGTGTTGGTGGTGATTCTATTAGGCCTGGACCTGATGGAACAAGTCTTTATATTTCATAGTTGAAATCAAAATGTTGTGTTGGAGGCTTATCTGGTGTCGGTGGTGATTCTATTGGGTCTGGACCTGATGGAACAAGCCTTTTTATTTCATAGTTGAAATCAAAATGTTGTGCTAGAGGCTTATTTGGTGTTGGTGGTGATTCTATTGGGTCTGGACCTGATGGAACAAGTCTTTTTATTTCATAGTTGAAATTAAAGTGCTGTGTAGGAGGCTTATTTGGTGTCGGTGGTGATTCAATTGGGTCTGGACCTGATGGAACAAGCCTTTTTATTTCATAGTTGAAATCAAAATGTTGTGCTAGAGGCTTATCTGGTGTTGGTGGTGATTCTATTGGGTATGGACCTGATGGAACAAGTCTTTTTATTCCATAGTTGAAATTAAAGTGCTGTGTAGGAGGCATATCTGGTGTTGGTGGTGATTCAATTGGGTCTGGACCTGATGGAACAAGCCTTTTAATTTCATAGTTGAAATCAAAATGTTGTGTTGGAGACTTTTTTAATGCTGATGGTGATTCTATTGGATTTGGACCCGATGGAACCAACCTTTTATTGTCATAATTTATGAAATTTTCTCCTATGACCAAAGAAATGAGTAAGATTGATATAATACCAACAACATAAACCTTTGAAATTGTCATTCTCACTTTGTTTTGAATTTTGGTTTGTCGTAATCCTCTATTTATATAAAACTTGGTTGGTGTATATTTTTTAAAACTTTTAATTATTTTTCATTTTAGAATGATACACAAAAGATTCAACTTTGAATTTCAACCATGCCTTTTCATTTTTTCAAATCAACAACTTTTTTCAAATCCTTTTATTAGAGATTACTTTGTGAGTCAAATTTTTATTTTAATATCAATCTTATATTTCATTTTCTTTTGTAGAAAATTGTTATAATTTTATCGTTAGTATATAGCAATACATCCTTTAAATTTCTTTGGTGTTTCTTTTTTAATCTTTGATTAATTTTTAATTTTAAAAGGATCATAATACATAAAAAAATTTTTTATATATTTTTATTCTTTCCATTTCAGCCATGTTTTCAATTTTTTTTTCAATTCTATAATATTTTTCATTCTTTTTATTAGGGATTATTTTATGAGTCAAATTTATTTTTGTAAAACCAAACTTTTGTTTAAATTTTTTTAATGACAAATTATTAGTAATTAATTGTTACTATATATCACGTCGTCTTTTAAATTTTTATGTTGTGTCCTTTTTAACCTTTGAATGATTTCCATTTTTATAAGGAGAAACTCTTTGAATGATTTTAATATTTTTTAACCTTTAATTGAAATATTTTATTTTAATTTTCAATTTTAGAAGGATCATAAACCAATTACAAAGTTTTTATATATTTTTATCCTTTCCATTTCACCATGCTTTCCATTTTTCCAATCCAACAAAATTTATTCTCATTCTTTTTATTAAGGATTATTTTATCTGTAAAATTATTATTTTAAAACAAAACTTGTATTTCAAATTTTTTAATGAAAAATTATTAGTAATTACATTTTAGTACATAACACTTCATCCTTTAAACTCTTTGGGTGTTTTTTTTAACCTTCAATGATTTTCTATTTTAAAAGGAACATAATTCAATTACAAAGTTTTCATATATTTTTATTCTTTTTATTTTAGGAAATGTTTTCTATTTTTCCAATTCAGCAATTTTTTCCATTCTTTTTATTAGCGATTACTTTATGGGATAATTTTTATCTTAAATCAAATTTGTATTTTTAGCTTTTTTAGTGAAATATTATTAGTAGCTAATTGTTACTATATATCAGTAGTTAATTTTTAGTATATGTTAGTTTAACTATTTCAAGCCAGTTGAATTATCCCTTCATGCAAACATGTATATCTATTTTAGCAAACTTTAACCGAAAAATGCTTAAATGCAACTTAAGGAGCAAGTTGCTAAAGCACACCTTCATAAAAATAAGTTGGTCTACGTTAGCAAACACCATATATATATATATATATATATGGTCATATCATATGAGAATGTCATTTTTACGTAAGAACATGAGAATGAATCTGAATCATTAGATTTTAAAATAAATGGTGGAGATTATGTGTGGTTTTTATTTTTCTCTCTCTTCCATTATTAAAATAAATGATGGAGGAGAGAGAAAAAAAACTGACACATAATCTCCACCATTTATTTTGAAATCTAATGGTACATAGTCATTCTCATATGATACGTTCCCTATATATATATATATATATATATATATATATATATATATATATATATATATATATATATATATATATATATTCACTTCATACTTGTAAACGAAGTGGTAATAACCACTAGAAATTCATTTACACAATCATAATACTTAGGGTATAAATTCTAAGGTTGTCGTCAAACCTAACAATATTGACATTTTATCAATTGAGATAGAATTTACATACAAATAAACCATTTAAATTGTGTAATTCTTTTTGTTTTTCTTTCTTGTCGAAATGAATATATATATATATATATATATATATATATATATATATATATATATATATATTCAAACATTATAACTAACAAAATGCATAAATTAACATTTTATTAATTATATTGGTGATTCACAGTCAAAACTTCTTAAATGACACTGCATTGAAAAAAACATTATTACTTTTCTTTAAAAGAGATATTACATCCAGAATTAAACAAATGGTGCATGAAGCTTATTTAAAGTAGTGGTGTAAACAAGGTGATGTTATTGGATATCATCCTTTTTATACACGAATTTTTGACCACTTACTTAAAATAGTAATGTTATGTTGAAGATTTATTTCTTAAAGAGGGGAGTTGTATTGGTTCAAGATCTGCTAGAACAGGTCATTTGTTTCTTAATTGAAATTTGAATTTTGTGTTTGAGGTTTAATTGGTGTTTGGGGGTGATTCTATTGGGTTTGGACCTGATGGAACAAGCCTTTTTTTTTCATAGTTGAAATGAAAATGTTGTGTTGGAGGTTTATCTGGTGTTGGTGGTGATTCTACTGGGTCTGGACCTGATGGTACAAGCCTTTTTATTTCATAGTTGTAATCAAAATGTTGTGTTGGAGGCTTATCTGGTGTTGGTGGTGATTCTATTAAGCCTGGACCTGATGGAACAGGTCTTTATATTTCATAGTTGAAATCAAAATGTTGTGTTGGAGGCTTATCTGGTGTCGGTGGTGATTCTATTGGGTCTGGACCTGATGGAACAAGCCTTTTTATTTCATAGTTGAAATCAAAATGTTGTGCTAGAGGCTTATTTGGTGTTGGTGGTGATTCTATTGGGTCTGGACCTGATGGAACAAGTCTTTTTATTTCATAGTTGAAATTAAAGTGCTGTGTAGGAGGCTTATTTGGTGTCGGTGGTGATTCAATTGGGTCTGGACCTGATGGAACAAGCCTTTTTATTTCATAGTTGAAATCAAATGTTGTGCTAGAGGCTTATCTGGTGTTGGTGGTGATTCTATTGGGTATGGACCTGATGGAACAAGTCTTTTTATTCCATAGTTGAAATTAAAGTGCTGTGTAGGAGGCATATCTGGTGTTGGTGGTGATTCAATTGGGTCTGGACCTGATGGAACAAGCCTTTTAATTTCATAGTTGAAATCAAAATGTTGTGTTGGAGACTTTTTTAATGCTGATGGTGATTCTATTGGATTTGGACCCGATGGAACCAACCTTTTATTGTCATAATTTATGAAATTTTCTCCTATGACCAAAGAAATGAGTAAGATTGATATAATACCAACAACATAAACCTTTGAAATTGTCATTCTCACTTTGTTTTGAATTTTGGTTTGTCGTAATCCTCTATTTATATAAAACTTGGTTGGTGTATATTTTTTAAAACTTTTAATTATTTTTCATTTTAGAATGATACACAAAAGATTCAACTTTGAATTTCAACCATGCCTTTTCATTTTTTCAAATCAACAACTTTTTTCAAATCCTTTTATTAGAGATTACTTTGTGAGTCAAATTTTTATTTTAATATCAATCTTATATTTCATTTTCTTTTGTAGAAAATTGTTATAATTTTATCGTTAGTATATAGCAATACATCCTTTAAATTTCTTTGGTGTTTCTTTTTTAATCTTTGATTAATTTTTAATTTTAAAAGGATCATAATACATAAACAAATTTTTTATATATTTTTATTCTTTCCATTTCAGCCATGTTTTCAATTTTTTTTTCAATTCTATAATATTTTTCATTCTTTTTATTAGGGATTATTTTATGAGTCAAATTTATTTTTGTAAAACCAAACTTTTGTTTAAATTTTTTTAATGACAAATTATTAGTAATTAATTGTTACTATATATCACGTCGTCTTTTAAATTTTTATGTTGTGTCCTTTTTAACCTTTGAATGATTTCCATTTTTATAAGGAGAAACTCTTTGAATGATTTTAATATTTTTTAACCTTTAATTGAAATATTTTATTTTAATTTTCAATTTTAGAAGGATCATAAACCAATTACAAAGTTTTTATATATTTTTATCCTTTCCATTTCACCATGCTTTCCATTTTTCCAATCCAACAAAATTTATTCTCATTCTTTTTATTAAGGATTATTTTATCTGTAAAATTATTATTTTAAAACAAAACTTGTATTTCAAATTTTTTAATGAAAAATTATTAGTAATTACATTTTAGTACATAACACTTCATCCTTTAAACTCTTTGGGTGTTTTTTTTAACCTTCAATGATTTTCTATTTTAAAAGGATCATAATTCAATTACAAAGTTTTCATATATTTTTATTCTTTTTATTTTAGGAAATGTTTTCTATTTTTCCAATTCAGCAATTTTTTCCATTCTTTTTATTAGGGATTACTTTATGGGATAATTTTTATCTTAAATCAAATTTGTATTTTTAGCTTTTTTAGTGAAATATTATTAGTAGCTAATTGTTACTATATATCAGTAGTTAATTTTTAGTATATGTTAGTTTAACTATTTCAAGCCAGTTGAATTATCCCTTCATGCAAACATGTATATCTATTTTAGCAAACTTTAACCGAAAAATGCTTAAATGCAACTTAAGGAGCAAGTTGCTAAAACACACCTTCATAAAAATAAGTTGGTCTACGTTAGCAAACACCATATATATATATATATATATATATGGTCATATCATATGAGAATGTCATTTTTACGTAAGAACATGAGAATGAATCTGAATCATTAGATTTTAAAATAAATGGTGGAGATTATGTGTGGTTTTTATTTTTCTCTCTCTTCCATTATTAAAATAAATGATGGAGGAGAGAGAAAAAAAACTGACACATAATCTCCATCATTTATTTTAAAATCTAATGGTACATAGTCATTCTCATATGATACGTTCCCTATATAAATAAATAAATAAATATATATATATATATATATATATATATATATATATATATATATATATATATATATATTCACTTCATACATGTAAACGAAGTGGTAATAACCACTAGAAATTCATTTACACAATCTTAATACTTAGGGTATAAATTCTAAGGTTGTCGTCAAACCTAACAATATTGACATTTTATCAATTGAGATAGAATTTACATACAAATAAACCATTTAAATTGTGTAATTCTTTTTGTTTTTCTTTCTTGTCGAAATGAATATATATATATATATATATATATATATATATATATATATATATATATATATATATATATTCAAACATTATAACTAACAAAATGCATAAATTAACATTTTATTAATTATATTGGTGATTCACAGTCAAAACTTCTTAAATGACACTGCATTGAAAAAAACATTATTACTTTTCTTTAAAAGAGATATTACATCCAGAATTAAACAAATGGTGCATGAAGCTTATTTAAAGTAGTGGTGTAAACAAGGTGATGTTATTGGATATCATCCTTTTTACACACGAATTTTTGACCACTTACTTAAAATAGTAATGTTATGTTGAAGATTTATTTCTTAAAGAGGGGAGTTGTATTGGTTCAAGATCTGCTAGAACAGGTCATTTGTTTCTTAATTGAAATTTGAATTTTGTGTTTGAGGTTTAATTGGTGTTTGGGGGTGATTCTATTGGGTTTGGACCTGATGGAACAAGCCTTTTTTTTTCATAGTTGAAATGAAAATGTTGTGTTGGAGGTTTATCTGGTGTTGGTGGTGATTCTACTGGGTCTGGACCTGATGGTACAAGCCTTTTTATTTTATAGTTGTAATCAAAATGTTGTGTTGGAGGCTTATCTGGTGTTGGTGGTGATTCTATTAAGCCTGGACCTAATGGAACAAGTCTTTATATTTCATAGTTGAAATCAAAATGTTGTGTTGGAGGCTTATCTGGTGTCGGTGGTGATTCTATTGGGTCTGGACCTGATGGAACAAGCCTTTTTATTTCATAGTTGAAATCAAAATGTTGTGCTAGAGGCTTATTTGGTGTTGGTGGTGATTCTATTGGGTCTGGACCTGATGGAACAAGTCTTTTTATTTCATAGTTGAAATTAAAGTGCTGTGTAGGAGGCTTATTTGGTGTCGGTGGTGATTCAATTGGGTCTGGACCTGATGGAACAAGCCTTTTTATTTCATAGTTGAAATCAAAATGTTGTGCTAGAGGCTTATCTGGTGTTGGTGGTGATTCTATTGGGTATGGACCTGATGGAACAAGTCTTTTTATTCCATAGTTGAAATTAAAGTGCTGTGTAGGAGGCATATCTGGTGTTGGTGGTGATTCAATTGGATCTGGACCTGATGGAACAAGCCTTTTAATTTCATAGTTGAAATCAAAATGTTGTGTTGGAGACTTTTTTAATGCTGATGGTGATTCTATTGGATTTGGACCCGATGGAACCAACCTTTTATTGTCATAATTTATGAAATTTTCTCCTATGACCAAAGAAATGAGTAAGATTGATATAATACCAACAACATAAACCTTTGAAATTGTCATTCTCACTTTGTTTTGAATTTTGGTTTGTCGTAATCCTCTATTTATATAAAACTTGGTTGGTGTATATTTTTTAAAACTTTTAATTATTTTTCATTTTAGAATGATACACAAAAGATTCAACTTTGAATTTCAACCATGCCTTTTCATTTTTTCAAATAAACAATTTTTTTCAAATCCTTTTATTAGAGATTACTTTGTGAGTCAAATTTTTATTTTAATATCAATCTTATATTTCATTTTCTTTTGTAGAAAATTGTTATAATTTTATCGTTAGTATATAGCAATACATCCTTTAAATTTCTTTGGTGTTTCTTTTTTAATCTTTGATTAATTTTTAATTTTAAAAGGATCATAATACATAAACAAATTTTTTATATATTTTTATTCTTTCCATTTCAGCCATGTTTTCAATTTTTTTTTCAATTCTATAATATTTTTCATTCTTTTTATTAGGGATTATTTTATGAGTCAAATTTATTTTTGTAAAACCAAACTTTTGTTTAAATTTTTTTAATGACAAATTATTAGTAATTAATTGTTACTATATATCACGTCGTCTTTTAAATTTTTATGTTGTGTCCTTTTTAACCTTTGAATGATTTCCATTTTTATAAGGAGAAACTCTTTGAATGATTTTAATATTTTTTAACCTTTAATTGAAATATTTTATTTTAATTTTCAATTTTAGAAGGATCATAAACCAATTACAAAGTTTTTATATATTTTTATCCTTTCCATTTCACCATGCTTTCCATTTTTCCAATCCAACAAAATTTATTCTCATTCTTTTTATTAAGGATTATTTTATCTGTAAAATTATTATTTTAAAACAAAACTTGTATTTCAAATTTTTTAATGAAAAATTATTAGTAATTACATTTTAGTACATAACACTTCATCCTTTAAACTCTTTGGGTGTTTTTTTTAACCTTCAATGATTTTCTATTTTAAAAGGATCATAATTCAATTACAAAGTTTTCATATATTTTTATTCTTTTTATTTTAGGAAATGTTTTCTATTTTTCCAATTCAGCAATTTTTTCCATTCTTTATATTAGGGATTACTTTATGGGATAATTTTTATCTTAAATCAAATTTGTATTTTTAGCTTTTTTAGTGAAATATTATTAGTAGCTAATTGTTACTATATATCAGTAGTTAATTTTTAGTATATGTTAGTTTAACTATTTCAAGCCAGTTGAATTATCCCTTCATGCAAACATGTATATCTATTTTAGCAAACTTTAACCGAAAAATGCTTAAATGCAACTTAAGGAGCAAGTTGCTAAAACACACCTTCATAAAAATAAGTTGGTCTACGTTAGCAAACACCATATATATATATATATATATGGTCATATCATATGAGAATGTCATTTTTACGTAAGAACATGAGAATGAATCTGAATCATTAGATTTTAAAATAAATGGTGGAGATTATGTGTGGTTTTTATTTTTCTCTCTCTTCCATTATTAAAATAAATGATGGAGGAGAGAGAAAAAAAACTGACACATAATCTCCACCATTTATTTTAAAATCTAATGGTACATAGTCATTCTCATATGATACGTTCCCAATATAAATAAATAAATAAATATATATATATATATATATATATATATATATATATATATATATATATATATATATATATATATATATTCACTTCATACATGTAAACGAAGTGGTAATAACCACTAGAAATTCATTTACACAATCATAATACTTAGGGTATAAATTCTAAGGTTGTCGTCAAACCTAACAATATTGACATTTTATCAATTGAGATAGAATTTACATACAAATAAACCATTTAAATTGTGTAATTCTTTTTGTTTTTCTTTCTTGTCGAAATGAATATATATATATATATATTCAAACATTATAACTAACAAAATGCATAAATTAACATTTTATTAATTATATTGGTGATTCACAGTCAAAACTTCTTAAATGACACTGCATTGAAAAAAACATTATTACTTTTCTTTAAAAGAGATATTACATCCAGAATTAAACAAATGGTGCATGAAGCTTATTTAAAGTAGTGGTGTAAACAAGGTGATGTTATTGGATATCATCCTTTTTACACACGACTTTTTGACCACTTACTTAAAATAGTAATGTTATGTTGAAGATTTATTTCTTAAAGAGGGGAGTTGTATTGGTTCAAGATCTGCTAGAACAGGTCATTTGTTTCTTAATTGAAATTTGAATTTTGTGTTTGAGGTTTAATTGGTGTTTGGGGGTGATTCTATTGGGTTTGGACCTGATGGAACAAGCCTTTTTTTTCATAGTTGAAATGAAAATGTTGTGTTGGAGGTTTATCTGGTGTTGGTGGTGATTCTACTGGGTCTGGACCTGATGGTACAAGCCTTTTTATTTCATAGTTGAAATCAAAATGTTGTGTTGGAGGCTTATCTGGTGTTGGTGGTGATTCTATTGGGCCTGGACCTGATGGAACAAGTCTTTATATTTCATAGTTGAAATCAAAATGTTGTGTTGGAGGCTTATCTGGTGTCGGTGGTGATTCTATTGGGTCTGGACCTGATGGAACAAGCCTTTTTATTTCATAGTTGAAATCAAAATGTTGTGCTAGAGGCTTATTTGGTGTTGGTGGTGATTCTATTGGGTCTGGACCTGATGGAACAAGTCTTTTTATTTCATAGTTGAAATTAAAGTGCTGTGTAGGAGGCTTATTTGGTGTCGGTGGTGATTCAATTGGGTCTGGACCTGATGGAACAAGCCTTTTTATTTCATAGTTGAAATCAAAATGTTGTGCTAGAGGCTTATCTGGTGTTGGTGGTGATTCTATTGGGTATGGACCTGATGGAACAAGTCTTTTTATTCCATAGTTGAAATTAAAGTGCTGTGTAGGAGGCATATCTGGTGTTGGTGGTGATTCAATTGGGTCTGGACCTGATGGAACAAGCCTTTTAATTTCATAGTTGAAATCAAAATGTTGTGTTGGAGACTTTTTTAATGCTGATGGTGATTCTATTGGATTTGGACCCGATGGAACCAACCTTTTATTGTCATAATTTATGAAATTTTCTCCTATGACCAAAGAAATGAGTAAGATTGATATAATACCAACAACATAAACCTTTGAAATTGTCATTCTCACTTTGTTTTGAATTTTGGTTTGTCGTAATCCTCTATTTATATAAAACTTGGTTGGTGTATATTTTTTAAAACTTTTAATTATTTTTCATTTTAGAATGATACACAAAAGATTCAACTTTGAATTTCAACCATGCCTTTTCATTTTTTCAAATCAACAACTTTTTTCAAATCCTTTTATTAGAGATTACTTTGTGAGTCAAATTTTTATTTTAATATCAATCTTATATTTCATTTTCTTTTGTAGAAAATTGTTATAATTTTATCGTTAGTATATAGCAATACATCCTTTAAATTTCTTTGGTGTTTCTTTTTTAATCTTTGATTAATTTTTAATTTTAAAAGGATCATAATACATAAACAAATTTTTTATATATTTTTATTCTTTCCATTTCAGCCATGTTTTCAATTTTTTTTTCAATTCTATAATATTTTTCATTCTTTTTATTAGGGATTATTTTATGAGTCAAATTTATTTTTGTAAAACCAAACTTTTGTTTAAATTTTTTTAATGACAAATTATTAGTAATTAATTGTTACTATATATCACGTCGTCTTTTAAATTTTTATGTTGTGTCCTTTTTAACCTTTGAATGATTTCCATTTTTATAAGGAGAAACTCTTTGAATGATTTTAATATTTTTTAACCTTTAATTGAAATATTTTATTTTAATTTTCAATTTTAGAAGGATCATAAACCAATTACAAAGTTTTTATATATTTTTATCCTTTCCATTTCACCATGCTTTCCATTTTTCCAATCCAACAAAATTTATTCTCATTCTTTTTATTAAGGATTATTTTATCTGTAAAATTATTATTTTAAAACAAAACTTGTATTTCAAATTTTTTAATGAAAAATTATTAGTAATTACATTTTAGTACATAACACTTCATCCTTTAAACTCTTTGGGTGTTTTTTTTAACCTTCAATGATTTTCTATTTTAAAAGGATCATAATTCAATTACAAAGTTTTCATATATTTTTATTCTTTTTATTTTAGGAAATGTTTTCTATTTTTCCAATTCAGCAATTTTTTCCATTCTTTTTATTAGGGATTACTTTATGGGATAATTTTTATCTTAAATCAAATTTGTATTTTTAGCTTTTTTAGTGAAATATTATTAGTAGCTAATTGTTACTATATATCAGTAGTTAATTTTTAGTATATGTTAGTTTAACTATTTCAAGCCAGTTGAATTATCCCTTCATGCAAACATGTATATCTATTTTAGCAAACTTTAACCGAAAAATGCTTAAATGCAACTTAAGGATCAAGTTGCTAAAACACACCTTCATAAAAATAAGTTGGTCTACGTTAGCAAACACCATATATATATATATATATATATATATATATATATATATATGGTCATATCATATGAGAATGTCATTTTTACGTAAGAACATGAGAATGAATCTGAATCATTAGATTTTAAAATAAATGGTGGAGATTATGTGTGGTTTTTATTTTTCTCTCTCTTCCATTATTAAAATAAATGATGGAGGAGAGAGAAAAAAAACTGACACATAATCTCCACCATTTATTTTAAAATCTAATGGTACATAGTCATTCTCATATGATACGTTCCCTATATAAATAAATAAATAAATAAATATATATATATATATATATATATATATATATATATATATATATATATATATATATATTCACTTCATACATGTAAACGAAGTGGTAATAACCACTAGAAATTCATTTACACAATCATAATACTTAGGGTATAAATTCTAAGGTTGTCGTCAAACCTAACAATATTGACATTTTATCAATTGAGATAGAATTTACATACAAATAAACCATTTAAATTGTGTAATTCTTTTTGTTTTTCTTTCTTGTCGAAATGAATATATATATATATATATATATATATATATATATATATATATATATATATATATATATATATATATTCAAACATTATAACTAACAAAATGCATAAATTAACATTTTATTATTTATATTGGTGATTCACAGTCAAAACTTCTTAAATGACACTGCATTGAAAAAAACATTATTACTTTTCTTTAAAAGAGATATTACATCCAGAATTAAACAAATGGTGCATGAAGCTTATTTAAAGTAGTGGTGTAAACAAGGTGATGTTATTGGATATCATCCTTTTTACACACGACTTTTTGACCACTTACTTAAAATAGTAATGTTATGTTGAAGATTTATTTCTTAAAGAGGGGAGTTGTATTGGTTCAAGATATGCTAGAACAGGTCATTTGTTTCTTAATTGAAATTTGAATTTTGTGTTTGAGGTTTAATTGGTGTTTGGGGGTGATTCTATTGGGTTTGGACCTAATGGAACAAGCCTTTTTTTTTCATAGTTGAAATGAAAATGTTGTGTTGGAGGTTTATCTGGTGTTGGTGGTGATTCTACTGGGTCTGGACCTGATGGTACAAGCCTTTTTATTTCATAGTTGAAATCAAAATGTTGTGTTGGAGGCTTATCTGGTGTTGGTGGTGATTCTATTGGGCTTGGACCTGATGGAACAAGTCTTTATATTTCATAGTTGAAATCAAAATGTTGTGTTGGAGGCTTATCTGGTGTCGGTGGTGATTCTATTGGGTCTGGACCTGATGGAACAAGCCTTTTTATTTCATAGTTGAAATCAAAATGTTGTGCTAGAGGCTTATTTGGTGTTGGTGGTGATTCTATTGGGTCTGGACCTGATGGAACAAGTCTTTTTATTTCATAGTTGAAATTAAAGTGCTGTGTAGGAGGCTTATTTGGTGTCGGTGGTGATTCAATTGGGTCTGGACCTGATGGAACAAGCCTTTTTATTTCATAGTTGAAATCAAAATGTTGTGCTAGAGGCTTATCTGGTGTTGGTGGTGATTCTATTGGGTATGGACCTGATGGAACAAGTCTTTTTATTCCATAGTTGAAATTAAAGTGCTGTGTAGGAGGCATATCTGGTGTTGATGGTGATTCAATTGGGTCTGGACCTGATGGAACAAGCCTTTTAATTTCATAGTTGAAATCAAAATGTTGTGTTGGAGACTTTTTTAATGCTGATGGTGATTCTATTGGATTTGGACCCGATGGAACCAACCTTTTATTGTCATAATTTATGAAATTTTCTCCTATGACCAAAGAAATGAGTAAGATTGATATAATACCAACAACATAAACCTTTGAAATTGTCATTCTCACTTTGTTTTGAATTTTGGTTTGTCGTAATCCTCTATTTATATAAAACTTGGTTGGTGTATATTTTTTAAAACTTTTAATTATTTTTCATTTTAGAATGATACACAAAAGATTCAACTTTGAATTTCAACCATGCCTTTTCATTTTTTCAAATCAACAACTTTTTTCAAATCCTTTTATTAGAGATTACTTTGTGAGTCAAATTTTTATTTTAATATCAATCTTATATTTCATTTTCTTTTGTAGAAAATTGTTATAATTTTATCGTTAGTATATAGCAATACATCCTTTAAATTTCTTTGGTGTTTCTTTTTTAATCTTTGATTAATTTTTAATTTTAAAAGGATCATAATACATAAACAAATTTTTTATATATTTTTATTCTTTCCATTTCAGCCATGTTTTCAATTTTTTTTTCAATTCTATAATATTTTTCATTCTTTTTATTAGGGATTATTTTATGAGTCAAATTTATTTTTGTAAAACCAAACTTTTGTTTAAATTTTTTTAATGACAAATTATTAGTAATTAATTGTTACTATATATCACGTCATCTTTTAAATTTTTATGTTGTGTCCTTTTTAACCTTTGAATGATTTCCATTTTTATAAGGAGAAACTCTTTGAATGATTTTAATATTTTTTAACCTTTAATTGAAATATTTTATTTTAATTTTCAATTTTAGAAGGATCATAAACCAATTACAAAGTTTTTATATATTTTTATCCTTTCCATTTCACCATGCTTTCCATTTTTCCAATCCAACAAAATTTATTCTCATTCTTTTTATTAAGGATTATTTTATCTGTAAAATTATTATTTTAAAACAAAACTTGTATTTCAAATTTTTTAATGAAAAATTATTAGTAATTACATTTTAGTACATAACACTTCATCCTTTAAACTCTTTGGGTGTTTTTTTTAACCTTCAATGATTTTCTATTTTAAAAGGATCATAATTCAATTACAAAGTTTTCATATATTTTTATTCTTTTTATTTTAGGAAATGTTTTCTATTTTTCCAATTCAGCAATTTTTTCCATTCTTTTTATTAGCGATTACTTTATGGGATAATTTTTATCTTAAATCAAATTTGTATTTTTAGCTTTTTTAGTGAAATATTATTAGTAGCTAATTGTTACTATATATCAGTAGTTAATTTTTAGTATATGTTAGTTTAACTATTTCAAGCCAGTTGAATTATCCCTTCATGCAAACATGTATATCTATTTTAGCAAACTTTAACCGAAAAATGCTTAAATGCAACTTAAGGAGCAAGTTGCTAAAGCACACCTTCATAAAAATAAGTTGGTCTACGTTAGCAAACACCATATATATATATATATATATGGTCATATCATATGAGAATGTCATTTTTACGTAAGAACATGAGAATGAATCTGAATCATTAGATTTTAAAATAAATGGTGGAGATTATGTGTGGTTTTTATTTTTCTCTCTCTTCCATTATTAAAATAAATGATGGAGGAGAGAGAAAAAAAACTGACACATAATCTCCACCATTTATTTTGAAATCTAATGGTACATAGTCATTCTCATATGATACGTTCCCTATATATATATATATATATATATATATATATATATATATATATATATATATATATATATATATATATTCACTTCATACTTGTAAACGAAGTGGTAATAACCACTAGAAATTCATTTACACAATCATAATACTTAGGGTATAAATTCTAAGGTTGTCGTCAAACCTAACAATATTGACATTTTATCAATTGAGATAGAATTTACATACAAATAAACCATTTAAATTGTGTAATTCTTTTTGTTTTTCTTTCTTGTCGAAATGAATATATATATATATATATATATATATATATATATATATATATATATATATATATATATATATATATATATATATATATATATTCAAACATTATAACTAACAAAATGCATAAATTAACATTTTATTAATTATATTGGTGATTCACAGTCAAAACTTCTTAAATGACACTGCATTGAAAAAAACATTATTACTTTTCTTTAAAAGAGATATTACATCCAGAATTAAACAAATGGTGCATGAAGCTTATTTAAAGTAGTGGTGTAAACAAGGTGATGTTATTGGATATCATCCTTTTTACACACGACTTTTTGACCACTTACTTAAAATAGTAATGTTATGTTGAAGATTTATTTCTTAAAGAGGGGAGTTGTATTGGTTCAAGATATGCTAGAACAGGTCATTTGTTTCTTAATTGAAATTTGAATTTTGTGTTTGAGGTTTAATTGGTGTTTGGGGGTGATTCTATTGGGTTTGGACCTGATGGAACAAGCCTTTTTTTTTCATAGTTGAAATGAAAATGTTGTGTTGGAGGTTTATCTGGTGTTGGTGGTGATTCTACTGGGTCTGGACCTGATGGTACAAGCCTTTTTATTTCATAGTTGAAATCAAAATGTTGTGTTGGAGGCTTATCTGGTGTTGGTGGTGATTCTATTGGGCCTGGACCTGATGGAACAAGTCTTTATATTTCATAGTTGAAATCAAAATGTTGTGTTGGAGGCTTATCTGGTGTCGGTGGTGATTCTATTGGGTCTGGACCTGATGGAACAAGCCTTTTTATTTCATAGTTGAAATCAAAATGTTGTGCTAGAGGCTTATTTGGTGTTGGTGGTGATTCTATTGGGTCTGGACCTGATGGAACAAGTCTTTTTATTTCATAGTTGAAATTAAAGTGCTGTGTAGGAGGCTTATTTGGTGTCGGTGGTGATTCAATTGGGTGTGGACCTGATGGAACAAGCCTTTTTATTTCATAGTTGAAATCAAAATGTTGTGCTAGAGGCTTATCTGGTGTTGGTGGTGATTCTATTGGGT
Organism: Lathyrus tuberosus; assembly: GCA_022829125.1. Taxonomy (NCBI): domain Eukaryota; kingdom Viridiplantae; phylum Streptophyta; class Magnoliopsida; order Fabales; family Fabaceae; genus Lathyrus; species Lathyrus tuberosus. The sequence goes on from JALAZF010000563.1 coordinate 798,390, forward strand.
ATGGACCTGATGGAACAAGTCTTTTTATTCCATAGTTGAAATTAGAGTGCTGTGTAGGAGGCATATCTGGTGTTGGTGGTGATTCAATTGGGTCTGGACCTGATGGAACAAGCCTTTTAATTTCATAGTTGAAATCAAAATGTTGTGTTGGAGACTTTTTTAATGCTGATGGTGATTCTATTGGATTTGGACCCGATGGAACCAACCTTTTATTGTCATAATTTATGAAATTTTCTCCTATGACCAAAGAAATGAGTAAGATTGATATAATACCAACAACATAAACCTTTGAAATTGTCATTCTCACTTTGTTTTGAATTTTGGTTTGTCGTAATCCTCTATTTATATAAAACTTGGTTGGTGTATATTTTTTAAAACTTTTAATTATTTTTCATTTTAGAATGATACACAAAAGATTCAACTTTGAATTTCAACCATGCCTTTTCATTTTTTCAAATCAACAACTTTTTTCAAATCCTTTTATTAGAGATTACTTTGTGAGTCAAATTTTTATTTTAATATCAATCTTATATTTCATTTTCTTTTGTAGAAAATTGTTATAATTTTATCGTTAGTATATAGCAATACATCCTTTAAATTTCTTTGGTGTTTCTTTTTTAATCTTTGATTAATTTTTAATTTTAAAAGGATCATAATACATAAACAAATTTTTTATATATTTTTATTCTTTCCATTTCAGCCATGTTTTCAATTTTTTTTTCAATTCTATAATATTTTTCATTCTTTTTATTAGGGATTATTTTATGAGTCAAATTTATTTTTGTAAAACCAAACTTTTGTTTAAATTTTTTTAATGACAAATTATTAGTAATTAATTGTTACTATATATCACGTCATCTTTTAAATTTTTATGTTGTGTCCTTTTTAACCTTTGAATGATTTCCATTTTTATAAGGAGAAACTCTTTGAATGATTTTAATATTTTTTAACCTTTAATTGAAATATTTTATTTTAATTTTCAATTTTAGAAGGATCATAAACCAATTACAAAGTTTTTATATATTTTTATCCTTTCCATTTCACCATGCTTTCCATTTTTCCAATCCAACAAAATTTATTCTCATTCCTTTTATTAAGGATTATTTTATCTGTAAAATTATTATTTTAAAACAAAACTTGTATTTCAAATTTTTTAATGAAAAATTATTAGTAATTACATTTTAGTACATAACACTTCATCCTTTAAACTCTTTGGGTGTTTTTTTTAACCTTCAATGATTTTCTATTTTAAAAGGATCATAATTCAATTACAAAGTTTTCATATATTTTTATTCTTTTTATTTTAGGAAATGTTTTCTATTTTTCCAATTCAGCAATTTTTTCCATTCTTTTTATTAGGGATTACTTTATGGGATAATTTTTATCTTAAATCAAATTTGTATTTTTAGCTTTTTTAGTGAAATATTATTAGTAGCTAATTGTTACTATATATCAGTAGTTAATTTTTAGTATATGTTAGTTTAACTATTTCAAGCCAGTTGAATTATCCCTTCATGCAAACATGTATATCTATTTTAGCAAACTTTAACCGAAAAATGCTTAAATGCAACTTAAGGAGCAAGTTGCTAAAACACACCTTCATAAAAATAAGTTGGTCTACGTTAGCAAACACCATATATATATATATATATATATATATATATATATATGGTCATATCATATGAGAATGTCATTTTTACGTAAGAACATGAGAATGAATCTGAATCATTAGATTTTAAAATAAATGGTGGAGATTATGTGTGGTTTTTATTTTTCTCTCTCTTCCATTATTAAAATAAATGATGGAGGAGAGAGAAAAAAAACTGACACATAATCTCCACCATTTATTTTAAAATCTAATGGTACATAGTCATTCTCATATGATACGTTCCCTATATAAATAAATAAATAAATAAATATATATATATATATATATATATATATATATATATATATATATATATATTCACTTCATACATGTAAACGAAGTGGTAATAACCACTAGAAATTCATTTACACAATCATAATACTTAGGGTATAAATTCTAAGGTTGTCGTCAAACCTAACAATATTGACATTTTATCAATTGAGATAGAATTTACATACAAATAAACCATTTAAATTGTGTAATTCTTTTTGTTTTTCTTTCTTGTCGAAATGAATATATATATATATATATATATATATATATATATATATATATATTCAAACATTATAACTAACAAAATGCATAAATTAACATTTTATTAATTATATTGGTGATTCACAGTCAAAACTTCTTAAATGACACTGCATTGAAAAAAACATTATTACTTTTCTTTAAAAGAGATATTACATCCAGAATTAAACAAATGGTGCATGAAGCTTATTTAAAGTAGTGGTGTAAACAAGGTGATGTTATTGGATATCATCCTTTTTACACACGACTTTTTGACCACTTACTTAAAATAGTAATGTTATGTTGAAGATTTATTTCTTAAAGAGGGGAGTTGTATTGGTTCAAGATATGCTAGAACAGGTCATTTGTTTCTTAATTGAAATTTGAATTTTGTGTTTGAGGTTTAATTGGTGTTTGGGGGTGATTCTATTGGGTTTGGACCTGATGGAACAAGCCTTTTTTTTTCATAGTTGAAATGAAAATGTTGTGTTGGAGGTTTATCTGGTGTTGGTGGTGATTCTACTGGGTCTGGACCTGATGGTACAAGCCTTTTTATTTCATAGTTGAAATCAAAATGTTGTGTTGGAGGCTTATCTGGTGTTGGTGGTGATTCTATTGGGCCTGGACCTGATGGAACAAGTCTTTATATTTCATAGTTGAAATCAAAATGTTGTGTTGGCGGCTTATCTGGTGTCGGTGGTGATTCTATTGGGTCTGGACCTGATGGAACAAGCCTTTTTATTTCATAGTTGAAATCAAAATGTTGTGCTAGAGGCTTATTTGGTGTTGGTGGTGATTCTATTGGGTCTGGACCTGATGGAACAAGTCTTTTTATTTCATAGTTGAAATTAAAGTGCTGTGTAGGAGGCTTATTTGGTGTCGGTGGTGATTCAATTGGGTCTGGACCTGATGGAACAAGCCTTTTTATTTCATAGTTGAAATCAAAATGTTGTGCTAGAGGCTTATCTGGTGTTGGTGGTGATTCTATTGGGTATGGACCTGATGGAACAAGTCTTTTTATTCCATAGTTGAAATTAAAGTGCTGTGTAGGAGGCATATCTGGTGTTGGTGGTGATTCAATTGGGTCTGGACCTGATGGAACAAGCCTTTTAATTTCATAGTTGAAATAAAAATGTTGTGTTGGAGACTTTTTTAATGCTGATGGTGATTCTATTGGATTTGGACCCGATGGAACCAACCTTTTATTGTCATAATTTATGAAATTTTCTCCTATGACCAAAGAAATGAGTAAGATTGATATAATACCAACCACATAAACCTTTGAAATTGTCATTCTCACTTTGTTTTGAATTTTGGTTTGTCGTAATCCTCTATTTATATAAAACTTGGTTGGTGTATATTTTTTAAAACTTTTAATTATTTTTCATTTTAGAATGATACACAAAAGATTCAACTTTGAATTTCAACCATGCCTTTTCATTTTTTCAAATCAACAACTTTTTTCAAATCCTTTTATTAGAGATTACTTTGTGAGTCAAATTTTTATTTTAATATCAATCTTATATTTCATTTTCTTTTGTAGAAAATTGTTATAATTTTATCGTTAGTATATAGCAATACATCCTTTAAATTTCTTTGGTGTTTCTTTTTTAATCTTTGATTAATTTTTAATTTTAAAAGGATCATAATACATAAACAAATTTTTTATATATTTTTATTCTTTCCATTTCAGCCATGTTTTCAATTTTTTTTTCAATTCTATAATATTTTTCATTCTTTTTATTAGGGATTATTTTATGAGTCAAATTTATTTTTGTAAAACCAAACTTTTGTTTAAATTTTTTTAATGACAAATTATTAGTAATTAATTGTTACTATATATCACGTCGTCTTTTAAATTTTTATGTTGTGTCCTTTTTAACCTTTGAATGATTTCCATTTTTATAAGGAGAAACTCTTTGAATGATTTTAATATTTTTTAACCTTTAATTGAAATATTTTATTTTAATTTTCAATTTTAGAAGGATCATAAACCAATTACAAAGTTTTTATATATTTTTATCCTTTCCATTTCACCATGCTTTCCATTTTTCCAATCCAACAAAATTTATTCTCATTCTTTTTATTAAGGATTATTTTATCTGTAAAATTATTATTTTAAAACAAAACTTGTATTTCAAATTTTTTAATGAAAAATTATTAGTAATTACATTTTAGTACATAACACTTCATCCTTTAAACTCTTTGGGTGTTTTTTTTAACCTTCAATGATTTTCTATTTTAAAAGGATCATAATTCAATTACAAAGTTTTCATATATTTTTATTCTTTTTATTTTAGGAAATGTTTTCTATTTTTCCAATTCAGCAATTTTTTCCATTCTTTTTATTAGGGATTACTTTATGGGATAATTTTTATCTTAAATCAAATTTGTATTTTTAGCTTTTTTAGTGAAATATTATTAGTAGCTAATTGTTACTATATATCAGTAGTTAATTTTTAGTATATGTTAGTTTAACTATTTCAAGCCAGTTGAATTATCCCTTCATGCAAACATGTATATCTATTTTAGCAAACTTTAACCGAAAAATGCTTAAATGCAACTTAAGGAGCAAGTTGCTAAAACACACCTTCATAAAAATAAGTTGGTCTACGTTAGCAAACACCATATATATATATATATATATATATGGTCATATCATATGAGAATGTCATTTTTACGTAAGAACATGAGAATGAATCTGAATCATTAGATTTTAAAATAAATGGTGGAGATTATGTGTGGTTTTTATTTTTCTCTCTCTTGCATTATTAAAATAAATGATGGAGGAGAGACAAAAAAAACTGACACATAATCTCCACCATTTATTTTAAAATCTAATGGTACATAGTCATTCTCATATGATACGTTCCCTATATAAATATATATATATATATATATACATATATATATATATATATATATATATATATATATTCACTTCATACTTGTAAACGAAGTGGTAATAACCACTAGAAATTCATTTACACAATCATAATACTTAGGGTATAAATTCTAAGGTTGTCGTCAAACCTAACAATATTGACATTTTATCAATTGAGATAGAATTTACATACAAATAAACCATTTAAATTGTGTAATTCTTTTTGTTTTTCTTTCTTGTCGAAATGAATATATATATATATATATATATATATATATATATATATATATATATTAAAACATTATAACTAACAAAATGCATAAATTAACATTTTATTAATTATATTGGTGATTCACAGTCAAAACTTCTTAAATGACACTGCATAGAAAAAAACATTATTACTTTTCTTTAAAAGAGATATTACATCCAGAATTAAACAAATGGTGCATGAAGCTTATTTAAAGTAGTGGTGTAAACAAGGTGATGTTATTGGATATCATCCTTTTTACACACGACTTTTTTACCACTTACTTAAAATAATAATGTTATGTTGAAGATTTATTTCTTAAAGAGGGGAATTGTATTGGTTCAAGATCTGCTAGAACAGGTCATTTGTTTCTTAATTGAAATTTGAATTTTGTGTTTGAGGTTTAATTGGTGTTTGGGGGTGATTCTATTGGGTCTGGACCTGATGGAACAAGCCTTTTTATTTCATAGTTGAAATGAAAATGTTGTGTTGGAGGTTTATCTGGTGTTGGTGGTGATTCTACTGGGTCTGGACCTGATGGTACAAGCCTTTTTATTTCATAGTTGAAATCAAAATGTTGTGTTGGAGGCTTATCTGGTGTTGGTGGTGATTCTATTGGGCCTGGACCTGATGGAACAAGTCTTTGTATTCCATAGTTGAAATCAAAATGTTGTGTTGGAGGCTTATCTGGTGTCGGTGGTGATTCTATTGGGTCTGGACCTGATGGAACAAGCCTTTTTATTTCATAGTTGAAATCAAAATGTTGTGCTAGAGGCTTATCTGGTGTTGGTGGTGATTCTATTGGATCTGGACCTGACGGAACAAGTCTTTTTATTTCATAGTTGAAATTAAAGTGCTGTGTAGGAGGCTTATTTGGTGTCGGTGGTGATTCAATTGGGTCTGGACCTGATGGAACAAGCCTTTTTATTTCATAGTTGAAATCAAAATGTTGTGCTAGAGGCTTATTTGGTGTTGGTGGTGATTCTATTGGGTCTGGACCTTATGGAATAAGTCTTTTTATTTCATAGTTGAAATTAATGTGCTGTGTAGGAGGCATATCTGGTGTTGGTGGTGATTCAATTGGGTCTGGACCTGATGGAACAAGCCTTTTAATTTCATAGTTGAAATCAAAATGTTGTGTTGGAGACTTTTTTAATGCTGATGGTGATTCTATTGGATTTGGACCTGATGGAACCAACCTTTTATTGTCATAATTTATGAAATTTTCTCCTATGACCAAAGAAATGAGTAAGATTGATATAATACCAACAACATAAACCTTTGAAATTGTCATTCTCACTTTGTTTTGAATTTTGGTTTGTGGTAATCCTCTATTTATATAAAACTTGGTTGGTGTATATTTTTTAAAACTTTTAATGATTTTTCATTTTAGAATGATACACAAAAGATACAACTTTGAATTTCAACCATGCCTTTTCATTTTTTCAAAACAACAACTTTTTTCAAATCCTTTTATTAGAGATTGCTTTGTGAGTCAAATTTTTATTTTAATATCAATCTTATATTTCCTTTTCTTTTGTAGAAAATTGTTATAATTTTATCGTTAGTATATAGCAATACATCCTTTAAATTTCTTTGGTGTTTCTTTTTTAATCTTTGATTAATTTTTAATTTTAAAAGGATCATAATACATAAACAAATTTTTTATATATTTTTATTCTTTCCATTTCAGCCATGTTTTCAATTTTTTTTTCAATTCTATAATATTTTTCATTCTTTTTATTAGGGATTATTTTATGAGTCAAATTTATTTTTGTAAAACCAAACTTTTGTTTAAATTTTTTTAATGACAAATTATTAGTAATTAATTGTTACTATATATCACGTCATCTTTTAAATTTTTATGTTGTGTCCTTTTTAACCTTTGAATGATTTCCATTTTTATAAGGAGAAAATCTTTGAATGATTTTTATATTTTTTAACCTTTAATTGAAATATTTTTTTTTAATTTTCAATTTTAGAAGGATCATAAACCAATTACAAAGTTTTTATATATTTTTATCCTTTCCATTTCACCATGCTTTCCATTTTTCCAATCCAACAAAATTTATTCTCATTCTTTTTATTAAGGATTATTTTATCTGTCAAATTATTATTTTAAAACAAAACTTGTATTTCAAATTTTTTAATGAAAAATTATTAGTAATTACATTTTAGTACATAACACTTCATCCTTTAAACTCTTTGGGTGTTTTTTTTAACCTTCAATGATTTTCTATTTTAAAAGGATCATAATTCAATTACAAAGTTTTCATATATTTTTATTCTTTTTATTTAAGGAAATGTTTTCTATTTTTCCAATTCAGCAATTTTTTCCATTCTTTTTATTAGCGATTACTTTATGGGATAATTTTTATCTTAAATCAAATTTGTATTTTTAGCTTTTTTAGTGAAATATTATTAGTAGCTAATTGTTACTATATATCAGTAGTTAATTTTTAGTATATGTTAGTTTAACTATTTCAAGCCAGTTGAATTATCCCTTCATGCAAATATGTATATCTATTTTAGCAAACTTTAACCGAAAAATGCTTAAATGCAACTTAAGGAGCAAGTTGCTAAAACACACCTTCATAAAAATAAGTTGGTCTACGTTAGCAAACACCATATATATATATATATATATATATATATATATATATATATATATAGATATATATATATGGTCATATCATATGAAAATGTCATTTTTACGTAAGAACATGAGAATGAATCTGAATCATTAGATTTTAAAATAAATGGTGGAGATTATGTGTGGTTTTTATTTTTATCTCTCTTCCATTATTAAAATAAATGATGGAGGAGAGAGAAAAAAAACTGACACATAATCTCCACCATTTATTTTAAAATCTAATGGTACATAGTCATTCTCATATGATACGTTCCCTATATATATATATATATATATATATATATATATACATATATATATATATATATATATATATATATATATATATATATATATATATTCACTTCATACTTGTAAACGAAGTGGTAATAACCACTAGAAATTCATTTACACAATCATAATACTCAGGGTATAAATTCTAAGGTTGTCGTCAAACCTAACAATATTGACATTTTATCAATTGAGATAGAATTTACATACAAATAAACCATTTAAATTGTGTAATTCTTTTTGTTTTTCTTTCTTGTCGAAATGAATATATATATATATATATATATATATATATATATATATATTCAAACATTATAACTAACAAAATGCATAAATTAACATTTTATTAATTATATTGGTGATTCACAGTCAAAACTTCTTAAATGACACTGCATAGAAAAAAACATTATTACTTTTCTTTAAAAGAGATATTACATCCAGAATTAAACAAATGGTGCATGAAGCTTATTTAAAGTAGTGGTGTAAACAAGGTGATGTTATTGGATATCATCCTTTTTACACACGACTTTTTGACCACTTACTTAAAATAGTAATGTTATGTTGAAGATTTATTTCTTAAAGAGGGGAATTGTATTGGTTCAAGATCTGCTAGAACAGGTCATTTGTTTCTTAATTGAAATTTGAATTTTGTGTTTGAGGTTTAATTGGTGTTTGGGGGTGATTCTATTGAGTCTGGACCTGATGGAACAAGTCTTTATATTTCATAGTTGAAATCAAAATGTTGTGTTGGAGGCTTATCTGGTGTCGGTGGTGATTCTATTGGGTCTGGACCTGATGGTACAAGCCTTTTTATTTCATTGTTGAAATCAAAATGTTGTGTTGGAGGCTTATCTGGAGTTGGTGGTGATTCTATTGGGTCTGGACCTGATGGAACAAGTCTTTTTATTTCATAGTTGAAATTAAAGTGCTGTGTAGGAGGCATATTTGGTGTCGGTGGTGATTCAATTGGGTCTGGACCTGATGGAACAAGCCTTTTTATTTCATAGTTGAAATCAAAATGTTGTGCTAGAGGCTTATCTGGTGTTGGTGGTGATTCTATTGGGTCTGGACCTGATGGAACAAGTCTTTTTATTTCATAGTTCAAATTAAAGTGCTGTGTAGGAGGCATATCTGGTGTTGGTGGTGATTCAATTGGGTCTGGACCTGATGGAACAAGCCTTTTAATTTCATAGTTGAAATCAAAATGTTGTGTTGGAGACTTTTTTAATGCTGATGGTGATTCTATTGGATTTGGACCCGATGGAACCAACCTTTTATTGTCATAATTTATGAAATTTTCTCCTATGACCAAAGAAATGAGTAAGATTGATATAATACCAACAACATAAACCTTTGAAATTGTCATTCTCACTTTGTTTTGAATTTTGGTTTGTCGTAATCCTTTATTTATATAAAACTTGGTTGGTGTATATTTTTTAAAACTTTTAATTATTTTTCATTTTAGAATGATACACAAAAGATTCAACTTTGAATTTCAACCATGCCTTTTCATTTTTTCAAATCAACAACTTTTTTCAAATCCTTTTATTAGAGATTACTTTGTGAGTCAAATTTTTATTTTAATATCAATCTTATATTTCATTTTCTTTTGTAGAAAATTGTTATAATTTTATCGTTAGTATATAGCAATACATCCTTTAAATTTCTTTGGTGTTTCTTTTTTAATCTTTGATTAATTTTTAATTTTAAAAGGATCATAATACATAAACAAATTTTTTATATATTTTTATTCTTTCCATTTCAGCCATGTTTTCAATTTTTTTTTCAATTCTATAATATTTTTCATTCTTTTTATTAGGGATTATTTTATGAGTCAAATTTATTTTTGTAAAACCAAACTTTTGTTTAAATTTTTTTAATGACAAATTATTAGTAATTAATTGTTACAATATATCACGTCGTCTTTTAAATTTTTATGTTGTGTCCTTTTTAACCTTTGAATGATTTCCATTTTTATAAGGAGAAACTCTTTGAATGATTTTAATATTTTTTAACCTTTAATTGAAATATTTTATTTTAATTTTCAATTTTAGAAGGATCATAAACCAATTACAAAGTTTTTATATATTTTTATCCTTTCCATTTCACCATGCTTTCCATTTTTCCAATCCAACAAAATTTATTCTCATTCTTTTTATTAAGGATTATTTTATCTGTAAAATTATTATTTTAAAACAAAACTTGTATTTCAAATTTTTTAATGAAAAATTATTAGTAATTACATTTTAGTACATAACACTTCATCCTTTAAACTCTTTGGGTGTTTTTTTTAACCTTCAATGATTTTCTATTTTAAAAGGATCATAATTCAATTACAAAGTTTTCATATATTTTTATTCTTTTTATTTTAGGAAATGTTTTCTATTTTTCCAATTCAGCAATTTTTTCCATTCTTTTTATTAGGGATTACTTTATGGGATAATTTTTATCTTAAATCAAATTTGTATTTTTAGCTTTTTTAGTGAAATATTATTAGTAGCTAATTGTTACTATATATCAGTAGTTAATTTTTAGTATATGTTAGTTTAACTATTTCAAGCCAGTTGAATTATCCCTTCATGCAAACATGTATATCTATTTTAGCAAACTTTAACCGAAAAATGCTTAAATGCAACTTAAGGAGCAAGTTGCTAAAACACACCTTCATAAAAATAAGTTGGTCTACGTTAGCAAACACCATATATATATATATATATATATATGGTCATATCATATGAGAATGTCATTTTTACGTAAGAACATGAGAATGAATCTGAATCATTAGATTTTAAAATAAATGGTGGAGATTATGTGTGGTTTTTATTTTTCTCTCTCTTGCATTATTAAAATAAATGATGGAGGAGAGAGAAAAAAAACTGACACATAATCTCCACCATTTATTTTAAAATCTAATGGTACATAGTCATTCTCATATGATACGTTCCCTATATAAATATATATATATATATACATATATATATATATATATATATATATATATATATATATATATATATATATATATATTCACTTCATACTTGTAAACGAAGTGGTAATAACCACTAGAAATTCATTTACACAATCATAATACTTAGGGTATAAATTCTAAGGTTGTCGTCAAACCTAACAATATTGACATTTTATCAATTGAGATAGAATTTACATACAAATAAACCATTTAAATTGTGTAATTCTTTTTGTTTTTCTTTCTTGTCGAAATGAATATATATATATATATATATATATATATATATATATATATATATATATATATATATATATATATATATATATATTAAAACATTATAACTAACAAAATGCATAAATTAACATTTTATTAATTATATTGGTGATTCACAGTCAAAACTTCTTAAATGACACTGCATAGAAAAAAACATTATTACTTTTCTTTAAAAGAGATATTACATCCAGAATTAAACAAATGGTGCATGAAGCTTATTTAAAGTAGTGGTGTAAACAAGGTGATGTTATTGGATATCATCCTTTTTACACACGACTTTTTTACCACTTACTTAAAATAGTAATGTTATGTTGAAGATTTATTTCTTAAAGAGGGGAATTGTATTGGTTCAAGATCTGCTAGAACAGGTCATTTGTTTCTTAATTGAAATTTGAATTTTGTGTTTGAGGTTTAATTGGTGTTTGGGGGTGATTCTATTGGGTCTGGACCTGATGGAACAAGCCTTTTTATTTCATAGTTGAAATGAAAATGTTGTGTTGGAGGTTTATCTGGTGTTGGTGGTGATTCTACTGGGTCTGGACCTGATGGTACAAGCCTTTTTATTTCATAGTTGAAATCAAAATGTTGTGTTGGAGGCTTATCTGGTGTTGGTGGTGATTCTATTGGGCCTGGACCTGATGGAACAAGTCTTTGTATTCCATAGTTGAAATCAAAATGTTGTGTTGAAGGCTTATCTGGTGTCGGTGGTGTTCTATTGGGTCTGGACCTGATGGAACAAGCCTTTTTATTTCATAGTTGAAATCAAAATGTTGTGCTAGAGGCTTATCTGGTGTTGGTGGTGATTCTATTGGGTCTGGACCTGACGGAACAAGTCTTTTTATTTCATAGTTGAAATTAAAGTGCTGTGTAGGAGGCTTATTTGGTGTCGGTGGTGATTCAATTGGGTCTGGACCTGATGGAACAAGCCTTTTTATTTCATAGTTGAAATCAAAATGTTGTGCTAGAGGCTTATCTGGTGTTGGTGGTGATTCTATTGGGTCTGGACCTGATGGAACAAGTCTTTTTATTTCATAGTTGAAATTAAAGTGCTGTGTAGGAAGCATATCTGGTGTTGGTGGTGATTCAATTGGGTCTGGACCTGATGGAACAAGCCTTTTAATTTCATAGTTGAAATCAAAATGTTGTGTTGGAGACTTTTTTAATGCTGATGGTGATTCTATTGGATTTGGACCTGATGGAACCAACCTTTTATTGTCATAATTTATGAAATTTTCTCCTATGACCAAAGAAATGAGTAATATTAATATAATACCAACAACATAAACCTTTGAAATTGTCATTCTCACTTTGTTTTGAATTTTGGTTTGTGGTAATCCTCTATTTATATAAAACTTGGTTGGTGTATATTTTTTAAAACTTTTAATGATTTTTCATTTTAGAATGATACACAAAAGATACAACTTTGAATTTCAACCATGCCTTTTCATTTTTTCAAAACAACAACTTTTTTCAAATCCTTTTATTAGAGATTACTTTGTGAGTCAAATTTTTATTTTAATATCAATCTTATATTTCCTTTTCTTTTGTAGAAAATTGTTATAATTTTATCGTTAGTATATAGCAATACATCCTTTAAATTTCTTTGGTGTTTCTTTTTTAATCTTTGATTAATTTTTAATTTTAAAAGGATCATAATACATAAACAAATTTTTTATATATTTTTATTCTTTCCATTTCAGCCATGTTTTCAATTTTTTTTTCAATTCTATAATATTTTTCATTCTTTTTATTAGGGATTATTTTATGAGTCAAATTTATTTTTGTAAAACGAAACTTTTGTTTAAATTTTTTTAATGACAAATTATTAGTAATTAATTGTTACTATATATCACGTCATCTTTTAAATTTTTATGTTGTGTCCTTTTTAACCTTTGAATGATTTCCATTTTTATAAGGAGAAAATCTTTGAATGATTTTTATATTTTTTAACCTTTAATTGAAATATTTTTTTTTAATTTTCAATTTTAGAAGGATCATAAACCAATTACAAAGTTTTTATATATTTTTATCCTTTCCATTTCACCATGCTTTCCATTTTTCCAATCCAACAAAATTTATTCTCATTCTTTTTATTAAGGATTATTTTATCTGTCAAATTATTATTTTAAAACAAAACTTGTATTTCAAATTTTTTAATGAAAAATTATTAGTAATTACATTTTAGTACATAACACTTCATCCTTTAAACTCTTTGGGTGTTTTTTTTAACCTTCAATGATTTTCTATTTTAAAAGGATCATAATTCAATTACAAAGTTTTCATATATTTTTATTCTTTTTATTTAAGGAAATGTTTTCTATTTTTCCAATTCAGCAATTTTTTCCATTCTTTTTATTAGCGATTACTTTATGGGATAATTTTTATCTTAAATCAAATTTGTATTTTTAGCTTTTTTAGTGAAATATTATTAGTAGCTAATTGTTACTATATATCAGTAGTTAATTTTTAGTATATGTTAGTTTAACTATTTCAAGCCAGTTGAATTATCCCTTCATGCAAACATGTATATCTATTTTAGCAAACTTTAACCGAAAAATGCTTAAATGCAACTTAAGGAGCAAGTTGCTAAAACACACCTTCATAAAAATAAGTTGGTCTACGTTAGCAAACACCATATATATATATATATATATATATATATATATATATATATATATATGGTCATATCATATGAAAATGTCATTTTTACGTAAGAACATGAGAATGAATCTGAATCATTAGATTTTAAAATAAATGGTGGAGATTATGTGTGGTTTTTATTTTTATCTCTCTTCCATTATTAAAATAAATGATGGAGGAGAGAGAAAAAAAACTGACACATAATCTCCACCATTTATTTTAAAATCTAATGGTACATAGTCATTCTCATATGATACGTTCCCTATATATATATATATATATATATATATATATATATATATATATATTCACTTCATACTTGTAAACGAAGTGGTAATAACCACTAGAAATTCATTTACACAATCATAATACTTAGGGTATAAATTCTAAGGTTGTCGTCAAACCTAACAATATTGACATTTTATCAATTGAGATAGAATTTACATACAAATAAACCATTTAAATTGTGTAATTCTTTTTGTTTTTCTTTCTTGTCGAAATGAATATATATATATATATATATATATATATATATATATATATTCAAACATTATAACTAACAAAATGCATAAATTAACATTTTATTAATTATATTGGTGATTCACAGTCAAAACTTCTTAAATGAAACTGCATAGAAAAAAACATTATTACTTTTCTTTAAAAGAGATATTACATCCAGAATTAAACAAATGGTGCATGAAGCTTATTTAAAGTAGTGGTGTAAACAAGGTGATGTTATTGGATATCATCCTTTTTACACACGACTTTTTTACCACTTACTTAAAATAGTAATGTTATGTTGAAGATTTATTTCTTAAAGAGGGGAATTGTATTGGTTCAAGATCTGCTAGAACAGGTCATTTGTTTCTTAATTGAAATTTGAATTTTGTGTTTGAGGTTTAATTGGTGTTTGGGGGTGATTCTATTGGGTCTGGACCTGATGGAACAAGCCTTTTTATTTCATAGTTGAAATGAAAATGTTGTGTTGGTGGTTTATCTGGTGTTGGTGGTGATTCTACTGGGTCTGGACCTGATGGTACAAGCCTTTTTATTTCATAGTTGAAATCAAAATGTTGTGTTGGAGGCTTATCTGGTGTTGGTGGTGATTCTATTGGGCCTGGACCTGATGGAACAAGTCTTTGTATTCCATAGTTGAAATCAAAATGTTGTGTTGGAGGCTTATCTGGTGTCGGTGGTGTTCTATTGGGTCTGGACCTGATGGAACAAGCCTTTTTATTTCATAGTTGAAATCAAAATGTTGTGCTAGAGGCTTATCTGGTGTTGGTGGTGATTCTATTGGGTCTGGACCTGACGGAACAAGTCTTTTTATTTCATAGTTGAAATTAAAGTGCTGTGTAGGAGGCTTATTTGGTGTCGGTGGTGATTCAATTGGGTCTGGACCTGATGGAACAAGCCTTTTTATTTCATAGTTGAAATCAAAATGTTGTGCTAGAGGCTTATCTGGTGTTGGTGGTGATTCTATTGGGTGTGGACCTGATGGAACAAGTCTTTTTATTTCATAGTTGAAATTAAAGTGCTGTGTAGGAGGCATATCTGGTGTTGGTGGTGATTCAATTGGGTCTGGACCTGATGGAACAAGCCTTTTAATTTCATAGTTGAAATCAAAATGTTGTGTTGGAGACTTTTTTAATGCTGATGGTGATTCTATTGGATTTGGACCTGATGGAACCAACCTTTTATTGTCATAATTTATGAAATTTTCTCCTATGACCAAAGAAATGAGTAATATTAATATAATACCAACAACATAAACCTTTGAAATTGTCATTCTCACTTTGTTTTGAATTTTGGTTTGTGGTAATCCTCTATTTATATAAAACTTGGTTGGTGTATATTTTTTAAAACTTTTAATGATTTTTCATTTTAGAATGATACACAAAAGATACAACTTTGAATTTCAACCATGCCTTTTCATTTTTTCAAAACAACAACTTTTTTCAAATCCTTTTATTAGAGATTACTTTGTGAGTCAAATTTTTATTTTAATATCAATCTTATATTTCCTTTTCTTTTGTAGAAAATTGTTATAATTTTATCGTTAGTATATAGCAATACATCCTTTAAATTTCTTTGGTGTTTCTTTTTTAATCTTTGATTAATTTTTAATTTTAAAAGGATCATAATACATAAACAAATTTTTTATATATTTTTATTCTTTCCATTTCAGCCATGTTTTCAATTTTTTTTTCAATTCTATAATATTTTTCATTCTTTTTATTAGGGATTATTTTATGAGTCAAATTTATTTTTGTAAAACCAAACTTTTGTTTAAATTTTTTTAATGACAAATTATTAGTAATTAATTGTTACTATATATCACGTCATCTTTTAAATTTTTATGTTGTGTCCTTTTTAACCTTTGAATGATTTCCATTTTTATAAGGAGAAAATCTTTGAATGATTTTTATATTTTTTAACCTTTAATTGAAATATTTTTTTTTAATTTTCAATTTTAGAAGGATCATAAACCAATTACAAAGTTTTTATATATTTTTATCCTTTCCATTTCACCATGCTTTCCATTTTTCCAATCCAACAAAATTTATTCTCATTCTTTTTATTAAGGATTATTTTATCTGTCAAATTATTATTTTAAAACAAAACTTGTATTTCAAATTTTTTAATGAAAAATTATTAGTAATTACATTTTAGTACATAACACTTCATCCTTTAAACTCTTTGGGTGTTTGTTTTAACCTTCAATGATTTTCTATTTTAAAAGGATCATAATTCAATTACAAAGTTTTCATATATTTTTATTCTTTTTATTTAAGGAAATGTTTTCTATTTTTCCAATTCAGCAATTTTTTCCATTCTTTTTATTAGCGATTACTTTATGGGATAATTTTTATCTTAAATCAAATTTGTATTTTTAGCTTTTTTAGTGAAATATTATTAGTAGCTAATTGTTACTATAGATCAGTAGTTAATTTTTAGTATATGTTAGTTTAACTATTTCAAGCCAGTTGAATTATCCCTTCATGCAAACATGTATATCTATTTTAGCAAACTTTAACCGAAAAATGCTTAAATGCAACTTAAGGAGCAAGTTGCTAAAACACACCTTCATAAAAATAAGTTGGTCTACGTTAGCAAACACCATATATATATATATATATATATATATGGTCATATCATATGAAAATGTCATTTTTACGTAAGAACATGAGAATGAATCTGAATCATTAGATTTTAAAATAAATGGTGGAGATTATGTGTGGTTTTTATTTTTATCTCTCTTCCATTATTAAAATAAATGATGGAGGAGAGAGAAAAAAAACTGACACATAATCTCCACCATTTATTTTAAAATCTAATGGTACATAGTCATTCTCATATGATACGTTCCCTATATATATATATATTCACTTCATACTTGTAAACGAAGTGGTAATAACCACTAGAAATTCATTTACACAATCATAATACTTAGGGTATAAATTCTAAGGTTGTCGTCAAACCTAACAATATTGACATTTTATCAATTGAGATAGAATTTACATACAAATAAACCATTTAAATTGTGTAATTCTTTTTGTTTTTCTTTCTTGTCGAAATGAATATATATATATATATATATATATATATATATATATATATATATATATATATTCAAACATTATAACTAACAAAATGCATAAATTAACATTTTATTAATTATATTGGTGATTCACAGTCAAAACTTCTTAAATGACCCTGCATAGAAAAAAACATTATTACTTTTCTTTAAAAGAGATAATACATCCAGAATTAAACAAATGGTGCATGAAGCTTATTTAAAGTAGTGGTGTAAACAAGGTGATGTTATTGGATATCATCCTTTTTACACACGACTTTTTGACCACTTACTTAAAATAGTAATGTTATGTTGAAGATTTATTTCTTAAAGAGGGGAATTGTATTGGTTCAAGATCTGCTAGAACAGGTCATTTGTTTCTTAATTGAAATTTGAATTTTGTGTTTGAGGTTTAATTGGTGTTTGGGGGTGATTCTATTGGGTCTGGACCTGATGGAACAAGCCTTTTTATTTCATAGTTGAAATGAAAATGTTGTGTTGGAGGTTTATCTGGTGTTGGTGGTGATTCTACTGGGTCTGGACCTGATGGTACAAGCCTTTTTATTTCATAGTTGAAATCAAAATGTTGTGTTGGAGGCTTATCTGGTGGTGGTGGTGATTCTATTGGGCCTGGACCTGATGGAACAAGTCTTTGTATTTCATAGTTGAAATCAAAATATTGTGTTGGAGGCTTATCTGGTGTCGGTGGTGATTCTATTGGGTCTGGACCTGATGGAACAAGCCTTTTTATTTCATAGTTGAAATCAAAATGTTGTGCTAGAGGCTTATCTGGTGTTGGTGGTGATTCTATTGGGTCTGGACCTGATGGAACAAGTCTTTTTATTTCATAGTTGAAATTAAAGTGCTGTGTAGGAGGCATATCTGGTGTTGGTGGTGATTTAATTGGGTCTGGACCTGATGGAACAAGCCTTTTAATTTCATAGTTGAAATCAAATTGTTATGTTGGAGACTTTTTTAATGCTGATGGTGATTCTATTGGATTTGGACCTGATGGAACCAACCTTTTATTGTCATAATTTATGAAATTTTCTCCTATGACCAAAGAAATGAGTAAGATTGATATAATACCAACAACATAAACCTTTGAAATTGTCATTCTCACTTTGTTTTGAATTTTGGTTTGTCGTAATCCTTTATTTATATAAAACTTGGTTGGTGTATATTTTTTAAAACTTTTAATGATTTTTCATTTTAGAATGATACACAAAAGATACAACCTTGAATTTCAACCATGCCTTTTCATTTTTTCAAAACAACAACTTTTTTCAAATCCTTTTATTAGAGATTACTTTGTGAGTCAAATTTTTATTTTAATATCAATCTTATATTTCCTTTTCTTTTGTAGAAAATTGTTATAATTTTATCGTTAGTATATAGCAATACATCCTTTAAATTTCTTTGGTGTTTCTTTTTTAATATTTGATTAATTTTTAATTTTAAAAGGATCATAATACATAAACAAATTTTTTATATATTTTTATTCTTTCCATTTCAGCCATGTTTTCAATTTTTTTTTCAATTCTATAATATTTTTCATTCTTTTTATTAGGGATTATTTTATGAGTCAAATTTATTTTTGTAAAACCAAACTCTTGTTTAAATTTTTTTAATGACAAATTATTAGTAATTAATTGTTACTATATATCACGTCATATTTTAAATTTTTATGTTGTGTCCTTTTTAACCTTTGAATGATTTCCATTTTTATAAGGAGAAAATCTTTGAATGATTTTTATATTTTTTAACCTTTAATTGAAATATTTTTTTTTTATTTTCAATTTTAGAAGGATCATAAACCAATTACAAAGTTTTTATATATTTTTATCCTTTCCATTTCACCATGCTTTCCATTTTTCCAATCCAACAAAATTTATTCTCATTCTTTTTATTAAGGATTATTTTATCTGTCAAATTATTATTTTAAAACAAAACTTGTATTTCAAATTTTTTAATGAAAAATTATTAGTAATTAAATTTTAGTACATAACACTTCATCCTTTAAACTCTTTGGGTGTTTTTTTTAACCTTCAATGATTTTCTATTTTAAAAGGATCATAATTCAATTACAAAGTTTTCATATATTTTTATTCTTTTTATTTAAGGAAATGTTTTCTATTTTTCCAATTCAGCAATTTTTTCCATTCTTTTTATTAGCGATTACTTTATGGGATAATTTTTATCTTAAATTAAATTTGTATTTTTAGCTTTTTCAGTGAAATATTATTAGTAGCTAATTGTTACTATATATCAGTAGTTAATTTTTAGTATATGTTAGTTTAACTATTTCAAGCCAGTTGAATTATCCCTTCATGCAAACATGTATATCTATTTTAGCAAACTTTAACCGAAAAATGCTTAAATGCAACTTAAGGAGCAAGTTGCTAAAACACACCTTCATAAAAATAAGTTGGTCTACGTTAGCAAACACCATATATATATATATATATATATATATATATATATGGTCATATCATATGAGAATGTCATTTTTACGTAAGAACATGAGAATGAATCTGAATCATTAGATTTTAAAATAAATGGTGGAGATTATGTGTGGTTTTTATTTTTCTCTCTCTTCCATTATTAAAATAAATGATGGAGGAGAGAGAAAAAAAACTGACACATAATCTACACCATTTATTTTAAAATCTAATGGTACATAGTCATTCTCATATGATACGTTCCCTATTTAAATATATATATATATATATATATATATATATATATATATATATATATATATATATATTCACTTCATACTTGTAAACGAAGTGGTAATAACCACTAGAAATTCATTTACACAATCATAATACTTAGGGTATAAATTCTAAGGTTGTCGTCAAACCTAACAATATTGACATTTTATCAATTGAGATAGAATTTACATACAAATAAACCATTTAAATTGTGTAATTCTTTTTGTTTTTCTTTCTTGTCGAAATGAATATATATATATATATATATATATATATATATATATATATATATATATATATATATATATATATTCAAACATTATAACTAACAAAATGCATAAATTAACATTTTATTAATTATATTGGTGATTCACAGTCAAAACTTCTTAAATGACACTGTATAGAAAAAAACATTATTACTTTTCTTTAAAAGAGATATTACATCCAGAATTAAACAAATGGTGCATGAAGCTTATTTAAAGTAGTGGTGTAAACAAGGTGATGTTATTGGATATCATCCTTTTTACACAAGACTTTTTGACCACTTACTTAAAATAGTAATGTTATGTTGAAGATTTATTTCTTAAATAGGGGAATTGTATTGGTTCAAGATCTGCTAGAACAGGTCATTTGTTTCTTAATTGAAATTTGAATTTTGTGTTTGAGGTTTAATTGGTGTTTGGGGGTGATTCTATTGGGTCTGGACCTGATGGAACAAGCCTTTTTATTTCATAGTTGAAATGAAAATGTTGTGTTGGAGGTTTATCTGGTGTTGGTGGTGATTCTACTGGGTCTGGACCTGATGGAACAAGCCTTTTTATTTCATAGTTGAAATCAAAATGTTGTGCTAGAGGCTTATCTGGTGTTGGTGGTGATTCTATTGGGTCTGGACCTGACGGAACAAGTCTTTTTATTTCATAGTTGAAATTAAAGTGCTGTGTAGGAGGCTTATTTGGTGTCGGTGGTGATTCAATTGGGTCTGGACCTGATGGAACAAGCCTTTTTATTTCATAGTTGAAATCAAAATGTTGTGCTAGAGGCTTATCTGGTGTTGGTGGTGATTCTATTGGGTCTGGACCTGATGGAACAAGTCTTTTTATTTCATAGTTGAAATTAAAGTGCTGTGTAGGAGGCATATCTGGTGTTGGTGGTGATTCAATTGGGTCTGGACCTGATGGAACAAGCCTTTTAATTTCATAGTTGAAATCAAAATGTTGTGTTGGAGACTTTTTTAATGCTGATGGTGATTCTATTGGATTTGGACCTGATGGAACCAACCTTTTATTGTCATAATTTATGAAATTTTCTCCTATGACCAAAGAAATGAGTAAGATTGATATAATACCAACAACATAAACCTTTGAAATTGTCATTCTCACTTTGTTTTGAATTTTGGTTTGTGGTAATCCTCTATTTATATAAAACTTGGTTGGTGTATATTTTTTAAAACTTTTAATAATTTTTCATTTTAGAATGATACACAAAAGATACAACTTTGAATTTCAACCATGCCTTTTCATTTTGTCAAAACAACAACTTTTTTCAAATCCTTTTATTAGAGATTACTTTGTGAGTCAAATTTTTATTCTAATATCAATCTTATATTTCCTTTTCTTTTGTAGAAAATTGTTATAATTTTATCGTTAGTATATAGCAATACATCCTTTAAATTTCTTTGGTGTTTCTTTTTTAATCTTTGATTAATTTTTAATTTTAAAAGGATCATAATACATAAACAAATTTTTTATATATTTTTATTCTTTCCATTTCAGCCATGTTTTCAATTTTTTTTTCAATTCTATAATATTTTTCATTCTTTTTATTAGGGATTATTTTATGAGTCAAATTTATTTTTGTAAAACCAAACTTTTGTTTAAATTTTTTTAATGACAAATTATTAGTAATTAATTGTTACTATATATCACGTCATCTTTTAAATTTTTATGTTGTGTCCTTTTTAACCTTTGAATGATTTCCATTTTTATAAGGAGAAAATCTTTGAATGATTTTTATATATTTTTTAACCTTTAATTGAAATATTTTTTTTTAATTTTCAATTTTAGAAGGATCATAAACCAATTACAAAGTTTTTATATATTTTTATCCTTTCCATTTCACCATGCTTTCCATTTTTCCAATCCAACAAAATTTATTCTCATTCTTTTTATTAAGGATTATTTTATCTGTCAAATTATTATTTTAAAACAAAACTTGTATTTCAAATTTTTTAATGAAAAATTATTAGTAATTACATTTTAGTACATAACACTTCATCCTTTAAACTCTTTGGGTGTTTTTTTTAACCTTCAATGATTTTCTATTTTAAAAGGATCATAATTCAATTACAAAGTTTTCATATATTTTTATTCTTTTTATTTAAGGAAATGTTTTCTATTTTTCCAATTCAGCAATTTTTTCCATTCTTTTTATTAGCGATTACTTTATGGGATAATTTTTATCTTAAATCAAATTTGTATTTTTAGCTTTTTTAGTGAAATATTATTAGTAGCTAATTGTTACTATATATCAGTAGATAATTTTTAGTATATGTTAGTTTAACTATTTCAAGCCAGTTGAATTATCCCTTCATGCAAACATGTATATCTATTTTAGCAAACTTTAACCGAAAAATGCTTAAATGCAACTTAAGGAGCAAGTTGCTAAAACACACCTTCATAAAAATAAGTTGGTCTACGTTCGCAAACACCATATATGTATATATATATGGTCATATCATATGAGAATGTCATTTTTACGTAAGAACATGAGAATGAATCTGAATCATTAGATTTTAAAATAAATGGTGGAGATTATGTGTGGTTTTTATTTTTCTCTCTCTCTTCCATTATTAAAATAAATGATGGAGGAGAGAGAAAAAAAACTGACACATAATCTCCACCATTTATTTTAAAATATAATGGTACATAGTCATTCTCATATGATACGTTCCATATTTAAATATATATATATATATATATATATATATATATATATATATATATATATATATATATATATATTCACTTCATACTTGTAAACGAAGTGGTAATAACCACTAGAAATTCATTTAAACAATCATAATACTTAGGGTATAAATTATAAGGTTGTCGTCAAACCTAACAATATTGACATTCTATCAATTGAGATAGAATTTACATACAAATAAACCATTTAAATTGTGTAATTCTTTTTGTTTTTCTTTCTTGTCGAAATGAATATATATATATATGTATATATATATATATATATATATATATATATATATATATTCAAACATTATAACTAACAAAATGCATAAATTAACATTTTATTAATTATATTGGTGATTCACAGTCAAAACTTCTTAAATGACACTGCATAGAAAAAAACATTATTACTTTTCTTTAAAAGAGATATTACATCCAGAATTAAACAAATGGTGCATGAAGCTTATTTAAAGTAGTGGTGTAAACAAGGTGATGTTATTGGATATCATCCTTTTTACACACGACTTTTTGACCACTTACTTAAAATAGTAATGTTATGTTGAAGATTTATTTCTTAAAGAGGGGAATTGTATTGGTTCAAGATCTGCTAGAACAGGTCATTTGTTTCTTAATTGAAATTTGAATTTTGTGTTTGAGGTTTAATTGGTGTTTGGGGGTGATTCTATTGGGTCTGGACCTGATGGAACAAGTCTTTATATTTCATAGTTGAAATGAAAATGTTGTGTTGGAGGTTTATCTGGTGTTGGTGGTGATTCTACTGGGTCTGGACCTGATGGTACAAGCCTTTTTATTTCATAGTTGAAATCAAAATGTTGTGTTGGAGGCTTATCTGGTGTTGGTGGTGATTCTATTGGGCCTGGACCTGATGGAACAAGTCTTTGTATTTCATAGTTGAAATCAAAATGTTGTGTTGGAGGCTTATCTGGTGTCGGTGGTGATTCTATTGGGTCTGGACCTGATGGAACAAGCCTTTTTATTTCATAGTTGAAATCAAAATGTTGTGCTAGAGGCTTATCTGGTGTTGGTGGTGATTCTATTGGGTCTGGACCTGATGGAACAAGTCTTTTTATTTCATAGTTGAAATTAAAGTGCTGTGTAGGAGGCATATCTGGTGTTGGTGGTGATTCAATTGGGTCTGGACCTGATGGAACAAGCCTTTTAATTTCATAGTTGAAATCAAAATGTTGTGTTGGAGACTTTTTTAATGCTGATGGTGATTCTATTGGATTTGGACCTGATGGAACCAACCTTTTATTGTCATAATTTATGAAATTTTCTCCTATGACCAAAGAAATGAGTAAGCTTGATATAATACCAACAACATAAACCTTTGAAATTGTCATTCTCACTTTGTTTTGAATTTTGGTTTGTGGTAATCCTCTATTTATATAAAACTTGGTTGGTGTATATTTTTTAAAACTTTTAATGATTTTTCATTTTAGAATGATACACAAAAGATACAACTTTGAATTTCAACCATGCCTTTTCATTTTTTCAAAACAACAACTTTTTTCAAATCCTTTTATTAGAGATTACTTTGTGAGTCAAATTTTTATTTTAATATCAATCTTATATTTCCTTTTCTTTTGTAGAAAATTGTTATAATTTTATCGTTAGTATATAGCAATACATGCTTTAAATTTCTTCGGTGTTTCTTTTTTAATATTTGATTAATTTTTAATTTTAAAAGGATCATAATACATAAACAAATTTTTTATATATTTTTATTCTTTCCATTTCAGCCATGTTTTCAATTTTTTTTTTCAATTCTATAATATTTTTCATTCTTTTTATTAGGGATTATTTTATGAGTCAAATTTATTTTTGTAAAACCAAACTTTTGTTTAAATTTTTTTAATGACAAATTATTAGTAATTAATTGTTACTATATATCACGTCATCTTTTAAATTTTTATGTTGTGTCCTTTTTAACCTTTGAATGATTTCCATTTTTATAAGGAGAAAATCTTTGAATGATTTTTATATTTTTTAACCTTTAATTGAAATATTTTTTTTTAATTTTCAATTTTAGAAGGATCATAAACCAATTACAAAGTTTTTATATATTTTTATCCTTTCCATTTCACCATGCTTTCCATTTTTCCAATCCAACAAAATTTATTCTCATTCTTTTTATTAAGGATTATTTTATCTGTCAAATTATTATTTTAAAACAAAACTTGTATTTCAAATTTTTTAATGAAAAATTATTAGTAATTACATTTTAGTACATAACACTTCATCCTTTAAACTCTTTGGGTGTTTTTTTTAACCTTCAATGATTTTCTATTTTAAAAGGATCATAATTCAATTACAAAGTTTTCATATATTTTTATTCTTTTTATTTAAGGAAATGTTTTCTATTTTTCCAATTCAGCAATTTTTTCCATTCTTTTTATTAGCGATTACTTTATGGGATAATTTTTATCTTAAATCAAATTTGTATTTTTAGCTTTTTTAGTGAAATATTATTAGTAGCTAATTGTTACTATATATCAGTAGATAATTTTTAGTATATGTTAGTTTAACTATTTCAAGCCAGTTGAATTATCCCTTCATGCAAACATGTATATCTATTTTAGCAAACTTTAACCGAAAAATGCTTAAATGCAACTTAAGGAGCAAGTTGCTAAAACACACCTTCATAAAAATAAGTTGGTCTACGTTCGCAAACACCATATATGTATATATATATGGTCATATCATATGAGAATGTCATTTTTACGTAAGAACATGAGAATGAATCTGAATCATTAGATTTTAAAATAAATGGTGGAGATTATGTGTGGTTTTTATTTTTCTCTCTCTCTTCCATTATTAAAATAAATGATGGAGGAGAGAGAAAAAAAACTGACACATAATCTCCACCATTTATTTTAAAATATAATGGTACATAGTCATTCTCATATGATACGTTCCATATTTAAATATATATATATATATATATATATATATATATATATATATATATATATATATATATATATTCACTTCATACTTGTAAACGAAGTGGTAATAACCACTAGAAATTCATTTAAACAATCATAATACTTAGGGTATAAATTATAAGGTTGTCGTCAAACCTAACAATATTGACATTCTATCAATTGAGATAGAATTTACATACAAATAAACCATTTAAATTGTGTAATTCTTTTTGTTTTTCTTTCTTGTCGAAATGAATATATATATATATGTATATATATATATATATATATATATATATATATATATATATATTCAAACATTATAACTAACAAAATGCATAAATTAACATTTTATTAATTATATTGGTGATTCACAGTCAAAACTTCTTAAATGACACTGCATAGAAAAAAACATTATTACTTTTCTTTAAAAGAGATATTACATCCAGAATTAAACAAATGGTGCATGAAGCTTATTTAAAGTAGTGGTGTAAACAAGGTGATGTTATTGGATATCATCCTTTTTACACACGACTTTTTGACCACTTACTTAAAATAGTAATGTTATGTTGAAGATTTATTTCTTAAAGAGGGGAATTGTATTGGTTCAAGATCTGCTAGAACAGGTCATTTGTTTCTTAATTGAAATTTGAATTTTGTGTTTGAGGTTTAATTGGTGTTTGGGGGTGATTCTATTGGGTCTGGACCTGATGGAACAAGTCTTTATATTTCATAGTTGAAATGAAAATGTTGTGTTGGAGGTTTATCTGGTGTTGGTGGTGATTCTACTGGGTCTGGACCTGATGGTACAAGCCTTTTTATTTCATAGTTGAAATCAAAATGTTGTGTTGGAGGCTTATCTGGTGTTGGTGGTGATTCTATTGGGCCTGGACCTGATGGAACAAGTCTTTGTATTTCATAGTTGAAATCAAAATGTTGTGTTGGAGGCTTATCTGGTGTCGGTGGTGATTCTATTGGGTCTGGACCTGATGGAACAAGCCTTTTTATTTCATAGTTGAAATCAAAATGTTGTGCTAGAGGCTTATCTGGTGTTGGTGGTGATTCTATTGGGTCTGGACCTGATGGAACAAGTCTTTTTATTTCATAGTTGAAATTAAAGTGCTGTGTAGGAGGCATATCTGGTGTTGGTGGTGATTCAATTGGGTCTGGACCTGATGGAACAAGCCTTTTAATTTCATAGTTGAAATCAAAATGTTGTGTTGGAGACTTTTTTAATGCTGATGGTGATTCTATTGGATTTGGACCTGATGGAACCAACCTTTTATTGTCATAATTTATGAAATTTTCTCCTATGACCAAAGAAATGAGTAAGCTTGATATAATACCAACAACATAAACCTTTGAAATTGTCATTCTCACTTTGTTTTGAATTTTGGTTTGTGGTAATCCTCTATTTATATAAAACTTGGTTGGTGTATATTTTTTAAAACTTTTAATGATTTTTCATTTTAGAATGATACACAAAAGATACAACTTTGAATTTCAACCATGCCTTTTCATTTTTTCAAAACAACAACTTTTTTCAAATCCTTTTATTAGAGATTACTTTGTGAGTCAAATTTTTATTTTAATATCAATCTTATATTTCCTTTTCTTTTGTAGAAAATTGTTATAATTTTATCGTTAGTATATAGCAATACATGCTTTAAATTTCTTCGGTGTTTCTTTTTTAATATTTGATTAATTTTTAATTTTAAAAGGATCATAATACATAAACAAATTTTTTATATATTTTTATTCTTTCCATTTCAGCCATGTTTTCAATTTTTTTTTTCAATTCTATAATATTTTTCATTCTTTTTATTAGGGATTATTTTATGAGTCAAATTTATTTTTGTAAAACCAAACTTTTGTTTAAATTTTTTTAATGACAAATTATTAGTAATTAATTGTTACTATATATCACGTCATATTTTAAATTTTTATGTTGTGTCCTTTTTAACCTCTGAATGATTTCCATTTTTATAAGGAGAAAATCTTTGAATGATTTTTATATTTTTTAACCTTTAATTGAAATATTTTTTTTTTATTTTCAATTTTAGAAGGATCATAAACCAATTACAAAGTTTTTATATATTTTTATCCTTTCCATTTCACCATGCTTTCCATTTTTCCAATCCAACAAAATTTATTCTCATTCTTTTTATTAAGGATTATTTTATCTGTCAAATTATTATTTTAAAACAAAACTTGTATTTCAAATTTTTTAATGAAAAATTATTAGTAATTACATTTTAGTACATAACACTTCATCCTTTAAACTCTTTGGGTGTTTTTTTTAACCTTCAATGATTTTCTATTTTAAAAGGATCATAATTCAATTACAAAGTTTTCATATATTTTTATTCTTTTTATTTAAGGAAATGTTTTCTATTTTTCCAATTCAGCAATTTTTTCCATTCTTTTTATTAGCGATTACTTTATGGGATAATTTTTATCTTAAATCAAATTTGTATTTTTAGCTTTTTTAGTGAAATATTATTAGTAGCTAATTGTTACTATATATCAGTAGTTAATTTTTAGTATATGTTAGTTTAACTATTTCAAGCCAGTTGAATTATCCCTTCATGCAAACATGTATATCTATTTTAGCAAACTTTAACCGAAAAATGCTTAAATGCAACTTAAGGAGCAAGTTGCTAAAACACACCTTCATAAAAATAAGTTGGTCTACGCTAGCAAACACCATCTATGTATATATATATGGTCATATCATATGAGAATGTCATTTTTACGTAAGAACATGAGAATGAATCTGAATCATTAGATTTTAAAATAAATGGTGGAGATTATGTGTGGTTTTTATTTTTCTCTCTCTCTTCCATTATTAAAATAAATGATGGAGGAGAGAGAAAAAAAACTGACACATAATCTCCACCATTTATTTTAAAATCTAATGGTACATAGTCATTCTCATATGATACGTTCCCTATTTAAATATATATATATATATATATATATATATATATTCACTTCATACTTGTAAACGAAGTGGTAATAACCACTAGAAATTCATTTACACAATCATAATACTTAGGGTATAAATTCTAAGGTTGTCGTCAAACCTAACAATATTGACATTTTATCAATTGAGATAGAATTTACATACAAATAAACCATTTAAATTGTGTAATTCTTTTTGTTTTTCTTTCTTGTCGAAATGAATATATATATATATATATATATATATATATATATATATATATTCAAACATTATAACTAACAAAATGCATAAATTAACATTTTATTAATTATATTGGTGATTCACAGTCAAAACTTCTTAAATGACACTATATAGAAAAAAACATTATTACTTTTCTTTAAAAGAGATATTACATCCAGAATTAAACAAATGGTGCATGAAGCTTATTTAAAGTAGTGGTGTAAACAAGGTGATGTTATTGGATATCATCCTTTTTACACAAGACTTTTTGACCACTTACTTAAAATAGTAATGTTATGTTGAAGATTTATTTCTTAAAAAGGGGAATTGTATTGGTTCAAGATCTGCTAGAACAGGTCATTTGTTTCTTAATTGAAATTTGAATTTTGTGTTTGAGGTTTAATTGGTGTTTGGGGGTGATTCTATTGGGTCTGGACCTGATGGAACAAGCCTTTTTATTTCATAGTTGAAATGAAAATGTTGTGTTGGAGGTTTATCTGGTGTTGGTGGTGATTCTACTGGGTCTGGACCTGATGGAACAAGCCTTTTTATTTCATAGTTGAAATCAAAATGTTGTGCTAGAGGCTTATATGGTGTTGGTGGTGATTCTATTGGGTCTGGACCTGACGGAACAAGTCTTTTTATTTCATAGTTGAAATTAAAGTGCTGTGTAGGAGGCTTATTTGGTGTCGGTGGTGATTCAATTGGGTCTGGACCTGATGGAACAAGCCTTTTTATTTCATAGTTGAAATCAAAATGTTGTGCTAGAGGCTTATCTGGTGTTGGTGTTGATTCTATTGGGTCTGGACCTGATGGAACAAGTCTTTTTATTTCATAGTTGAAATTAAAGTGCTGTGTAGGAGGCATATCTGGTGTTGGTGGTGATTCAATTGGGTCTGGACCTGATGGAACAAGCCTTTTAATTTCATAGTTGAAATCAAAATGTTGTGTTGGAGACTTTTTTAATGCTGATGGTGATTCTATTGGATTTGGACCTGATGGAACCAACCTTTTATTGTCATAATTTATGAAATTTTCTCCTATGACCAAAGA
This sequence comes from Lathyrus tuberosus, assembly GCA_022829125.1. Taxonomy (NCBI): domain Eukaryota; kingdom Viridiplantae; phylum Streptophyta; class Magnoliopsida; order Fabales; family Fabaceae; genus Lathyrus; species Lathyrus tuberosus. The sequence goes on from JALAZF010000563.1 coordinate 828,928, forward strand.
AATGAGTAAGATTGATATAATACCAACAACATAAACCTTTGAAATTGTCATTCTCACTTTGTTTTGAATTTTGGTTTGTGGTAATCCTCTATTTATATAAAACTTGGTTGGTGTATATTTTTTAAAACTTTTAATGATTTTTCATTTTAGAATGATACACAAAAGATACAACTTTGAATTTCAACCATGACTTTTCATTTTTTCAAAACAACAACTTTTTTCAAATCCTTTTATTAGAGATTACTTTGTGAGTCAAATTTTTATTTTAATATCAATCTTATATTTCATTTTCTTTTGTAGAAAATTGTTATAATTTTATCGTTAGTATATAGCAATACATCCTTTAAATTTCTTTGGTGTTTCTTTTTTAATCTTTGATTAATTTTTAATTTTAAAAGGATCATAATACATAAACAAATTTTTTATATATTTTTATTCTTTCCATTTCAGCCATGTTTTCAATTTTTTTTTCAATTCTATAATATTTTTCATTCTTTTTATTAGGGATTATTTTATGAGTCAAATTTATTTTTGTAAAACCAAACTTTTGTTTAAATTTTTTTAATGACAAATTATTAGTAATTAATTGTTACTATGTATCACGTCATCTTTTAAATTTTTATGTTGTGTCCTTTTTAACCTCTGAATGATTTCCATTTTTATAAGGAGAATATCTTTGAATGATTTTTATATTTTTTAACCTTTAATTGAAATATTTTTTTTTAATTTTCAATTTTAGAAGGATCATAAACCAATTACAAAGTTTTTATATATTTTTATCCTTTCCATTTCACCATGCTTTCCATTTTTCCAATCCAACAAAATTTATTCTCATTCTTTTTATTAAGGATTATTTTATCTGTCAAATTATTATTTTAAAACAAAACTTGTATTTCAAATTTTTTAATGAAAAATTATTAGTAATTACATTTTAGTACATAACACTTCATCCTTTAAACTCTTTGGGTGTTTTTTTTAACCTTCAATGATTTTCTATTTTAAAAGGATCATAATTCAATTACAAAGTTTTCATATATTTTTATTCTTTTTATTTAAGGAAATGTTTTCTATTTTTCCAATTCAGCAATTTTTTCCATTCTTTTTATTAGCGATTACTTTATGGGATAATTTTTATCTTAAATCAAATTTGTATTTTTAGCTTTCTTAGTGAAATATTATTAGTAGCTAATTGTTACTATATATCAGTAGTTAATTTTTAGTATATGTTAGTTTAACTATTTCAAGCCAGTTGAATTATCCCTTCATGCAAACATGTATATCTATTTTAGCAAACTTTAACCGAAAAATGCTTAAATGCAACTTAAGGAGCAAGTTGCTAAAACACACCTTCATAAAAATAAGTTGGTCTACGTTAGCAAACACCATATATGTATATATATATGGTCATATCATATGAGAATGTCATTTTTACGTAAGAACATGAGAATGAATCTGAATCATTAGATTTTAAAATAAATGGTGGAGATTATGTGTGGTTTTTATTTTTCTCTCTCTCTTCCATTATTAAAATAAATGATGGAGGAGAGAGAAAAAAAACTGACACATAATCTCCACCATTTATTTTAAAATCTAATGGTACATAGTCATTCTCATATGATACGTTCCCTATTTAAATATATATATATATATATATATATATATATATATATATATATATTCACTTCATACTTGTAAACGAAGTGGTAATAACCACTAGAAATTCATTTAAACAATCATAATACTTAGGGTATAAATTCTAAGGTTGTCGTCAAACCTAACAATATTGACATTTTATCAATTGAGATAGAATTTACATACAAATAAACCATTTAAATTGTGTAATTCTTTTTGTTTTTCTTTCTTGTCGAAATGAATATATATATATATATATATATATATATATATATATATATATATATATATATATATTCAAACATTATAACTAACAAAATGCATAAATTAACATTTTATTAATTATATTGGTGATTCACAGTCAAAACTTCTTAAATGACACTGCATAGAAAAAAACATTATAACTTTTCTTTAAAAGAGATATTACATCCAGAATTAAACAAATGGTGCATGAAGCTTATTTAAAGTAGTGGTGTAAACAAGGTGATGTTATTGGATATCATCCTTTTTACACACGACTTTTTGACCACTTACTTAAAATAGTAATGTTATGTTGAAGATTTATTTCTTAAAGAGGGGAATTGTATTGGTTCAAGATCTGCTAGAACAGGTCATTTGTTTCTTAATTGAAATTTGAATTTTGTGTTTGAGGTTTAATTGGTGTTTGGGGGTGATTCTATTGGGTCTGGACCTGATGGAACAAGCCTTTTTATTTCATAGTTGAAATGAAAATGTTGTGTTGGAGGTTTAATTGGTGTTTGGGGGTGATTCTACTGGGTCTGGACCTGATGGTACAAGCCTTTTTATTTCATAGTTGAAATCAAAATGTTGTGTTGGAGGCTTATCTGGTGTTGGTGGTGATTCTATTGGGCCTGGACCTGATGGAACAAGTCTTTGTATTTCATAGTTGAAATCAAAATGTTGTGTTGGAGGCTTATCTGGTGTCGGTGGTGATTCTATTGGGTTTGGACCTGATGGAACAAGCCTTTTTATTTCATAGTTGAAATCAAAATGTTGTGCTAGAGGCTTATCTGGTGTTGGTGGTGATTCTATTGGGTCTGGACCTGATGGAACAAGTCTTTTTATTTCATAGTTGAAATTAAAGTGCTGTGTAGGAGGCATATCTGGTGTTGGTGGTGATTCAATTGGGTCTGGACCTGATGGAACAAGCCTTTTAATTTCATAGTTGAAATCAAAATGTTATGTTGGAGACTTTTTTAATGCTGATGGTGATTCTATTGGATTTGGACCTGATGGAACCAACCTTTTATTGTCATAATTTATGAAATTTTCTCCTATGACCAAAGAAATGAGTAAGCTTGATATAATACCAACAACATAAACCTTTGAAATTGTCATTCTCACTTTGTTTTGAATTTTGGTTTGTGGTAATCCTCTATTTATATAAAACTTGGTTGGTGTATATTTTTTAAAACTTTTAATGATTTTTCATTTTAGAATGATACACAAAAGATACAACTTTGAATTTCAACCATGCCTTTTCATTTTTTCAAAACAACAACTTTTTTCAAATCCTTTTATTAGAGATTACTTTGTGAGTCAAATTTTTATTTTAATATCAATCTTATATTTCCTTTTCTTTTGTAGAAAATTGTTATAATTTTATCGTTAGTATATAGCAATACATCCTTTAAATTTCTTTGGTGTTTCTTTTTTAATATTTGATTAATTTTTAATTTTAAAAGGATCATAATACATAAACAAATTTTTTATATATTTTTATTCTTTCCATTTCAGCCATGTTTTCAATTCTATAATATTTTTCATTCTTTTTATTAGGGATTATTTTATGAGTCAAATTTATTTTTGTAAAACCAAACTTTTGTTTAAATTTTTTTAATGACAAATTATTAGTAATTAATTGTTACTATATATCACGTCATATTTTAAATTTTTATGTTGTGTCATTTTTAACCTCTGAATGATTTCCATTTTTATAAGGAGAAAATCTTTGAATGATTTTTATATTTTTTAACCTTTAATTGAAATATTTTTTTTTTATTTTCAATTTTAGAAGGATCATAAACCAATTACAAAGTTTTTATATATTTTTATCCTTTCCATTTCACCATGCTTTCCATTTTTCCAATCCAACAAAATTTATTCTCATTCTTTTTATTAAGGATTATTTTATCTGTCAAATTATTATTTTAAAACAAAACTTGTATTTCAAATTTTTTAATGAAAAATTATTAGTAATTACATTTTAGTACATAACACTTCATCCTTTAAACTCTTTGGGTGTTTTTTTTAACCTTCAATGATTTTCTATTTTAAAGGATCATAATTCAATTACAAAGTTTTCATATATTTTTATTCTTTTTATTTAAGGAAATGTTTTCTATTTTTCCAATTCAGCAATTTTTTCCATTCTTTTTATTAGCGATTACTTTATGGGATAATTTTTATCTTAAATCAAATTTGTATTTTTAGCTTTTTTAGTGAAATATTATTAGTAGCTAATTGTTACTATATATCAGTAGTTAATTTTTAGTATATGTTAGTTTAACTATTTCAAGCCAGTTGAATTATCCCTTCATGCAAACATGTATATCTATTTTAGCAAACTTTAACAGAAAAATGCCTAAATGCAACTTAAGGAGCAAGTTGCTAAAACACACCTTCATAAAAATAAGTTGGTCTACGTTAGCAAACACCATATATATATATATATATATATATATATATATATATATATATATATATATATATATATATATATATATATATATATATGGTCATATCATATGAGAATGTCATTTTTACGTAAGAACATGAGAATGAATCTGAATCATTAGATTTTAAAATAAATGGTGGAGATTATGTGTGGTTTTTATTTTTCTCTCTCTTCCATTATTAAAATAAATGATGGAGGTGAGAGAAAAAAAACTGACACATAATCTCCACCATTTATTTTAAAATCTAATGGTACATAGTCATTCTCATATGATACGTTCCCTATTTAATATATATATATATATATATATATATATATATATATATATATATATATATATATATATATATATATATATATATATATATATTCACTTCATACTTGTAAACGAAGTGGTAATAACCACTAGAAATTCATTTACACAATCATAATACTTAGGGTATAAATTCTAAAGTTGTCGTCAAACCTAACAATATTGACATTTTATCAATTGAGATAGAATTTACATACAAATAAACCATTTAAATTGTGTAATTCTTTTTGTTTTTCTTTCTTGTCGAAATGAATATATATATATATATATATATATATATATATATATATATATATATATATATATATATATATATATTCAAACATTATAACTAACAAAATGCATAAATTAACATTTTATTAATTATATTAGTGATTCACAGTCAAAACTTCTTAAATGACACTGTATAGAAAAAAACATTATTACTTTTCTTTAAAAGAGATATTACATCCAGAATTAAACAAATGGTGCATGAAGCTTATTTAAAGTAGTGGTGTAAACAAGGTGATGTTATTGGATATCATCCTTTTTACACACGACTTTTTGACCACTTACTTAAAATAGTAATGTTATGTTGAAGATTTATTTCTTAAAGAGGGGAATTGTATTGGTTCAAGATCTGCTAGAACAGGTCATTTGTTTCTTAATTGAAATTTGAATTTTGTGTTTGAGGTTTAATTGGTGTTTGGGGGTGATTCTATTGGGTCTGGACCTGATGGAACAAGCCTTTTTATTTCATAGTTGAAATGAAAATGTTGTGTTGGAGGTTTATCTGGTGTTGGTGGTGATTCTACTGGGTCTGGACCTGATGGTACAAGCCTTTTTATTTCATAGTTGAAATCAAAATGTTGTGTTGGAGGCTTATCTGGTGTTGGTGGTGATTCTATTGGGCCTGGACCTGATGGAACAAGTCTTTGTATTTCATAGTTGAAATCAAAATGTTGTGTTGGAGGCTTATCTGGTGTCGGTGGTGATTCTATTGGGTCTGGACCTGATGGAACAAGCCTTTTTATTTCATAGTTGAAATAAAAATGTTGTGCTAGAGGCTTATCTGGTGTTGGTGGTGATTCTATTGGGTCTGGACCTGATGGAACAAGTATTTTTATTTCATAGTTGAAATTAAAGTGCTGTGTAGGAGGCATATCTGGTGTTGGTGGTGATTCAATTGGGTCTGGACCTGATGGAACAAGCCTTTTAATTTCATTGTTGAAATCAAAATGTTGTGTTGGAGACTTTTTTAATGCTGATGGTGATTCTATTGGATTTGGACCTGATGGAACCAACCTTTTATTGTCATAATTTATGAAATTTTCTCCTATGACCAAAGAAATGAGTAAGATTGATATAATACCAACAACATAAACCTTTGAAATTGTCATTCTCACTTTGTTTTGAATTTTGGTTTGTGGTAATCCTCTATTTATATAAAACTTGGTTGGTGTATATTTTTTAAAACTTTTAATGATTTTTCATTTTAGAATGATACACAAAAGATACAACTTTGAATTTCAACCATGACTTTTCATTTTTTCAAAACAACAACTTTTTTCAAATCCTTTTATTAGAGATTACTTTGTGAGTCAAATTTTTATTTTAATATCAATCTTATATTTCATTTTCTTTTGTAGAAAATTGTTATAATTTTATCGTTAGTATATAGCAATACATCCTTTAAATTTCTTTGGTGTTTCTTTTTTAATCTTTGATTAATTTTTAATTTTAAAAGGATCATAATACATAAACAAATTTTTTATATATTTTTATTCTTTCCATTTCAGCCATGTTTTCAATTTTTTTTTCAATTCTATAATATTTTTCATTCTTTTTATTAGGGATTATTTTATGAGTCAAATTTATTTTTGTAAAACCAAACTTTTGTTTAAATTTTTTTAATGACAAATTATTAGTAATTAATTGTTACTATGTATCACGTCATCTTTTAAATTTTTATGTTGTGTCCTTTTTAACCTCTGAATGATTTCCATTTTTATAAGGAGAATATCTTTGAATGATTTTTATATTTTTTAACCTTTAATTGAAATATTTTTTTTTAATTTTCAATTTTAGAAGGATCATAAACCAATTACAAAGTTTTTATATATTTTTATCCTTTCCATTTCACCATGCTTTCCATTTTTCCAATCCAACAAAATTTATTCTCATTCTTTTTATTAAGGATTATTTTATCTGTCAAATTATTATTTTAAAACAAAACTTGTATTTCAAATTTTTTAATGAAAAATTATTAGTAATTACATTTTAGTACATAACACTTCATCCTTTAAACTCTTTGGGTGTTTTTTTTAACCTTCAATGATTTTCTATTTTAAAAGGATCATAATTCAATTACAAAGTTTTCATATATTTTTATTCTTTTTATTTAAGGAAATGTTTTCTATTTTTCCAATTCAGCAATTTTTTCCATTCTTTTTATTAGCGATTACTTTATGGGATAATTTTTATCTTAAATCAAATTTGTATTTTTAGCTTTCTTAGTGAAATATTATTAGTAGCTAATTGTTACTATATATCAGTAGTTAATTTTTAGTATATGTTAGTTTAACTATTTCAAGCCAGTTGAATTATCCCTTCATGCAAACATGTATATCTATTTTAGCAAACTTTAACCGAAAAATGCTTAAATGCAACTTAAGGAGCAAGTTGCTAAAACACACCTTCATAAAAATAAGTTGGTCTACGTTAGCAAACACCATATATGTATATATATATGGTCATATCATATGAGAATGTCATTTTTACGTAAGAACATGAGAATGAATCTGAATCATTAGATTTTAAAATAAATGGTGGAGATTATGTGTGGTTTTTATTTTTCTCTCTCTCTTCCATTATTAAAATAAATGATGGAGGAGAGAGAAAAAAAACTGACACATAATCTCCACCATTTATTTTAAAATCTAATGGTACATAGTCATTCTCATATGATACGTTCCCTATTTAAATATATATATATATATATATATATATATATATATATATATATATATATATTCACTTCATACTTGTAAACGAAGTGGTAATAACCACTAGAAATTCATTTAAACAATCATAATACTTAGGGTATAAATTCTAAGGTTGTCGTCAAACCTAACAATATTGACATTTTATCAATTGAGATAGAATTTACATACAAATAAACCATTTAAATTGTGTAATTCTTTTTGTTTTTCTTTCTTGTCGAAATGAATATATATATATATATATATATATATATATATATATATATATATATATATATATATATATATATATATATATATTCAAACATTATAACTAACAAAATGCATAAATTAACATTTTATTAATTATATTGGTGATTCACAGTCAAAACTTCTTAAATGACACTGCATAGAAAAAAACATTATAACTTTTCTTTAAAAGAGATATTACATCCAGAATTAAACAAATGGTGCATGAAGCTTATTTAAAGTAGTGGTGTAAACAAGGTGATGTTATTGGATATCATCCTTTTTACACACGACTTTTTGACCACTTACTTAAAATAGTAATGTTATGTTGAAGATTTATTTCTTAAAGAGGGGAATTGTATTGGTTCAAGATCTGCTAGAACAGGTCATTTGTTTCTTAATTGAAATTTGAATTTTGTGTTTGAGGTTTAATTGGTGTTTGGGGGTGATTCTATTGGGTCTGGACCTGATGGAACAAGCCTTTTTATTTCATAGTTGAAATGAAAATGTTGTGTTGGAGGTTTAATTGGTGTTTGGGGGTGATTCTACTGGGTCTGGACCTGATGGTACAAGCCTTTTTATTTCATAGTTGAAATCAAAATGTTGTGTTGGAGGCTTATCTGGTGTTGGTGGTGATTCTATTGGGCCTGGACCTGATGGAACAAGTCTTTGTATTTCATAGTTGAAATCAAAATGTTGTGTTGGAGGCTTATCTGGTGTCGGTGGTGATTCTATTGGGTTTGGACCTGATGGAACAAGCCTTTTTATTTCATAGTTGAAATCAAAATGTTGTGCTAGAGGCTTATCTGGTGTTGGTGGTGATTCTATTGGGTCTGGACCTGATGGAACAAGTCTTTTTATTTCATAGTTGAAATTAAAGTGCTGTGTAGGAGGCATATCTGGTGTTGGTGGTGATTCAATTGGGTCTGGACCTGATGGAACAAGCCTTTTAATTTCATAGTTGAAATCAAAATGTTATGTTGGAGACTTTTTTAATGCTGATGGTGATTCTATTGGATTTGGACCTGATGGAACCAACCTTTTATTGTCATAATTTATGAAATTTTCTCCTATGACCAAAGAAATGAGTAAGCTTGATATAATACCAACAACATAAACCTTTGAAATTGTCATTCTCACTTTGTTTTGAATTTTGGTTTGTGGTAATCCTCTATTTATATAAAACTTGGTTGGTGTATATTTTTTAAAACTTTTAATGATTTTTCATTTTAGAATGATACACAAAAGATACAACTTTGAATTTCAACCATGCCTTTTCATTTTTTCAAAACAACAACTTTTTTCAAATCCTTTTATTAGAGATTACTTTGTGAGTCAAATTTTTATTTTAATATCAATCTTATATTTCCTTTTCTTTTGTAGAAAATTGTTATAATTTTATCGTTAGTATATAGCAATACATCCTTTAAATTTCTTTGGTGTTTCTTTTTTAATATTTGATTAATTTTTAATTTTAAAAGGATCATAATACATAAACAAATTTTTTATATATTTTTATTCTTTCCATTTCAGCCATGTTTTCAATTCTATAATATTTTTCATTCTTTTTATTAGGGATTATTTTATGAGTCAAATTTATTTTTGTAAAACCAAACTTTTGTTTAAATTTTTTTAATGACAAATTATTAGTAATTAATTGTTACTATATATCACGTCATATTTTAAATTTTTATGTTGTGTCATTTTTAACCTCTGAATGATTTCCATTTTTATAAGGAGAAAATCTTTGAATGATTTTTATATTTTTTAACCTTTAATTGAAATATTTTTTTTTTATTTTCAATTTTAGAAGGATCATAAACCAATTACAAAGTTTTTATATATTTTTATCCTTTCCATTTCACCATGCTTTCCATTTTTCCAATCCAACAAAATTTATTCTCATTCTTTTTATTAAGGATTATTTTATCTGTCAAATTATTATTTTAAAACAAAACTTGTATTTCAAATTTTTTAATGAAAAATTATTAGTAATTACATTTTAGTACATAACACTTCATCCTTTAAACTCTTTGGGTGTTTTTTTTAACCTTCAATGATTTTCTATTTTAAAGGATCATAATTCAATTACAAAGTTTTCATATATTTTTATTCTTTTTATTTAAGGAAATGTTTTCTATTTTTCCAATTCAGCAATTTTTTCCATTCTTTTTATTAGCGATTACTTTATGGGATAATTTTTATCTTAAATCAAATTTGTATTTTTAGCTTTTTTAGTGAAATATTATTAGTAGCTAATTGTTACTATATATCAGTAGTTAATTTTTAGTATATGTTAGTTTAACTATTTCAAGCCAGTTGAATTATCCCTTCATGCAAACATGTATATCTATTTTAGCAAACTTTAACAGAAAAATGCCTAAATGCAACTTAAGGAGCAAGTTGCTAAAACACACCTTCATAAAAATAAGTTGGTCTACGTTAGCAAACACCATATATATATATATATATATATATATATATATATATATATATATATATATATATATATATATATATATGGTCATATCATATGAGAATGTCATTTTTACGTAAGAACATGAGAATGAATCTGAATCATTAGATTTTAAAATAAATGGTGGAGATTATGTGTGGTTTTTATTTTTCTCTCTCTTCCATTATTAAAATAAATGATGGAGGTGAGAGAAAAAAAACTGACACATAATCTCCACCATTTATTTTAAAATCTAATGGTACATAGTCATTCTCATATGATACGTTCCCTATTTAAATATATATATATATATATATATATATATATATATATATATATATATATATTCACTTCATACTTGTAAACGAAGTGGTAATAACCACTAGAAATTCATTTACACAATCATAATACTTAGGGTATAAATTCTAAAGTTGTCGTCAAACCTAACAATATTGACATTTTATCAATTGAGATAGAATTTACATACAAATAAACCATTTAAATTGTGTAATTCTTTTTGTTTTTCTTTCTTGTCGAAATGAATATATATATATATATATATATATATATATATATATATATATATATATATATATATTCAAACATTATAACTAACAAAATGCATAAATTAACATTTTATTAATTATATTAGTGATTCACAGTCAAAACTTCTTAAATGACACTGTATAGAAAAAAAACATTATTACTTTTCTTTAAAAGAGATATTACATCCAGAATTAAACAAATGGTGCATGAAGCTTATTTAAAGTAGTGGTGTAAACAAGGTGATGTTATTGGATATCATCCTTTTTACACACGACTTTTTGACCACTTACTTAAAATAGTAATGTTATGTTGAAGATTTATTTCTTAAAGAGGGGAATTGTATTGGTTCAAGATCTGCTAGAACAGGTCATTTGTTTCTTAATTGAAATTTGAATTTTGTGTTTGAGGTTTAATTGGTGTTTGGGGGTGATTCTATTGGGTCTGGACCTGATGGAACAAGCCTTTTTATTTCATAGTTGAAATGAAAATGTTGTGTTGGAGGTTTATCTGGTGTTGGTGGTGATTCTACTGGGTCTGGACCTGATGGTACAAGCCTTTTTATTTCATAGTTGAAATCAAAATGTTGTGTTGGAGGCTTATCTGGTGTTGGTGGTGATTCTATTGGGCCTGGACCTGATGGAACAAGTCTTTGTATTTCATAGTTGAAATCAAAATGTTGTGTTGGAGGCTTATCTGGTGTCGGTGGTGATTCTATTGGGTCTGGACCTGATGGAACAAGCCTTTTTATTTCATAGTTGAAATAAAAATGTTGTGCTAGAGGCTTATCTGGTGTTGGTGGTGATTCTATTGGGTCTGGACCTGATGGAACAAGTATTTTTATTTCATAGTTGAAATTAAAGTGCTGTGTAGGAGGCATATCTGGTGTTGGTGGTGATTCAATTGGGTCTGGACCTGATGGAACAAGCCTTTTAATTTCATTGTTGAAATCAAAATGTTGTGTTGGAGACTTTTTTAATGCTGATGGTGATTCTATTGGATTTGGACCTGATGGAACCAACCTTTTATTGTCATAATTTATGAAATTTTCTCCTATGACCAAAGAAATGAGTAAGATTGATATAATACCAACAACATAAACCTTTGAAATTGTCATTCTCACTTTGTTTTGAATTTTGGTTTGTGGTAATCCTCTATTTATATAAAACTTGGTTGGTGTATATTTTTTAAAACTTTTAATGATTTTTCATTTTAGAATGATACACAAAAGATACAACTTTGAATTTCAACCATGCCTTTCCATTTTTTCAAAACAACAACTTTTTTCAAATCCTTTTATTAGAGATTACTTTGTGAGTCAAATTTTTATTTTAATATCAATCTTATATTTCCTTTTCTGTTGTAGAAAATTGTTATAATTTTATCGTTAGTATATAGCAATACATCCTTTAAATTTCTTTGGTGTTTCTTTTTTAATATTTGATTAAGTTTTAATTTTAAAAGGATCATAATACATAAACAAATTTTTTATATATTTTTATTCTTTCCATTTCAGCCATGTTTTCAATTTTTTTTTCAATTCTATAATATTTTTCATTCTTTTTATTAGGGATTATTTTATGAGTCAAATTTATTTTTGTAAAACCAAACTTTTGTTTAAATTTTTTTAATGACAAAATATTAGTAATTAATTGTTACTATATATCACGTCATCTTTTAAATTTTTATGTTGTGTCCTTTTTAACCTCTGAATGATTTCCATTTTTATAAGGAGAAAATCTTTGAATGATTTTTATATTTTTTAACCTTTAATTGAAATATTTTTTTTTATTTTCAATTTTAGAAGGATCATAAACCAATTACAAAGTTTTTATATATTTTTATCCTTTCCATTTCACCATGCTTTCCATTTTTCCAATCCAACAAAATTTATTCTCATTCTTTTTATTAAGGATTATTTTATCTGTCAAATTATTATTTTAAAACAAAACTTGTATTTCAAATTTTTTAATGAAAAATTATTAGTAATTACATTTTAGTACATAACACTTCATCCTTTAAACTCTTTGGGTGTTTTTTTTAACCTTCAATGATTTTCTATTTTAAAAGGATCATAATTCAATTACAAAGTTTTCATATATTTTTATTCTTTTTATTTAAGGAAATGTTTTCTATTTTTCCAATTCAGCAATTTTTTCCATTCTTTTTATTAGCGATTACTTTATGGGATAATTTTTATCTTAAATCAAATTTGTATTTTTAGCTTTTTTAGTGAAATATTATTAGTAGCTAATTGTTACTATATATCAGTAGTTAATTTTTAGTATATGTTAGTTTAACTATTTCAAGCCAGTTGAATTATCCCTTCATGCAAACATGTATATCTATTTTAGCAAACTTTAACCGAAAAATGCTTAAATGCAACTTAAGGAGCAAGTTGCTAAAACACACCTTCATAAAAATAAGTTGGTCTACGTTAGCAAACACCATATATATATATATATATATATATATATATATATATATATATATGGTCATATCATATGAGAATGTCATTTTTACGTAAGAACATGAGAATGAATCTGAATCATTAGATTTTAAAATAAATGGTGGAGATTATGTGTGGTTTTTATTTTTCTCTCTCTTCCATTATTAAAATAAATGATGGAGGAGAGAGAAAAAAAACTGACACATAATCTCCACCATTTATTTTAAAATCTAATGGTACATAGTCATTCTCATATGATACGTTCCCTATTTAAATATATATATATATATATATATATATATATATATATATATATATATATATATATATATATATATATATTCACTTCATACTTGTAAACGAAGTGGTAATAACCACTAGAAATTCATTTAAACAATCATAATACTTAGGGTATAAATTCTAAGGTTGTCGTCAAACCTAACAATATTGACATTTTATCAATTGAGATAGAATTTACATACAAATAAACCATTTAAATTGTGTAATTCTTTTTGTTTTTCTTTCTTGTCGAAATGAATATATATATATATATATATATTCAAACATTATAACTAACAAAATGCATAAATTAACATTTTATTAATTATATTGGTGATTCACAGTCAAAACTTCTTAAATGACACTGCATAGAAAAAAACATTATTACTTTTCTTTAAAAGAGATATTACATCCAGAATTAAACAAATGGTGCATGAAGCTTATTTAAAGTAGTGGTGTAAACAAGGTGATGTTATTGGATATCATCCTTTTTACACACGACTTTTTGACCACTTACTTAAAATAGTAATGTTATGTTGAAGATTTATTTCTTAAAGAGGGGAATTGTATTGGTTCAAGATCTGCTAGAACAGGTCATTTGTTTCTTAATTGAAATTTGAATTTTGTGTTTGAGGTTTAATTGGTGTTTGGGGGTGATTCTATTGGGTCTGGACCTGATGGAACAAGCCTTTTTATTTCATAGTTGAAATGAAAATGTTGTGTCGGAGGTTTATCTGGTGTTGGTGGTGATTCTACTGGGTCTGGACCTGATGGTACAAGCCTTTTTAATTCATAGTTGAAATCAAAATGTTGTGTTAGAGGCTTATCTGGTGTTGGTGGTGATTCTATTGGGCCTGGACCTGATGGAACAAGTCTTTGTATTTCATAGTTGAAATCAAAATGTTGTGTTGGAGGCTTATCTGGTGTCGGTGGTGATTCTATTGGGTCTGGACCTTATGGAACAAGCCTTTTTATTTCATAGTTGAAATCAAAATGTTGTGCTAGAGGCTTATCTGGTGTTGGTGGTGATTCTATTGGGTCTGGACCTGATGGAACAAGTCTTTTTATTTCATAGTTGAAATTAAAGTGCTGTGAAGGAGGCTTATTTGGTGTCGGTGGTGATTCTATTGGGTCTGGACCTGATGGAACAAGCCTTTTTATTTCATAGTTGAAATCAAAATGTTGTGCTAGAGGCTTATCTGGTGTTGGTGGTGATTCTATTGGGTCTGGACCTGATGGAACAAGTCTTTTTATTTCATAGTTGAAATTAAAGTGCTGTGTAGGAGGCATATCTGGTGTTGGTGGTGATTCAATTGGGTCTGGACCTGATGGAACAAGCCTTTTAATTTCATTGTTGAAATCAAAATGTTGTGTTGGAGACTTTTTTAATGCTGATGGTGATTCTATTGGATTTGGACCCGATGGAACCAACCTTTTATTGTCATAATTTATGAAATTTTCTCCTATGACCAAAGAAATGAGTAAGATTGATATAATACCAACAACATAAACCTTTGAAATTGTCATTCTCACTTTGTTTTGAATTTTGGTTTGTCGTAATCCTCTATTTATATAAAACTTGGTTGGTGTATATTTTTTAAAACTTTTAATGATTTTTCATTTTAGAATGATACACAAAAGATACAACTTTGAATTTCAACCATGCCTTTTCATTTTTTCAAATCAACAACTTTTTTCAAATCCTTTTATTAGAGATTACTTTGTGAGTCAAATTTTTATTTTAATATCAATCTTATATTTCATTTTCTTTTGTAGAAAATTGTTATAATTTTATCGTTAGTATATAGCAATACATCCTTTAAATTTCTTTGGTGTTTCTTTTTTAATCTTTGATTAATTTTTAATTTTAAAAGGATCATAATACATAAACAAATTTTTTATATATTTTTATTCTTTCCATTTCAGCCATGTTTTCAATTTTTTTTTCAATTCTATAATATTTTTCATTCTTTTTATTAGGGATTATTTTATGAGTCAAAGTTATTTTTGTAAAACCAAACTTTTGTTTAAATTTTTTTAATGACAAATTATTAGTAATTAATTGTTACTATATATCACGTCATCTTTTAAATTTTTATGTTGTGTCCTTTTTAACCTTTGAATGATTTCCATTTTTATAAGGAGAAAATCTTTGAATGATTTATATATTTTTTAACCTTTAATTGAAATATTTTTTTTTTAATTTTCAATTTTAGAAGGATCATAAACCAATTACAAAGTTTTTATATATTTTTATCCTTTCCATTTCACCATGCTTTCCATTTTTCCAATCCAACAAAATTTATTCTCATTCTTTTTATTAAGGATTATTTTATCTGTCAAATTATTATTTTAAAACAAAACTTGTATTTCAAATTTTTTAATGAAAAATTATTAGTAATTACATTTTAGTACATAACACTTCATCCTTTAAACTCTTTGGGTGTTTTTTTTAACCTTCAATGATTTTCTATTTTAAAAGGATCATAATTCAATTACAAAGTTTTCATATATTTTTATTCTTTTTATTTAAGGAAATGTTTTCTATTTTTCCAATTCAGCAATTTTTTCCATTCTTTTTATTAGCGATTACTTTATGGGATAATTTTTATCTTAAATCAAATTTGTATTTTTAGCTTTTTTAGTGAAATATTATTAGTAGCTAATTGTTACTATATATCAGTAGTTAATTTTTTAGTATATGTTAGTTTAACTATTTCAAGCCAGTTGAATTATCCCTTCATGCAAACATGTATATCTATTTTAGCAAACTTTAACCGAAAAATGCTTAAATGCAACTTAAGGAGCAAGTTGCTAAAACACACCTTCATAAAAATAAGTTGGTCTACGTTAGCGAACACCATATATATATATATATATATATATATATATATATATATATATATATGGTCATATCATATGAGAATGTCATTTTTACGTAAGAACATGAGAATGAATCTGAATCATTAGATTTTAAAATAAATGGTGGAGATTATGTGTGGTTTTTATTTTTCTCTCTCTCTTCCATTATTAAAATAAATGATGGAGGAGAGAGAAAAAAAACTGACACATAATCTCCACCATTTATTTTAAAATCTAATGGTACATAGTCATTCTCATATGATACGTTCCCTATTTAAATATATATATATATATATATATATATATATATATATATATATATATTCACTTCATACTTGTAAACGAAGTGGTAATAACCACTAGAAATTCATTTAAACAATCATAATACTTAGGGTATAAATTCTAAGGTTGTCGTCAAACCTAACAATTTTGACATTTTATCAATTGAGATAGAATTTACATACAAATAAACCATTTAAATTGTGTAATTCTTTTTGTTTTTCTTTCTTGTCGAAATGAATATATATATATATATATATATATTCAAACATTATAACTAACAAAATGCATAAATTAACATTTTATTAATTATATTGGTGATTCACAGTCAAAACTTCTTAAATGACACTGCATAGAAAAAAACATTATTACTTTTCTTTAAAAGAGATATTACATCCAGAATTAAACAAATGGTGCATGAAGCTTATTTAAAGTAGTGGTGTAAACAAGGTGATGTTATTGGATATCATCCTTTTTACACACGACTTTTTGACCACTTACTTAAAATAGGAATGTTATGTTGAAGATTTATTTCTTAAAGAGGGGAATTGTATTGGTTCAAGATCTGCTAGAACAGGTCATTTGTTTCTTAATTGAAATTTGAATTTTGTGTTTGAGGTTTAATTGGTGTTTGGGGGTGATTCTATTGGGTCTGGACCTGATGGAACAAGCCTTTTTATTTCATAGTTGAAATGAAAATGTTGTGTTGGAGGTTTATCTGGTGTTGGTGGTGATTCTACTGGGTCTGGACCTGATGGTACAAGCCTTTTTATTTCATAGTTGAAATCAAAATGTTGTGTTGGAGGCTTATCTGGTGTTGGTGGTGATTCTATTGGGCCTGGACCTGATGGAACAAGTCTTTGTATTTCATAGTTGAAATCAAAATGTTGTGTTGAAGGCTTATCTGGTGTCGGTGGTGATTCTATTGGCTCTGGACCTGATGGAACAAGCCTTTTTATTTCATAGTTGAAATCAAAATGTTGTGCTAGAGGCTTATCTGGTGTTGGTGGTGATTCTATTGGATCTGGACCTGATGGAACAAGTCTTTTTATTTCATAGTTGAAATTAAAGTGCTGTGTAGGAGGCTTATCTGGTGTCGGTGGTGATTCTATTGGGTCTGGACCTGATGGAACAAGCCTTTTTATTTCATAGTTGAAATCAAAATGTTGTGCTAGAGGCTTATCTGGTGTTGGTGGTGATTCTATTGGGTCTGGACCTGATGGAACAAGTCTTTTTATTTCATAGTTGAAATTAAAGTGCTGTGTAGGAGGCTTATTTGGTGTCGGTGGTGATTCAATTGGGTCTGGACCTGATGGAACAAGCCTTTTTATTTCATAGTTGAAATCAAAATGTTGTGCTAGAGGCTTATCTGGTGTTGGTGGTGATTCTATTGGGTCTGGACCTGATGGAACAAGTCTTTTTATTTCATAGTTGAAATTAAAGTGCTGTGTAGGAGGCATATCTGGTGTTGGTGGTGATTCAATTGGGTCTGGACCTGATGGAACAAGCCTTTTAATTTCATAGTTGAAATCAAAATGTTGTGTTGGAGACTTTTTTAATGCTGATGGTGATTCTATTGGATTTGGACCCGATGGAACCAACCTTTTATTGTCATAATTTATGAAATTTTCTCCTATGACCAAAGAAATGAGTAAGATTGATATAATACCAACAACATAAACCTTTGAAATTGTCATTCTCACTTTGTTTTGAATTTTGGTTTGTCGTAATCCTCTATTTATATAAAACTTGGTTGGTGTATATTTTTTAAAACTTTTAATGATTTTTCATTTTAGAATGATACACAAAAGATACAACTTTGAATTTCAACCATGCCTTTTCATTTTTTCAAATCAACAACTTTTTTCAAATCCTTTTATTAGAGATTACTTTGTGAGTCAAATTTTTATTTTAATATCAATCTTATATTTCATTTTCTTTTGTAGAAAATTGTTATAATTTTATCGTTAGTATATAGCAATACATCCTTTAAATTTCTTTGGTGTTTCTTTTTTCTTTGGTGTTTCTTTTTTAATCTTTGATTAATTTTTAATTTTAAAAGGATCATAATACATAAACAAATTTTTTATATATTTTTATTCTTTCCATTTCAGCCATGTTTTCAATTTTTTTTTCAATTCTATAATATTTTTCATTCTTTTTATTAGGGATTATTTTATGAGTCAAATTTATTTTTGTAAAACCAAACTTTTGTTTAAATTTTTTTAATGACAAATTATTAGTAATTAATTGTTACTATATATCACGGCATCTTTTAAATTTTTATGTTGTGTCCTTTTTAACCTTTGAATGATTTCCATTTTTATAAGGAGAAAATCTTTGAATGATTTTTATATTTTTTAACCTTTAATTGAAATATTTTTTTTTTTAATTTTCAATTTTAGAAGGATCATAAACCAATTACAAAGTTTTTATATATTTTTATCCTTTCCATTTCACCATGCTTTCCATTTTTCCAATCCAACAAAATTTATCCTCATTCTTTTTATTAAGGATTATTTTATCTGTCAAATTATTATTTTAAAACAAAACTTGTATTTCAAATTTTTTAATGAAAAATTATTAGTAATTACATTTTAGTACATAACACTTCATCCTTTAAACTCTTTGAGTGTTTTTTTTAACCTTCAATGATTTTCTATTTTAAAAGGATCATAATTCAATTACAAAGTTTTCATATATTTTTATTCTTTTTATTTAAGGAAATGTTTTCTATTTTTCCAATTCAGCAATTTTTTCCATTCTTTTTATTAGCGATTACTTTATGGGATAATTTTTATCTTAAATCAAATTTGTATTTTTAGCTTTTTTAGTGAAATATTATTAGTAGCTAATTGTTACTATATATCAGTAGTTAATTTTTAGTATATGTTAGTTTAACTATTTCAAGCCAGTTGAATTATCCCTTCATGCAAACATGTATATCTATTTTAGCAAACTTTAACCGAAAAATGCTTAAATGCAACTTAAGGAGCAAGTTGCTAAAACACACCTTCATAAAAATAAGTTGGTCTACGTTAGCAAACACCATATATATATATATATATATATATATATATATATATGGTCATATCATATGAGAATGTCATTTTTACGTAAGAACGTGAGAATGAATCTGAATCATTAGATTTTAAAATAAATGGTGGAGATTATGTGTGGTTTTTATTTTTCTCTCTCTTCCATTATTAAAATAAATGATGGAGGAGAGAGAAAAAAAACTGACACATAATCTCCACCATTTATTTTAAAATCTAATGGTACATAGTCATTCTCATATGATACGTTCCCTATATAAATATATATATATATATATATATATATATATATATATTCACTTCATACATGTAAACGAAGTGGTAATAACCACTAGAAATTCATTTACACAATCATAATACTTAGGGTATAAATTCTAAGGTTGTCGTCAAACCTAACAATATTGACATTTTATCAATTGAGATAGAATTTACATACAAATAAATCATTTAAATTGTGTAATTCTTTTTGTTTTTCTTTCTTTTCGAAATGAATATATATATATATATATATATATATATATATATATATATATATATATATATATTCAAACATTATAACTAACAAAATGCATAAATTAACATTTTATTAATTATATTGGTGATTCAAAGTCAAAACTTCTTAAATGACACTGCATAGAAAAAAACATTATTACTTTTCTTTAAAAGAGATATTACATCCAGAATTAAACAAATGGTGCATGAAGCTTATTTAAAGTAGTGGTGTAAACAAGGTGATGTTATTGGATATCATCCTTTTTACACACGACTTTTTGACCACTTACTTAAAATAGTAATGTTATGTTGAAGATTTATTTCTTAAAGAGGGGAATTGTATTGGTTCAAGATCTGCTAGAACAGGTCATTTGTTCCTTAATTGAAATTTGAATTTTGTGTTTGAGGTTTAATTGGTGTTTGGGGGTGATTCTATTGGGTCTGGACCTGATGGAACAAGCCTTTTTATTTCATAGTTGAAATGAAAATGTTGTGTTGGAGGTTTATCTGGTGTTGGTGGTGATTCTACTGGGTCTGGACCTGATGGTACAAGCCTTTTTATTTCATAGTTGAAATCAAAATGTTGTGTTGGAGGCTTATCTGGTGTTGGTGGTGATTCTATTGGGCCTGGACCTGATGGAACAAGTCTTTGTATTTCATAGTTGAAATCAAAATGCTGTGTTGGAGGCTTATCTGGTGTCGGTGGTGATTCTATTGGGTCTGGACCTGATGGAACAAGCCTTTTTATTTCATAGTTGAAATCAAAATGTTATGCTAGAGGCTTATCTGGTGTTGGTGGTGATTCTATTGGGTCTGGACCTGATGGAACAAGTCTTTTTATTTCATAGTTGAAATTAAAGTGCTGTGTAGGAGTCTTATTTGGTGTCGGTGGTGATTCAATTGGGTCTGGACCTGATGGAACAAGCCTTTTTATTTTATAGTTGAAATCAAAATGTTGTGCTAGAGGCTTATCTGGTGTTGGTGGTGATTCAATTGGGTCTGGACCTGATGGAACAAGTCTTTTTATTTCATAGTTGAAATTAAAGTGCCGTGTAGGAGGCATATCTGGTGTTGGTGGTGATTCAATTGGGTCTGGACCTGATGGAACAAGCCTTTTAACTTCATAGTTGAAATCAAAATGTTGTGTTGGAGACTTTTTTAATGCTGATGGTGATTCTATTGGATTTGGACCCGATGGAACCAACCTTTTATTGTCATAATTTATGAAATTTTCTCCTATGACCAAAGAAATGAGTAAGATTGATATAATACCAACAACATAAACCTTTGAAATTGTCATTCTCACTTTGTTTTGAATTTTGGTTTGTCGTAATCATCTATTTATATAAAACTTGGTTGGTGTATATTTTTTAAAACTTTTAATGATTTTTCATTTTAGAATGATACACAAAAGATACAACTTTGAATTTCAACCATGCCTTTTCATTTTTTCAAATCAACAACTTTTTTCAAATCCTTTTATTAGAGATTACTTTGTGAGTCAAATTTTTATTTTAATATCAATCTTATATTTCATTTTCTTTTGTAGAAAATTGTTATAATTTTATCGTTAGTATATAGCAATACATCCTTTAAATTTCTTTGGTGTTTCTTTTTTAATCTTTGATTAATTTTTAATTTTAAAAGGATCATAATACATAAACAAATTTTTTATATATTTTTATTCTTTCCATTTCAGCCATGTTTTCAATTTTTTTTTCAATTCTATAATATTTTTCATTCTTTTTATTAGGGATTATTTTATGAGTCAAATTTATTTTTGTAAAACCAAATTTTTGTTTAAATTTTTTTAATGACAAATTATTAGTAATTAATTGTTACTATATATCACGTCATCTTTTAAATTTTTATGTTGTGTCCTTTTTAACCTTTGAATGATTTCCATTTTTATAAGGAGAAAATCTTTGAATGATTTTTATATTTTTTAACCTTTAATTGAAATATTTTTTTTTTAATTTTCAATTTTAGAAGGATCATAAACCAATTACAAAGTTTTTATATATTTTTATCCTTTCCATTTCACCATGCTTTCCATTTTTCCAATCCAACAAAATTTATTCTCATTCTTTTTATTAAGGATTATTTTATCTGTCAAATTATTATTTTAAAACAAAACTTGTATTTCAAATTTTTTAATGAAAAATTATTAGTAATTACATTTTAGTACATAACACTTCATCCTTTAAACTCTTTGGGTGTTTTTTTTAACCTTCAATGATTTTCTATTTTAAAAGGATCATAATTCAATTACAAAGTTTTCATATATTTTTATTCTTTTTATTTAAGGAAATGTTTTCTATTTTTCCAATTCAGCAATTTTTTCCATTCTTTTTATTAGCGATTACTTTATGGGATAATTTTTATCTTAAATCAAATTTTTATTTTTAGCCTTTTTAGTGAAATATTATTAGTAGCTAATTGTTACTATATATCAGTAGTTAATTTTTAGTATATGTTAGTTTAACTATTTCAAGCCAGTTGAATTATCCCTTCATGCAAACATGTATATCTATTTTAGCAAACTTTAACCGAAAAATGCTTAAATGCAACTTAAGGAGCAAGTTGCTAAAACACACCTTCATAAAAATAAGTTGGTCTACGTTAGCGAACACCATATATATACATATATATATATATATATATATATATGGTCATATCATATGAGAATGTCATTTTTACGTAAGAACATGAGAATGAATCTGAATCATTAGATTTTAAAATAAATGGTGGAGATTATGTGTGGTTTTTATTTTTCTCTCTCTTCCATTATTAAAATAAATGATGGAGGAGAGAGAAAAAAAACTGACACATAATCTCCACCATTTATTTTAAAATCTAATGGTACATAGTCATTCTCATATGATACGTTCCCTATATATATATATATTCACTTCATACATGTAAACGAAGTGGTAATAACCACTAGAAATTCATTTACACAATCATAATACTTAGGGTATAAATTCTAAGGTTGTCGTCAAACCTAACAATATTGACATTTTATCAATTGAGATAGAATTTACATACAAATAAATCATTTAAATTGTGTAATTCTTTTTGTTTTTCTTTCTTGTCGAAATGAATATATATATATATATATATATTCAAACATTATAACTAACAAAATGCATAAATTAACATTTTATTAATTATATTGGTGATTCACAGTCAAAACTTCTTAAATGACACTGCATAGAAAAAAACATTATTACTTTTCTTTAAAAGAGATATTACATCCAGAATTAAATAAATGGTGCATGAAGCTTATTTAAAGTAGTGGTGTAAACAAGGTGATGTTATTGGATATCATCCTTTTTACACACGACTTTTTGACCACTTACTTAAAATAGTAATGTTATGTTGAAGATTTATTTCTTAAAGAGGGGAATTGTATTGGTTCAAGATCTGCTAGAACAGGTCATTTGTTCCTTAATTGAAATTTGAATTTTGTGTTTGAGGTTTAATTGGTGTTTGGGGGTGATTCTATTGGGTCTGGACCTGATGGAACAAGCCTTTTTATTTCATAGTTGAAATGAAAATGTTGTGTTGGAGGTTTATCTGGTGTTGGTGGTGATTCTACTGGGTCTGGACCTGATGGTACAAGCCTTTTTATTTCATAGTTGAAATCAAAATGTTGTGTTGGAGGCTTATCTGGTGTTGGTGGTGATTCTATTGGGCCTGGACCTGATGGAACAAGTCTTTGTATTTCATAGTTGAAATCAAAATGCTGTGTTGGAGGCTTATCTGGTGTCGGTGGTGATTCTATTGGGTCTGGACCTGATGGAACAAGCCTTTTTATTTCATAGTTGAAATCAAAATGTTATGCTAGAGGCTTATCTGGTGTTGGTGGTGATTCTATTGGGTCTGGACCTGATGGAACAAGTCTTTTTATTTCATAGTTGAAATTAAAGTGCTGTGTAGGAGTCTTATTTGGTGTCGGTGGTGATTCAATTGGGTCTGGACCTGATGGAACAAGCCTTTTTATTTTATAGTTGAAATCAAAATGTTGTGCTAGAGGCTTATCTGGTGTTGGTGGTGATTCAATTGGGTCTGGACCTGATGGAACAAGTCTTTTTATTTCATAGTTGAAATTAAAGTGCCGTGTAGGAGGCATATCTGGTGTTGGTGGTGATTCAATTGGGTCTGGACCTGATGGAACAAGCCTTTTAACTTCATAGTTGAAATCAAAATGTTGTGTTGGAGACTTTTTTAATGCTGATGGTGATTCTATTGGATTTGGACCCGATGGAACCAACCTTTTATTGTCATAATTTATGAAATTTTCTCCTATGACCAAAGAAATGAGTAAGATTGATATAATACCAACAACATAAACCTTTGAAATTGTCATTCTCACTTTGTTTTGAATTTTGGTTTGTCGTAATCATCTATTTATATAAAACTTGGTTGGTGTATATTTTTTAAAACTTTTAATGATTTTTCATTTTAGAATGATACACAAAAGATACAACTTTGAATTTCAACCATGCCTTTTCATTTTTTCAAATCAACAACTTTTTTCAAATCCTTTTATTAGAGATTACTTTGTGAGTCAAATTTTTATTTTAATATCAATCTTATATTTCATTTTCTTTTGTAGAAAATTGTTATAATTTTATCGTTAGTATATAGCAATACATCCTTTAAATTTCTTTGGTGTTTCTTTTTTAATCTTTGATTAATTTTTAATTTTAAAAGGATCATAATACATAAACAAATTTTTTATATATTTTTATTCTTTCCATTTCAGCCATGTTTTCAATTTTTTTTTCAATTCTATAATATTTTTCATTCTTTTTATTAGGGATTATTTTATGAGTCAAATTTATTTTTGTAAAACCAAATTTTTGTTTAAATTTTTTTAATGACAAATTATTAGTAATTAATTGTTACTATATATCACGTCATCTTTTAAATTTTTATGTTGTGTCCTTTTTAACCTTTGAATGATTTCCATTTTTATAAGGAGAAAATCTTTGAATGATTTTTATATTTTTTAACCTTTAATTGAAATATTTTTTTTTTAATTTTCAATTTTAGAAGGATCATAAACCAATTACAAAGTTTTTATATATTTTTATCCTTTCCATTTCACCATGCTTTCCATTTTTCCAATCCAACAAAATTTATTCTCATTCTTTTTATTAAGGATTATTTTATCTGTCAAATTATTATTTTAAAACAAAACTTGTATTTCAAATTTTTTAATGAAAAATTATTAGTAATTACATTTTAGTACATAACACTTCATCCTTTAAACTCTTTGGGTGTTTTTTTTAACCTTCAATGATTTTCTATTTTAAAAGGATCATAATTCAATTACAAAGTTTTCATATATTTTTATTCTTTTTATTTAAGGAAATGTTTTCTATTTTTCCAATTCAGCAATTTTTTCCATTCTTTTTATTAGCGATTACTTTATGGGATAATTTTTATCTTAAATCAAATTTTTATTTTTAGCCTTTTTAGTGAAATATTATTAGTAGCTAATTGTTACTATATATCAGTAGTTAATTTTTAGTATATGTTAGTTTAACTATTTCAAGCCAGTTGAATTATCCCTTCATGCAAACATGTATATCTATTTTAGCAAACTTTAACCGAAAAATGCTTAAATGCAACTTAAGGAGCAAGTTGCTAAAACACACCTTCATAAAAATAAGTTGGTCTACGTTAGCGAACACCATATATATACATATATATATATATATATATATATATGGTCATATCATATGAGAATGTCATTTTTACGTAAGAACATGAGAATGAATCTGAATCATTAGATTTTAAAATAAATGGTGGAGATTATGTGTGGTTTTTATTTTTCTCTCTCTTCCATTATTAAAATAAATGATGGAGGAGAGAGAAAAAAAACTGACACATAATCTCCACCATTTATTTTAAAATCTAATGGTACATAGTCATTCTCATATGATACGTTCCCTATATATATATATATTCACTTCATACATGTAAACGAAGTGGTAATAACCACTAGAAATTCATTTACACAATCATAATACTTAGGGTATAAATTCTAAGGTTGTCGTCAAACCTAACAATATTGACATTTTATCAATTGAGATAGAATTTACATACAAATAAATCATTTAAATTGTGTAATTCTTTTTGTTTTTCTTTCTTGTCGAAATGAATATATATATATATATATATATTCAAACATTATAACTAACAAAATGCATAAATTAACATTTTATTAATTATATTGGTGATTCACAGTCAAAACTTCTTAAATGACACTGCATAGAAAAAAACATTATTACTTTTCTTTAAAAGAGATATTACATCCAGAATTAAATAAATGGTGCATGAAGCTTATTTAAAGTAGTGGTGTAAACAAGGTGATGTTATTGGATATCATCCTTTTTACACACGACTTTTTGACCACTTACTTAAAATAGTAATGTTATGTTGAAGATTTATTTCTTAAAGAGGGGAATTGTATTGGTTCAAGATCTGCTAGAACAGGTCATTTGTTCCTTAATTGAAATTTGAATTTTGTGTTTGAGGTTTAATTGGTGTTTGGGGGTGATTCTATTGGGTCTGGACCTGATGGAACAAGCCTTTTTATTTCATAGTTGAAATGAAAATGTTGTGTTGGAGGTTTATCTGGTGTTGGTGGTGATTCTACTGGGTCTGGACCTGATGGTACAAGCCTTTTTATTTCATAGTTGAAATCAAAATGTTGTGTTGGAGGCTTATCTGGTGTTGGTGGTGATTCTATTGGGCCTGGACCTGATGGAACAAGTCTTTGTATTTCACAGTTGAAATCAAAATGCTGTGTTGGAGGCTTATCTGGTGTCGGTGGTGATTCTATTGGGTCTGGACCTGATGGAACAAGCCTTTTTATTTCATAGTTGAAATCAAAATGTTGTGCTAGAGGCTTATCTGGTGTTGGTGGTGATTCTATTGGGTCTGGACCTGATGGAACAAGTCTTTTTATTTCATAGTTGAAATTAAAGTGCTGTGTAGGAGGCTTATTTGGTGTCGGTGGTGATTCAATTGGGTCTGGACCTGATGGAACAAGCCTTTTTATTTCATAGTTGAAATCAAAATGTTGTGCTAGAGGCTTATCTGGTGTTGGTGGTGATTCTATTGGGTCTGGACCTGATGGAACAAGTCTTTTTATTTCATAGTTGAAATTAAAGTGCTGTGTAGGAGGCATATCTGGTGTTGGTGGTGATTCAATTGGGTCTGGACCTGATGGAACAAGCCTTTTAATTTCATAGTTGAAATCAAAATGTTGTGTTGGAGACTTTTTTAATGCTGATGGTGATTCTATTGGATTTGGACCCGATGGAACCAACATTTTATTGTCATAATTTATGAAATTTTCTCCTATGACCAAAGAAATGAGTAAGATTGATATAATACCAACAACATAAACCTTTGAAATTGTCATTCTCACTTTGTTTTGAATTTTGGTTTGTCGTAATCCTCTATTTATATAAAACTTGGTTGGTGTATATTTTTTAAAACTTTTAATGATTTTTCATTTTAGAATGATACACAAAAGATACAACTTTGAATTTCAACCATGCCTTTTCATTTTTTCAAATCAACAACTTTTTTCAAATCCTTTTATTAGAGATTACTTTGTGAGTCAAATTTTTATTTTAATATCAATCTTATATTTCATTTTCTTTTGTAGAAAATTGTTATAATTTATCGTTAGTATATAGCAATACATCCTTTAAATTTCTTTGGTGTTTCTTTTTTAATCTTTGATTAATTTTTAATTTTAAAAGGATCATAATACATAAACAAATTTTTTATATATTTTTATTCTTTCCATTTCAGCCATGTTTTCAATTTTTTTTTCAATTCTATAATATTTTTCATTCTTTTTATTAGGGATTATTTTATGAGTCAAATTTATTTTTGTGAAACCAAACTTTTGTTTAAATTTTTTTAATGACAAATTATTAGTAATTAATTGTTACTATATATCACGTCATCTTTTAAATTTTTATGTTGTGTCCTTTTTAACCTTTGAATGATTTCCATTTTTATAAGGAGAAAATCTTTGAATGATTTTTATATTTTTTAACCTTTAATTGAAATATTTTTTTTTTAATTTTCAATTTTAGAAGGATCATAAACCAATTACGAAGTTTTTATATATTTTTATCCTTTCCATTTCACCATGCTTTCCATTTTTCCAATCCAACAAAATTTATTCTCATTCTTTTTATTAAGGATTATTTTATCTGTCAAATTATTATGTTAAAACAAAACTTGTATTTCAAATTTTTTAATGAAAAATTATTAGTAATTACATTTTAGTACATAACACTTCATCCTTTAAACTCTTTGGGTGTTTTTTTTAACCTTCAATGATTTTCTATTTTAAAAGGATCATAATTCAATTACAAAGTTTTCATATATTTTTATTCTTTTTATTTAAGGAAATGTTTTCTATTTTTCCAATTCAGCAATTTTTTCCATTCTTTTTATTAGCGATTACTTTATGGGATAATTTTTATCTTAAATCAAATTTGTATTTTTAGCTTTTTTATTGAAATATTATTAGTAGCTAATTGTTACTATATATCAGTAGTTAATTTTTAGTATATGTTAGTTTAACTATTTCAAGCCAGTTGAATTATCCCTTCATGCAAACATGTATATCTATTTTAGCAAACTTTAACCGAAAAATGCTTAAATGCAACTTAAGGAGCACGTTGCTAAAACACACCTTCATAAAAATAAGTTGGTCTACGTTAGCAAACACCATATATATATATATATATATATATATATGGTCATATCATATGAGAATGTCATTTTTACGTAAGAACATGAGAATGAATCTGAATCATTAGATTTTAAAATAAATGGTGGAGATTATGTGTGGTTTTTATTTTTCTCTCTCTTCCATTATTAAAATAAATGATGGAGGAGAGAGAAAAAAAACTGACACATAATCTCCACCATTTATTTTAAAATCTAATGGTACATAAGCATTCTCATATGATACGTTCCCTATATAAATATATATATATATATATATATATATATATACATATATATATATATATATATATATATATATATTCCCTTCATACATGTAAACGAAGTGGTAATAACCACTAGAAATTCATTTACACAATCATAATACTTAGGGTATAAATTCTAAGGTTGTCGTCAAACCTAACAATATTGACATTTTATCAATTGAGATAGAATTTACATACAAATAAACCATTTAAATTGTGTAATTCTTTTTGTTTTTCTTTCTTGTCGAAATGAATATATATATATATATATATATATATATATATATATATATATATATTCAAACATTATAACTAACAAAATGCATAAATTAACATTTTATTAATTATATTGGTGATTCACAGTCAAAACTTCTTAAATGACACTGCATAGAAAAAAACATTATTACTTTTCTTTAAAAGAGATATTACATCCAGAATTAAACAAATGGTGCATGAAGCTTATTTAAAGTAGTGGTGTAAACAAGGTGATGTTATTGGATATCATCCTTTTTACACACGACTTTTTGACCACTTACTTAAAATAGTAATGTTATGTTGAAGATTTATTTCTTAAAGAGGGGAATTGTATTGGTTCAAGATCTGCTAGAACAGGTCATTTGTTCCTTAATTGAAATTTGAATTTTGTGTTTGAGGTTTAATTGGTGTTTGGGGGTGATTCTATTGGGTCTGGACCTGATGGAACAAGCCTTTTTATTTCATAGTTGAAATGAAAATGTTGTGTTGGAGGTTTATCTGGTGTTGGTGGTGATTCTACTGGGTCTGGACCTGATGGTACAAGCCTTTTTATTTCATAGTTGAAATCAAAATGTTGTGTTGGAGGCTTATCTGGTGTTGGTGGTGATTCTATTGGGCCTGGACCTGATGGAACAAGTCTTTGTATTTCATAGTTGAAATCAAAATGTTGTGTTGGAGGCTTATCTGGTGTCGGTGGTGATTCTATTGGGTCTGGACCTGATGGAACAAGCCTTTTTATTTCATAGTTGAAATCAAAATGTTGTGCTAGAGGCTTATCTGGTGTTGGTGGTGATTCTATTGGGTCTGGACCTGATGGAACAAGTCTTTTTATTTCATAGTTGAAATTAAAGTGCTGTGTAGGAGGCTTATTTGGTGTCGGTGGTGATTCAATTGGGTCTGGACCTGATGGAACAAGCCTTTTTATTTCATAGTTGAAATCAAAATGTTGTGCTAGAGGCTTATCTGGTGTTGGTGGTGATTCTATTGGGTCTGGACCTGATGGAACAAGTCTTTTTATTTCATAGTTGAAATTAAAGTGCTGTGTAGGAGGCATATCTGGTGTTGGTGGTGATTCAATTGGGTCTGGACCTGATGGAACAAGCCTTTTAATTTCATAGTTGAAATCAAAATGTTGTGTTGGAGACTTTTTTAATGCTGATGGTGATTCTATTGGATTTGGACCCGATGGAACCAACCTTTTATTGTCATAATTTATGAAATTTTCTCCTATGACCAAAGAAATGAGTAAGATTGATATAATACCAACAACATAAACCTTTGAAATTGTCATTCTCACTTTGTTTTGAATTTTGGTTTGTCGTAATCCTCTATTTATATAAAACTTGGTTGGTGTATATTTTTTAAAACTTTTAATGATTTTTCATTTTAGAATGATACACAAAAGATACAACTTTGAATTTCAACCATGCCTTTTTATTTTTTCAAATCAACAACTTTTTTCAAATCCTTTTATTAGAGATTACTTTGTGAGTCAAATTTTTATTTTAAAATCAATCTTATATTTCATTTTCTTTTGTAGAAAATTGTTAAAATTTTATCGTTAGTATATAGCAATACATCCTTTAAATTTCTTTGGTGTTTGTTTTTTAATCTTTGATTAATTTTTAATTTTAAAAGGATCATAATACATAAACAAATTTTTTATATATTTTTATTCTTTCCATTTCAGCCATGTTTTCAATTTTTTTTTCAATTCTATAATATTTTTCATTCTTTTTATTAGGGATTATTTTATGAGTCAAATTTATTTTTGTAAAACCAAACTTTTGTTTAAGTTTTTTTAATGACAAATTATTAGTAATTAATTGTTACTATATATCACGTCATCTTTTAAATTTTTATGTTGTGTCCTTTTTAACCTTTGAATGATTTCCATTTTTATAAGGAGAAAATCTTTGAATGATTTTTATATTTTTTAACCTTTAATTGAAATATTTTTTTTTTAATTTTCAATTTTAGAAGGATCATAAACCAATTACAAAGTTTTTATATATTTTTATCCTTTCCATTTCAACATGCTTTCCATTTTTCCAATCCAACAAAATTTATTCTCATTCTTTTTATTAAGGATTATTTTATCTGTCAAATTATTATTTTAAAACAAAACTTGTATTTCAAATTTTTTAATGAAAAATTATTAGTAATTACATTTTAGTACATAACACTTCATCCTTTAAACTCTTTGGGTGTTTTTTTTAACCTTCAATGATTTTCTATTTTAAAAGGATCATAATTCAATTACAAAGTTTTCATATATTTTTATTCTTTTTATTTAAGGAAATGTTTTCTATTTTTCCAATTCAGCAATTTTTTCCATTCTTTTTATTAGCGATTACTTTATGGGATAATTTTTATCTTAAATCAAATTTGTATTTTTAGCTTTTTTATTGAAATTTTATTAGTAGCTAATTGTTACTATATATCAGTAGTTAATTTTTAGTATATGTTAGTTTAACTATTTCAAGCCAGTTGAATTATCCCTTCATGCAAACATGTATATCTATTTTAGCAAACTTTAACCGAAAAATGCTTAAATGCAACTTAAGGAGCACGTTGCTAAAACACACCTTCATAAAAATAAGTTGGTCTACGTTAGCAAACACCATATATATATATATATATATATATATATATATATATATATATATATATATATATATGGTCATATCATATGAGAATGTCATTTTTACGTAAGAACATGAGAATGAATCTGAATCATTAGATTTTAAAATAAATGGTGGAGATTATGTGTGATTTTTATTTTTCTCTCTCTTCCATTATTAAAATAAATGATGGAGGAGAGAGAAAAAAAACTGACACATAATCTCCACCATTTATTTTAAAATCTAATGGTACATAATCATTCTCATATGATACGTTCCCTATATAAATATATATATATATATATATATATATATATATATATATATATTCACTTCATACATGTAAACGAAGTGGTAATAACCACTAGAAATTCATTTACACAATCATAATACTTAGGGTATAAATTCTAAGGTTGTCGTCAAACCTAACAATATTGACATTTTATCAATTGAGATAGAATTTACATACAAATAAACCATTTAAATTGTGTAATTCTTTTTGTTTTTCTTTCTTGTCGAAATGAATATATATATATATATATATATATATATATATATATTCAAACATTATAACTAACAAAACGCATAAATTAACATTTTATTAATTATATTGGTGATTCACAGTCAAAACTTCTTAAATGACACTGCATAGAAAAAAACATTATTACTTTTCTTTAAAAGAGATATTACATCCAGAATTAAACAATTGGTGCATGAAGCTTATTTAAAGTAGTGGTGTAAACAAGGTGATGTTATTGGATATCATCCTTTTTACACACGACTTTTTGACCACTTACTTAAAATAGTAATGTTATGTTGAAGATTTATTTCTTAAAGAGGGGAATTGTATTGGTTCAAGATCTGCTAGAACAGGTCATTTGTTCCTTAATTGAAATTTGAATTTTGTGTTTGAGGTTTAATTGGTGTTTGGGGGTGATTCTATTGGGTCTGGACCTGATGGAACAAGCCTTTTTATTTCATAGTTGAAATGAAAATGTTGTGTTGGAGGTTTATCTGGTGTTGGTGGTGATTCTACTGGGTCTGGACCTGATGGTACAAGCCTTTTTATTTCATAGTTGAAATCAAAATGTTGTGTTGGAGGCTTATCTGGTGTTGGTGGTGATTCTATTGGGCCTGGACCTGATGGAACAAGTCTTTGTATTTCATAGTTGAAATCAAAATGTTGTGTTGGAGGCTTATCTGGTGTCGGTGGTGATTCTATTGGGTCTGGACCTGATGGAACAAGCCTTTTTATTTCATAGTTGAAATCAAAATGTTGTGCTAGAGGCTTATCTGGTGTTGGTGGTGATTCTATTGGGTCTGGACCTGATGGAACAAGTCTTTTTATTTCATAGTTGAAATTAAAGTGCTGTGTAGGAGGCTTATTTGGTGTCGGTGGTGATTCAATTGGGTCTGGACCTGATGGAACAAGCCTTTTTATTTCATAGTTGAAATCAAAATGTTGTGCTAGAGGCTTATCTGGTGTTGGTGGTGATTCTATTGGGTCTGGACCTGATGGAACAAGTCTTTTTATTTCATAGTTGAAATTAAAGTGCTGTGTAGGAGGCATATCTGGTGTTGGTGGTGATTCAATTGGGTCTGGACCTGATGGAACAAGCCTTTTAATTTCATAGTTGAAATCAAAATGTTGTGTTGGAGACTTTTTTAATGCTGATGGTGATTCTATTGGATTTGGACCCGATGGAACCAACCTTTTATTGTCATAATTTATGAAATTTTCTCCTATGACCAAAGAAATGAGTAAGATTGATATAATACCAACAACATAAACCTTTGAAATTGTCATTCTCACTTTGTTTTGAATTTTGGTTTGTCGTAATCCTCTATTTATATAAAACTTGGTTGGTGTATATTTTTTAAAACTTTTAATGATTTTTCATTTTAGAATGATACACAAAAGATACAACTTTGAATTTCAACCATGCCTTTTTATTTTTTCAAATCAACAACTTTTTTCAAATCCTTTTATTAGAGATTACTTTGTGAGTCAAATTTTTATTTTAAAATCAATCTTATATTTCATTTTCTTTTGTAGAAAATTGTTAAAATTTTATCGTTAGTATATAGCAATACATCCTTTAAATTTCTTTGGTGTTTCTTTTTTAATCTTTGATTAATTTTTAATTTTAAAAGGATCATAATACATAAACAAATTTTTTATATATTTTTATTCTTTCCATTTCAGCCATGTTTTCAATTTTTTTTTCAATTCTATAATATTTTTCATTCTTTTTATTA
This sequence comes from Lathyrus tuberosus, assembly GCA_022829125.1. NCBI lineage: Eukaryota > Viridiplantae > Streptophyta > Magnoliopsida > Fabales > Fabaceae > Lathyrus > Lathyrus tuberosus. The sequence goes on from JALAZF010000563.1 coordinate 863,374, forward strand.
GGGATTATTTTATGAGTCAAATTTATTTTTGTAAAACCAAACTTTTGTTTAAATTTTTTTAATGACAAATTATTAGTAATTAATTGTTACTATATATCACGTCATCTTTTAAATTTTTATGTTGTGTCCTTTTTAACCTTTGAATGATTTCCATTTTTATAAGGAGAAAATCTTTGAATGATTTTTATATTTTTTAACCTTTAATTGAAATATTTTTTTTTTAATTTTCAATTTTAGAAGGATCATAAACCAATTACAAAGTTTTTATATATTTTTATCCTTTCCATTTCACCATGCTTTCCATTTTTCCAATCCAACAAAATTTATTCTCATTCTTTTTATTAAGGATTATTTTATCTGTCAAATTATTATTTTAAAACAAAACTTGTATTTCAAATTTTTTAATGAAAAATTATTAGTAATTACATTTTAGTACATAACACTTCATCCTTTAAACTCTTTGGGTGTTTTTTTTAACCTTCAATGATTTTCTATTTTAAAAGGATCATAATTCAATTACAAAGTTTTCATATATTTTTATTCTTTTTATTTAAGGAAATGTTTTCTATTTTTCCAATTCAGCAATTTTTTCCATTCTTTTTATTAGCGATTACTTTATGGGATAATTTTTATCTTAAATCAAATTTGTATTTTTAGCTTTTTTATTGAAATTTTATTAGTAGCTAATTGTTACTATATATCAGTAGTTAATTTTTAGTATATGTTAGTTTAACTATTTCAAGCCAGTTGAATTATCCCTTCATGCAAACATGTATATCTATTTTAGCAAACTTTAACCGAAAAATGCTTAAATGCAACTTAAGGAGCACGTTGCTAAAACACACCTTCATAAAAATAAGTTGGTCTACGTTAGCAAACACCATATATATATATATATATATATATATATATATATATATATATATATATATATATATATGGTCATATCATATGAGAATGTCATTTTTACGTAAGAACATGAGAATGAATCTGAATCATTAGATTTTAAAATAAATGGTGGAGATTATGTGTGATTTTTATTTTTCTCTCTCTTCCATTATTAAAATAAATGATGGAGGAGAGAGAAAAAAAACTGACACATAATCTCCACCATTTATTTTAAAATCTAATGGTACATAATCATTCTCATATGATACGTTCCCTATATAAATATATATATATATATATATATATATTCACTTCATACATGTAAACGAAGTGGTAATAACCACTAGAAATTCATTTACACAATCATAATACTTAGGGTATAAATTCTAAGGTTGTCGTCAAACCTAACAATATTGACATTTTATCAATTGAGATAGAATTTACATACAAATAAACCATTTAAATTGTGTAATTCTTTTTGTTTTTCTTTCTTGTCGAAATGAATATATATATATATATATATATATATATATATATTCAAACATTATAACTAACAAAACGCATAAATTAACATTTTATTAATTATATTGGTGATTCACAGTCAAAATTTCTTAAATGACACTGCAAAGAAAAAAACATTATTACTTTTCTTTAAAAGAGATATTACATCCAGAATTAAACAATTGGTGCATGAAGCTTATTTAAAGTAGTGGTGTAAACAAGGTGATGTTATTGGATATCATCCTTTTTACACACGACTTTTTGACCACTTACTTAAAATAGTAATGTTATGTTGAAGATTTATTTCTTAAAGAGGGGAATTGTATTGGTTCAAGATCTGCTAGAACAGGTCATTTGTTCCTTAATTGAAATTTGAATTTTGTGTTTGAGGTTTAATTGGTGTTTGGGGGTGATTCTATTGGGTCTGGACCTGATGGAACAAGCCTTTTTATTTCATAGTTGAAATGAAAATGTTGTGTTGGAGGTTTATCTGGTGTTGGTGGTGATTCTACTGGGTCTGGACCTGATGGTACAAGCCTTTTTATTTCATAGTTGAAATCAAAATGTTGTGTTGGAGGCTTATCTGGTGTTGGTGGTGATTCTATTGGGCCTGGACCTGATGGAACAAGTCTTTGTATTTCATAGTTGAAATCAAAATGTTGTGTTGGAGGCTTATCTGGTGTCGGTGGTGATTCTATTGGGTCTGGACCTGATGGAACAAGCCTTTTTATTTCATAGTTGAAATCAAAATGTTGTGCTAGAGGCTTATCTGGTGTTGGTGGTGATTCTATTGGGTCTGGACCTGATGGAACAAGTCTTTTTATTTCATAGTTGAAATTAAAGTGCTGTGTAGGAGGCTTATTTGGTGTCGGTGGTGATTCAATTGGGTCTGGACCTGATGGAACAAGCCTTTTTATTTCATAGTTGAAATCAAAATGTTGTGCTAGAGGCTTATCTGGTGTTGGTGGTGATTCTATTGGGTCTGGACCTGATGGAACAAGTCTTTTTATTTCATAGTTGAAATTAAAGTGCTGTGTAGGAGGCATATCTGGTGTTGGTGGTGATTCAATTGGGTCTGGACCTGATGGAACAAGCCTTTTAATTTCATAGTTGAAATCAAAATGTTGTGTTGGAGACTTTTTTAATGCTGATGGTGATTCTATTGGATTTGGACCCGATGGAACCAACCTTTTATTGTCATAATTTATGAAATTTTCTCCTATGACCAAAGAAATGAGTAAGATTGATATAATACCAACAACATAAACCTTTGAAATTGTCATTCTCACTTTGTTTTGAATTTTGGTTTGTCGTAATCCTCTATTTATATAAAACTTGGTTGGTGTATATTTTTTAAAACTTTTAATGATTTTTCATTTTAGAATGATACACAAAAGATACAACTTTGAATTTCAACCATGCCTTTTCATTTTTTCAAATCAACAACTTTTTTCAAATCCTTTTATTAGAGATTACTTTGTGAGTCAAATTTTTATTTTAAAATCAATCTTATATTTCATTTTCTTTTGTAGAAAATTGTTAAAATTTTATCGTTAGTATATAGCAATACATCCTTTAAATTTCTTTGGTGTTTGTTTTTTAATCTTTGATTAATTTTTAATTTTAAAAGGATCATAATACATAAACAAATTTTTTATATATTTTTATTCTTTCCATTTCAGCCATGTTTTCAATTTTTTTTTCAATTCTATAATATTTTTCATTCTTTTTATTAGGGATAATTTTATGAGTCAAATTTATTTTTGTAAAACCAAACTTTTGTTTAAATTTTTTTAATGACAAATTATTAGTAATTAATTGTTACTATATATCACGTCATCTTTTAAATTTTTATGTTGTGTCCTTTTTAACCTTTGAATGATTTCCATTTTTATAAGGAGAAAATCTTTGAATGATTTTTATATTTTTTAACCTTTAATTGAAATATTTTTTTTTAATTTTCAATTTTAGAAGGATCATAAACCAATTACAAAGTTTTTATATATTTTTATCCTTTCCATTTCACCATGCTTTCCATTTTTCCAATCCAACAAAATTTATTCTCATTCTTTTTATTAAGGATTATTTTATCTGTCAAATTATTATTTTAAAACAAAACTTGTATTTCAAATTTTTTAATGAAAAATTATTAGTAATTACATTTTAGTACATAACACTTCATCCTTTAAACTCTTTGGGTGTTTTTTTTAACCTTCAATGATTTTCTATTTTAAAAGGATCATAATTCAATTACAAAGTTTTCATATATTTTTATTCTTTTTATTTAAGGAAATGTTTTCTATTTTTCCAATTCAGCAATTTTTTCCATTCTTTTTATTAGCGATTACTTTATGGGATAATTTTTATCTTAAATCAAATTTGTATTTTTAGCTTTTTTATTGAAATTTTATTAGTAGCTAATTGTTACTATATATCAGTAGTTAATTTTTAGTATATGTTAGTTTAACTATTTCAAGCCAGTTGAATTATCCCTTCATGCAAACATGTATATCTATTTTAGCAAACTTTAACCGAAAAATGCTTAAATGCAACTTAAGGAGCACGTTGCTAAAACACACCTTCATAAAAATAAGTTGGTCTACGTTAGCAAACACCATATATATATAAATATATATATATATATATATATATATATGGTCATATCATATGAGAATGTCATTTTTACGTAAGAACATGAGAATGAATCTGAATCATTAGATTTTAAAATAAATGGTGGAGATTATGTGTGATTTTTATTTTTCTCTCTCTTCCATTATTAAAATAAATGATGGAGGAGAGAGAAAAAAAACTGACACATAATCTCCACCATTTATTTTAAAATCTAATGGTACATAATCATTCTCATATGATACGTTCCCTATATAAATATATATATATATATATATATATATTCACTTCATACATGTAAACGAAGTGGTAATAACCACTAGAAATTCATTTACACAATCATAATACTTAGGGTATAAATTCTAAGGTTGTCGTCAAACCTAACAATATTGACATTTTATCAATTGAGATAGAATTTACATACAAATAAACCATTTAAATTGTGTAATTCTTTTTGTTTTTCTTTCTTGTCGAAATGAATATATATATATATATATATATATATATATATATATATATATTCAAACATTATAACTAACAAAACGCATAAATTAACATTTTATTAATTATATTGGTGATTCACAGTCAAAACTTCTTAAATGACACTGCATAGAAAAAAACATTATTACTTTTCTTTAAAAGAGATATTACATCCAGAATTAAACAATTGGTGCATGAAGCTTATTTAAAGTAGTGGTGTAAACAAGGTGATGTTATTGGATATCATCCTTTTTACACACGACTTTTTGACCACTTACTTAAAATAGTAATGTTATGTTGAAGATTTATTTCTTAAAGAGGGGAATTGTATTGGTTCAAGATCTGCTAGAACAGGTCATTTGTTCCTTAATTGAAATTTGAATTTTGTGTTTGAGGTTTAATTGGTGTTTGGGGGTGATTCTATTGGGTCTGGACCTGATGGAACAAGCCTTTTTATTTCATAGTTGAAATGAAAATGTTGTGTTGGAGGTTTATCTGGTGTTGGTGGTGATTCTACTGGGTCTGGACCTGATGGTACAAGCCTTTTTATTTCATAGTTGAAATCAAAATGTTGTGTTGGAGGCTTATCTGGTGTTGGTGGTGATTCTATTGGGCCTGGACCTGATGGAACAAGTCTTTGTATTTCATAGTTGAAATCAAAATGTTGTGTTGGAGGCTTATCTGGTGTCGGTGGTGATTCTATTGGGTCTGGACCTGATGGAACAAGCCTTTTTATTTCATAGTTGAAATCAAAATGTTGTGCTAGAGGCTTATCTGGTGTAGGTGGTGATTCTATTGGGTCTGGACCTGATGGAACAAGTCTTTTTATTTCATAGTTGAAATTAAAGTGCTGTGTAGGAGGCTTATTTGGTGTCGGTGGTGATTCAATTGGGTCTGGACCTGATGGAACAAGCCTTTTTATTTCATAGTTGAAATCAAAATGTTGTGCTAGAGGCTTATCTGGTGTTGGTGGTGATTCTATTGGGTCTGGACCTGATGGAACAAGTCTTTTTATTTCATAGTTGAAATTAAAGTGCTGTGTAGGAGGCATATCTGGTGTTGGTGGTGATTCAATTGGGTCTGGACCTGATGGAACAAGCCTTTTAATTTCATAGTTGAAATCAAAATGTTGTGTTGGAGACTTTTTTAATGCTGATGGTGATTCTATTGGATTTGGACCCGATGGAACCAACCTTTTATTGTCATAATTTATGAAATTTTCTCCTATGACCAAAGAAATGAGTAAGATTGATATAATACCAACAACATAAACCTTTGAAATTGTCATTCTCACTTTGTTTTGAATTTTGGTTTGTCGTAATCCTCTATTTATATAAAACTTGGTTGGTGTATATTTTTTAAAACTTTTAATGATTTTTCATTTTAGAATGATACACAAAAGATACAACTTTGAATTTCAACCATGCCTTTTCATTTTTTCAAATCAACAACTTTTTTCAAATCCTTTTATTAGAGATTAATTTGTGAGTCAAATTTTTATTTTAATATCAATCTTATATTTCATTTTCTTTTGTAGAAAATTGTTATAATTTTATCGTTAGTATATAGCAATACATCCTTTAAATTTCTTTGATGTTTCTTTTTTAATCTTTGATTAATTTTTAATTTTAAAAGGATCATAATACATAAACAAATTTTTTATATATTTTTGTTCTTTCCATTTCAGCCATGTTTTCAATTTTTTTTTCAATTCTATAATATTTTTCATTCTTTTTATTAGGGATTATTTTATGAGTCAAATTTATTTTTGTAAAACCAAACTTTTGTTTAAATTTTTTTAATGACAAATTATTAGTAATTAATTGTTACTATATATCACGTCATCTTTTAAATTTTTATGTTGTGTCCTTTTTAACCTTTGAATGATTTCCATTTTTATAAGGAGAAACTCTTTGAATGATTTTAATATTTTTTAACCTTTAATTGAAATATTTTTTTTTAATTTTCAATTTTAGAAGGATCATAAACCAATTACAAAGTTTTTATATATTTTTATCCTTTCCATTTCACCATGCTTTCCATTTTTCCAATCCAACAAAATTTATTCTCATTCTTTTTATTAAGGATTATTTTATCTGTCAAATTATTATTTTAAAACAAAACTTGTATTTCAAATTTTTTAATGAAAAATTATTAGTAATTACATTTTAGTACATAACACTTCATCCTTTAAACTCTTTGGGTGTTTTTTTTAACCTTCAATGATTTTCTATTATAAAAGGATCATAATTCAATTACAAAGTTTTCATATATTTTTATTCTTTTTATTTAAGGAAATGTTTTCTATTTTTCCAATTCAGCAATTTTTTCCATTCTTTTTATTAGCGATTACTTTATGGGATAATTTTTATCTTAAATCAAATTTGTATTTTTAGCTTTTTTAGTGAAATATTATTAGTAGCTAATTGTTACTATATATCAGTAGTTAATTTTTAGTATATGTTAGTTTAACTATTTCAAGCCAGTTGAATTATCCCTTCATGCAAACATGTATATCTATTTTAGCAAACTTTAACCGAAAAATGCTTAAATGCAACTTAAGGAGCACGTTGCTAAAACACACCTTCATAAAAATAAGTTGGTCTACGTTAGCAAACACCATATATATATATATATATGGTCATATCATATGAGAATGTCATTTTTACGTAAGAACATGAGAATGAATCTGAATCATTAGATTTTAAAATAAATGGTGGAGATTATGTGTGATTTTTATTTTTCTCTCTCTTCCATTATTAAAATAAATGATGGAGGAGAGAGAAAAAAAACTCACACATAATCTCCACCATTTATTTTAAAATCTAATGGTACATAGTCATTCTCATATGATACGTTCCCTTTATAAATAAATAAATAAATAAATATATATATATATATATATATATATATATATATATATTCACTTCATACATGTAAACGAAGTGGTAATAACCACTAGAAATTCATTTACACAATCATAATACTTAGGGTATAAATTCTAAGGTTGTCGTCAAACCTAACAATATTGAGATTTTATCAATTGAGATAGAATTTACATACAAATAAACCATTTAAATTGTGTAATTCTTTTTGTTTTTCTTTCTTGTCGAAATGAATATATATATATATATATATATATATATATATATATATATATATATATATATATATATATATTCAAACATTATAACTAACAAAATGCATAAATTAACATTTTATTAATTATATTGGTGATTCACAGTCAAAACTTCTTAAATGACACTGCATAGAAAAAAACATTATTACTTTTCTTTAAAAGAGATATTACATCCAGAATTAAACAAATGGTGCATGAAGCTTATTTAAAGTAGTGGTGTAAACAAGGTGATGTTATTGGATATCATCCTTTTTACACACGACTTTTTGACCACTTACTTAAAATAGTAATGTTATGTTGAAGATTTATTTCTTAAAGAGGGGAATTGTATTGGTTCAAGATCTGCTAGAACAGGTCATTTGTTCCTTAATTGAAATTTGAATTTTGTGTTTGAGGTTTAATTGGTGTTTGGGGGTGATTCTATTGGATCTGGACCTGATGGAACAAGCCTTTTTATTTCATAGTTGAAATGAAAATGTTGTGTTGGAGGTTTATCTGGTGTTGGTGGTGATTCTACTGGGTCTGGACCTGATGGTACAAGCCTTTTTATTTCATAGTTGAAATCAAAATGTTGTGTTGGAGGCTTATCTGGTGTCGGTGGTGATTCTATTGGGTCTGGACCTGATGGAACAAGCATTTTTATTTCATAGTTGAAATCAAAATGTTATGCTAGAGGCTTATCTGGTGTTGGTGGTGATTCTATTGGGTCTGGACCTGATGGAACAAGTCTTTTTATTTCATAGTTGAAATTAAAGTGCTGTGTAGGAGGCTTATTTGGTGTCGGTGGTGATTCAATTGGGTCTGGACCTGATGGAACAAGCCTTTTTATTTCATAGTTGAAATCAAAATGTTGTGCTAGAGGCTTATCTGGTCTTGGTGGTGATTCTATTGGATCTGGACCTGACGGAACAAGTCTTTTTATTTCATAGTTGAAATTAAAGTGCTGTGTAGGAGGCTTATTTGGTGTCGGTGGTGATTCAATTGGGTCTGGACCTGATGGAACAAGCCTTTTTATTTCATAGTTGAAATCAAAATGTTGTGCTAGAGGCTTATCTGGTGTTGGTGGTGATTCTATTGGGTCTGGACCTGATGGAACAAGTCTTTTTATTTCATAGTTGAAATTAAAGTGCTGTGTAGGAGGCTTATTTGGTGTCGGTGGTGATTCAATTGGGTCTGGACCTGATGGAACAAGCCTTTTTATTTCATAGTTGAAATCAAAATGTTGTGCTAGAGGCTTATCTGGTGTTGGTGGTGATTCTATTGGGTCTGGACCTGATGGAACAAGGCTTTTTATTGCATAGTTGAAATTAAAGTGCTGTGTAGGAGGCATATCTGGTGTTGGTGGTGATTCAATTGGGTTTGGACCTGATGGAACAAGCCTTTTAATTTCATAGTTGAAATCAAAATGTTGTGTTGGAGACTTTTTTAATGCTGATGGTGATTCTATTGGATTTGGACCCGATGGAACCAACCTTTTATTGTCATAGTTTATGAAATTTTCTCCTATGACCAAAGAAATGAGTAAGATTGATATAATACCAACAACATAAACCTTTGAAATTGTCATTCTCACTTTGTTTTGAATTTTGGTTTGTCGTAATCCTCTATTTATATAAAACTTGGTTGGTGTATATTTTTTAAAACTTTTAATGATTTTTCATTTTAGAATGATACACAAAAGATACAACTTTGAATTTGAACCTTGCCTTTTCATTTTTTCAAATCAACAACTTTTTTCAAATCCTTTTATTAGAGATTACTTTGTGAGTCAAATTTTTATTTTAATATCAATCTTATATTTCATTTTCTTTTGTAGAAAATTGTTATAATTTTATCGTTAGTATATAGCAATACATCCTTTAAATTTCTTTGATGTTTCTTTTTTAATCTTTGATTAATTTTTAATTTTAAAAGGATCATAATACATAAACAAATTTTTTATATATTTTTGTTCTTTCCATTTCAGCCATGTTTTCAATTTTTTTTTCAATTCTATAATATTTTTCATTCTTTTTATTAGGGATTATTTTATGAGTCAAATTTATTTTTGTAAAACCAAACTTTTGTTTAAATTGTTTTAATGACAAATTATTAGTAATTAATTGTTACTATATATCACGTCATCTTTTAAATTTTTATGTTGTGTCCTTTTTAACCTTTGAATGATTTCCATTTTTATAAGGAGAAACTCTTTGAATGATTTTAATATTTTTTAACCTTTAATTGAAATATTTTTTTTTAATTTTCAATTTTAGAAGGATCATAAACCAATTACAAAGTTTTTATATATTTTTATCCTTTCCATTTCACCATGCTTTCCATTTTTCCAATCCAACAAAATTTATTCTCATTCTTTTTATTAAGGATTATTTTATCTGTCAAATTATTATTTTAAAACAAAACTTGTATTTCAAATTTTTTAATGAAAAATTATTAGTAATTACATTTTAGTACAAAACACTTCATCCTTTAAACTCTTTGGGTGTTTTTTTTAACCTTCAATGATTTTCTATTATAAAAGGATCATAATTCAATTACAAAGTTTTCATATATTTTTATTCTTTTTATTTAAGGAAATGTTTTCTATTTTTCCAATTCAGCAATTTTTTCCATTCTTTTTATTAGCGATTACTTTATGGGATAATTTTTATCTTAAATCAAATTTGTATTTTTAGCTTTTTTAGTGAAATATTATTAGTAGCTAATTGTTACTATATATCAGTAGTTAATTTTTAGTATATGTTAGTTTAACTATTTCAAGCCAGTTGAATTATCCCTTCATGCAAACATGTATATCTATTTTAGCAAACTTTAACCGAAAAATGCTTAAATGCAACTTAAGGAGCACGTTGCTAAAACACACCTTCATAAAAATAAGTTGGTCTACGTTAGCAAACACCATATATATATATATATATATGGTCATATCATATGAGAATGTCATTTTTACGTAAGAACATGAGAATGAATCTGAATCATTAGATTTTAAAATAAATGGTGGAGATTATGTGTGATTTTTATTTTTCTCTCTCTTCCATTATTAAAATAAATGATGGAGGAGAGAGAAAAAAAACTCACACATAATCTCCACCATTTATTTTAAAATCTAATGGTACATAGTCATTCTCATATGATACGTTCCCTTTATAAATAAATAAATAAATAAATATATATATATATATATATATATATATATATATATATATATATATATATTCACTTCATACATGTAAACGAAGTGGTAATAACCACTAGAAATTCATTTACACAATCATAATACTTAGGGTATAAATTCTAAGGTTGTCGTCAAACCTAACAATATTGAGATTTTATCAATTGAGATAGAATTTACATACAAATAAACCATTTAAATTGTGTAATTCTTTTTGTTTTTCTTTCTTGTCGAAATGAATATATATATATATATATATATATATATATATATATATATATATTCAAACATTATAACTAACAAAATGCATAAATTAACATTTTATTAATTATATTGGTGATTCACAGTCAAAACTTCTTAAATGACACTGCATAGAAAAAAACATTATTACTTTTCTTTAAAAGAGATATTACATCCAGAATTAAACAAATGGTGCATGAAGCTTATTTAAAGTAGTGGTGTAAACAAGGTGATGTTATTGGATATCATCCTTTTTACACACGACTTTTTGACCACTTACTTAAAATAGTAATGTTATGTTGAAGATTTATTTCTTAAAGAGGGGAATTGTATTGGTTCAAGATCTGCTAGAACAGGTCATTTGTTCCTTAATTGAAATTTGAATTTTGTGTTTGAGGTTTAATTGGTGTTTGGGGGTGATTCTATTGGATCTGGACCTGATGGAACAAGCCTTTTTATTTCATAGTTGAAATGAAAATGTTGTGTTGGAGGTTTATCTGGTGTTGGTGGTGATTCTACTGGGTCTGGACCTGATGGTACAAGCCTTTTTATTTCATAGTTGAAATCAAAATGTTGTGTTGGAGGCTTATCTGGTGTCGGTGGTGATTCTATTGGGTCTGGACCTGATGGAACAAGCATTTTTATTTCATAGTTGAAATCAAAATGTTATGCTAGAGGCTTATCTGGTGTTGGTGGTGATTCTATTGGGTCTGGACCTGATGGAACAAGTCTTTTTATTTCATAGTTGAAATTAAAGTGCTGTGTAGGAGGCTTATTTGGTGTCGGTGGTGATTCAATTGGGTCTGGACCTGATGGAACAAGCCTTTTTATTTCATAGTTGAAATCAAAATGTTGTGCTAGAGGCTTATCTGGTCTTGGTGGTGATTCTATTGGGTCTGGACCTGATGGAACAAGTCTTTTTATTTCATAGTTGAAATTAAAGTGCTGTGTATGAGGCATATCTGGTGTTGGTGGTGATTCAATTGGGTCTGGACCTGATGGAACAAGCCTTTTAATTTCATAGTTGAAATCAAAATGTTGTGTTGGAGACTTTTTTAATGCTGATGGTGATTCTATTGGATTTGGACCCGATGGAACCAACCTTTTATTGTCATTGTAATACCTCGTATTTTATTTAATTGGAATTAGGAGACTTTTTGGACATTTAGTAGTATTATTTCTAATACTAAGTTTTTTCTTATTATTTTCCTTCCACTTTCCAAACTTATAAAAAGAAGAAGTTAGTAAGAAGTGAGAGAAAGAGAAAAGAAGGAAAAGAAGAAGAAAGAAAGGAAGAGGAAATAGAGAGAAAGGAGAAAAGAAGAGAAAGAAGGTTTTGTGAAGAAAATCCAAGAGAATCATCATCCATTGCTCCAAACTTCATTCAATCATCTCATCTTCATCATTTTCATCATCTTTGCAAGGTGGGTTTAGCTAGAAACCTTTTTCTTTGTGTTTTGGGATTATGAGTTTTAGGTCGAAATCTTAGAAATCGATGTTACAACGGTTAGAATTTGTTAGAAATCGAAATGAATGATTGGTATGATCATAGAAACATGTTTTGATGCTTGTTTTGATGTTTTGGTTGATTTTGGTTTGATGAGAAATTCTAGGTTTATGTAGAATTTGTGATTTTGTTCAAAACTTGATTGTGAAGTTTGATGATGGAACTATGTTGGAAACATGTTGATTATGCCTCTAAATGGTTGTTGGAATTGGTATTGATGGTGTAGAGGGGCTGGTTTTGAACTGTTATAACCAGTATTTTTCTGAGTTTCGCAGAGCGCGCTGGTGCCCGCTGAGCGCGGTGTTTAATTCTTGGAACCTCTCGTGGCAGGGAGTTGCGCTCTGAGCGCGGACCAGGGCGCGCTGAGCGCGACCTGGGAGTTGAAAAATTATACTTTTTGACGGAAAAATTCATAACTTTAGTTTCGTTTATCGGTTTTGATTGTTCTTTATATCGATGTAAAGCCGAGGAAATATTCTACGCAATGGAAGTAAAACATTTTGTTTTTACCGACCGATTAAATAATCGGGAATGTTCAAAAGTGATATATTTATGTCTAAATTATGGTATGCTATTCTATTTCCCTAATAAGGTATGTTTTGCCTAATCCATGGCTTTGTTAACCTGATTTCGATTGAGAATGCATGTAATATGAAAATGGAATAGAGAGAGTGAGGAAAACATCAACCTTGAATATAGAATGACTAGGAGGGTTACGTTCTAGTTGTGGCTAGGACTGATAAATGATCGAGATAAGTGGAAGACCCTAGTATGGAAACATGAGGGATCGCAAAGAGTGATCGATACCTAAGTAACTGTGACCCGCGTTTCGGTCCTCTTATGAGGGATAACCGGGGAGGTTGCTTAGATGATGGTATTAATGACCGGGCTGAAGGGCCCCTGGTGTGGGCTGGCCGGGGAAAGTACTATGTGTAGATAACCGGGACCCTTGTGGATGGCCGGGAAAAGTTATTTGCCTTAGCATCCATGACTCGTGTCGAAAACTCTTTGGAAGGGTTGGCCGAGAATGTTTGTCTACGAATTTAAGGATCCGTGACCCGTGTCGAATCCTCTTGTAGGGTTGGCCCGGGGAAGGATGCCTTCGTGGGAGATACCCATTGTTGATGCGAGAGTTAGAGAACTCGTAAGTATGTTTCCATATAGGGCAAGAATGAATTGTGAACTCAAAGTCCTTTTCCCTTCCCCGGACTTGAGTTAGGATTATTAGAACCCCTTTAATCCGAGAGAATCTATAAGATAGGAACCCACTGAGATTTGATGTATCTCACCCCACGTTGTTGATATTTCAGGTGCTTCAGGTACAGAGAAGGGTAAGGACAAGGTCGTTTGATCTTTCCTTGCATGTTGATGGCTAGCTTCAGCTATGTTGTTATTTTGAGATCATTATTATGATCTAGTTCTTAGATTTTATCATTTTGGAACATCTTGTATATGTAATGCCTTAGACTTAGGTGTTTTGTATTAGAGGCAGTTATGTGTATAATGTGTTATCTAGGAACTTATTGTATTTCAATACCAAATACTTGGATTCATATATATTATTTATGCTTTGATGTATGGATTTTATATATGGGTGTTACAGTTGGTATCAAAGCAGGTCGTATCCTCGACCTAGCCATGAAATAGTATAAGTATTTCTTCCGTTTCATATGTGTTGTGTCGCCATAGGTCTTAAGTGTTATATGCATGGTATTGAGCCTGATCAACTTAATCCTATCTATATGACGTTTAGGAACATGGTCGATGGACGCAGAAGCAATCGCGGTAGACCCACAAATCCTCCAGCTGGGACGAATCCGCCAGGCGGCAATGAGAATGTTCCTTTGTATCAGTTTGTGCAACAGATGCAACAACAGCAGAATCAATTCATGCAACAGATGGTGCAACGGATGAATGGAGGTCTTCATCCTCAGGTGGTTGTTCCAGATGTGGTAGGTGGATGTTTTTGGGATTTCCTCCGCATGAATCCTCCAGAATTTCATGGCGGATTGGATCCTGTGAAAGCTCATGACTGGATTGCCGGCATGGAGAGAATCTTTCTGATAATTTGCTGTAGTGAGGAGAACAAGGTAGTGTTTTCTTCTCACTCACTGAGGGGTCCTGCTAGGGAATGGAGGGATATTGCTTCAGCTTTTATGACTATGCAAGGCGTACCTAGAGTGTGGGGACAGTTCAGGGCTATTTTTATGGAAAAATACCTTCCTATTCTTCGAAAATCCGAAGAGAGTTTGAATTCCAACATTTGAGGCAAGGTTACGGGGTTGAGAATGATTGTGGGAGGTCAAGCCAACAATCTAAGCCTAGGCAACAAGCTTTCAAAAGGAAACAAGTCCAGGATTCTCGGAAGAATGCACCTCCTGTGTGTCGTATGTGCTGTAAGATGCATTTTGGCGGATGTCGCTTCAAAGGGGTGAAGTGTTATCAATGTCAGAAGGTGGGACATATGGCGAGGGATTGTCCCCAAGATGGGAATCAGACGCAAGGGAAGCAGGTGCAAAGTGTTAGACCAAACACTCCCCCTTGGTGCCGGTTGTGCAGCAAGTATCACTATGGGAAGTGTGTCGATGGAACTTTTAGGTGTTACCATTGTGATGGAATGGGCCATTTGGCGAAAGAATGTCCTCAGAGGAGGAATATCGGGCGAGTTTACACAATGGATGCGAGAAAAGCAAAGGGTGATGACTCTATGATTGCTGGTGCGTGTTTTGTTAATAGAAATTCTTACTTTATTTTGTTTTATATGATTGTGGAGCATCACACTCCTTGGTGTCAATGCAATGTGTGAAATTGTGTATTTCCGGTAGCCTGTGAGATTTCAGAAGTTTTCCCCGAAGATGTCACTTCTCTTCCTTCGGTGAGAGAAGTGGAATTTTCTATTGACCTGGTACTGGGAACAGCTCCTATATTCGTTTCTCCGTATCGGATGGCGTCGGCTGAATTGAGAGAACTGAAGGAACAATTGGAAGAGCTTTTGGCTAAGCATTTTGTTAGACCTAGTGTCTTACCGTGGGGAGCCCCAGTTTTGTTAGCAAAGAAGAAGGACGGTGGGATACGATTGTGTATTGACTATCGTCAGCTGAATAAGTCACCATTAAGAACAAGTATCCCTTGCCAAGGATAGACGACCTGTTAGATCAATTGAAAGGAGCCTGTGTGTTCTCAAAGATTGAATTACGGTCGGGTTATCGCCAAATCCGAGTGAAGAGGCCCGATGTACCTAAGACTGCATTTAGGACCCGTTATGGTCATTACGAATTCTTAGTGATGCCTTTCGGTGTGACTAATGCTCCAGCTGTTTTTATGGACTATATGAATCGGTTATTTCAAGCTTACTTGGATCAATTTGTTGTGATCTTCATTGATGGCATCCTTATCTATTCCCGTACTCCACAAGAGCACGAAGGACATTTGAGAATTGTCTTATCGATCTTACAAGAGAAGCAACTTTTGCCAAGTTAAGCAAGTGCGAGTTCCGGATGTCAGAAGTTAGTTTTCTTGGTCACGTTATATCACAGGGTGGTGTAGCGGTGGATCCATCGAAGGTTGAAGCTGTGATTAATTGGGAGAGACCGAAGAATGTTTCGGAAATTAGAAGTTTCTTAGGATTGACAGGTTATTACTGAAGATTTATCAAAGGCTTTTCACAATTGGCGTTGCCAATGACGAAGCTTACTTGAAAGGATTGCTCCTTTGAATGGGATTCGGCGTGTGAAAAAAGTTTTATGAGTTTGAAGGAAAGGTTGACAACGGCTCCGGTTTTGATAATTCCCGATTCTAGCAAGTCGTATGAAGTGTTTTGTGACGCATCCAAGATGGGTTTATGAGGCGTGTTAATGCAAGAAAGTCACGAAGTGGCTTATGCTTCTCGTCAATTGAAAAATTCACGAGAAGAATTATCCAACCCATGATTTGGAATTAGCGGCGGTAGTGTTTACCTTGAAAGTGTGGCGTCACTACTTGTATGGTGTGCATTTTGAGTTGTTTAGTGACCACATGAGTTTGAGATATTTCTTCGACCAAAAAGAGTTAAATATGCGACAACGAAGATGGATGGAGTACTTAAAGGATTATGATTTAGAATTGAAGTATCATCCAGGAAAAGCGAATAAGGTAGCAGATGCGTTAAGTCGGAAATTAGTGCATGGCGCGAACTTGATGAATTTGGAGTATGCATTGTTGGAGAATTTTAGAGATCTTAATCTTCAGTTGGTATGGACCCAAGATGGTGTGATTATGGGAAATTTGAATGTCAATTCTACTCTGAGAGTTGAGATTCACCAAGGACAAATGACAGATGAGAAGTTGCAAGAAGTGTTACTTCTACCGGGTTTTATTCAGGCTACCGATGGAATTATTATGTTCGACCAAAGAATTTGTGTTCCGAATGATGCAATGTTAAGAAGGAAGATTTTGGATGAAGCTCATAAAGGTACTTTTACAATACATCCTGGTTCTTCGAAGATGTATCAGGATTTGAAGAAGGACTATTGGTGGGCCAGAATGAAAAAGGATGTTGCGATGTATGTGTCAGAATGTGCAGTGTGCCAACAAGTTAAGATTGAACACCAAAGGTCGGGCGGTATGTTGCAACCTTTAGGAATTCCAGTTTGGAAATGGGATAGCATTTCTATGGACTTTGCAGTAGGTTTGCCCCGTACGCAAGGTGGTTATGATTCAATTTGGGTGATTGTGGATCGACTAACGAAATCTGCGCACTTCTTGGCGGTGAAGACTACATTTAAGGCAAGTCATCTTGCGAGGTTGTTTATTGCGGAAATTGTAAGATTGCACGGTATTCCTTCTAATATTGTGTTGGACAGAGATCCGAAGTTTACTTCAAGGTTTTGGAAGGTCTTTCAACAAGCCATGGGGACGGAGTTGCGTTTGAGCACGTCTAATCATCCTCAGACGGATGGTCAGACTGAGCGAACGATACAAACGATGGAAGATATGTTGAGAGCTTGTGTGTTAGAAAATAAAGGGAATTGGAAAGAACTTCTACCATTGATTGAGTTTTCTTATAATAATAGTTATCATGCTAGCATCGGTATGGCCCCGTATGAAGCATTGTATGGGCGAAATTGTAGAACACCCTTGTGTTGGGCGGAAGTTGGGGAAGATAGAATCTTAGGACCCGAAATCATCCAAGAGACTACGGAAAAGATTCGAATGATCCGCGAGAAAATTAAGCAAGCACAAGATCGTCAAAAGAGTTATGCGGACAATCGAAGAAGACCTTTAGAATTTGAAGAAGGTGACCATGTGTTTTTGAAGGTTACTCCTAGATTAAGATTGAAAGGACCGTTTAAGTCACGCAAGTTGAGCTCGAGATACGTGGGACCGTATCAGATCTTAGAAAGGATTGGGGAAGTAGCTTACAGGTTGGCCTTACCGCCTTCTCTGTCGGAAATGCATGATGTTTTCCATGTATCTCAGCTTCGGAGATTTGTTCCAGATCCTCTTCAGCCAATTTTACCGGATACTATTGAAATAGAAGCAGATTTGACGTTTGAACCACAACCGAGACGCATTGTGGGGAGAGAAACGAAGGTATTAAGGAATAAGGACATTTCTCTCGTTAAGGTGCAGTGGGATGTAACGTATCCGGGTGATGCAACTTGGGAACTTGAATCGGAAAGGAGAGATGCTTACCCTCATCTGTTTAGGTAATCTTTAAATTCGAGGGCGAATTTCTATTTAAGGGGGGAAGGATGTAATACCCCGTATTTTATTTAATTGGAATTAAGAGACTTTTTGGACATTTAGTAGTATTATTTCTAATACTAAGTTTTTTCTTATTATTTTCCTTCCACTTTCCAAACTTATAAAAAGAAGAAGTTAGTAAGAAGTGAGAGAAAGAGAAAAGAAGGAAAAGAAGAAGAAAGAAAGGAAGAGGAAATAGAGAGAAAGGAGAAAAGAAGAGAAAGAAGGTTTTGTGAAGAAAATCCAAGAGAATCATCATTCATTGCTCCAAACTTCATTCAATCATCTCATCTTCATCATTTTCATCATCTTTGCAAGGTGGGTTTAGCTAGAAACCTTTTTCTTTGTGTTTTGGGATTATGAGTTTTAGGTCGAAATCTTAGAAATCGATGTTACAACGGTTAGAATTTGTTAGAAATCGAAATGAATGATTGGTATGATCATAGAAACATGTTTTGATGCTTGTTTTGATGTTTTGGTTGATTTTGGTTTGATGAGAAATTCTAGGTTTATGTAGAATTTGTGATTTTGTTCAAAACTTGATTGTGAAGTTTGATGATGGAACTATGTTGGAAACATGTTGATTATGCCTCTAAATGGTTGTTGGAATTGGTATTGATGGTGTAGAGGGGCTGGTTTTGAACTGTTATAACCAGTATTTTTCTGAGTTTCACAGAGCGCGCTGAGCGCGCAGGTGCCCGCTGAGCGTGGTGTTTAATTCTTGGAACCTCTCGTGGCAGGGAGTTGCGCGCTGAGCGCGGACCAGGGCGCGCTGAGCGCGACCTGGGAGTTGAAAAATTATACTTTTTGACGGAAAAATTCATAACTTTAGTTTCGTTTATCAGTTTTGATTGTTCTTTATATCGATGTAAAGCCGAGGAAATATTCTACGCAATGGAAGTAAAACATTTTGCTTTTACCGACCGATTAAATAATCGGGAAAGTTCGAAAGTGATATATTTATGTCTAAATTATGGTATGCTATTCTATTTCCCTAATAAGGTATGTTTTGCCTAATCCATGGCTTTGTTAACCTGATTTCGATTGAAAATGCATGTAATATGAAAATGGAATAGAGAGAGTGAGGAAAACATTAACCTTGAATATAGAATGACTAGGAGGGTTACGTTCTAGTTGTGGCTTGGACTGATAAATGATCGAGATAAGTGGAAGACCCTAGTATGGAAACCTGAGGGATCGCAAAGAGTGATCGATACCTAAGTAACTGTGACCCGCGTTCCGGTCCTCTTATGAGGGATAACCGGGGAGGTTGCTTAGATGATGGTATTAATGACCGGGCTGAAGGGCCCCTGGTGTGGGCTGGCCGAGGAAAGTACTATGTGTAGATAACGGGGACCCGTGTTGGATAGCCCTTGTGGATGGCCGGGAAAAGTTATTTGCCTTAGCATCCATGACTCGTGTCGAAAACTCTTTGGAAGGGTTGGCCGAGAATGTTTGTCTACGGATTTAAGGATCCGTGACCCGTGTCGAATCCTCTTGTAGGGTTGGCCTGGGGAAGGATGCCTTCGTGGGAGATACCCATTGTTGATGCGAGAGTTAGAGAACTCGTAAGTATGTTTCCATATAGGGCAAGAATGAATTGTGAACTCAAAGTCCTTTTCCCTTCCCCGGACTTGAGTTAGGATTATTAGAACCCCTTTAATCCGAGAGAATCTATAAGATAGGAACCCACTGAGATTTGATGTATCTCACCCCACGTTGTTGATATTTCAGGTGCTTCAGGTACAGAGAAGGGTAAGGACAAGGTCGTTTGATCTTTCCTTGCATGTTGATGGCTAGCTTCCGCTATGTTGTTATTTTGAGATCATTATTATGATCTAGTTCTTAGATTTTATCATTTTGGAACATCTTGTATATGTAATGCCTTAGACTTAGGTGTTTTGTATTAGAGGCAGTTATGTGTATAATGTGTTATCTAGGAACTTATTGTATTTCAATACCGAATACTTGGATTCATATATATTATTTATGCTTTGATGTATGGATTTTATATATGGGTGTTACAGTCATAATTTATGAAATTT
The DNA here is from genome assembly GCA_022829125.1 of Lathyrus tuberosus. Taxonomy (NCBI): domain Eukaryota; kingdom Viridiplantae; phylum Streptophyta; class Magnoliopsida; order Fabales; family Fabaceae; genus Lathyrus; species Lathyrus tuberosus. The sequence goes on from JALAZF010000563.1 coordinate 883,698, forward strand.
TCTCCTATGACCAAAGAAATGAGTAAGATTGATATAATACCAACAACATAAACCTTTGAAATTGTCATTCTCACTTTGTTTTGAATTTTGGTTTGTCGTAATCCTCTATTTATATAAAACTTGGTTGGTGTATATTTTTTAAAATTTTAATGATTTTTCATTTTAGAATGATACACAAAAGATACAACTTTGAATTTCAACCATGCCTTTTCATTTTTTCAAATCAACAACTTTTTTCAAATCCTTTTATTAGAGATTACTTTGTGAGTCAAATTTTTATTTTAATATCAATCTTATATTTCATTTTCTTTTGTAGAAAATTGTTATAATTTTATCGTTAGTATATAGCAATACATCCTTTAAATTTCTTTGGTGTTTCTTTTTTAATCTTTGATTAATTTTTAATTTTAAAAGGATCATAATACATAAACAAATTTTTTATATATTTTTATTCTTTCCATTTCAGCCATGTTTTCAATTTTTTTTTCAATTCTATAATATTTTTCATTCTTTTTATTAGGGATTATTTTATGAGTCAAATTTATTTTTGTAAAACCAAACTTTTGTTTAAATTTTTTTAATGACAAATTATTAGTAATTAATTGTTACTATATATCACGTCATCTTTTAAATTTTTATGTTGTGTCCTTTTTAACCTTTGAATGATTTCCATTTTTATAAGGAGAAACTCTTTGAATGATTTTAATATTTTTTAACCTTTAATTGAAATCTTTTTTTTTTATTTTCAATTTTAGAAGGATCATAAACCAATTACAAAGTTCTTATATATTTTTATCCTTTCCATTTCACCATGCTTTCCATTTTTCCAATCCAACAAAATTTATTCTCATTCTTTTTATTAAGGATTATTTTATCTGTCAAATTATTATTTTAAAACAAAACTTGTATTTCAAATTTTTTAATGAAAAATTATTAGTAATTACATTTTAGTACATAACACTTCATCCTTTAAACTCTTTGGGTGTTTTTTTTAACCTTCAATGATTTTCTATTTTAAAAGGATCATAATTCAATTACAAAGTTTTCATATATTTTTATTCTTTTTATTTAAGGAAATGTTTTCTATTTTTCCAATTCAGCAATTTTTTCCATTCTTTTTATTAGCGATTACTTTATGGGATAATTTTTATCTTAAATCAAATTTGTATTTTTAGCTTTTTTAGTAAAATATTATTAGTAGCTAATTGTTACTATATATCAGTAGTTAATTTTTAGTATATGTTAGTTTAACTATTTCAAGCCAGTTGAATTATCCCTTCATGCAAACATGTATATCTATTTTAGCAAACTTTAACCGAAAAATGCTTAAATGCAACTTAAGGAGCAAGTTGCTAAAACACACCTTCATAAAAATAAGTTGGTCTAAGTTAGCAAACACCATATATATATATATATATATATATATATATATATATATATATATATATATATATATGGTCATATCATATGAGAATGTCATTTTTACGTAAGAACATGAGAATGAATCTGAATCATTAGATTTTAAAATAAATGGTGAAGATTATGTGTGGTTTTTATTTTTCTCTCTCTTCCATTATTAAAATAAATGATGGAGGAGAGAGAAAAAAAACTGACACATAATCTCCACCATTTATTTTAAAATCTAATGGTACATAGTCATTCTCTTATGATACGTTCCCTATATAAATAAATATATATATATATATATATATATATATATATATATATATATATATATATATATATATATATATATTCACTTCATACTTGTAAACGAAGTCATAATAACCAATAGAAATTCATTTACACAATCCTAATACTTAGGGTATAAATTCTAAGGTTGTCGTCAAACCTAACAATATTGACATTTTATCAATTGAGATAGAATTTACATACAAATAAACCATTTAAATTGTGTAATTCTTTTTGTTTTTCTTTCTTGTCGAAATGAATATATATATATATATATATATATATATATATATATATATATATATATATATATATATTCAAACATTATAACTAACAAAATGCATAAATTAACATTTTATTAATTATATTGGTGATTCACAGTCAAAACTTCTTAAATGACACTGCATAGAAAAAAACATTATTACTTTTCTTTAAAAGAGATATTACATCTAGAATTAAACAAATGGTGCATGAAGCTTATTTAAAGTAGTGGTGTAAACAAGGTGATGTTATTGGATATCATCCTTTTTACACACGACTTTTTGACCACTTACTTAAAATAGTAATGTGATGTTGAAGATTTATTTCTTAAAGAGGGGAATTGTATTGGTTCAAGATCTGCTAGAACAGGTCATTTGTTTCTTAATTGAAATTTGAATTTTGTGTTTGAGGTTTAATTGGTGTTTGGGGTGATTCTATTGGGTCTGGACCGGATGGAACAAGCCTTTTTATTTCATAGTTGAAATGAAAATGTTGTGTTGGAGGTTTATCTGGTGTTGGTGGTGATTCTACTGGGTCTGGACCTAATGGTACAAGCCTTTTTATTTCATAGTTGAAATTAAAATGTTGTGTTGGAGGCTTATTTGGTGTCGGTGGTGATTCAATTGGGTCTGGACCTGATGGAACAAGCCTTTTTATTTCATAGTTGAAATAAAAATGTTGTGCTAGAGGCTTATCTGGTCTTGGTGGTGATTCTATTGGGTCTGGACCTGATGGAACAAGTCTTTTTATTTCATAGTTGAAATTAAAGTGCTGTGTAGGAGGCATATTTGGTGTTGGTGGTGATTCAATTGGGTCTGGACCTGATGGAACAAGCCTTTTAATTTCATAGTTGAAATCAAAATGTTGTGTTGGAGACTTTTTTAATGCTGATGGTGATTCTATTGGATTTGGACCCGATGGAACCAACCTTTTATTGTCATAATTTATGAAATTTTCCCCTATGACCAAAGAAATGAGTAAGATTGATATAATACCAACAACATAAACCTTTGAAATTGTCATTCTCACTTTGTTTTGAATTTTGGTTTGTGGTAATCCTCTATTTATATAAAACTTGGTTGGTGTATATTTTTTAAAACTTTTAATGATTTTTCATTTTAGAATGATACACAAAAGATACAACTTTGAATTTCAACCATGCCTTTTCATTTTTTCAAAACAACAACTTTTTTCAAATCCTTTTATTAGAGATTACTTTGTGAGTCAAATTTTTATTTTAATATCAATCTTATATTTCCTTTTCTTTTGTAGAAAATTGTTATAATTTTATCGTTAGTATATAGCAATACATCCTTTAAATTTCTTTGGTGTTTCTTTTTTAATCTTTGATTAATTTTTAATTTTAAAAGGATCATAATACATAAACAAATTTTTTATATATTTTTATTCTTTCCATTTCAGCCATGTTTTCAATTTTTTTTTCAATTCTATAATATTTTTCATTCTTTTTATTAGGGATTATTTTATGAGTCAAATTTATTTTTGTAAAACCAAACTTTTGTTTAAATTTTTTTAATGACAAATTATTAGTAATTAATTGTTACTATATATCACGTCATCTTTTAAATTTTTATGTTGTGTCCTTTTTAACCTTTGAATGATTTCCATTTTTATAAGGAGAAACTCTTTGAATGCTTTTAATATTTTTTAACCTTTAATTGAAATCTTTTTTTTTTAATTTTCAATTTTAGAAGGATCATAAACCAATTACAAAGTTTTTATATATTTTTATCCTTTCCATTTCACCATGCTTTCCATTTTTCCAATCCAACAAAATTTATTCTCATTCTTTTTATTAAGGATTATTTTATCTGTCAAATTATTATTTTAAAACAAAACTTGTATTTCAAATTTTTTAATGAAAAATTATTAGTAATTACATTTTAGTACATAACACATCATCCTTTAAACTCTTTGGGTGTTTTTTTTAACCTTCAATGATTTTCTATTTTAAAAGGATCATAATTCAATTACAAATTTTTCATATATTTTTATTCTTTTTATTTAAGGAAATGTTTTCTATTTTTCCAATTCAGCAATTTTTTCCATTCTTTTTATTAGCGATTACTTTATGGGATAATTTTTATCTTAAATCAAATTTGTATTTTTAGCTTTTTTAGTGAAATATTATTAGTAGCTAATTGTTACTATATATCAGTAGTTAATTTTTAGTATATGTTAGTTTAACTATTTCAAGCCAGTTGAATTATCCCTTCATGCAAACATGTATATCTATTTTAGCAAACTTTAACCGAAAAATGCTTAAATGCAACTTAAGGAGCAAGTTGCTAAAACATGTATATCAGTATATATATAGTCATATCATATGAGAATGTCATTTTTACGTAAGAACATGAGAATGAATCTGAATCATTAGATTTTAAAATAAATGGTGGAGATTATGTGTGGTTTTTATTTTTCTCTCTCTCTTCCATTATTAAAATAAATGATGGAGGGGAGAGAAAAAAAACTGACACATAATCTCCACCATTTATTTTAAAATCTAATGGTACATAGTCATTCTCATATGATACGTATAAACAAAGTGGTAATAACCACTAGAAATTCATTTACACAATCATAATACTTAGGGTATAAATTCTAAGGTTATCGTCAAACCTAACAATATTGACATTTTATCAATTGAGATAGAATTTACATACAAATAAACCATTTAAATTGTGTAATTCTTTTTGTTTTTCTTTCTTGTCGAAATGAATATATATATATATATATATATATATATATATATATATATATATATATATATATATATATATATATATATATTCAAACATTATAACTAACAAAATGCATAAATTAACATTTTATTAATTATATTGGTGATTGTAACGCCCTGTATAATATTTATCTAGAATAATACCATACAAGTGTTAATTTGGTACTGACACATCAAAAGTGCCTAATGGCATAGTTCACATACTTGTCCATTTCTAAAACATAAATACAACATATGGCCCAAGACATGGAAACTAGCCAAAATAATCAAATCTAAGAATAATGTACAATATTCCTCATTGTACAAGAACAAATAAAATACACAGCGGAATAAGCTTAACTAAGCTTCTCTTCAAACATCCCAGCATCGCTTCACTTGTAAACTTAAACCTGCAAACCACACCTGAAATACAACAACTGTAGTGGGGTGAGATACATCAAATCTCAGTGGGTTCCCTATCTTATAGATTCTCTCGGCTCTACAAGGTACATGCAATCAAACAGATCCGCCATGGATCCGGGGTTTCCTCACCGTCTGGTGCAAAACATAACAAAAGGTTAAAATCATCATTAGTAGTCCCTTGACTCACCAATGAGATCACGACAAGTGCACAAACAACAAAAACAGATCAAACAACCAAGTATGCAGACCCGTACCAACGTACGAGGAATCCAGAATTAGTATCAACCTGTCTATATAGGCCACAATATATCACACCGTCGATGAGTAACCAAGTGCCTATGTCAAGAGACTAGCACAAGCCCACCGGGAGAAAGCCTAGTGGTATTGCCTACATGACACCACTAGAGGTGAGTAACGGAGTGATATTGCCTTCATGGCATCACAACCCCACCATACCGATCACGCCGATGTGTTAACGGCAAGTGGGTAAACGCCCTATAAGACCCCCACAAGCATATCGCAACGGTAGCTAAGGTGTATACCGAGCACGCAGATGAGTTAACGGCAAGTGGGAAATACGTCCTAGTGGACCCTCACAAGCTCATCGCAACGGTATTCTTCGAAACAAATCCGGTATCCATCGGACCACGTCCGGAAATCAGGTGAAACACCACCTAGTAGCTTAGGCCTACTCCGATTCAAGCATACATCACAAACACCTCACAATCACATCCGAACGTTCAACCGGAACGAACGGGAACAAGCAAGGAAAAGATCACATCACATCATTTATCAACATAATGCATTATACAAGGAATACATAACAAGTGATCACATCAAGCCATTAAGCAAACCACAACCAATACATAAGCATCACATGCTAACATAATCAATATAGTGATTTACATACATTACTTTCCATATTTTCTTATCAATCCATAGCATAAACATATGTTTCTATTCTACTATCATAAAGAGCATAAAATTAGCTTCCCAACGCTTCGAACGGGGACCGAAACAGACTTACGGTTCAAAAGATACGGCCGTTTCAATTTTCATTTTTCTGTCAATAGCAGTGGTAACCGGTTAACACATATGCTGTAACCGGTTACTGGCTAGAAAACAGCCCAGAAACGTCATTTTTCACAGGGTAACCGGTTAACACATATGCTATAACCGGTTACTGCGTAACAGAACCCAAAAATCATGATTTTTCTTCATTCTAAACCATTCTAACTCATACCCAAACATGATCAAACATCATAACAATTATCGACAGATGATTCTACACATATAGTGATCATCCTACACAATTTATAACACAATTCAACCGTTAGATTCTTTGATTTTGCAAAATTACTCATTTTCTTAAAATCTAACCTAACTCTAGAACTCTTAGAATTTCTACGCTAGAGTCTCTATCTAGAACCCACCTGATAATCGAAGAGGAGTTTGAAGAAGATGATGATGATCCATGAGTTTCTTTCCTTCAACTTTCTCTTCTCTTCTTCTTTCTCTCCATGTAATACCCCGTAAATTTATAAACACTCTGGTGAATATTATTATGATCAACTGGGTTCCGGGGTACTCTGAGTAATTATTTGATAAAATAATTAGAGTAAACTGACGAACTCAGAGTCGATTAAATTAATAGTATTTAACGTTGAGTTTTTATAATTTGATGTATTTGAGCTAATTTTGGACATTTAGTAGTGTTACTAAAAATGATAGTTTTTATACTATCTATTTTCTTTTCATTTTCCTTGGAAAAACAAACAAAATCTAAAGAGAAAGAAAGAAAAGGAAAAAGGGAAGGAAGGAAAGGAAAAGAAAGAGGAAGGAGAGAAATTCTCAAGAAGCTCAAGAATCATCATCAATTCATCTGTTTTTCATTCAATCGTCTCAGTATCAACCTCCTCGTCTAGTAATCCAGGTGGGTTCTAGTTAGACTCTTTAGAGTAGGATTATTTTGAGTTTAGAGTTAGATTGGAATTGGGAAAAATGGGTTTTTGGTATAAAATCGTGAATCTAACTGTTAAAATTCAATGTTTGATTATATGTTATGCTGGTTGTGATGTTATAACATGTTTTGGATGCGTTTTGATTGATGAAAATGGGATTTGGGGTTGATTTTGGATCAACCCGTAGCAGAAAAATTATGTAGGAACTTCTGCATTTTCCTCTGCCCATACGCGTATGGAGCATGTCAATACGCGTATGGGGCTTGTCAATACGCGTACGGCAAGGGCAATACGCGTATGGATGTCCGGGCATTTTGAGCAATACGCGTATCGCTTGGGGCAATACGCGTATGGCTGGGCGAGCTTTTGGGCCATACGCGTACGGGGAGCACCAATACGCGTACGGCCAGGAGAGTTACAGAATTCTGCTGTTGTGATTTATTTTTCCGATCGATTGTTTACAATGCCGTAACTTTTTGTACGTAACTCGGATTGGAACAATTTTGATATCGTTGGAAAGATAATAAAATGTACTTTCTTATTACAATGGTTTTAAGATTGTCGGCCGATTTAATTAAGTCGGGATTTCTGAAATAGTGTCGTTTTATCGACTTTTATCTGTTAATTGTGTGTAATTATTATTGGCAATATATGCATGTTAAAATATGGACTAGGCAGGGTGAGGATTATTACCAAAACTGTGTCGGAAGTGTGAAATGTTTCGTGTGTAGCAATGCTCGTGCATGAAAGGCCGAGGCGTGTGCATTCTGTTTATCAATAACCACAGTTGTGCGGTGTAGTTCATGAGACTCGAGCACCTCATCTGAACGTTATACATAACTACTTGGCAGGTTTGAGTCCCGTGTTAAGTACGATTGGAGCCTACGGGTAAAGAGACTTGTGACGGTGTACGGGCCGTGAGAAGTGACGGATCACGGTGTACGGACCGGTGATCCCGAATCCAATCGTATGCCAAGTAGCTACAAGGATCCATGACTCGGATCGCCTTCTAAACGTAGAAGGGTACGGGAAAAGGGGATACCTTGGTATTGGTTATTAATATGTGAGTTCTTGAGTGTACGGACTCAGAACGTACTTCGGTACTTTGTGAATCCTTGAGTTTACAGGCTCAAGAGGTACTTCGGTACTAGTGTGAGTTTACAGGCTCACCGTGACGGTTATTTGTGTGTGTGTACTCATGGTCTTTCCCCTTTCTCCTTGGACATGAGTTAGGACTTTATTAGAACCTTGTAAAGCCGAGAGGACTTTAAGATAGGGAACTCACTGAGATTTGATGTATCTCACCCCACTGTTGTTGTTTACATCACAGGTTCTGCAGGTTTGGCGAAGGATAAGGACAAGGTTATTTGACTTTCCTTACGGATCGTGGTTTTGTGATGGCATGGCTTCCGCTATGGCGTTATGTTTTGAGATCATTGTATTGATCTAGTTCTTAGTTTTTGTCATTTTGGAACATCTTGTATACGTAATGCCTTAGACTTTTAGGTGTTTTGTATTAGAGGCGTTTATGTGTATAATGTGTTAACTAAGAACTTATTATGTTTCAGTACCAAAAGTGAAACTCATGTATAATATATGATTTGATGCATGTATTATTAGGTGGTCTTTACAGTTGGTATCAAAGCAGGTTGTATCCTCGACCTAGCCATGAAATAGAATAAGTGTTTCTTTCCGTTTCATATGCGGCGTGTCGCCATGGGTCTTGTCTGTTATATTTATGGTATTGAGTCTGATCAACCTAATCCTATTGATATGGAATTCAAGAACATGGCTGATAGACGCAGAAACAACCGTGGAAGACCAAGGACTACTCCAGCTGGGACAGTTCCACAGGGTGATGAAGGGAATGCCCCGTTGTACCAATTTATGCAACAGATGCAGCAACAGCAGAATCAGTTCATGCAAGGAATGATGCAACAAATGGCTGATGGTCTGCATCCTCCAGTGGTTGTTCCGGAAGTTACAGGAGGAACCTACAGGGAATTTGTTCGTATGAATCCTCCGGAGTTTCAAGGAGGGCTAGATCCGGTGAAGGCACACGAATGGATAACAGGAATGGAACGGATTTTTCAGATAGTTCATTGCAGTGAGGAGAATAAGGTGGTCTTTGCTTCTCACTGGTTGAAGGGTCCTACCATGAGGTGGTGGGAGAGCGCTTCAGCCTTGATGACAACTCAGGAGGTGCCGAAAGTGTGGGAACAGTTTAAGGTAATCTTTATGGAGAAATATTTTCCGAGTTCTTTAAGGTCTCAAAAGGAGTTTGAGTTCCAACAGTTGAGACAGGGAAATTTGTCAGTGGCTTCTTATGCGGAACAATTTGAGATCATGACTGACTATTCTAGACAGGCCATGTATGCTCCTGATGAGAGGTGGAAGATAGATCAGTTTCTGTTTGGGTTAAGGGCTGAGATTTCACACAGCGTGTCTCAACGGGAATTTGCTACTTATGCTGAAATGTTAAGACAATGTTATGTGGCGGAAAATAGCTTGAAAAAGATACAAATGGAGGTGGATTCGAACAGGGTAACTCAAAGTGACCGTGGAAGGTCGAATCAACAGTTTACGCAAAGGCAACAGTCTTCCAAAGGGAAGCAAGTACAGGGCTCTAGAACTAGTGTGCCTCCAGTATGTCGCACTTGTGGGAGAAGTCATTTTGGTAGGTGTTATTCGGATGGGATACGGTGTTATCAGTGTAACAAGATGGGTCATGTAGCGAGAGATTGTCCTCAGAGTAGGAATCAGACACAAGGGAAGACTACGGGTCGAGTTTATACTCTGGATGCAAGGAAAGCAAAGGGTGATAATTCCTTGATTGCGGGTACGTGTTTTGTTAATGGTCAACCTTGTTTTGTTTTATTTGACTGTGGGGCTACACATTCTTTTGTGTCTTTGAGATGTGTGAAGCGACTTGGGTTGCAAACTATTCCTTTGTTTCCTCCTATGGTGGTTACTACTGCCATGGATGAAATGGTTGAAACAACCCTGATGTGTGAAAATTGTGTGTTGTCGGTGAACGAAAGAGTCTTCCAGATTGATCTTATTTGTCTGCCGCTTAAGAAAGTGGATGTTGTTCTGGGAATGGACTGGCTTTCAGCTAATTCGGTTTTTATCGGTTGTGAGGAGAAGCTAATTATTATTCCATCTGCTGAGACTACTCCGAAAGATGTATTATCAACGATTTTAGAAGGTACGGTGGGAATGGTAAATTTCTTGTTTGAGAAAGAGAAATCTGTTTTATTGGTTCTTACTAAGGAGGGAAGTAGTGAACAACAAGTTCTGAGTATTCCAATAGTGTGTGAATTTCCTGAAGTGTTTCCTGAGGATGTTTCTTCTCTTCCTCCGGAGAGAGAAGTTCAGTTCTCTATTGACCTGATACCGGGAACGGCTCCTATATCCGTTTCTCCGTATCGGATGGCACCGCTTGAATTACGAGAATTAAAGGACCAATTAGAGGACTTGATGTCTAAGCATTTTGTTAGACCTAGTGTTTCACCTTGGGGAGCTCCAGTGTTATTGGTAAAGAAGAAAGATGGGGGAATGCGTTTGTGCATTGATTATCGTAAGTTGAATAAAGTTACCATTAAGAATAAGTATCCCTTACCAAGGATAGACGACTTGTTAGATCAATTGAAAGGAGCCTGTGTGTTCTCGAAGATTGATTTACGGTCGGGTTATCACCAGATTCGACTGAAGAGTTCCGATGTGCCAAAGACTGCATTTAGAACCCGTTACGGTCATTATGAATTCTTAGTGATGCCTTTCGGTGTGACTAATGCTCCAGCTGTTTTTATGGATTACATGAATCGTATATTTCAGGCTTACTTGGACCAATTTGTGGTAATCTTTATTGACGACGTTCTTATTTATTCTCGTACTCCACAAGAGCACGGAGAACATCTGAGGATTGTCTTATCGGTCTTGCAAGAGAAGCAATTGTTTGCTAAGTTGAGCAAGTGTGAGTTTTGGATGTCGGAAGTTAATTTTCTTGGCCATGTTATATCTCGAGGTGGTGTGGCAGTGGACCCATCGAAGGTAGAAGCAGTGATTAATTGGGAGAGACCGAGAAATGTTTCAGAAGTCAGAAGTTTCTTGGGATTGGCCGGTTACTATAGAAGGTTTATCAAGGGCTTTTCTCAATTGGCCTTACCAATGACGAAACTTACTCGGAAGGATGTTACTTTTGAATGGGATTCAGGTTGCGAACAAAGTTTTATGCATTTGAAGGAAAGTTTGACGAGTGCTCCAGTATTAATTATTCCTGATCCTAACAACTCTTATGAAGTATTCTGTGATGCTTCTAAGAGGGGATTAGGGGGTGTTCTGATGCAAGGTGGTCAAGTGGTAGCTTATGCTTCTCGACAGTTAAAAGTTCATGAGAAGAATTATCCGACTCATGATTTGGAACTAGCTGCAGTGGTTTTTACACTGAAGGTGTGGCGTCATTATTTATATGGTGTACGCTTTGAAATGTTCAGTGACCACAAAAGTTTGAAGTATTTGTTTGATCAAAAGGAGTTGAATATGCGACAAAGAAGGTGGATGGAGTACTTAAAGGATTATGATTTAGAATTGAAGTATCATCCAGGAAAGGCGAATAAAGTAGCGGATGCTTTAAGTCGGAAAATGGTTCATAGTGCGGAATTGATGATTTTGGAGTATTCATTGTTGGAAAAGTTTAGAGATCTTAATCTCCAGTTTGCGTGGACTCTGAATGGTGTAATTATGGGAAATTTGAATGTCAATTCTACTTTGAGAGTTGAGATTCAACAGGCACAATTGTTAGAGGAAGAGTTACAAGAGTTGTCACTTCAGCCGGGTTTTACACGAGCGACAGATGGGATTGTTCTGTTTAATCAAAGGATTTGTGTTCCGAAGGATGAGGCATTGAAAAGGAAGATTTTAGACGAAGCTCATAAGGGTACTTTTACGGTACATCCTGGTTCTTCGAAGATGTATCAGGATTTAACGAAGGATTATTGGTGGCCTGGGATGAAAAAGGATATAGCGGAATATGTGTCAGAATGTGCGGTGTGTCAACAGGTGAAGATTGAACACCAAAGACCGGGTGGTTTGTTACAACCTTTGGATATTCCAGTTTGGAAGTGGGATAGTATTTCCATGGATTTTACAGTGGGTTTACCCCGTACCCAAGGTGGGTATGATTCTATTTGGGTAATTGTTGATCGACTAACGAAATCCGCACACTTCTTAGCCGTAAAGACTACTTATAAGGCAAGTCATCTTGCAAGGTTGTTTATTGCTGAGATTGTGAGATTGCATGGTATTCCTTCTAGTATTGCGTCCGATAGAGATCCGAAGTTTACTTCGAGATTTTGGAAAGTGTTCCAACAAGCGATGGGTACGAATTTGTGTTTGAGCACGTCGAATCATCCTCAAACGGATGGTCAGACTGAGCGAACAATACAAACGATGGAGGATATGTTAAGAGCTTGTGTGTTAGAGAGTAGAGGGAATTGGAAAGAACTTTTACCGTTAATTGAGTTTTCATATAACAATAGTTACCATGCGAGCATCGGTATGGCTCCTTATGAAGCACTGTATGGGAGAAAGTGTAGGACACCTTTGTGTTGGGCTGAAATTGGCGAAGATAGGATTTTGGGACCCGAGATTATTCAAGAGACTACGGAAAAGATTCGTATGATCCGCGAGAAGGTTAAACAAGCACAAGATCGTCAAAAGAGTTATGCGGATAATCGTAGGAGACCTTTGGAATTTGAGGAGGGTGACCATGTATTTTTGAAAGTTACTCCGAGATTGAGATTGAAAGGACCGTTTAAGTCACGTAAGTTAAGTCCGAGATACGTGGGACCGTATCAGATTTTAGAAAGGATTGGTGAAGTTGCTTATAGATTAGCCTTACCACCCTCTCTATCCGAGATGCATGACGTTTTTCACGTATCTCAGCTCCGTAAGTTTATTCCTGATCCTCTTCAGCCAATTCTACCCGAATCAGTGGAAATTGAAGCGGATTTGACTTTTGAACCACAACCGAGTCGTGTTGTGGGAAGGGAAACAAAAGTGTTAAGGAACAAAGATATTCCACTTGTTAAGGTGCAATGGGATATGACGCATCCGGGCGATGCTACTTGGGAACTAGAATCGGAAATGCGAGATTCTTATCCACATCTATTCGGGTAATATTCTAAATTCGAGGACGAATTTCTATTTAAGGGGGGGAGGATGTAATACCCCGTAAATTTATAAACGCTCTGGTGAATATTATTATGATCAACTGGGTTCCGGGGTACTCTGAGTAATTATTTGATAAAATAATTAGAGTAAACTGACGAACTCAGAGTCGATTAAATTAATAGTATTTAACGTTGAGTTTTTATAATTTGATGTATTTGAGCTAATTTTGGACATTTAGTAGTGTTACTAAAAATGATAGTTTTTATACTATCTATTTTCTTTTCATTTTCCTTGGAAAAACAAACAAAATCTAAAGAGAAAGAAAGAAAAGGAAAAAGGGAAGGAAGGAAAGGAAAAGAAAGAGGAAGGAGAGAAATTCTCAAGAAGCTCAAGAATCATCATCAATTCATCTGTTTTTCATTCAATCGTCTCAGTATCAACCTCCTCGTCTAGTAATCCAGGTGGGTTCTAGTTAGACTCTTTAGAGTAGGATTATTTTGAGTTTAGAGTTAGATTGGAATTGGGAAAAATGGGTTTTTGGTATAAAATCGTGAATCTAACTGTTAAAATTCAATGTTTGATTATATGTTATGCTGGTTGTGATGTTATAACACGTTTTGGATGCGTTTTGATTGATGAAAATGGGATTTGGGGTTGATTTTGGATCAACCCGTAGCAGAAAAATTCTGCAGGAACTTCTGCATTTTCCTCTGCCCATACGCGTATGAAGCATGTCAATACGCGTATGGGGCTTGTCAATACGCGTACGGCAAGGGCAATACGCGTATGGATGGCCGGGCATTTTGAGCAATACGCGTATAGCTGGGCGAGCTTTTGGGCCATACGCGTACGGGGAGCACCAATACGCGTACGACCAGGAGAGTTACAGAATTCTGCTGTTGTGATTTATTTTTCCGATCGATTGTTTACAATGCCGTAACTTTTTGTACGTAACTCGGATTGGAACAATTTTGATATCGTTGGAAAGATAATAAAATGTACTTTCTTATTACAATGGTTTTAAGATTGTCGGCCGATTTAATTAAGTCGGGATTTCTGAAATAGTGTCGTTTTATCGACTTTTATCTGTTAATTGTGTGTAATTATTATTGGCAATATATGCATGTTAAAATATGGACTAGGCAGGGTGAGGATTATTACCAAAACTGTGTCGGAAGTGTGAAATGTTTCGTGTGTAGCAATGCTCGTGCATGAAAGGCCGAGGCGTGTGCATTCTGTTTATCAATAACCACAGTTGTGCGGTGTAGTTCATGAGACTCGAGCACCTCATCTGAACGTTATACATAACTACTTGGCAGGTTTGAGTCCCGTGTTAAGTACGATTGGAGCCTACGGGTAAAGAGACTTGTGACGGTGTACGGGCCGTGAGAAGTGACGGATCACGGTGTACGGACCGGTGATCCCGAATCCAATCGTATGCCAAGTAGCTACAAGGATCCATGACTCGGATCGCCTTCTAAACGTAGAAGGGTACGGGAAAAGGGGATACCTTGGTATTGGTTATTAATATGTGAGTTCTTGAGTGTACGGACTCAGAACGTACTTCGGTACTTTGTGAATCCTTGAGTTTACAGGCTCAAGAGGTACTTCGGTACTAGTGTGAGTTTACAGGCTCACCGTGACGGTTATTTGTGTGTGTGTACTCATGGTCTTTCCCCTTTCCCCTTGGACATGAGTTAGGACTTTGTTAGAACCTTGTAAAGCCGAGAGGACTTTAAGATAGGGAACTCACTGAGATTTGATGTATCTCACCCCACTGTTGTTGTTTACATCACAGGTTCTGCAGGTTTGGCGAAGGGTAAGGACAAGGTTATTTGACTTTCCTTACGGATCCTGGTTTTGTGATGGCATGGCTTCCGCTATGGCGTTATGTTTTGAGATCATTGTATTGATCTAGTTCTTAGTTTTTGTCATTTTGGAACATCTTGTATACGTAATGCCTTAGACTTTTAGGTGTTTTGTATTAGAGGCATTTATGTGTATAATATGTTAACTAAGAACATATTATGTTTCAGTACCAAAAGTGAAACTCATGTATAATATATGATTTGATGCATGTATTATTAGGTGGTCTTTACACTCCATTTCCTTCTTCTTCTTCTTGCTACTTTTCTTTTTCTTTTCTTTTCTCAACAAATATATATATATAATGCTTATTATACAATATAATTTCCAACAGAGCAAAATATCTCCAATTGATATTTTGTCATCTCAAACCAATTGATCAATTATTAGAGTTACTTTAAAATCCTTTCTTGAATTAAAATAATTGATTTCTTCAGAGTTCATCGGTTGCTCTATTGATCCCAATTGATAATACTTAAAGTACTTAGAGGATTCCATTAATCCAATTATCCAAAGATAGAGCACATAGATATTCATCTGATCTCATCTGACATCCAATTGAGCATTTCAATAATACGGGGTATTACAGTGATTCACAGTCAAAACTTCTTAAATGACAGTGCATAGAAAAAAACATTATTACTTTTCTTTAAAAGAGATATTACATCCAAAATTAAACAAATGGTGCATGAAGCTTATTTAAAGTAGTGGTGTAAACAAGGTGATGTTATTGGATATCATCCTTTTTACACACGACTTTTTGACCACTTACTTAAAATAGTAATGTTATGTTGAAGATTTATTTCTTAAAGAGGGGAATTGTATTGGTTCAAGATCTGCTAGAACAGGTCATTTGTTTCTTAATTGAAATTTGAATTTTGTGTTTGAGGTTTAATTGGTGTTTGGGGGTGACTCTATTGGGTCTGGACCTGATGGAACAAGCCTTTTTATTTCATAGTTGAAATGAAAATGTTGTGTTGGAGGTTTATCTGGTGTTGGTGGTGATTCTACTGGGTCTGGACCTGATGGTACAAGCCTTTTTATTTCATAGTTGAAATCAAAATGTTGTGTTGGAGGCTTATCTGGTGTTGGTGGTGATTCTATTGGGCCTGGACCTGATGGAACAAGTCTTTGTATTTCATAGTTGAAATCAAAATGTTGTGTTGGAGGCTTATCTGGTGTCGGTGGTGATTCTATTGGGTCTGGACCTGATGGAACAAGCCTTTTTATTTCATAGTTGAAATCAAAATGTTGTGCTAGAGGCTTATCTGGCGTTGGTGGTGATTCTATTGGGTCTGGACCTGATGGAACAAGTCTTTTTATTTCATAGTTGAAATTAAAGTACTGTGTAGGAGGCTTATTTGGTGTCGGTGGTGATTCAATTGGGTCTGGACCTGATGGAACAAGCCTTTTTATTTCATAGTTGAAATTAAAATGTTGTGCTAGAGGCTTATCTGGTGTTGGTGGTGATTCTATTGGGTCTGGACCTGATGGAACAAGTCTTTTTATTTCATAGTTGAAATTAAAGTGCTGTGTAGGAGGCATATCTGGTGTTGGTGGTGATTCAATTGGGTCTGGACCTGATGGAAGAAGCCTTTTAATTTCATAGTTGAAATCAAAATGTTGTGTTGGAGACTTTTTTAATGCTGATGGTGATTCTATTGGATTTGGACCCGATGGAACCAACCTTTTATTGTCATAATTTATGAAATTTTCTCGTATGACCAAAGAAATGAGTAAGATTGATATAATACCAACAACATAAACCTTTGAAATTGTCATTATCACTTTGTTTTGAATTTTGGTTTGTCGTAATACTCTATTTATATAAAACTTGGTTGGTGTATATTTTTTAAAACTTTTAATGATTTTTCATTTTAGAATGATACACAAAAGATACAACTTTGAATTTCAACCATGCCTTTTCATTTTTTCAAATCAACAACTTTTTTCAAATCCTTTTATTAGAGATTACTTTGTGAGTCAAATTTTTATTTTAATATCAATCTTATATTTCATTTTCTTTTGTAGAAAATTGTTATAATTTTATCGTTAGTATATAGCAATACATCCTTTAAATTTCTTTGGTGTTTCTTTTTTAATCTTTGATTAATTTTTAATTTTAAAAGGATCATAATACATAAACAAATTTTTTATATATTTTTATTCTTTCCATTTCAGCCATGTTTTCAATTTTTTTTTCAATTCTATATTATTTTTTATTCTTTTTATTAGGGATTATTTTATGAGTCAAATTTATTTTTGTAAAACCCAACTTTTGTTTAAATTTTTTTAATGACAAATTATTAGTAATTAATTGTTACTATATATCACGTCATCTTTTAAATTTTTATGTTGTGTCCTTTTTAACCTTTGAATGATTTCCATTTTTATAAGGAGAAACTCTTTGAATGATTTTAATATTTTTTAACCTTTAATTGAAATTTTTTTTTTTTAATTTTCAATTTTAGAAGGATCATAAACCAATTACAAAGTTTTTATATATTTTTATCCTTTCCATTTCACCATGCTTTCCATTTTTCCAATCCAACAAAATTTATTCTCATTCTTTTTATTAAGGATTATTTTATCTATCAAATTATTATTTTAAAACAAAACTTGTATTTCAAATTTTTTAATGAAAAATTATTAGTAATTACATTTTAGTACATAACACTTCATCCTTTAAACTCTTTGGGTGTTTTTTTTAACCTTCAATGATTTTCTATTTTAAAAGGATCATAATTCAATTACAAAGTTTTCATATATTTTTATTCTTTTTATTTAAGGAAATGTTTTCTATTTTTCCAATTCAGCAATTTTTTCCATTATTTTTATTAGCGATTACTTTATGGGATAATTTTTATCTTAAATCAAATTTGTATTTTTAGCTTTTTTTAGTAAAATATTATTAGTAGCTAATTGTTACTATATATCAGTAGTTAATTTTTAGTATATGTTAGTTTAACTATTTCAAGCCAGTTGAATTATCCCTTCATGCAAACATGTATATCTATTTTAGCAAACTTTAACCGAAAAATGCTTAAATGCAACTTAAGGAGCAAGTTACTAAAACACACCTTCATAAAAATAAGTTGGTCTACGTTAGCAAACACCATATATATATATATATATATATATATATATATATATATATATATGGTCATATCATATGAGAATGTCATTTTTACGTAAGAACATGAGAATGAATCTGAATCATTAGATTTTAAAATAAATGGTGGAGATTATGTGTGGTTTTTATTTTTCTCTCTCTTCCATTATTAAAATAAATGATGGAGGAGAGAGAAAAAAAACTGACACATAATCTCCACCATTTATTTTAAAATCTAATGGTACATATTCATTCTCATATTCTCACATAAAAATGACATTCTCAAATGATACGTTCCCTATATAAATATATATATATATATATATACACTTCATACTTGTAAACGAAGTGGTAATAACCACTAGAAATTCATTTACACAATCATAATACTTAGGGTATAAATTCTAAGGTTGTCGTCAAACCTAACAATATTGACATTTTATCAATTGAGATAGAATTTACATACAAATAAACCATTTAAATTGTGTAATTCTTTTTGTTTTTCTTTCTTGTCGAAATGAATATATATATATATATATATATATATATATATATATATATATATATATATTCAAACATTATAACTAACAAAATGCATAAATTAACATTTTATTAATTATAATGGTGATTCACAGTCAAAACTTCTTAAATGACACTGCATAGAAAAAAGCATTATTACTTTTCTTTAAAAGAGATATTACATCCAGAATTAAACAAATGGTGCATGAAGCTTATTTAAAGTAGTGGTGTAAACAAGGTGATGTTATTGGATATCATCCTTTTTACACACGACTTTTTGACCACTTACTTAAAATAGTAATGTTATGTTGAAGATTTATTTCTTAAAGAGGGGAATTGTATTGGTTCAAGATCTGCTAGAACAGGTCATTTGTTTCTTAATTGAAATTTGAATTTTGTGTTTGAGGTTTAATTGGTGTTTGGGGGTGATTCTATTGGGTCTGGACCTGATGGAACCAGCCTTTTTATTTCATAGTTGAAATGAAAATGTTGTGTTGGAGGTTTATCTGGTGTTGGTGGTGATTCTACTGGGTCTGGACCTAATGGTACAAGCCTTTTTATTTCATAGTTGAAATCAAAATGTTGTGTTGGAGGCTTATCTGGTGTTGGTGGTGATTCTATTGGGCCTGGACCTGATGGAACAAGTCTTTGTATTTCATAGTTGAAATCAAAATGTTGTGTTGGAGGCTTATCTGGTGTCGGTGGTGATTCTATTGGGTCTGGACCTGATGGAACAAGCCTTTTTATTTCATAGTTGAAATCAAAATGTTGTGCTAGAGGCTTATCTGGTGTTGGTGGTGATTCTATTGGGTCTGGACCTGATGGAACAAGTCTTTTTATTTCATAGTTGAAATTAAAGTGCTGTGTAGGAGGCTTATTTGGTGTTGGTGGTGATTCAATTGGGTCTGGACCTGATGGAACAAGCCTTTTTATTTCATAGTTGAAATCAAAATGTTGTGCTAGAGGCTTATCTGGTGTTGGTGGTGATTCTATTGGGTATGGACCTGATGGAACAAGTCTTTTTATTTCATAGTTGAAATTAAAGTGCTGTGTAGGAGGCATATCTGGTGTTGGTGGTGATTCAATTGGGTCTGGACCTGATGGAACAAGCCTTTTAATTTCATAGTTGAAATCAAAATGTTGTGTTGGAGACTTTTTTAATGCTGATGGTGATTCTATTGGATTTGGACCCGATGGAACCAACCTTTTATTGTCATAATTTATGAAATTTTCTCCTATGACCAAAGAAATTAGTAAGATTGATATAATACCAACAACATAAACCTTTGAAATTGTCATTCTCACTTTGTTTTGAATTTTGGTTTGTCGTAATCCTCTATTTATATAAAACTTGGTTGGTGTATATTTTTTAAAACTTTTAATGATTTTTCATTTTAGAATGATACACAAAAGATACAACTTTGAATTTCAACCATGCCTTTTCATTTTTTCAAATCAACAACTTTTTTCAAATCCTTTTATTAGAGATTACTTTGTGAGTCAAATTTTTATTTTAATATCAATCTTATATTTCATTTTCTTTTGTAGAAAATTGTTATAATTTTTTCTTTAGTATATAGCAATACATCCTTTAAATTTCTTTGGTGTTTCTTTTTTAATCTTTGATTAATTTTTAATTTTAAAAGGATCATAATACATAAACAAATTTTTTATATATTTTTATTCTTTCCATTTCAGCCATGTTTTCAATTTTTGTTTCAATTCTATAATATTTTTCATTCTTTTTATCAGGGATTATTTTATGAGTCAAATTTATTTTTGTAAAACCAAACTTTTGTTTAAATTTTTTTAATGACAAATTATTAGTAATTAATTGTTACTATATATCACGTCATCTTTTAAATTTTTATGTTGTGTCCTTTTTAACCTTTGAATGATTTCTATTTTTATAAGGCGAAACTCTTTGAATGATTTTAATATTTTTTAACCTTTAATCTTTTTTTTTAATTTTCATTTTTAGAAGGATCATAAACCAATTACAAAGTTTTTATATATTTTTATCCTTTCCATTTCACCATGCTTTCCATTTTTCCAATCCAACAAAATTTATTCTCATTCTATTTATTAAGGATTATTTTATCTGTCAAATTATTATTTTAAAACTTAAAACTTGTATTTCAAATTTTTTAATGAAAAATTATTAGTAATTACATTTTAGTTCATAACACTTCATCCTTTAAACACTTTGGGTGTTTTTTTTTAACCTTCCATGATTTTCTATTTTAAAAGGATCATCATTCAATTACAAAGTTTTCATATATTTTTATTCTTTTTATTTAAGGAAATGTTTTCTATTTTTCCAATTCAGCAATTTTTTCCATTCTTTTTATTAGCGATTACTTTATGGGATAATTTTTATCTTAAATCAAATTTGTATTTTTACAATTTTTAGTGAAATATTATTAGTAGCTAATTGTTACTATATATCAGTAGTTATTTTTTAGTATATTTTAGTTTAACTATTTCAAGCTAGTTGAATTATCCCTTCATGCAAACATGTATATCTATTTTAGCAAACTTTACCTGAAAAATGCTTAAATGCAACTTAAGGAGCAAGTTGCTAAAACACACCTTCATAAAAATAAGTTGGTCTACGTTAGCAAACTCCATATATATATATATATATATATATATATATATATATATATATATATATATATATGGTTCATATCATATGAGAATGTCATTTTTACGTAAGAACATGAGAATGAATCTGAATCATTAGATTTTAAAATAAATGGTGGAGATTATGTGTGGTTTTTATTTTTCTCTCTCTTCCATTATTAAAATAAATGATGGAGGAGAGAGAAAAAAAACTGACACATAATCTCCACCATTTATTTTAAAATCTAATGGTACATATTCATTCTCATATTCTCACATAAAAATGACATTCTCAAATGATACGTTCCCTATATAAATATATATATATATATATATATACACTTCATACTTGTAAACGAAGTGGTAATAACCACTAGAAATTCATTTACACAATCATAATACTTAGGGTATAAATTCTAAGGTTGTCGTCAAACCTAACAATATTGACATTTTATCAATTGAGATAGAATTTACATACAAATAAACCATTTAAATTGTGTAATTCTTTTTGTTTTTCTTTCTTGTCGAAATGAATATATATATATATATATATATATATATATATATATATATATATATATATATATATATATATATATATATTCAAACATTATAACTAACAAAATGCATAAATTAACATTTTATTAATTATAATGGTGATTCACAGTCAAAACTTCTTAAATGACACTGCATAGAAAAAAGCATTATTACTTTTCTTTAAAAGAGATATTACATCCAGAATTAAACAAATGGTGCATGAAGCTTATTTAAAGTAGTGGTGTAAACAAGGTGATGTTATTGGATATCATCCTTTTTACACACGACTTTTTGACCACTTACTTAAAATAGTAATGTTATGTTGAAGATTTATTTCTTAAAGAGGGGAATTGTATTGGTTCAAGATCTGCTAGAACAGGTCATTTGTTTCTTAATTGAAATTTGAATTTTGTGTTTGAGGTTTAATTGGTGTTTGGGGGTGATTCTATTGGGTCTGGACCTGATGGAACCAGCCTTTTTATTTCATAGTTGAAATGAAAATGTTGTGTTGGAGGTTTATCTGGTGTTGGTGGTGATTCTACTGGGTCTGGACCTAATGGTACAAGCCTTTTTATTTCATAGTTGAAATCAAAATGTTGTGTTGGAGGCTTATCTGGTGTTGGTGGTGATTCTATTGGGCCTGGACCTGATGGAACAAGTCTTTGTATTTCATAGTTGAAATCAAAATGTTGTGTTGGAGGCTTATCTGGTGTCGGTGGTGATTCTATTGGGTCTGGACCTGATGGAACAAGCCTTTTTATTTCATAGTTGAAATCAAAATGTTGTGCTAGAGGCTTATTTGGTGTTGGTGGTGATTCTATTGGGTCTGGACCTGATGGAACAAGTCTTTTTATTTCATAGTTGAAATTAAAGTGCTGTGTAGGAGGCTTATTTGGTGTCGGTGGTGATTCAATTGGGTCTGGACCTGATGGAACAAGCCTTTTTATTTCATAGTTGAAATCAAAATGTTGTGCTAGAGGCTTATCTGGTGTTGGTGGTGATTCTATTGGGTATGGACCTGATGGAACAAGTCTTTTTATTTCATAGTTGAAATTAAAGTGCTGTGTAGGAGGCATATCTGGTGTTGGTGGTGATTCAATTGGGTCTGGACCTGATGGAACAAGCCTTTTAATTTCATAGTTGAAATCAAAATGTTGTGTTGGAGACTTTTTTAATGCTGATGGTGATTCTATTGGATTTGGACCCGATGGAACCAACCTTTTATTGTCATAATTTATGAAATTTTCTCCTATGACCAAAGAAATTAGTAAGATTGATATAATACCAACAACATAAACCTTTGAAATTGTCATTCTCACTTTGTTTTGAATTTTGGTTTGTCGTAATCCTCTATTTATATAAAACTTGGTTGGTGTATATTTTTTAAAACTTTTAATGATTTTTCATTTTAGAATGATACACAAAAGATACAACTTTGAATTTCAACCATGCCTTTTCATTTTTTCAAATCAACAACTTTTTTCAAATCCTTTTATTAGAGATTACTTTGTGAGTCAAATTTTTATTTTAATATCAATCTTATATTTCATTTTCTTTTGTAGAAAATTGTTATAATTTTTTCTTTAGTATATAGCAATACATCCTTTAAATTTCTTTGGTGTTTCTTTTTTAATCTTTGATTAATTTTTAATTTTAAAAGGATCATAATACATAAACAAATATTTTATATATATTTATTCTTTCCATTTCAGCCATGTTTTCAATTTTTTTTTCAATTCTATAATATTTTTCATTCTTTTTATCAGGGATTATTTTATGAGTCAAATTTATTTTTGTAAAACCAAACTTTTGTTTAAATTTTTTTAATGACAAATTATTAGTAATTAATTGTTACTATATATCACGTCATCTTTTAAATTTTTATGTTGTGTCCTTTTTAACCTTTGAATGATTTCTATTTTTATAAGGAGAAACTCTTTGAATGATTTTAATATTTTTTAACCTTTAATCTTTTTTTTTTAATTTTCAATTTTAGAAGGATCATAAACCAATTACAAAGTTTTTATATATTTTTATCCTTTCCATTTCACCATGCTTTCCATTTTTCCAATCCAACAAAATTTATTCTCATTCTATTTATTAAGGATTATTTTATCTGTCAAATTATTATTTTAAAACTTAAAACTTGTATTTCAAATTTTTTAATGAAAAATTATTAGTAATTACATTTTAGTTCATAACACTTCATCCTTTAAACGCTTTGGGTGTTTTTTTTTAACCTTCCATGATTTTCTATTTTAAAAGGATCATCATTCAATTACAAAGTTTTCATATATTTTTATTCTTTTTATTTAAGGAAATGTTTTCTATTTTTCCAATTCAGCAATTTTTTCCATTCTTTTTATTAGCGATTACTTTATGGGATAATTTTTATCTTAAATCAAATTTGTATTTTTACAATTTTTAGTGAAATATTATTAGTAGCTAATTGTTACTATATATCAGTAGTTATTTTTTAGTATATTTTAGTTTAACTATTTCAAGCTAGTTGAATTATCCCTTCATGCAAACATGTATATCTATTTTAGCAAACTTTACCTGAAAAATGCTTAAATGCAACTTAAGGAGCAAGTTGCTAAAACATACCTTCATAAAAATAAGTTGGTCTACGTTAGCAAACTCCATATATATATATATATATATATATATATATATATATATGGTTCATATCATATGAGAATGTCATTTTTACGTAAGAACATGAGAATGAATCTGAATCATTAGATTTTAAAATAAATGGTGGAGATTATGTGTGGTTTTTATTTTTCTCTCTCTTCCATTATTAAAATAAATGATGGAGGAGAGAGAAGAAAAACTGACACATAATCTCCACCATTTATTTTAAAATCTAATGGTACATATTCATTCTCATATTCTCACATAAAAATGACATTCTCAAATGATACGTTCCCTATATAAATATATATATATATATATACACTTCATACTTGTAAACGAAGTGGTAATAACCACTAGAAATTCGTTTACACAATCATAATACTTAGGGTATAAATTCTAAGGTTGTCGTCAAACCTAACAATATTGACATTTTATCAATTGAGATAGAATTTACATACAAATAAACCATTTAAATTGTGTAATTCTTTTTGTTTTTCTTTCTTGTCGAAATGAATATATATATATATATATATATATATATATATATATATATATATATATATATATATATTCAAACATTATAACTAACAAAATGCATAAATTAACATTTTATTAATTATAATGGTGATTCACAGTCAAAACTTCTTAAATGACACTGCATAGAAAAAAGCATTATTACTTTTCTTTAAAAGAGATATTACATCCAGAATTAAACAAATGGTGCATGAAGCTTATTTAAAGTAGTGGTGTAAACAAGGTGATGTTATTGGATATCATCCTTTTTACACACGACTTTTTGACCACTTACTTAAAATAGTAATGTTATGTTGAAGATTTAGTTCTTAAAGAGGGGAATTGTATTGGGTCAAGATCTGCTAGAACAGGTCATTTGTTTCTTAATTGAAATTTGAATTTTGTGTTTGAGGTTTAATTGGTGTTTGGGGGTGATTCTATTGGGTCTGGACCTGATGGAACCAGCCTTTTTATTTCATAGTTGAAATGAAAATGTTGTGTTGGAGGTTTATCTGGTGTTGGTGGTGATTCTACTGGGTCTGGACTTAATGGTACAAGCCTTTTTATTTCATAGTTGAAATCAAAATGTTGTGTTGGAGGCTTATCTGGTGTTGGTGGTGATTCTATTGGGCCTGGACCTGATGGAACAAGTCTTTGTATTTCATAGTTGAAATCAAAATGTTGTGTTGGAGGCTTATCTGGTGTCGGTGGTGATTCTATTGGGTCTGGACCTGATGGAACAAGCCTTTTTATTTCATAGTTGAAATCAAAATGTTGTGCTAGAGGCTTATCTGGTGTTGGTGGTGATTCTATTGGGTCTGGACCTGATGGAACAAGTCTTTTTATTTCATAGTTGAAATTAAAGTGCTGTGTAGGAGGCTTATTTGGTGTCGGTGGTGATTCAATTGGGTCTGGACCTGATGGAACAAGCCTTTTTATTTCATAGTTGAAATCAAAATGTTGTGCTAGAGGCTTATCTGGTGTTGGTGGTGATTCTATTGGGTATGGACCTGATGGAACAAGTCTTTTTATTTCATAGTTGAAATTAAAGTGCTGTGTAGGAGGCATATCTGGTGTTGGTGGTGATTCAATTGGGTCTGGACCTGATGGAACAAGCCTTTTAATTTCATAGTTGAAATCAAAATGTTGTGTTGGAGACTTTTTTAATGCTGATGGTGATTCTATTGGATTTGGACCCGATGGAACCAACCTTTTATTGTCATAATTTATGAAATTTTCTCCTATGACCAAAGAAATTAGTAAGATTGATATAATACCAACAACATAAACCTTTGAAATTGTCATTCTCACTTTGTTTTGAATTTTGGTTTGTCGTAATCCTCTATTTATATAAAACTTGGTTGGTGTATATTTTTTAAAACTTTTAATGATTTTTCATTTTAGAATGATACACAAAAGATACAACTTTGAATTTCAACCATGCCTTTTCATTTTTTCAAATCAACAACTTTTTTCAAATCCTTTTATTAGAGATTACTTTGTGAGTCAAATTTTTATTTTAATATCAATCTTATCTTTCATTTTCTTTTGTAGAAAATTGTTATAATTTTTTCTTTAGTATATAGCAATACATCCTTTAAATTTCTTTGGTGTTTCTTTTTTAATCTTTGATTAATTTTTAATTTTAAAAGGATCATAATACATAAACAAATTTTTTATATATTTTTATTCTTTCCATTTCAGCCATGTTTTCAATTTTTTTTTCAATTCTATAATATTTTTCATTCTTTTTATCAGGGATTATTTTATGAGTCAAATTTATTTTTGTAAAACCAAACTTTTGTTTAAATTTTTTTAATGACAAATTATTAGTAATTAATTGTTACTATATATCACGTCATCTTTTAAATTTTTATGTTGTGTCCTTTTTAACCTTTGAATGATTTCTATTTTTATAAGGAGAAACTCTTTGAATGATTTTAATATTTTTTAACCTTTAATCTTTTTTTTTTTAATTTTCAATTTTAGAAGGATCATAAACCAATTACAAAGTTTTTATATATTTTTATCCTTTCCATTTCACCATGCTTTCCATTTTTCCAATCCAACAAAATTTATTCTCATTCTATTTATTAAGGATTATTTTATCTGTCAAATTATTATTTTAAAACTTAAAACTTGTATTTCAAATTTTTTAATGAAAAATTATTAGTAATTACATTTTAGTTCATAACACTTCATCCTTTAAACGCTTTGGGTGTTTTTTTTTAACCTTCCATGATTTTCTATTTTAAAAGGATCATCATTCAATTACAAAGTTTTCATATATTTTTATTCTTTTTATTTAAGGAAATGTTTTCTATTTTTCCAATTCAGCAATTTTTTCCATTCTTTTTATTAGCGATTACTTTATGGGATAATTTTTATCTTAAATCAAATTTGTATTTTTACAATTTTTAGTGAAATATTATTAGTAGCTAATTGTTACTATATATCAGTAGTTATTTTTTAGTATATTTTAGTTTAACTATTTCAAGCTAGTTGAATTATCCCTTCATGCAAACATGTATATCTATTTTAGCAAACTTTACCTGAAAAATGCTTAAATGCAACTTAAGGAGCAAGTTGCTAAAACACACCTTCATAAAAATAAGTTGGTCTACGTTAGCAAACTCCATATATATATATATATATATATATATATATATATATATATATATATATATATGGTTCATATCATATGAGAATGTCATTTTTACGTAAGAACATGAGAATGAATCTGAATCATTAGATTTTAAAATAAATGGTGGAGATTATGTGTGGTTTTTATTTTTCTCTCTCTTCCATTATTAAAATAAATGATGGAGGAGAGAGAAGAAAAACTGACACATAATGTCCACCATTTATTTTAAAATCTAATGGTACATATTCATTCTCATATTCTCACATAAAAATGACATTCTCAAATGATACGTTCCCTATATAAATATATATATATATATATACACTTCATACTTGTAAACGAAGTGGTAATAACCACTAGAAATTCATTTACACAATCATAATACTTAGGGTATAAATTCTAAGGTTGTCGTCAAACCTAACAATATTGACATTTTATCAATTGAGATAGAATTTACATACAAATAAACCATTTAAATTGTGTAATTCTTTTTGTTTTTCTTTCTTGTCGAAATGAATATATATATATATATATATATATATATATATATATATATATATATATATATATATATATATATATATATATTCAAACATTATAACTAACAAAATGCATAAATTAACATTTTATTAATTATAATGGTGATTCACAGTCAAAACTTCTTAAATGACACTGCATAGAAAAAAGCATTATTACTTTTCTTTAAAAGAGATATTACATCCAGAATTAAACAAATGGTGCATGAAGCTTATTTAAAGTAGTGGTGTAAACAAGGTGATGTTATTGGATATCATCCTTTTTACACACGACTTTTTGACCACTTATTTAAAATAGTAATGTTATGTTGAAGATTTATTTCTTAAAGAGGGGAATTGTATTGGTTCAAGATCTGCTAGAACAGGTCATTTGTTTCTTAATTGAAATTTGAATTTTGTGTTTGAGGTTTAATTGGTGTTTGGGGGTGATTCTATTGGGTCTGGACCTGATGGAACCAGCCTTTTTATTTCATAGTTGAAATGAAAATGTTGTGTTGGAGGTTTATCTGGTGTTGGTGGTGATTCTACTGGGTCTGGACCTAATGGTACAAGCCTTTTTATTTCATAGTTGAAATCAAAATGTTGTGTTGGAGGCTTATCTGGTGTTGGTGGTGATTCTATTGGGCCTGGACCTGATGGAACAAGTCTTTGTATTTCATAGTTGAAATCAAAATGTTGTGTTGGAGGCTTATCTGGTGTCGGTGGTGATTCTATTGGGTCTGGACCTGATGGAACAAGCCTTTTTATTTCATAGTTGAAATCAAAATGTTGTGCTAGAGGCTTATCTGGTGTTGGTGGTGATTCTATTGGGTCTGGACCTGATGGAACAAGTCTTTTTATTTCATAGTTGAAATTAAAGTGCTGTGTAGGAGGCTTATTTGGTGTCGGTGGTGATTCAATTGGGTCTGGACCTGATGGAACAAGCCTTTTTATTTCATAGTTGAAATCAAAATGTTGTGCTAGAGGCTTATCTGGTGTTGGTGGTGATTCTATTGGGTATGGACCTGATGGAACAAGTCTTTTTATTTCATAGTTGAAATTAAAGTGCTGTGTAGGAGGCATATCTGGTGTTGGTGGTGATTCAATTGGGTCTGGACCTGATGGAACAAGCCTTTTAATTTCATAGTTGAAATCAAAATGTTGTGTTGGAGACTTTTTTAATGCTGATGGTGATTCTATTGGATTTGGACCCGATGGAACCAACCTTTTATTGTCATAATTTATGAAATTTTCTCCTATGACCAAAGAAATTAGTAAGATTGATATAATACCAACAACATAAACCTTTGAAATTGTCATTCTCACTTTGTTTTGAATTTTGGTTTGTCGTAATCCTCTATTTATATAAAACTTGGTTGGTGTATATTTTTTAAAACTTTTAATGATTTTTCATTTTAGAATGATACACAAAAGATACAACTTTGAATTTCAACCATGCCTTTTCATTTTTTCAAATCAACAACTTTTTTCAAATCCTTTTATTAGAGATTACTTTGTGAGTCAAATTTTTATTTTAATATCAATCTTATATTTCATTTTCTTTTGTAGAAAATTGTTATAATTTTTTCTTTAGTATATAGCAATACATCCTTTAAATTTCTTTGGTGTTTCTTTTTTAATCTTTGATTAATTTTTAATTTTAAAAGGATCATAATACATAAACAAATTTTTTATATATTTTTATTCTTTCCATTTCAGCCATGTTTTCAATTTTTTTTTCAATTCTATAATATTTTTCATTCTTTTTATCAGGGATTATTTTATGAGTCAAATTTATTTTTGTAAAACCAAACTTTTGTTTAAATTTTTTTAATGACAAATTATTAGTAATTAATTGTTACTATATATCACGTCATCTTTTAAATTTTTATGTTGTGTCCTTTTTAACCTTTGAATGATTTCTATTTTTATAAGGAGAAACTCTTTGAATGATTTTAATATTTTTTAACCTTTAATTGAAATCTTTTTTTTTTAATTTTCAATTTTAGAAGGATCATAAACCAATTACAAAGTTTTTATATATTTTTATCCTTTCCATTTCACCATGCTTTCCATTTTTCCAATCCAACAAAATTTATTCTCATTCTATTTATTAAGGATTATTTTATCTGTCAAATTATTATTTTAAAACTTAAAACTTGTATTTCAAATTTTTTAATGAAAAATTATTAGTAATTACATTTTAGTACATAACACTTCATCCTTTAAACGCTTTGGGTGTTTTTTTTTAACCTTCCATGATTTTCTATTTTAAAAGGATCATCATTCAATTACAAAGTTTTCATATATTTTTATTCTTTTTATTTAAGGAAATGTTTTCTATTTTTCCAATTCAGCAATTTTTTCCATTCTTTTTATTAGCGATTACTTTATGGGATAATTTTTATCTTAAATCAAATTTGTATTTTTAGAATTTTTAGTGAAATATTATTAGTAGCTAATTGTTACTATATATCAGTAGTTATTTTTTAGTATATTTTAGTTTAACTATTTCAAGCTAGTTGAATTATCCCTTCATGCAAACATGTATATCTATTTTAGCAAACTTTACCTGAAAAATGCTTAAATGCAACTTAAGGAGCAAGTTGCTAAAACACACCTTCATAAAAATAAGTTGGTCTACGTTAGCAAACTCCATATATATATATATATATATATATATATATATATGGTTCATATCATATGAGAATGTCATTTTTACGTAAGAACATGAGAATGAATCTGAATCATTAGATTTTAAAATAAATGGTGGAGATTATGTGTGGTTTTTATTTTTCTCTCTCTTCCATTACTAAAATAAATGATGGAGGAGAGAGAAAAAAAACTGACACATAATCTCCACCATTTATTTTAAAATCTAATGGTACATATTCATTCTCATATTCTCACATAAAAATGACATTCTCAAATGATACGTTCCCTATATAAATATATATATATATATACACTTCATACTTGTAAACGAAGTGGTAATAACCACTAGAAATTCATTTACACAATCATAATACTTAGGGTATAAATTCTAAGATTGTCGTCAAACCTAACAATACTGACATTTTATCAATTGAGATAGAATTTACATAAAAATAAACCATTTAAATTGTGTAATTCTTTTTGTTTTTCTTTCTTGTCGAAATATACATATATATATATATATATATATATATATATATATATATATATATATATATATATTTTTTTTTTTTTTTCAAACTTTATAACTAACAAAATGCATAAATTAACATTTTATTAATTATATTCGTGATTCACAGTCAAAACTTCTTAAATGACACTGCATAGAAAAAAGCATTATTACTTTTCTTTAAAAGAGATATTACAACCAGAATTAAACAAATGGTGCATAAAGCTTATTTAAAGTAGTGGTGTAAACAAGGTGATGTTATTGGATATCATCCTTTTTACACACGACTTTTTGACCACTTACTTAAAATAGTAATGTTATGTTGAAGATTTATTTCTTAAAGAGGGGAATTGTATTGGTTCAAGATCTGCTAGAACAGGTCATTTGTTTCTTAATTGAAATTTGAATTTTGTGTTTGAGGTTTAATTGGTGTTTGGGGTGATTCTATTGGGTCTGGACCTGATGGAACAAGCCTTTTTATTTCATAGTTGAAATGAAAATGTTGTGTTGGAGGTTTATCTGGTGTTGGTGGTGATTCTACTGGGTCTGGACCTGATGGTACAAGCCTTTTTATTTCATAGTTGAAATCAAAATGTTGTGTTGGAGGCTTATCTGGTGTTGGTGGTGATTCTATTGGGCCTGGACCTGATGGAACAAGTCTTTATATTTCATAGTTGAAATCAAAATGTTGTGTTGGAGGCTTATCTGGTGTCGGTGGTGATTCTATTGGGTCTGGACCTGATGGAACAAGCCTTTTTATTTCATAGTTGAAATCAAAATGTTGTGCTAGAGGCTTATCTGGTGTTGGTGGTGATTCTATTGGGTCTGGACCTGATGGAACAAGTCTTTTTATTTCATAGTTGAAATTAAAGTGCTGTGTAGGAGGCTTATTTGGTGTCGGTGGTGATTCAATTGGGTCTGGACCTGATGGAACAAGCCTTTTTATTTCATAGTTGAAATCAAAATGTTGTGCTAGAGGCTTATCTGGTGTTGGTGGTGATTCTATTGGGTATGGACCTGATGGAACAAGTCTTTTTATTTCATAGTTGAAATTAAAGTGCTGTGTAGGAGGCATATCTGGTGTTGGTGGTGATTCAATTGGGTCTGGACCTGATGGAACAAGCCTTTTAATTTCATAGTTGAAATCAAAATGTTGTGTTGGAGACTTTTTTAATGCTGATGGTGATTCTATTGGATTTGGACCCGATGGAACCAACCTTTTATTGTCATAATTTATGAAATTTTCTCCTATGACCAAAGAAATGAGTAAGATTGATATAATACCAACAACATAAACCTTTGAAATTGTCATTCTCACTTTGTTTTGAATTTTGGTTTGTCGTAATCCTCTATTTATATAAAACTTGGTTGGTGTATATTTTTTATAACTTTTAATGATTTTTCATTTTAGAATGATACACAAAAGATACAACTTTGAATTTCAACCATGCCTTTTCATTTTTTCAAATCAACAACTTTTTTCAAATCCTTTTATTAGAGAATACTTTGTGAGTCAAATTTTTATTTTAATATCAATCTTTAATTTCATTTTCTTTTGTAGAAAATTGTTATAATTTTATCGTTAGTATATAGCAATACATCCTTTAAATTTCTTTGGTGTTTCTTTTTTAATCTTTGATTAATTTTTAATTTTAAAAGGATCATAATACATAAACAAATTTTTTATATATTTTTATTCTTTCCATTTCAGCCATGTTTTCAATTTTTTTTTCAATTCTATAATATTTTTCATTCTTTTTATCAGGGATTATTTTATGAGTCAAATTTATTTTTGTAAAACCAAACTTTTGTTTAAATTTTTTTAATGACAAATTATTAGTAATTAATTGTTACTATATATCACGTCATCTTTTAAATTTTTATGTTGTGTCCTTTTTAACCTTTGAATGATTTCTATTTTTATAAGGAGAAACTCTTTGAATGATTTTAATATTTTTTAACCTTTAATTGAAATCTTTTTTTTTTAATTTTCAATTTTAGAAGGATCATAAACCAATTACAAAGTTTTTATATATTTTTATCCTTTCCATTTCACCATGCTTTCCATTTTTCCAATCCAACAAAATTTATTCTCATTCTATTTATTAAGGATTATTTTATCTGTCAAATTATTATTTTAAAACTTAAAACTTGTATTTCAAATTTTTTAATGAAAAATTATTAGTAATTACATTTTAGTACATAACACTTCATCCTTTAAACGCTTTGGGTGTTTTTTTTTAACCTTCCATGATTTTCTATTTTAAAAGGATCATCATTCAATTACAAAGTTTTCATATATTTTTATTCTTTTTATTTAAGGAAATGTTTTCTATTTTTCCAATTCAGCAATTTTTTCCATTCTTTTTATTAGCGATTACTTTATGGGATAATTTTTATCTTAAATCAAATTTGTATTTTTACAATTTTTAGTGAAATATTATTAGTAGCTAATTGTTACTATATATCAGTAGTTATTTTTTAGTATATTTTAGTTTAACTATTTCAAGCTAGTTGAATTATCCCTTCATGCAAACATGTATATCTATTTTAGCAAACTTTACCTGAAAAATGCTTAAATGCAACTTAAGGAGCAAGTTGCTAAAACACACCTTCATAAAAATAAGTTGGTCTACGTTAGCAAACTCCATATATATATATATATATATATATATATATATATATATATATATATATATATATATATGGTTCATATCATATGAGAATGTCATTTTTACGTAAGAACATGAGAATGAATCTGAATCATTAGATTTTAAAATAAATGGTGGAGATTATGTGTGGTTTTTATTTTTCTCTCTCTTCTATTATTAAAATAAATGATGGAGGAGAGAGAAAAAAAACTGACACATAATCTCCACCATTTATTTTAAAATCTAATGGTATATATTCATTCTCATATTCTCACATAAAAATGACATTCTCAAATGATACGTTCCCTATATAAATATATTTATATATATACACTTCATACTTGTAAACGAAGTGGTAATAACCACTAGAAATTCATTTACACAATCATAATACTTAGGGTATAAATTCTAAGATTGTCGTCAAACCTAACAATACTGACATTTTATCAATTGAGATAGAATTTACATAAAAATAAACCATTTAAATTGTGTAATTCTTTTTGTTTTTCTTTCTTGTCGAAATATATATATATATATATATATATTTTTTTTTTCAAACTTTATAACTAACAAAATGCATAAATTAACATTTTATTAATTATATTCGTGATTCACAGTCAAAACTTCTTAAATGACACTGCATAGAAAAAAGCATTATTACTTTTCTTTAAAAGAGATATTACAACCAGAATTAAACAAATGGTGCATGAAGCTTATTTAAAGTAGTGGTGTAAACAAGGTGATGTTATTGGATATCATCCTTTTTACACACGACTTTTTGACCACTTACTTAAAATAGTAATGTTATGTTGAAGATTTATTTCTTAAAGAGGGGAATTGTATTGGTTCAAGATCTGCTAGAACAGGTCATTTGTTTCTTAATTGAAATTTGAATTTTGTGTTTGAGGTTTAATTGGTGTTTGGGGTGATTCTATTGGGTCTGGACCTGATGGAACAAGCCTTTTTTATTTCATAGTTGAAATGAAAATGTTGTGTTTGAGGTTTATCTGGTGTTGGTGGTGATTCTACTGGGTCTGGACCTGATGGTACAAGCCTTTTTATTTCATAGTTGAAATCAAAATGTTGTGTTGGAGGCTTATCTGGTGTTGGTGGTGATTCTATTGGGCCTGGACCTGATGGAACAAGTCTTTGTATTTCATAGTTGAAATCAAAATGTTGTGTTGGAGGCTTATCTGGTGTCGGTGGTGATTCTATTGGGTCTGGACCTGATGGAACAAGCCTTTTTATTTCATAGTTGAAATCAAAATGTTGTGCTAGAGGCTTATCTGGTGTTGGTGGTGATTCTATTGGGTCTGGAGCTGATGGAACAAGTCTTTTTATTTCATAGTTGAAATTAAAGTGTTGTGTAGGAGGCTTATTTGGTGTCGGTGGTGATTCAATTGGGTCTGGACCTGATGGAACATGCCTTTTTATTTCATAGTTGAAATCAAAATGTTGTGCTAGAGGCTTATCTGGTGTTGGTGGTGATTCTATTGGGCCTGGACCTGATGGAACAAGTCTTTTTATTTCATAGTTGAAATTAAAGTGCTGTGTAGGAGACATATCTTGTAATACCCCGTATTATTTAAATGCTCAATTGGATATCAGATGAGATCAGATCAACTTTTGTGTGCTCTATCTTTGGATAATTGGATTAATGGAATCCTACAAGTACTTTAAGTATTATCAATTTGGGATCAATAGAGCAACTAATGAACTCTGAAGAGATCAATTATTTTATTAGTTCAAGAAAGTATTTTAAGGTAACTCTAATAATTGATCAATTGGGTTGAGACGATAAAATATCAATTGGAGATATTTTACCCTGTTGGATTATATTATATAATATTGGTTTATATATATATATTTGAGAGAAAGAGAAAGTTGGTAGAAGAAAAACAGAGGAAGAAGAAAAGAAGAAAACGTGAGAAGAGAAAGAAGAGAGGAAAGAGGAAAAAGCCATGGAAGAAGAAGAAAAGCTCATGGATCATCTCCATCAATTCATCATCTTCTTCAAACTCCTCTTCGGTTATCAGGTGGGTTCTAGTTAGACACTTTAAGTTCTAGAACTAAGTTTAGAACTTAGGTTAGAAATTGTGAGAAAATGATTAATTGGTTAATCAATGAAATCTAACGGATGAAACGCGATATAAATTGTGTAGTATGACCACTATATGTGTAGAATCATTTGTCAATAATTGTTTTGATGTCCCAATATGTTTTGATTGAGTTTGGATGGGTTTTGTATCAAGAAAAACGTGTTTTTATGCTTCTGGAACACTGTTAATCGATTAACACATTTGGTTAACCAATTAACATGTGAAAAATGGTGTTTTACGTGAAATTTTGACTGGTTAATCGGTTAACCATATGTGTTAATCGATTAACAGTGTCAGTTTTCAGAAAAAATATTATTTTCAAAAACCCATAACTTTTGAACCGTAAGTCCGTTTTGGTCCCCGTTCGAAGCGTCGGGAAGCTAATTTTATTCTCTATATGATAATGGATTAGAAAGATGGTTATATGCCATGTATTGATAAGAAAAATATGGAAATGTAATGTATGTAGTTTGGTTTCCACCAAAACTCAAGGATCGGGAATCCGATTGATACGAGTCCAAAGCCTTTGGAAAGATAATCCAATAAGGCAGTGAATGGTGATGTGAGACCATGATTTAACCAAGGATGCTTGGTAGAGGATAGTAGTGGCTTGTATGCCTTAAAATATGTGTGAACTACTATGTGAAAAGTGATGTCTTATGTGATGTGTGATATATGTGTTACTTGTAATATTTGTGTTATATCATGTCTATTTAATTATGAACTGTGAATGAGAGAATATACATGTTAAAATGAATTAGGAAGAGTGAGGAAACTTACCCCCAAACCTAATGATATGATTCTAGGTTGTGATTATGATTGATAAATAATCTAGATGGCGATGCTCGTGCATTCGATGTAGATGTGCATCCTTGCCGGGTAATGGTCTAGAGGAGAGTGAGACACTAGTATGGAACATGTGTGTGAACCTTTGTGTTCTTAGAGAAAAGGCGATTGTGGCCTTAAGGCATTGTGGCCTTGTGATTGTCGATACAATCACGTTTGTATGTGATCACGTAATTGTAACCGGTTATTTTTGATAGTGCGTTTCATGGGTCTCGAGCTCCTCTGAAACATGTGCACCACTACTTGGCAGGTTTGAGTCCCGTGTTAAGTACGAATGGCGCCCGTTGGGTGAATGCTTCTGACGGTATAAGGCCCGTGTAAAGTGACGGTTCATAACAGTAAAAGGTCCGTAGAACCCGAATCCATTCGTGTGTCAAGTAGTTTGCAAGGATCCATGACCCGGGTCGACTTCTAGACGTAGAAGAGGACGGGAATAGGGGATGCCTTGGCATGGTTACCAATTAGTGATGTGGAGAGTTGATGAACTCATGACATGTTTCCATATAGTGTGAGATTGTGAGATCGTGTACTCAAGGTCATTTCCCCTCCCCTTTGAATTGAGTTAGGTTGATTAGAACCTTGTACAGCCGAGAGGATCTATAAGATAGGGAACTCACTGAGATTTGATGTATCTCACCCCACTATAGTTGCTATATTTCAGGTTCGGATTGCAGGTTGATTTACAAGTGGAGCTATGCTTGGATGTTTCAAGAGAAGCTCCGTTTTAGTTTTTCCGCTGTGTATTTTATTGTTCTTGTACAATGAGGAATATTGTACTTTCTTAGATTTTATTTTCTTTGGCTAGTTTCCATGACTTGTGCCATAGATTGTATTTGTGTTTTTAGAATGGACAAGTATGTGAACTATGCCATTAGGCACTTTTGATGCGTCAGTACCAAATAAAATGCGTGTATTGTATTATTCTAGATATATATTATACAGGGCGTTACAGTTGGTATCAAAGCAGGTCGTATCCTCGACCTAGCCTTGAAACATCATAAGTAAATCTATTCCTGCCTCTTATGTGTGTCTTGCCATCATGAAACTTAATATCATACTATGTAGTGTTGGGTCTGATCAACCTAATACTATGTATGTGATAGGTAGAATCATGGTTGAGCGACCGCGAGGACTCCGAAGTGCTGTTGGAACTTGTGCTATGAGGGTAGGCTCAAGCCAAGAGTTAGTAGTGTGGAGTTTTGGTCAGCTCAGTTAAAGGTTAAGTAGAAGTTATGCTTGGGTAGCATGGAATTAAGGAGTGGTGTGTTGCTCAAGAAATCCTTTGGAAGTTATGGAGTCTTAAGGTTAAAGATCTTTAGCGGACGAGTGGTTAAGGTATCAAGGAATATGAAAAATCGCAAGTAGAGATGGATTGACCACTAGTGTGGATAAGGATTTCAAGTAATCTCATTCCGTGGGAAAAAAAAAGAAAAGCTGTTTTGTGGAACACGTGGCGTAAGGTCCGGAAGTGAGATATTATTTGGTGCTTCAATTTCTAAGGTCGTTAAGGTATCTTGAATGGACGAGAGTACCTTAAGGAATGTGTTCGGAACAATATCTTCCGATTGGTTAAAAGTTGAGAGTTAAGGATGTTCGGCTTTTATGGGAACTTAAAGTAGTAGAGAAGTGTGTGAAGGAACACAAGGATGTGTTTACATGCTTCAAGTGAAGCAAGTGTGAGCCGAAAGAAGAGTAAGAAATGAGTTGTGTATCTTCAGTTATGCGTGGAGATTAAGTTCAAGGTAATACATCAGGATTTCTGTTTTTAGTAAGAGACCAATTTGGAATTGTTGAATTACCCAAGGAACAGTATAAGTTATTGGGTTGGAGAAAGTTTGGACTTCATTTGGTAACAGGAAGTGTAGTGAGACAGTCCGAAAGAGGTGTGTGTTAAGGAGTAGAGTAAGTATCTTGGATTTAAGGAAAATTTAGTGAGGTGGTTTTATATTTGGACCTAATAGGGTTACAATGGAGAGCGAAAGTAAGCACGATGTAGGAAACGGTATCAACAGTATATTATGAGGAAATGACAACGGAAATGTATTCTAGACGAACGTGCAATGGAATTTCTAAGGTGTTGATGAACTTAAAATTAAGGAAGTGTAATTACAGATGGTTTACTCATGAGAACCGTATTAGTGTGACGTGGAATGAGAAAGTTACACCATGGTATTAAGAACAAGCGTAGTAGTAGCACCATAGTCACAATGTACGTAATGGATTCTTATTCTTGAGACAAGTGTGAAGGGACGTACCTTGTGGAATAGTGAGTACTGTATTTTCAGAGTTAAGATTGTGGTAAAACAACGAAAAGCAATTTAGGACGTATTACGGACTAAGTGTAAATCATTGAACGCTTTATACCGAAAGGGTTTCGTTAATAGTTGATGAGAATTGTCGGTTGCGAACTTTCCATTAAGTAATTTGGCGAAAGTGGGATGTTCCATGGATAGCGAAGGGTAAGAAATCCCGGTCAATGTGTGCGAAGTGATAGAAAGGTTCTTCAAGAGGGTGCATTACCCCGATCTATTTTCAAGTATAGAGAATTTCTATATTTGTGAATAATCGGACTATTCGGAATCTACTTTTGTTGGACTAAGAACGTTGTAGTATTATTTCTCACCAAGGAGTTCAAGTGAGAGAACAAGGTTGTATGCTTGACATGAGATGTCCATCATTTTCGTAGTACCGCATGATAGTTGTGTGTTGGATTTTGCTTATGGACGAATTAAGTATGAGTGGTGGTTGAAACCCTATAATTTCGTCATTATCGGTTTCCATCTAGAGTAGTTGTATAAGCAGAGAACGAACTACCCCGTTGAGGTGTTGTCGTGTGACCGCGTCAGAATTTGGAATTCTACCTTGTCACTTGGTTAGAGTGTGTCGTCTGAAT
Organism: Lathyrus tuberosus; assembly: GCA_022829125.1. Taxonomy (NCBI): domain Eukaryota; kingdom Viridiplantae; phylum Streptophyta; class Magnoliopsida; order Fabales; family Fabaceae; genus Lathyrus; species Lathyrus tuberosus. The sequence goes on from JALAZF010000563.1 coordinate 923,572, forward strand.
GTTTTGACCTTGTCGGATTTACCGTAAGTGGATTATGGTTGGTGCTGTTATACAAGTTAAGGAGCCGCGAGTTGGAAAATGATATTTCATGTAAGAACCAATCAGATTGATGGTTGAGTATGGATGACTTTGAATTAAGAGGAAAACTGATTTTTGTTTTTTGCAGCACTGTTAACCGATTAACCAATGGGGTTAACCGATTAACACGTGCAAGGATGGCGTTTTGCACTGAATTTTGAGGAGTTAACCGATTAACTCAAAGGGTTAATCAATTAACATGTGTGTAAATTGTGAAATCCCTTAATGACCATCATCTGCGTTTCGTTACCTTATGTTACTCCGAGTGGAGAGTGTGTGTGAGGTAAAACGGAATTCCAAGTAAATGAAAGACGTATTCGTGGTTGGAAATTAGAACTTCTGGAAGGGTGTTACATAGTGGGCCATTTGTTTAGACGACAAGAGAGTTGACGTTCGAGGAAGTAATCTTGTGAGTTTGTGTTGAGTATGAGAAATCCTTGAGGGTGAAGTTAAAGAATACTCACGAAGTGTTGACCCCGTAAGGAATATTTCAGTGTTTAATTATGGTGTTACTCAGGTATGAGCGGTTGGTCAGAATTTAGTAAGTGTTATCTTCTGTGAGTTCATGGTTTTGGTTTTGGACTCCGTAAGAGTTGTGTACAGTTGTGTTTACCCAGAGAAGGAAATTTGAAAGTTATCTTTCCAAGTACGAGTAAGAATTGGGCGTTCCGAAGTTAAGTATGTAACTTGGATCATTATGGATAAAACGATGGAGAGATGAGGATTTAATTGGGAAGCATGGTATAGACTTCGACAGCGTATGTGCGTGTAGAGTGTTGTTGTGAATTGGTGAGTGGTATGGAAAACTCACAATTGTGCTTTGGATGGTTTAAGTTTTGATAAGTGGTGACTCGTATATGATTATAGTCCTATGTTGGTGTTACGTTGAAATTGGTTGAGATCTCGAAGTCCTCAAGAAACCTTGAGTGAGTCGGAACCCCCGTCAGACGAATCGATTTGGAATGTGGTAACTAAAAACGGAAGCTGTTAAGCTATTTTAGATGTATTATTCGAGTTAGAGTGAGTTCGGAGTTGTATAGGTTATGGTTGTAACAGTGTAACTCCGGTGTCTTCACTGTCTGGAGAGTATTGGACCGATGTTAGGATATTGTGTGTTGGCGAGGAAATTGTTCTACTATAAGACGCCAGTAAGTTTCTTGTTCCATTGGTTAGTAAGGATCCCAGTGGATAAGTGTGTTTCCCCATGGACTATCCGCTACGTGGTAGTGCTTAAGAGTTGGTGGTATCCCATTGTTAGAATAGGAGTTGCACAGTAGAAGGTGACAGATGAAGAGTTCAGTCAGACTAATAAGGATTAGAATGATTGTTACTTGCAAGTGTGGAAGTAAGGAGATCTTGTTCTAAGTGTGTTACCTTTTGGTGTGACACGAAAGAAAGGAAATATCGGATGTAATGATTACAATGTTTAGTACCAGACCAGATGGAACTGGTAAAGGAGTCGTTTGACTAATTGGGGAGTGGTTTAGAACGTTGAAGGATTTACGGAGGAATAGTTGCCGGTAATTGTATGAAGTTAAGGAATCACCGAATTACCTCATGAGAATTGGATGGGTGGTTGTTACCTTGAACCAAGATAAGGTGTTATGGTTTCGTTTTGTGACTCGGTAGAGGGATGTAGAGTGGTACATTCTTTCTGAAGTAAGTTGCGACCAAGTCTTTTAGTAAGAAACAACAGATGAATTACGGAAAAGGCAAAGTTAGAAGTCAAAAGTTAACCCAATATTGGAATAAGAGTATGAATAAGAACGTGAAGGTTGTTAATTCGTGAAATTAAGAATTTGGTCTGTGAAGTCCAGTTGGACTATGGATTATGTCAGAAATTCTAACGGAAGTAAAGTCGAGTGTGAAACTAAGACAATAATGCAAGTTGTGGTTATTGTTGAGCGAAGGAAATTCGGGGGCGAATTTCAATATAAGGGGGGGAGAGTGTAATACCCCGTATTATTTAAATGCTCAATTGGATATCAGATGAGATCAGACCAGCTTTTGTGTGCTCTATCTTTGGATAATTGGATTAATGGAATCCTATAAGTACTTTAAGTATTATCAATTTGGGATCAATAGAGCAACTAATGAACTCTGAAGAGATCAATTATTTTATTAGTTCAAGAAAGTATTTTAAGGTAACTCTAATAATTGATCAATTGGGTTGAGACGATAAAATATCAATTGGAGATATTTTACCCTGTTGGATTATATTATATAATATTGGTTTATATATATATATTTGAGAGAAAGAGAAAGTTGGTAGAAGAAAAACAGAGGAAGAAGAAAAGAAGAAAACGTGGGAAGAGAAGAAGAGAGGAAAAGAGGAAAAAGCCATGGAAGAAGAAGAAAAGCTCATGGATCATCTCCATCAATTCATCATCTTCTTCAAACTCCTCTTCGGTTATCAGGTGGGTTCTAGTTAGACACTTTAAGTTCTAGAACTAAGTTTAGAACTTAGGTTAGAAATTGTGAGGAAAATGATTAATTGGTTAATCAATGAAATCTAACGGATGAAACGCGATATAAATTGTGTAGTATGACCACTATATGTGTAGAATCATTTGTCAATAATTGTTTTGATGTCCCAATATGTTTTGATTGAGTTTGGATGGGTTTTGTATCAAGAAAAACGTGTTTTTATGCTTCTGGAACACTGTTAATCGATTAACACATTTGCTTAACCGATTAACATGTGAAAAATGGTGTTTTACATGAAATTTTGACTGGTTAATCGGTTAACCATATGTGTTAATCGATTAACAGTGTCAGTTTTCAGAAAAAATATTATTTTCAAAAACCCATAACTTTTGAACCGTAAGTCCGTTTTGGTCCCCGTTCGAAGCGTCGGGAAGCTAATTTTATTCTCTATATGATAATGGATTAGAAAGATGGTTATATGCCATGGATTGATAAGAAAAATATGGAAATGTAATGTATGTAGTTTGGTTTTTGGTTTCCACCAAAACTCAAAGATCGGGAATCCGATTGATACGAGTCCAAAGCCTTTGGAAAGATAATCCAATAAGGCAGTGAATGGTGATGTGAGACCATGATTTAACCAAGGATGCTTGGTAGAGGATAGTAGTGGCTTGTATTCCTTAAAATATGTGTGAACTACTATGTGAAAAGTGATGTCTTATGTGATGTGTGATATATGTGTTACTTGTAATATTTGTGTTATATCATGTCTATTTAATTGTGAACTGTGAATGAGAGAATATACATGTTAAAATGAATTAGGAAGAGTGAGGAAACTTACCCCCAAACCTAATGATATGATTCTAGGTTGTGATTATGATTGATAAATAATCTAGATGGCGATGCTCGTGCATTCGATGTAGATGTGCATCCTTGCGGGTAATGGTCTAGAGGAGAGTGAGACACTAGTATGGAACATGTGTGTGAACCTTTGTGTTCTTTGAGAAAAGGCGATTGTGGCCTTAAGGCATTGTGGCCTTGTGATTGTCGATACAATCACGTTTGTATGTGATCACGTAATTGTAACCGTTATTTTTGATAGTGCGTTTCATGGGTCTCGAGCTCCTCTGAAACATGTGCACCACTACTTGGCAGGTTTGAGTCCCGTGTTAAGTAAGAATGGCGCCCGTTGGGTGAATGCTTCTGACGGTATAAGGCCCGTATAAAGTGACGGTTCATAACGGTAAAAGGCCCGTAGAACCCGAATCCATTCGTGTGTCAAGTAGTTTGCAAGGATCCATGACCCGGGTCGACTCTAGACGTAGAAGAGGACGGGAATAGGGGATGCCTTGGCATGGTTACCAATTAGTGATGTGGAGAGTTGATGAACTCATGACATGTTTCCATATAGTGTGAGATGTGAGATCGTGTACTCAAGGTCATTTCCCCTCCCCTTTGACTTGAGTTAGGTTGATTAGAACCTTGTACAGCCGAGAGGATCTATAAGATAGGGAACTCACTGAGATTTGATGTATCTCACCCCACTATAGTTGCTATATTTCAGGTTCGGATTGCAGGTTGATTTACAAGTGGAGCTATGCTTGGATGTTTTAAGAGAAGCTCAGTTTTAGTTTTTTCGCTGTGTATTTTATTGTTCTTGTACAATGAGGAATATTGTACTTTCTTAGATTTTATTTTCTTTGGCTAGTTTCCATGACTTGTGCCATAGATTGTATTTGTGTTTTTAGAATGGACAAGTATGTGAACTATGCCATTAGGCACTTTTGATGCGTCAGTACCAAATAAAATGCGTGTATTGTATTATTCTAGATATATATTATACAGGGCATTACATATCTAGTGTTGGTGGTGATTCAATTGGGTCTGGACCTGATGGAACAAGCCTTTTAATTTCATAGTTCAAATCAAAATGTTGTGTTGGAGACTTTTTTAATGCTGATGGTGATTCTATTGGATTTGGACCCGATTGAACCAACCTTTTATTGTCATAATTTATGAAATTTTCTCCTATGACCAAAGAAATGAGTAAGATTGATATAATACCAACAACATAAACCTTTGAAATTGTCATTCTCACTTTGTTTTGAATTTTGGTTTGTCGTAATCCTCTATTTATATAAAACTTGGTTGGTGTATATTTTTTAAAACTTTTAATGATTTTTCATTTTAGAATGATACACAAAAGATACAACTTTGAATTTCAACCATGCCTTTTCATTTTTTCAAATCAACAACTTTTTTCAAATCCTTTTATTAGAGATTACTTTGTGAGTCAAATTTTTATTTTAATATCAATCTTATATTTCATTTTCTTTTGTAGAAAATTGTTATAATTTTATCGTTAGTATATAGCAATACATCCTTTAAATTTCTTTGGTGTTTCTTTTTTAATCTTTGATTAAATTTTAATTTTAAAAGGATCATAATACATAAACAAATTTTTTATATATTTTTATTCTTTCCATTTCAGCCATGTTTTCAATTTTTTTTCAATTCTATAATATTTTTCATTCTTTTTATTAGGGATTATTTTATGAGTCAAATTTATTTTTGTAAAACCAAACTTTTGTTTAAATTTTTTTAATGACAAATTATTAGTAATTAATTGTTACTATATATCACGTCATCTTTTAAATTTTTATGTTGTGTCCTTTTTAACCTTTGAATGATTTCCATTTTTATAAGGAGAAACTCTTTGAATGATTTTAATATTTTTTAACCTTTAATTGAAATCTTTTTTTTTTATTTTCAATTTTAGAAGGATCATAAACCAATTACAAAGTTTTTTTATATTTTTATCCTTTCCATTTCACCATGCTTTCCATTTTTCCAATCCAACAAAATTTATTCTCATTCTTTTTATCAAGGATTATTTTATCTGTCAAATTATTATTTTAAAACAAAACTTATATTTCAAATTTTTTAATGAAATATTATTAGTAATTACATTTTAGTACATAACACTTCATCCTTTAAACTCTTTGGGTGTTTTTTTAACCTTCCATGATTTTCTATTTTAAAAGGATCATAATTCAATTACAAAGTTTTCATATATTTTTATTCTTTTTATTTATGGAAATGTTTTCTATTTTTCCAATTCAGCAATTTTTTCCATTCTTTTTATTAGCGATTACTTTATGGGATAATTTTTATCTTAAATCAAATTTGTATTTTTAGCTTTTTTTGTGAAATATTATTAGTAGCTAATTGTTACTATATATCAGTAGTTAATTTTTAGTATATGTTAGTTTAACTATTTCAAGCCAGTTGAATTATCCCTTCATGCAAACATGTATATCTATTTTAGCAAACTTTAACCGAAAAATGCTTAAATGCAACTTAAGGAGCAAGTTGCTAAAACACACCTTCATAAAAATAAGTTGGTCTACGTTAGCAAACCCCATATATATATATATATATATATATATATATATATATATATATATATATATATATATATATATATATATATGGTTCATATCATATAAGAATGTCATTTTTACGTATGAACATGAGAATGAATCTGAATCATTAGATTTTAAAATAAATGGTGGAGATTATGTGTGGTTTTTATTTTTCTCTCTCTTCCATTATTAAAATAAATGATGGAGGAGAGAGAAAAAAACTGACACATAATCTCCACCATTTATTTTAAAATCTAATGGTACTGTAACGCCCTGTATAATATTCATCTAGAATAATACCATACAAGTGTTTTATTTGGTACTGACACATCAAAAGTGCCTAATGAGATAGTTCACATACTTGTCCATTCTAAAACATAAATACAAAATATGGCACAAGGCATGGAAACTAGCCAAAAAATAAAAATCTAAGAATAATATACAATATCCTCAATTGTATACAACAAAAGATACACAGCGGAAAAGAAAATATTAAAGCCAAGCTTCTCTTGAAACATCCAAGCATCGCTCCGCTCGTAAATCAACCTACAATCCGAACCTGAAATATAGCAACTATAGTGGGGTGAGATACATCAAATCTCAGTGAGTTCCCTATCTTATAAGTCCTCTCGGCTTTACCAGGTTCTATCAATCCTAACTCAAGTCCACGGGTAAAAAGGGGAAAAGGAGCTTGAGTCCATACTTCTGACTTAGAGAGACAACCGCGTAAAACACAAAACAAACTCCGTCAAGGTACCTTTCCCCGGCCACCCCGCTCAAGAGGTTAAACACGGGTCACGGATCTTTAACGTAGATAACTTTCCCCGGCCACCCCACTTAAAGAGGTTAAACACGGGTCACGGTTATCTACGATTGGTACTTTCTCCGGGCACCCCACTTAAGAGGTTAAAAACGGGTCACTAATACCAACCAACACGTAACTTTCCCCGGCCACCCCACTTAAAGAGGTTAAAAACGGGTCACGGTTACTCCCTAATAAATACTTTCCCCGGCCACCCCACTTAAAGAGGTTAAACATGGGTCACGATATTTATTAAGGTACAACAAACCGGAGGAAACATTTCCCCCACTAACAACTACTTACCACAGATACTCCTCAAGTATCGATGTAAGCAATTGCCGCACGATTCTCTAAGTCATTCTAATCCCGTAGGGCTTCCTCACTCTACATATTCCATAGTTTAGCATGCATATTCTTTCATTCATAATTACAAGTAGGTAGATATGGCATAACACAACTATTACAATTAAAACACATATAGTCACAAAACATAATTCACACAAGTTCTCAAGGCATACAAGCCATTCATATTCTCTACCAAGCATCCTTGGTTAACTCATGGTCTCACACTACCATTCACTGCCTTATTGGATCATCCTTCCAAAGGCTTTGGACTCGTATCAATCAGATTCCCGATTCTTGAGTTTCGGTGGAAACCAAACTACATACACTACATTTCCAGATTTTTCTTATTAATCCAAGGCATAAACATATGTTTCTATTCCACTATCATAAAGAGAATAAAATTAGCTTCCCAACGCTTTGAACGGGGACCAAAACGGACTTACGGTTCAAAAGTTATGAATTTTTGAAGTTTCGGGATTTTTCATTTCGCCCAGACCTTCGCGCTGAGCGCGCAGACTTCGCGCTGAGCGCGCTACCTGCTGCCACTCAGTCTTAAAAACACCATTTTTAGACTTCCGGACATCCGTTTTCGAATCCGTAAAAAGCTACGATCTCAGAATTCGACGTACTACAATATTTTCATCGTAAAAAGGCCATTCAACATGATTATAAAAATAATACCAATTTTTATCAAAATGTAAAGTTAGGTTTTTCAACCAAACTAATTTGATTCAAACTCAACCCAACATACCCAACAACCAAAACATGTTCCGACAGAGGTACAATAGTATAATTTAGCATGGTTTGATCATTATCATTATCAAAATACACATTTTTCCAAGAACACAATTGTTCTTCAAAACCTAGCATTTTCCATCAAACCAAAGTTAATCAAAACATCAAACAATCATCAATACATGTTTCTATAAGCATATGGATCGTCCCTTTCAATTTATATCGAAATCCAACCGTTAGAACATCGATTCCCATTTCTAACCTAAAACTCATATTATCCAAAAACTCTAAAAAGAGGTTTCTAACTAGAACCCACCTTAGAGATTGAAGAGGAGTTTGAAGAAGATGATGAATAGTGATGATGATCCATGAGCTTCTTCTTCCCAAGTTCTTCTTCTTTCTCTCTTTTCCTCTTTCTCTCTTCTTCACGTTTTTTCCTTTTTCTTCTTTCTCCCACTTCTCTTCTCTTACCAACTTTTTCCTTTCTCTTTCTTATAACATATATATATAATACTATTATTATATACTATAAATCCAATAGGGTAAAATATCTCCAATTGATATTTTATCGTCTCACACCAAATGATCAATTATTAGAGTTACCATAAAATCCTCTCTTGGACTAATCCCTTTAATAAAATAATTGATCTCCTCAGAGTTCATTAGTTGCTCTATTGATCCCAAATGTCAATACTTAAAGTACTTAGAGGATTCCATTAATCCAATTTACCAATGATAGACCACATAGATGCTCATCTGATCTCATCTGATATCCAATTGAGCATTTAGATAATACGGGGTATGACACTCTCCCCCCCTTAAATTGAAATTCGCCCCCGAATTTCCTCTATTCGACAATAACCGCAACTTGTATCATCGTCATAGATCCATTCTTAACTTGACTTTACAAATCAAAATCCTAATTTTCATAATTTACCAAACTTCATGTCCCTAGTCATACTCTTATTCCAATATAAGGTCAATTTTCTACTCGTTCCTCCATAATTCCTCTGTTGTTCCATACAAAAGACTTGGTCGCATCCTACCTCGGAAGAAGTGTACCATTCTATACTCCTCTACTGAGTCATAAACAAAACCGTACCATCTTATCTTTAATTGGGACAACAAACACTCAACACATCTTCACGATGTAATTCAGTGGTTCCTTACCTTTAATACAATTACCGGCGACTACCCTTTCATAATTCCTTTAACATTCAAAACCAGTTCATAATTTAATCAAACTACTCTCTACCAGTTCCATCTGGTCTGATGTTATACTCGGTACTCATTAAATCTGATATTCCGTTTTCTCCGCGCCATTCCGAAAAGGCAACACACTTAGAACAAGATCTCCTTTTTTTTCCAATCTTATAATCAATTTCTCCTTCAATTCTTATAAATGCTACTGAGCTCTTTCATTCGCCACCTTCCACTGCGCAATCCAATTTCTAACAGTGGAACACCACGCATTCTTAAGCACCACCAATTAGCTATCAATCCACGGAGAACACACTTATCCACTGGGGTCCTCACTAACCAACGATACACGAACTTACTAACGTCCAAAGGTAGAACAATTTCCTCGCCAACACACAATATCTTATCATCCGTCCAACACTCTCTAGACGATAAAGATGTAGGAGTTACACTGTTACAACCACAACATATACACTTCTCAATCCATTCTAAACTCGAAATAATTCATCCAAAAGTAGTTTAACAACCTCTGGTTCGGGCTACCACATTCCAAATCGATTCGTCTTACGGGTTTTTTTTTTTCGACTTACTCAAAAATTCCTTGTGGACATGAGATCTCAACCAATATTACATAACACCATCATGGAACTACAATCATATGTGACTCACCACTTATCAAGACTTAAACCCTCCGAGGCACAATTGAGTTCCCATACCACTCACCAATTCACCTACCACACTCCACACGTACACACACCCTCAACGGACATGCCACGCTTCTCAATTGAATTAACGTTTCTCATTCATTTCATATCATAAATGATTCCAAGTTACATGCTTAACTTCGGAACGTCCAAATCTTACTCGTACTTGGAAAGATAACTTTCAAATTATCTTCTCTAGGTAAAACACAACTGCATACAACTGGTACCACTCTCGCAGAGTCTAAACCCAAAACCATGAATTCGCGGAAGATAACAAATACTAACTCTGACCAACCGCTCATACTTTACTAACACCAACACATTCCTTGTGAGATAAAGACTTTGTGAGCATTTCTAACTTCGTCCTTAAGGTTCTCAATAGTAATAATAACAATACACTTAAGACTTTCCGATGCTTAACACAGTTCACAAGATTACCTTCCCAAAAGTCAAACTACCTTGTCGTCTAAACAAATTATTGACTAAGTAACACCCTTCCTGAAGTTCCGGTTTCAAAATACCAAATCATCTTCCATTCACTTGCCATCCTGTTTTCCATTCACACAATACTCTCCACTCGGAGCAACATAAGGTAACAAAACACAGATGATGGTTCCCAAGGGATTTCACAATTTACACACCCGTTAATCGATTAACCATCCAAGCTAATCGGATCAACTTCTCAAAATTCCACGTAAGACACCTTTTATGCACGGGTTAATCGGTTAACACTGCTGCAGAAACAAAACCAGTTACTCATAATTCAAATCCACTTCTTCCTGAACCATCAATCCGATTTGTTCTTATCTTAGAGTATCATTATCAACTGGTGGCTCCTTAACTGGTGTTACATTCACTAACCATGGTCCACCCAAGGTAAAACCGACAAAATCAAAACAAGCAGATGACACACTCCAACCAAGTAATAAGGCAAAATTCCAAATTCGGACGCGGTCACTCTTTAAAACTTTAGTGGGATAGTTCATCTTTCTGCTCAAACAACTATACTGGCTGGAAGTCAATAATGACGACATTATAAAGTTTTTGCCACAATTCAACTTAATTCGTCCACAAGCAAAACCCAACACACTACCATTATACGATACCACAAAAGCGATGGACATAACATGTCGAGCACAAAACCTCATTCCCTCACTTGAATTTCTTGGTGAGGAATAAGACAACAACGTCCTTAGTCCAACAAAGGGTAGATTCCGAATAATCCAATCATTCACACATACAGAAGTTCTCCATACTTGAAAATAAATCGGGGCAATGCATCCTCTTAAAGAACCTTTCTATCACTTCGTATACACTAACTGGGATTTCTTACCTTTCACTACCCATTACACATCCCACTTACACCAAATTACTTAATGGAAGATTCGCAACCGACAATTCTCATCAACTAGTTACAAAACCCTTCCGGTATAAATCATTTCATGATTTACACTTATTCCGTAATAAGTCCTGATCTTGCTTCTCGTTGTTTTACCACAATCTTGTTTCTTAAAATACAATACTCACCGTTCCACAAAGTACGTCTCTTCACCCTTACCTCGAGCATAAGAACCCATCACGTATACTTGTTACCACGGTGTTACCACTACGCTTGTTCTTAAAACCAAGGTGTAACCTTCTCATAACATACCATCGATACCGTTTTCCATATCGCGTTTACTTTGCTCTCCACAGTAATCCTCTTAGGTCTAAATATAAAACCATCTTACTCAGATTCCCTTCAATCCAAGATACTTACTCTGTCTCTTAATACAAACTACTTCCGGTCCATATCACTACACTTTCTATTACTAAATGAAGTCCAAACTTTCTCCAACACAATACCTTATACCCTTCCTTGGGTAAGTTACCAAATCCCAAATTCCAAATTTGGCCTTTTACTGAAAATGGAAAACCTGAAGTATTATCCCGAACTTAATCTCCACGCATAACTGAAGATACACAACTCATGTCTTACTCTTCTTTCGGCTCACACTTGTTTCACTTGAAGCATGTAAACACATCCTTGTGTTCCTTCACACACTTCTCTACTACTTTAAGTTCCCATAAAAGCCGAACGCCCTTAACTCTCAACTTTAACCAGTCGGAAGATATTGTTCCGAACGCATTCCTTAAGGTACTCTCGTCCATTTAAGATACCATAACAACCTTAGAAATTAAAGCACTAAAACTTATCTCACTTCCGAACCTTACGCCACGCGTTCCACAAAACCACTTTTCTTTTTCACGGAATGAGATTACTTGAAATCCTTATCCAGATTAGTGGTCAGTCTAGCTCTACTAGCGACTGTTACTTACTCCTCTATACCTCAACCAACCGTCCGATAGGGATTCTTAACCTTCAGACTCCATCAGTTCCAAAGGATTACTTGAACCACACATCGCTCTTTAATTCCATGCTACCCAAATCACAACTTCTACTAAAACCTCAACTGAGCAGACCAAAACTTCTCACTACAAACTCTTGGTTTGAGCCTACCCTCACAGCACAAGTTCCGACAACACTTCGGAGTCCTCGTGGTCGCTCAACCATGATTCTACCTATCACATACATAGTATTAGGTTGATCAGGCCCAACACTAGATAGTATGATATTAAGTTTCATGATGGCAAGACACACTTAAGAGGCAGGAATAGATTTACTTATGATGTTTCAAGGCTAGGTCGAGGACACGACCTGCTCTGATACCAACTGTAACGCCCTGTATAATATTCATCTAGAATAATACCATACAAGTGTTTTATTTGGTACTGACACATCAAAAGTGCCTAATGACATAGTTCACATACTTGTCCATTCTAAAACATAAATACAACATATGGCACAAGGCATGGAAACTAGCCAAAAAATAAAAATCTAAGAATAATATACAATATCCTCAATTGTATACAACAAAAGATACACAGCGGAAAAGAAAATATTAAAGCCAAGCTTCTCTTGAAACATCCAAGCATCGCTCCGCTCGTAAATCAACCTGCAATCCGAACCTGAAATATAGCAACTATAGTGGGGTGAGATACATCAAATCTCAGTGAGTTCCCTATCTTATAAGTCTTCTCGGCTTTACCAGGTTCTATCAATCCTAACTCAAGTCCACGGGTAAAAAGGGGAAAAGGACCTTGAGTTCATACTTCTGACTTAGAGAGACAACCGCGTAAAACACAAAACAAACTCCGTCAAGGTACCTTTCCCCGGCCACCCCGCTCAAGAGGTTAAACACGGGTCACGGATCCTTAACGTAGATAACTTTCCCCGGCCACCCCACTTAAAGAGGTTAAACACGGGTCACGGTTATCTACGATTGGTACTTTCTCCGGCTACCCCACTTAAGAGGTTAAAAACGGCTCACTAATACCAACCAACACGTAACTTTCCCCGACCACCCCACTTAAAGAGGTTAAAAACGGGTCACGGTTACTCCCTAGTAAATACTTTCCCCGGCCACCCCACTTAAAGAGGTTAAACACGGGTCACGATATTTATTAAGGTACAACAAACCGGAGGAAACATTTCCCCCACTAACAACTACTTACCACGGATACTCCTCAAGTATCGATGTAAGCAATTGCCGCACGATTCTCTAAGTCATTTAATCCCGTAGGGCTTCCTCACTCTACCTATTCCATATTTTAGCATGCATATTCTTTCATTCATAATTACAAGTAGGTAGATATGGCATAACACAACTATTACAATTAAAACACATATAGTCACATAACATAATTCACACAAGTTCTCAAGGTATACAAGCCATTCATATTCTCTACCAAGCATCCTTGGTTAATGCATGGTCTCACACTACCATTCACTGCCTTATTGGATCATCCTTCCAAAGGCTTTGGACTCGTATCAATCGGATTCCCGATTCTTGAGTTTCGGTGGAAACCAAACTACATACACTACATTTCCAGATTTTTCTTATCAATCCAAGGCATAAACATATGTTTCTATTCCACTATCATAAAGAGAATAAAATTAGCTTCCCAACGCTTCGAACGGGGACCAAAACGGACTTACGGTTCAAAAGTTATGAATTTTTGAAGTTTCGGGATTTTTCATTTCGCCCATACCTGCGCGCTGAGCGCGCTACCTGCTGCCACTCAGTCTTAAAAACACCATTTTTAGACTTCCGGACATCCGTTTTCGATTCCGTAAAAGGCTGCGATCTCAGAATTCGACGTACTACAATATTTTCATAGTAAAAAGGCCATTCAACATGATTATAAAAATAATACCAATTTTTATCAAAATGTAAAGTTAGGTTTTTCAACCAAACTAATTTGATTCAAACTCAACCCAACATACCCAACAACCAAAACATGTTCCGACAGAGGTACAATAGCATAGTTTATGATGGTTTGATCATTATCATTATCAAAATACACATTTTTCCAAGAACACAATTGTTCTTCAAAACCTAGCATTTTCCATCAAACCAAAGTTAATCAAAACATCAAACAATTATCAATACATGTTTCTATAAGCATATGGATCGTCCCTTTCAATTTATATCGAAATCCAACCGTTAGAACATCGATTCCCATTTCTAACCTAAAACTCATATTATCCAAAAACTCTAAAAAGAGGTTTCTAACTAGAACCCACCTTAGAGATTGAAGAGGAGTTTGAAGAAGATGATGAATAGTGATGATGATCCATGAGCTTCATCTTCCCAAGTTCTTCTTCTTTCTCTCTTTTCCTCTTTCTCTCTTCTTCACGTTTTTTCCTTTTTCTTCTTTCTCCCACTTCTCTTCTCTTACCAACTTTTTCCTTTCTCTTTCTTATAACATATATATATATATATATATATAATACTATTATTATATACTATAAATCCAATAGGGTAAAATATCTCCAATTGATATTTTATCGTCTCACACCAAATGATCAATTATTAGAGTTACCATAAAATCCTCTCTTGGACTAATCCCTTTAATAAAATAATTGATCTCCTCAGAGTTCATTAGTTGCTCTATTGATCCCAAATGTCAATACTTAAAGTACTTAGAGGATTTCATTAATCCAATTTACCAATGATAGAGCACATAGATGCTCATATGATCTCATCTGATATCCAATTGAGCATTTAGATAATACGGGGTATTACAGGTACATATTCATTCTCATATTCTCACATAAAAATGACATTCTCATATGATACGTTCCATATATAAATATATATATATATATATATATATATATGTATATATATATATATATAAAAAATAAATGGTGGAGATTATGTGTGGTTTTTATTTTTCTCTCTCTTCCATTATTAAAATAAATGATGGAGGAGAGAGAAATAAACTTACACATAATCTCCACCATTTATTTTAAAATCTAATGGTACATATTCATTCTCATATTCTCACATAAAAATGACATTCTCATATGATACGTTCCATATATATATATATATATATATATATATATATATATATATATATATACACTCATACTTGTAAACGAAGTTATAATAACCACTAGAAATTCATTTACACAATCATAATACTTAGGGTATAAATTCTAAGGTTGTCGTCAAACCTAACAATATTGACATTTTATCAATTGAGATAAAATTTACATACAAATAAACCATTTAAATTGTGTAATTCTTTTTGTTTTTCTTTCTTGTAGAAATGAATATATATATATATATATATATATATATATATATATATATATATATATATATATATATATATATATATATATATATATATATATATATTCAAACATTATAACTAACAAAATGCATAAATTAACATTTTATTCATTATATTGGTGATTCACAGTCAAAACTTCTTAAATGACACTACATAGAAGAAAGCATTATTACTTTTCTTTAAAAGAGATATTACATCCAGAATTAAACAAATGGTGCATGAAGCTTATTTAAAGTAGTGGTGTAAACAAGGTGATGTTATTGGATATCATCCTTTTTACAGACGACTTTTTGACCACTTACTTAAAATAGTAATGTTATGTTGAAGATTTATTTGTTAAAGAGGGGAATTGTATTGGTTCAAGATCTGCTGGAACAGATCATTTGTTTCTTAATTGAAATTTGAATTTTGTGTTTGAGGTTTAATTGGTGTTTGGGGGTGATTTTATTGGGTCTGGACCTGATGGAACAAGCCTTTTTATTTCATAGTTGAAATGAAAATGTTGTGTTGGGGGTTTATCTGGTGTTGGTGGTGATTTTACTGGGTCTGGACCTGATGGTTAAAGCCTTTTTATTTCATTGTTGAAATCAAAATGTTGTGTTGGAGGCTTATCTGGTGTTGGTGGTGATTTTATTGGGCCTGGACCTGATGGAACAAGTCTTTGTATTTCATAGTTGAAATCAAAATGTTGTGTTGGAGGCTTATCTGGTGTCGGTGGTGATTCTATTGGGTCTGGACCTGATGGAACAAGCCTTTTTATTTCATAGTTGAAATCAAAATGTTGTGCTAGAGGCTTATCTGGTGTTGGTAGTGAGTCTATTGGGTCTGGACCTGATGGAACAAGTATTTTTATTTCATAGTTGAAATTAAAGTGTTGTGTAGGAGGCTTATTTGGTGTCTGTGGTGATTCAATTGGGTCTGGACCTGATGGAACAAGCCTTTTTATTTCATAGTTGAAATCAAAATGTTGTGCTAGAGGCTTATCTGGTGTTGGTGGTGATTCTATTGGGTCTGAACCTGATGGAACAAGTCTTTTTATTTCATAGTTGAAATTAAAGTGCTGTGTAGGAGGCATATCTGGTGTTGGTGGTGATTCAATTGGGTCTGGACCTGATGGAACAAGCCTTTTAATTTCATAGTTGAAATCAAAATGTTGTGTTGGAAACTTTTTTAATGCTGATGGTGATTCTATTGGATTTGGACCCGATGGAACCAACCTTTTATTGTCATAATTTAAGAAATTTTCTACTATGACCAAAGAAATGAGTAAGATTGATATAATACCAACAACATAAACCTTTGAAATTGTCATTCTCACTTTGTTTTGAATTTTGGTTTGTAAAGCCCACATATGCATATATGCATCAAATCATATATTATACATGATAAGTGTGTTTGGTACTGAAATATACAATAAGTTCTTAGTAACACATTATACATATACATGCCCAAAAAGCCTAATACAAAAAAACTACGGCATCGTATATCTACAAGATGTTTCAAAAAAACAAAACACTAAGAACTAGATCACTAAGGATCTCAAAACTCCACAACGGAAGCAAAGCCATCAGATAAGTAAGGATAATCACACGGCCTTATCCTTACCCTTCGCGGAACCTGCAGAACCTGTGATGTAAACAACAACAGTGGGGTGAGATACATCAAATCTCAGTGAGTTCGCTATCTTAAAGTCCTCTCGGCTTTACAAGGTTCTAAAATAACCTAACTCATGTCCAAGGGGAAAGGGGAAATACCATGAGTACACACACATACAAGTAACCATCACGGTGAGCCTGTAAACTCACACTAGTACCGAAGTACCTCCTGAGCCTGCAACTCAAGGATTCACAAATCAATAACTAATACCAAGGCATCCCCTATTCCCGTCCGCTTCTACGTCTAGAAGACGACCCGAGTCATGGATCCTTGTAGCTACTTGGCATACGGATTGGATTCGGGATCACCGGTCCGTACACCGTGATCCGTCACTTCTCACGGCCTGTACACCGTCACAAGTCTCTTTACCCGTAGGCTCCAATCATACTTAACACGGGACTCAAACCTGCCAAGTAGTTATGCATAACGTTTCAGAGGAGGTGCTCGAGTCTCATGAAACTACACCGCAAGAAACAGTGGTTATGATTTAAATGCACACGCCTCGGCCTTTCATGCACGAGCGTTGCCACACATGGAACAATTCACACTTCCGACACAGTTTTGGTAATGTTCCTCACCCTACCTATTTCATATTTTAAAATGCATACATTTTCAACAGCAATTACACACCATTCACAGATAAAAGTCGACAAAACGACACTATTTCAGAAATCCCAACTCAATTAAATCGGCCGACAATCTTAAAACCATTGTAATAAGAAAATACATTTTATTATCTTTCCAATGATACCAAAAATGTTCAAATCCGAGTTACGTACAAAAAGTTACGGCATTTGAAACAAACAATCGGAAAATAATCACAATAGCAGAATTTCTGCAATTCTCCTGGCCATACGCGTATTGGCACACCCCATACGCGTATTGCCCAAAATTCTCGCTCAGCCATACGCGTATTACCCCAATTGATACGCGTATTGCCCAAAATTCTCGACCATCCATACGCGTATTGCCCAAGGCCGTACGCATATGGGCAGAGACGTTTTTCCTTGAAAATTCCTTTTAAAATTGCCATACGCGTAACGCTCTTGCCGTACGCGTAATGACATGCCCCATACGCGTATTGACATGCCCCATACGCGTATGGGCAGAGAAAAATTCAGAAAAACCTGCAGAATTTCCTGTTTACGGGTTGATCCAAAATCACCCCAAAATCCCATTTTTGATCAATCACAAAGCATCAAAACATGTTTTAACACAACAAGCAGTATAACATACAATCAAACATTGAATTTCAACAGTTAGATTCATGATTTTATACCAAAAATACCCATTTTCACAATTCCAACCTAACTCTAAACTCAAAATAAACTCTACTCTAAAGGGTCTAACTAGAACCCACCTGGACAACAAGATGAGGATGATGAAATTGAGATGAAGAGATGAAGAACAGATGATTGATGATGATCTTGAGCTTGAGCTTTTGAGAAAATTTCTCTCCTTTTCCCTTCTCCTTCACTTTTCCTTTCCTTTTCCTTTGTTTTTCTTTCTAACTTTAGTTTATGTTTCCAAATGAGAAAAAGAAAACATAGTAAAGAAAATACTTTCCATTAATTAGCAATACTACTAAATGTCCAAATTAGCTCAAATACACCAAATAATAAAAACTCAATGTTAAATACTATTAATTTAATCAACTCTGAGTTCGTCAGTTTACTCTAATTGTTTTATCAAATAATTACCCAGAGTACTCCGGAACCCAGTTGATCATAATAATATTCACCAGAGCGTTTATAAATTTACGGGGTATTACATCCTCCCCCCCTTAAATAGAAATTCGTCCTCGAATTTAGAATATTACCTGAACAGATGTGGATAAGAATCTCGCATTTCCGATTCTAGTTCCCAAGTAGCATCACCCGGATGCGTCATATCCCATTGCACCTTAACGAGTAGAATATCTTTGTTCCTTAACACTTTGGTTTCTCTTCCTACTATACAACTCGGTTGTGGTTCAAAAGTCAAATCTGCTTCTATACCCACGGATTCTGGAAGAATTGGCTGAAGAGGATCAGGAATAAACTTACGGAGCTGAGATACGTGAAAAACATCATGCATTTCAGATAGAGAGGGTGGTAAGGCTAATCTGTAAGCAACTTCACCAATCCTTTCTAAAATCTGATACGGTCCCACGTATCTCGGACTTAACTTGCGTGACTTAAACGGTCCTTTGAATCTCAATCTCGGAGTAACTTTCAGAAATACATGATCACCTTCCTCAAATTCCAAAGGTCTCCTGCGATTATCCGCATAACTCTTTTGACGATCTTGCGCTTGTTTAACTTTCTCACGGATCATTCGAATCTTTTTCGTAGTCTCTTGAATAATCTCGGGTCCCAAAATCCTATCTTCGCCAATTTTAGTCCAACACAAAGGTTTTCTACACTTCCTCCCATACAATGCTTCATAAGGAGCCATACCGATGCTCGCATGATAACTATTGTTATAGGAAAACTCAACTAACGGTAAAAGTTCTTTCCAATTTCCTCTACTCTCTAGCACACAAGCTCTTAACATATCCTCCATCGTCTGTATTGTTCGCTCAGTCTGACCATCCATTTGAGGATGATTCGACGTCCTCAAACACAAATTCGTACCCATCGCTTGTTGGAACACCTTCCAAAACCTCGAAGTAAACTTCGGATCTCTATCGGACACAATACTAGAAGGAATACCATGCAATCTCACAATCTCAGCAATAAACAACCTTGCAAGATGACTTGCCTTGTAAGTAGTCTTCACGGCTAAGAAATGTGCAGATTTCGTTAGTCGATCCACAATTACCCAAATAGAATCATACCCACCTTGGGTACAGGGTAAACCCACTGCAAAGTCCATAGAAATACTACCCCACTTCCAAACTGAAATATCCAAAGGTTGTAACAGACCGCCCGGTCTTTGGTGTTCAATCTTCACCTGTTGGCACACCGCACATTCTGACACATATTCCGTTATATCCTTTTTCATCCCAGACCACCGATAATCCCTCTTTAAATCCTGATACATCTTCGAAGAACCAGGATGTATCGTAAAAGTACCTTTATGAGCTTCATCTAAAATCTTTCTTTTTAATGCCTCATCCTTCGGAACACAAATCCGTTGATTAAACAGAACAATCCCATCTGTTGTTCGTGAAAAACCAGGTTGAAGTAACAATTCTTGTAACTCCTCCTCTAACACTTATTCTTGTTGAATCTCAACTCTTAGAGTAGAATTGACATTCAAATTTCCCATAATTACACCATTCGGAGTCGACACAAACTGGAGATTAAGATCTCTAAACTTTTCCAACAATGAATACTCCAAAATCATCAATTCTGCACTATGAACCATTTTCCGACTTAAAGCATCCGCTACTTTATTCGCCTTTCCTGGATGATACTTCAACTCTAAGTCATAATCCTTCAGGTACTCCATCCACCTTCTCTGTCGTATATTCAACTCCTTTTGGTCAAACAGATACTTCAAACTCTTGTGGTCACTGAACATCTAAAAGCGTACACCATATAAATAATGACGCCACACCTTCAGTGCAAACACCACTGCAGCTAGTTCCAAATCATGAGTTGGATAATTCTTCTCATGAACTTTCAACTGTCGAGAAGCATAAGCTACTACTTGACCACCTTGCATCAGAACACCCCCTAATCCCCTCTTAGAAGCATCACATAATACTTCATAAGAGTTGTTAGGATTAGGAATAATTAATACTGGAGTACTCGTCAAACTTTCCTTCAATTTCATAAAACTTTGTTCACAACCCGAATCCCACTCAAAAGCAAAATCCTTCCAAGTAAGTTTCGTCATTGGTAAGGCCAATTGAGAAAATCCTTTAATGAACCTTCTATAGTAACCTGCCAATCCTAAGAAACTTCTAACCTCTGAGACGTTTCTCGGTCTCTCCCAATTAATCACTGCTTCTACCTTTGATGGATCCACTGCCACACCACCTTGAGATATAACATGTCCAAGAAAATTTACTTCCGACATCCAAAACTCACACTTACTCATCTTAGCAAACAATTGCTTCTCTTGCAATACCGATAAGACAATTCTCAGATGTTCTCCGTGCTCTTGTGGAGTACGAGAATAAATAAGAATGTCGTCAATAAAGATTACCACAAACTGGTCCAAGTAAGCCTGAAATATACGGTTCATGTAATCCATAAAAACAGTTGGAGCATTCGTCACACCGAAAGGCATCACCAGGAATTCATAATGACCATAACGTGTTCTAAATGCAGTTTTGGGCACATCGGAACTCTTCACTCGGATCTGATGATAACCCAACCGTAAATCAATCTTTGAGAACACACAGGCTCCCTTCAATTGATCTAACAAGTCGTCTATCCTGGGTAAGGGGTACTTATTCTTAATGGTGACTTTATTCAATTTACGGTAATCAATGCACAACCGCATTCCCCCATCTTTCTTCTTTACCAATAACACTGGAGCTCCCCAAGGTGAAACGCTAGGTCTAACAAAATGCTTAGACATCAAGTCCTCCAATTGGTCCTTTAATTCTCTTAATTCAAGTGGTGCCATCCGTTAAGGAGAAACGGATATAGGAGCCGTTCCCAGTACCAGGTCAATAGAGAACTCAACTTCTCTCTCCGGAGGAAGAGAAGAAACATCCTCAGGAAACACTTCAGGAAATTCACACACTATTGGAATACTCAGAACTTACTGTTCACTACTCCCTTCCTTAGTAAGAACCAATAAAACAGATTTCTCTTTCTCAAACAAGAAATCTACCATTCCCACCGTACCTTCTAAAATCGTTGATAATACATCTTTCGGAGTAGCCTCAGTAGATGGAATAATGATTAACTTCTCCTCACAACCGATAAAAACCGAATTAGCTGAAAGCCAGTCCATTCCCAGAACAACATCCACTTTCTTAAGCGGCAAACAAATAAGATCAATCTGGAAGACTCTTTCATTCACCGACAACACACAATTTTCACACATCAAGGGTGTTTCAACCATTTCATCCATGGCAGTAGTAACCACCATAGGAGGAAACAAAGGAATAGTTTGCAACCCAAGTCGCTTCACACAATGCGTGGACACAAAAGAATGCGTTGCCCCACAATCAAATAAAACAAAACAAGGATGTCCATTTACGAAACACGTACCCGCAATCAAGGAGTTGTCACCCTTTGCTTTCCTTGCATCCAAGGTATACACTCGGCCAGCAGTCTTCCCTTGTGTCTGATTCCTACCCTGAGGACAATCTCTCGATACATAACCCATCTTGTTACACTAATAACACCGTATTCCATCCGAATTGCACCTACCATAATGATTCCTGCCACAAGTACGACATACCGGAGGCACACTAGTTCTAGAACTCTGTACTTGCTTCCCTTTGGAAGACTGTTGCCTTTGCCTAAACTGTTGATTCGACCTTCCACGGTCACTTTGAGTTGCCCTGTTCAAATCCACCTCCATATGTACCTTTTTCAAACTATTTTCCGCCACATAACATTGTCTTAACATTTCAACATAAGTAGCAAATTCCCGTTGAGACACGCTATGTGAAATTTCAGCCCTTAAACCAAACAGAAACTGATCAATCTTCCACCTCTCATCAGGAGCATACATGGCCTGCCTAGAATAGTCAGCCATGATCTCAAATTTTTCCGCATAGGAAGCCACTGATAAATTGCCCTGTCTCAACTGTTGGAACTCAAACTCCTTCTGAGACCTTAAAGAACTCAGAAAATATTTCTCCATAAAAATTACCTTAAACTGCTCCCACACTTTTGGTACCTCTTGGATTGTCATCAAGGCTGAAGCGCTCTCCCATTACCTCATGGCAGGACCCTTCAACAAGTGAGAAGCAAAGACCACTTTATTTTCCTCACTGCAATGCACTATGAAGAAAATCCGTTCCATACCTGCTATCCATTCATGCACCTTCACAGGATCTAACCCTCCCTAAAACTCCAGAGGATTCATACGAATGAATTCCCTATAGGTTCCCCCTGCAACTTCAGGAACAACCACTGGAGGATGCAGACCATCATCCATTTGCTGTACCATTCCTTGTATGAACTGATTTTGCTGTTGCTGCATCTGTTGCATGAATTGATACAAAGGGGCGTTCCCTTCAGCACCCTGTGGAACCGTCCTAGCTGGAGTAGTCCTCGGAGTCCTTGGTCTTCCACGGTTGTTTCTACGTCTGTCGGCCATGTTCCTGAATGTCATACAAATAGGGTTAAGTTATCTGGCTCAATACCATAAATATAACACGTAAGACCAAAGGTGACACCACATATCTGAAACGGAAAGAATTACTTATTCTATTTCATGGCTAGGTCGAGGATACGACCTGCTCTGATACCAACTGTAAAGCCCACATATACATATATGCATCAAATCATATATTATACATGATAAGTGCGTTTGGTACTGAAATATACAATAAGTTCTTAGTAAAACATTATACATATACATGCCCAAAAAGCCTAATACAAAAAAACTACGGCATCGTATATCTACAAGATGTTTCAAAAAAACAAAACACTAAGAACTAGATCACTAAGGATCTCAAAAATCCACAACGGAAGCAAAGCCATCAGATAAGTAAGGATAATCACACGGCCTTATCCTTACCCTTCGCCGAACCTGCAGAACTTGTGATGTAAACAACAACAGTGGGGTGAGATACATCAAATCTCAGTGAGTTCGCTATCTTAAAGTCCTCTCGGCTTTACAAGGTTCAAAAATAACCTAACTCATGTCCAAGGGGAAAGGGGAAAGACCATGAGTACACACACACAAGTAACCATCACGATGAGCCTGTAAACTCACACTAGTACCGATGTACCTCCTGAGCCTGCAACTCAAGGATTCACAAATCAATAACCAATACCAAGGCATCCCCTATTCCCGTCCGCTTCTATGTCTAGAAGACGACCCGAGTCATGGATCCTTGTAGCTACTTGGCATACAATTGGATTCGGGATCACCGGTCCGTACACCGTGATCCGTCACTTCTCACGGCCCGTACACCGTCACAAGTCTCTTTACCCGTAGGCTCCAATCGTACTTAACACGGGACTCAAACCTGCCAAGTAGTTGTGCATAACGTTTCAGAGGAGGTGCTCGAGTCTCATGAAACTACACCGCAAGAAACAGTGGTTATGATTTAAATGCAAACGCCTCGGCCTTTCATGCACGAGCGTTGCCACACATGGAACAATTCACACTTCCGACACAGTTTTGGTAATGTTCCTCACCCTACCTATTTCATATTTTAACATGCATACATTTTCAACAGCAATTACACACCATTCACAGATAAAAGTCGACAAAACGACACTATTTTAGAAATCCCGACTCAATTAAATCGGCCGACAATCTTAAAACCATTGTAATAAGAAAGTACATTTTATTATCTTTCCAATGATACCAAAAATGTTCAAATCCGAGTTACGTACAAAAAGTTACGGCATTTGAAACAAACGATCGGAAAATAATCACAATAGCAGAATTTCTGCAATTCTCCTGGCCATACGCGTATTGGCACACCCCATACGCGTATTGCCCAAAATTCTCGCCGAGCCATACGCGTATTGCCCCAAGCGATACGCGTATTGCCCAAAATTCTCGGCCATCCATACGCGTATTGCCCAAGGCCGTACGCGTATAGGCAGAGACGTTTTTCCTTGAAAATTCCTTTTAAAATTGCCATACGCGTAACGCTCTTGCCGTACGCGTAATGACATGGTTTGTCGTAATGATCATAATAATATTCACCAGAGCGTTTATAAATTTACGGGGTATTACATGGTTTGTCGTAATCCTCTATTTATATAAAACTTGGTTGGTGTATATTTTTTAAAACTCTTAATGATTTTTCATTTTAGAATGATACACAAAAGATACAACTTTGAATTTGAACCATGCCTTTCCATTTTTTTAAATCAACAACTTTTTTCAAATCCTTTTATTAGAGATTACTTTGTGAGTCAAATTTTTATTTTAATATCAATCTTATATTTCATTTTCTTTTGTAGAAAATTGTTATAATTTTATCGTTAGTATATAGCAATACATCCTTTAAATTTCTTTGGTGTTTCTTTTTTAATCTTTGATTAATTTTTAATTTTAAAAGGATCATAATACATAAACAAATTTTTTATATATTTTTATTCTTTCCATTTCAGCCATGTTTTCAATTTTTTTTTCAATTCTATAATATTTTTCATTCTTTTTATTAGGGATTATTTTATGAGTCAAATTTATTTTTGTAAAACCAAACTTTTGTTTAAATTTTTTAATGACAAATTATTAGTAATTAATTGTTACTATATATCACGTCATCTTTTAAATTTTTATGTTGTGTCCTTTTTAACCTTTGAATGATTTCCATTTTTATAAGGAGAAACTCTTTGAATGATTTTAATATTTTTTAACCTTTAAATGAAATCTTTTTTTTTTAATTTTCAATTTTAGAAGGATCATAAACCAATTACAAAGTTTTTATATATTTTATCCTTTCCATTTCACCATGCTATTCATTTTTCCAATCCAACAAAATTTATTCTCATTCTTTTTATTAAGGATTATTTTATCTGTCAAATTATTATTTTAAAACAAAACTTGTATTTCAAATTTTTTAATGAAAAATTATTAGTAATTACATTTTAGTACATAACACTTCATCCTTTAAACTCTTTGGGTGTTTTTTTAAACCGTCAATGATTTTCTATTTTAAATGGATCATAATTCAATTACAAAGTTTTCATATATTTTTATTCTTTTTATTTAAGGAAATGTTTTCTATTTTTCCAATTCAGCAATTTTTTCCATTCTTTTTATTAGCGATTACTTTATGGGATAATTTTTATCTTAAATCAAATTTGTATTTTTAGCTTTTTTAGTGAAATATTATTAGTAGCTAATTGTTACTATATATCAGTAGTTAATTTTTAGTATATGTTAGTTTAACTATTTCAAGCCAGTTGAATTATCCCTTCATGCAAACATGTATATCTATTTTAGCAAACTTTAACTGAAAAATGCTTAAATGCAACTTAAGGAGCAAGTTGCTAAAACACACCTTCATAAAAATAAGTTGGTCTACGTTAGCAAACTCCATATATATATATATGGTTCATATCATATGAGAATGTCATTTTTACGAAAGAACATGAGAATGAATCTGAATCATTAGATTTTAAAATAAATGGTGGAGATTATGTGTGGTTTTTATTTTTCTCTCTCTTCCATTATTAAAATAAATGATGGAGGAGAGAGAAAAAAAACTGACACATAATCTCCACCATTTATTTTAAAATCTAATGGTACACATTCATTCTCATATTCTCACATAAAAATGACATTCTCATATGATACGTTCCATATATATATATATATATATATATATATATATATATATATATATATATATATATATATATATATATATATATATATATACATACACTTCATACTTGTAAACCAAGTTGTAATAACCACTAGAAATTCATTTACACAATCATAATACTTAGGGTATAAATTCTAAGGTTGTCGTCAAACCTAACAATATTGACATTTTATCAATTGAGATAGAATTTACATACAAATAAACCATTTAAATTGTGTAATTCTTTTTGTTTTTCTTTCTTGTCGAAATGAATATATATATATATATATATATATATATATATATTCAAACATTATAACTAACAAAATGCATAAATTAACATTTTATTAATTATATTGGTGATTCACAGTCAAAACTTCTTAAATGACACTGCATAGAAAAGAGCATTATTACTTTTCTTTAAAAGAGATATTACATCCAGAATTAAACAAATGGTGCATGAAGCTTATTTAAAGTAGTGGTGTAAACAAGGTGATGTTATTGGATATCATCCTTTTTACACACGACTTTTTGACCACTTACTTAAAATAGTAATGTTATGTTGAAGATTTATTTGTTAAAGAGGGGAATTGGATTGGTTCAAGATCTGCTGGAACAGGTCATTTGTTTCTTAATCGAAATTTGAATTTTGTGTTAGAGGTTTAATTGGTGTTTGGGGGTGATTCTATTGAGTCTGGACCTGATGGAACAAGCCTTTTTATTTCATAGTTGAAATGAAAATGTTGTGTTGGAGGTTTATCTGGTGTTGGTGGTGATTCTACTGGGTCTGGACCTGATGGTACAAGCCTTTTTATTTCATAGTTGAATTCAAAATGTTGTGTTGGAGGCTTATCTGGTGTTGGTGGTGATTTTATTGGGCCTGGACCTGATGGAACAAGTCTTTGTATTTCATAGTTGAAATCAAAATGTTGTGTTGGAGGCTTATCTGGTGTCGGTGGTGATTCTATTGGGTCTGGACCTGATGGAACAAGCCTTTTTATTTCATAGTTGAAATCAAAATGTTGTGCTAGAGGCTTATCTGGTGTTGGTGGTGAGTCTATTGGGTCTGGACCTGATGGAACAAGTCTTTTTATTTCATAGTTGAAATTAAAGTGCTGTGTAAGAGGCTTATTTGGTGTCGGTGGTGATTCAATTGGGTCTGGACCTGATGGAACAAGCCTTTTTATTTCATAGTTGAAATCAAAATGTTATGCTAGAGGCTTATCTGGTGTTGGTGGTGATTCTATTGGGTCTGGACCTGATGGAACAAGTCTTTTTATTTCAAAGTTGAAATTAAAGTGCTGTGTAGGAGACATATCTGGTGTTGGTGGTGATTCAATTGGGTCTGGACCTGATGGAACAAGCCTTTTAATTTCATGGTTGAAATCAAAATGTTGTGTTGGAGACTTTTTTAATGCTGATGGTGATTCTATTGGATTTGGACCCGATGGAACCAACCTTTTATTGTCATAATTTATGAAATTTTCTCCTATGACCAAATTAATGAGTAAGATTGATATAATACCAACAACATAAACCTTTGAAATTGTCATTCTCACTTTGTTTTGAATTTTGGTTTGTCGTAATCCTCTATTTATATAAAACTTGGTTGGTGTATATTTTTTAAAACTTTTAATGATTTTTCATTTTGGAATGATACACAAAAGACACAACTTTGAATTTCAACCATGCCTTTTCATTTTTTCAAATCAACAACTTTTTTCAAATCCTTTTATTAGAGATTACTTTGTGAGTCAAATTTTTATCGTTAATATATAGCAAGACATCCTTTAAATTTCTTTGGTGTTTCTTTTTTAATCTTTGATTAATTTTTAATTTTAAAAGGATCATAATACATAAACAAATTTTTTATATATTTTTATTCTTTCCATTTCAGCCATGTTTTCATTTTTTCTTTCAATTCTATAATAGTTTTCATTCTTTTTATTAGGGATTATTTTATGACTCAAATTTATTTTTGTAAAACCAAACTTTTGTTTAAATTTTTTTAATAACAAATTATTAGTAATTAATTGTTACTATATATCACATCATCTTTTAAATTTTTATGTTGCGTCCTTTTTAACCTTTGAATGACTTCCATTTTTATAAGGAGAAACTCTTTGAATGATTTTAATATTTTTTAACATTTAATTGAAATCTTTTTTTTTTTTAATTTTCAATTTTAGAAGGATCATAAACCAATTACAAAGTTTTTATTTAGTTTTATCCTTTCCATTTCACCATGCTTTCCATTTTTCCAATCCAACAAAATTTATTCTCATTCTTTTTATTAAGGATTATTTTATCTGTCAAATTATTATTTTAAAACAAAACTTGTATTTCAAAATTTTTAATGAAAAATTATTAGTAATTACATTTTAGTACATAACACTTCATCCTTTAAATTCTTTGGGTGTTTTTTTTAACCTTCAATGATTTTCTATTTTAAAAGGATCATAATTCAATTACAAAGTTTTCATATATTTTTATTCTTTTTATTTAAGGAAATGTTTTCTATTTTTCCAATTCAGCAATTTTTTCCATTCTTTTTATTAGCGATTACTTTATGGGATAATTTTTATCTTAAATCAAATTTGTATTTTTAGCTTTTTTAGTGAAATATTATTAGTAGCTAATTGTTACTATATATCAGTAGTTAATTTTTAGTATATGTTAGTTTAACTATTTCAAGCCAGTTGAATTATCCCTTCATGCAAACATGTATATCTATTTTAGCAAACTTTAACCGAAAAATGCTTAAATGCAACTTAAGGAGCAAGTTGCTAAAACACACCTTCTTAAAAATAAGTTGGTCTACGTTAGCAAACTCCATATATATATATATATATATATATATATATATATATATATATATATATATGGTTCATATCATATGAGAATGTCATTTTTACGTAAGAACATGAGAATGAATCTGAATCATTAGATTTTAAAATAAATGGTGGAGATTATGTGTGGTTTTTATTTTTCTCTCTCTTCCATTATTAAAATAAATGATGGAGGAGAGAGAAAAAAAACTGACACATAATCTCCACCATTTATTTTAAAATCTAATGGTACATATTCATTCTCATATTCTCACATAAAAATGACATTCTCATATGATACGTTCCATATATAAATATATATATATATATATATATATATATATATATATATATATATATATATATATATATACACACACACACTTCATACTTGTAAACCAAGTTGTAATAACCACTAGAAATTCATTTACACAATCATAATACTTAGGGTATAAATTCTAAGGTTGTCGTCAAACCTAACAATATTGACATTTTATCAATAGAGATAGAATTTACATACAAATAAACCATTTAAATTGTGTAATTCTTTTTGTTTTTCTTTCTTGTCGAAATGAATATATATATATATATATATATATATATATATATATATATATATATATTCAAACATTATAACTAACAAAATGCATAAATTAACATTTTATTAATTATATTGGTGATTCACAGTCAAAACTTCTTAAATGACACTGCATAGAAAAAAGTGTAATAGCCCGTATTATCGAAATGCTCAATTGGCTATCAGATGAGTATATATGGGCTCTATCCTTGGTAAATTGGATTAATGGAATCCTCTAAGTACTTTAAGTATTATCAATTGGGATCAATAGGGCAACTATTGAACTCTGAAGAGACCAATTTATTATTAGTCAAGAGAGACTTTTATGATAACTCTAATAATTGATCAAGTGGTTGAGATGACAAAATATCGATTGGAGATATTTTACCCTATTGGATTATTTTATATAATATAGTATTATATATATATATATATATATATATATTGTTAGAAAGGAAAAGAAAAGAAACATAGAGGAAGAAGAAGAGAAGGAAGAGAGGAAGAAGAAGAGAAAGAGGGAAAACTTGGGAAAAGCTCATGGATCATCATCAATTTCTTCAAACTCCTCTTCGTGTATCAGGTGGGTTCTAGTTAGACACTTTAAGTTCTAGAAATAAGTTGTTTTAGAACTTAGGTTAAATTGAGAGAAATTGCTTAAACTAGTAATCGATGAAATTTATCGGTTGAAATGTGTTCAAAACTGAGTAGAATAAGCTATATGGATGTAGAATCATTTGTGTTTGATCGTTGGAGGTTTGGATGTGTTTTGGTCAAGCTTTGGACCTATGGGGTTTCAGCTGTTACGCTGCAGAACTTTTGAAAATTCCCAGATTCGCACTGCGAATCCCCCAGCGAAGGGGAAATCGTGCACTCGCTGGACGTTCGCACGGCGAATGTGGAGGCGAAAGTTCGCTGGACGTTCGCCAGTGGTTCGCACTGCGAACCTTAGCTTGTTTTGCTTCTGCCTCTGTTCGCCAGACATTCGCACTACGAATGGTGCAGCGAATAAGTGTTGGCTATGCATTCGCTGGCAGCTTCGCACTACGAATGAGTAGCGAGCACTCGCTGACTTCTTCGCATTGCGAACATGACAGAACATCTAACTTGTTTCCTTCATAACTTTTGATCCGTAACTCGGATCAGGACGTTCTTAGTGTTATTAGAAAGCTACGACGACCCCCTATCTGAAAATCTTGGGTATGATGTGGGATATTTTATTTAGTGGAAAATGAAGGAAAGTAATGTTTTGCGGAATGTCTGAATTGACATCTTTTGGATCGTGAATCCAATCGAGGCATATTTATAGCCGATGTAAAGCTGTGGGAATATCCTACGGGATAAGAGTGAGAAATATTGATTTGATACCCGATTAAATAAATCGGAGGGAACCTAAGTATTGTGTTAACTAGGTAAATGTGAAAAGTGATGTTTTATGTGATGTGTGATTATGTGTGTTTACTTTTAATATTTGTGATTATACCATGTCTATCAAATTGTAAATTGTGAATGAGAAAATATGCATGTTAAAATGAATTAGGAAGAGTGAGGAAACTTTACCCCAAAACAAATGGTATAATTCTAGGTTGCGAATAGAATTGTGATAGAAACTCTGGATGGCGATGCTCGTGCATTCATTGGCGAGTTCGGGCCTGGAGTAGATAACCTAGATGGCAAGGCTCGGGCACCTGATGTTGAGAGTGCATCCGTGATGAGATTGGCCTAGAGGAGAGTGAGACACTAGTATGGAACATGTGTGTAAACCTTTGTGGTTTGTGATAAGGCATTGTGGCCTTGTGATTGTCGAATACAATTACGTTGTGTGTGAGATCACGTAATCGTAACCGGTTATCTTGTGAGTGCGTTTCATGGGTCTCGAGCTCCTCTGAAACATGTGCACGACTACTTGGAAGGTTTGATTCCTGCGTGCAGTACGAATGGCGCTCTGGGAGCGTATGCTTGTGACGGTTAATGGCCAGTGTGAAGTGACGGTTCATAACGGTTAATGGCCCGTAGAACCCGAATCCATTCGTATGTCAAGTAGGTTACCAGGATCCATGACTCGGGTCGACTTCTAGACGTAGAAGCGGACGGGAAAAGGGGATGCCTTGGTGTGGTTATCGATTAGTGATATTTTGAGTTGATGAACTCATGAACATGTTTCCATATAGTGTGAGATTGTGAGATTGTGAACTCAAAGTCATTTCCCTTCCCCTTAACTTGAGTTAGGATTGATAGAACCCTGTAAAGCCGAGAGGATCTATAGGATAGGGAACTCACTGAGATTTGATGTATCTCACCCCCTATAGTTGCTTTATTTCAGGTGCAGGTTTGGTTACAAGTGGAGCGATGCTCGGATGTTTCAAGAGAAGCTTAGTTAAGCTTATTCCACTGTGTATTCTTTTATTGTATACAATTGAGGATATTGTATATCATTCTTAGTTTTATTATTTTGGCTAGTTTCCATGACTTGTGCCATGTGTTGTTTTTTTACGTTTTAGAAATGGACAAGTATGTGAACGATGCCGTTAGGCGATTTTGATGTGTCAGTACCAAATAAAATGCTTGTATTGTATTATTCTAGATGTATATTATACAGGGCATTATAGTTGGTATCAGAGCAGGTCGTGTCCTCGACCTAGCCTTGAAACATCATAAGTAAATCTATTCCTGCCTCTTAAGTGGGTCTTGCCATCATGAATCTTAATATCATACTATATAGTGGTGGGTTTGATCAACCTAATACTATGTATGTGATAGGTAGGATCATGGTTGAGCGACCACGAGGACTCCGAAGTGTTGTCGTAACTTGTGCTAGGAGGGTAGGCTCAAGCCAAGAGTTAGTGGTGTGGAGTTTTGGTCAACTCTGTTGAGGTTTTGGTAGAAGTTGTGTTTTGGGTAGCATGGGATTTAAGAGTGTTATGTTGTTCAAGCAATCCTTTGGAATGAATGGAGTCTGAAAGTTAAGGATCTCTATCGGACGATTGGATAAGGATTTCAAGTAATCTCATTCCGTGGAAAAGAAAAGTTGT
The DNA here is from genome assembly GCA_022829125.1 of Lathyrus tuberosus. Classification (NCBI taxonomy): domain Eukaryota; kingdom Viridiplantae; phylum Streptophyta; class Magnoliopsida; order Fabales; family Fabaceae; genus Lathyrus; species Lathyrus tuberosus. The sequence continues at coordinate 956,463 of JALAZF010000563.1, forward strand.
ATGATGGAATGTGTGACGTAAAGTCCAGAAGTGAGATAAGTATTGGAGCTTCAGTTTCTAAGGTCGCTATGGTATCTTGAATGGACGAGAGTACCTTAAGGAGTGTGTTCGGAATAATATCTTCCGACTGGTTAAAGTTGAGAGTTAAGGATGTTCGGCTTTTATGGGAACCTAAAATAGTGGAGAAGCGTGAGAAGGAACACAAGAATGTGTTACATGCTTCAATGAAACAAGTGTGCGCCGAGCGAAGATTAGAAGATGAATTGCATACATTCAGTTATGTAGAGAGTTTAAGTTCAAGGTAACACATCAGGATTTCTATTTTCGGTGAAACGTCAATTTGGAATTTGTTAACTTACCCAAGGAACTGTATAAGGTATTATGTTGGAGGAAGAATGAACTCCATTTAGTAACGGAAGTGTAGTGATATGGATCGAAAGTGGTCTGTATTAAGAGACAGAGTAAGCATCTTGGATTAAAGAGAATCTTAGTAAGATGGTTTATGTTGGGACCCAAGAGGATTACCGTGGGGAGCAAAGTAATTGCGATGTGGAAAACGGTATTAACGGTATGTTGTGAGAAAAGTTACACCTTGGTAGTAAGAATAAGCGTAGTAGTAGCATCGTGGTCACAAGTGTACGGGATGGATTATTATTCTTGAGACAAGTGTGAAGGGACGTACCTTGTGGAGCAGTGAGTACTGTATCTTTTCAAAAGCAAGATTGTGGTAAATCAACGAAAAGCAACTCAGGACCTATTACGGACTAAGTGTAAATCACTGAATGATTTATACCGAAAGGGTTTTGTTAATAGCTGATGAGAATTGTCAGTTGCGGATTTTCCATTACGTAATTTGGTTTACGTGGGATGTTCAATGGATAGTAAAGGGTAAGAAATCCCGGTTAGTGAGTACGAAATGGTGGAAAGGTTCTTCAAGAGAATGCATTGCCCCGATTTAGTTACAAGTATAGAGAAACCTCTGTAATTGTGAATAATCGGAATATTCGGAATCTACCTTTTGTTGGACTAAGAACGTGGTTGCTAGTATTTTCTCACCAAGGAATTCAAGTGAGGGAATAAGGTGGTGTGCTGCAGGTTATGCCCATCGCTTTCGTGGTATAGTATGATGGTGACGTGTTGAGTTTCCTTATGGATCAATCAAGTATGAGTTGTGGCTCAAACCTTGGAACGTCGTCGTTTTGACTTTCCGCAAGTGTAGTTGTTTAAGCATAGAGGAACTATTCAACTGAAGCTTTGTAGTGTGACCTCGTCAGAATTCGGAATTTTTCCTTGTCAATTGGTGGGAGTGTGTCGTCTACCTGTTTTGATTTTGTCGGTCTTACCTTGAGTCGATCATGGTTGGTAAATGTTATATAAGTGAAGAAGCCGCGAGTTGAGAATGATATTCCAAGTTAGAACAAATCGGATTAATGGTTTGAGCAGGGATGCTTTTGAATTCAGAAGAAACTGGTTTTGTTCTGTAGCAGTGTTAACCGATTAACACATGCTCCGAAGGTGTTTTATGTTGAATTTTGAGGAGATAACTGATTAGCTTAGATGGTTAATCGAGTAACGTGTGGGTATATTAGGAAATCCCTTGAAAAATATCATCTGCATTTTGTTACCCCGATTGTAGAGTATCATGTGATTGGAACACAGGATGGCAAGTGAATGAAAGATGGAATTGTGTTTTGAAATTGGGACTTCTGAAAGGGTGTTGCATAGTTGATCATCTGTTTGGATGACAAGGGAATTTGACTTCGAGGAAGTAATCTTGTGAGTTGTGTTGAGTAGGAGAAAGTCTTAAGTATATTATTATCCCTACTGATGAGAGTCTTAAGGACGAAGTTGGAAAATATTCTCGAAGTGTAGATCTTGTAAAGATCGTTTCGGTAATTTAATTTAGGGTATTAGTAAGGTATGAGCAGTTGGTATTTTGGACTCCGTGAGAGTGGTACTAGTTGTGTGCAATTGTGTTTGACCCAGAGAAGGAATTTGAAAGTTATCTTTCCAAGTACGAGTAAGAATTGGACGTTCCGAAGTTAAGCAGGTAACTTGGAATCGTTGTGGAGCGGAACGAATGAGAAAAGTGGATTCAATTGAGAAACGTGGCATGTCCTTTGAAGGTGTGTGTACATGTAGAGTGTTGTGTGTGGATTGGTGAGTAGTATGGAAACTCACAATCTTGCTTTGAATGGTTAAAGTTTTGATAAGCGGTGATTCGTATATGTTTGAAGTTTCGTGATGGTGTTACATTGACAGTGGTGGAGATTGGTGATGACAGAAGCCTTGAGTAAGTCGGAAACCGTAAGAAGAATCGATTTTTGGAATGTGGTAACCAGAACCGGAGGTTGTTAAACTATTTTGGGTATATTGATTTCGAATTAGAATGGAATTGGAGTTGTATATCTTATGGTTGTAGCAGTGTAACTCTTGTGTCTTTATCGTCTGGGGAGTGTTGGACCGATGTTAAGATATTGTGTGTTGGCAAGGAAATTGTTTACCATAAGACGCCAATAAGTTTCTTGTACCACGGTTTAGTAAGGGACCTCAGTGGAAAGGTGTGTTTCACTGCAGATTGTTAGCTACTTGGTAACGCTTAAGAATCCGTAATGTTCTACTGTTAAGACTGATTACGCAGTGGAATAAGACAGATGAAAGAGTTGGTCAGAATGGTAGGGATTTGGAAGATTGTTACTTGTAGAGATGGAAACGACATTCCTGTCTACTTGGCAACTGTCGGTGTCCAAACAATATCAGATGTACAATGCAAGGATGGAAGTAAGAAGATCTTGTTCTAAGAGAATTATCTTTTGGGTGTGATACGAAAGGGATGAAATATCGGATTTAATGAGTACCATGTACAGCATCTGACCAGATGGAACTGGTAAAGAAATCGTTTGACTAGTTATGAAGTGGTTCAAATGTTAAAGGATTTATGGAAGAATAGTTGTCGGTAAATGTATGAAGTTAAGGAATCACTGAATTACATCATGAAGATTTGTTGAGGGTTTGTTATCCTGAATCAAGATAAGATATTACGGTTTGGTTTGTTACTCAGGGAAGGAATGCAGAATGGTACATTATTTCCAAGGTAAGATGCGACAAAGTGTGGTGTATGGAACAACAGATGAGTTATAGAAAAAGCAAGGTTAGAAGTTAACCCAATATTGGAATAAGAGTATGACTAAGGAACCGAAGTTTGATAATTCATGGAAATAAGGATTTTGGTCTGTGAAGTTAAGTTGGAATTGGAATGCGTCAGAAATTTGAACGGAAGTAAAGTTAAGTGTGAATCTAAGACCAGGATACAATTGGTGATTATTGCCGAATAGAGGAAATTCGGGGGCGAATTTCAATTTAAGGGGGGGAGAGTGTAATACCCCGTATTATCGAAATACTCAATTGGCTATCAGATGAGTATCTATGTGCTCTATCCTTGGTAAATTGGATTAATGGAATCCTCTAAGTACTTTAAGTATTATCAATTGGGATCAATAGGGCAACTATTGAACTCTGAAGAGACCAATTTATTATTAGTCAAGAGAGACTTTTATGATAACTCTAATAATTGATCAAGTGGTTGAGATGACAAAATATCGATTGGAGATATTTTACCCTATTGGATTATATTATATAATATAGTATTATATATATATATATATATATATATATATATTGTTAGAAAGGAAAAGAAAAGAAACATAGAAGAAGAAGAAGCGAAGGAAGAGCCGAAGAAGAAGAGAAAGAGGGAAAACTTGGGAAAAGCTCATGGATCATCATCAATTTCTTCAAACTCCTCTACGTGTATCAGGTGGGTTCTAGTTAGACACTTTAAGTTCTAGAAATAAGTTGTTTTAGAACTTAGGTTAAATTGAGAGAAATTGCTTAAACTGGTAATCGATGAAATTTAATGGTTGAAATGTGTTCAAAACTGAGTAGAATAAGCTATATGGATGTAGAATCATTTGTGTTTGATCGTTGGAGGTTTGGATGTGTTTTGGTCAAGCTTTGGACCTATGGGGTTTCAGCTGTTACGCTGCAGAACTTTTGAAAATTCCCAGATTCGCACTGCGAATCCCCCAGCGAAGGGGAAATCGTGCACTCGCTGGACGTTCTCACGGCGAATGAGGAGGCGAATGTTCGCTGGACGTTCGCCAGTGGTTCGCACTGTGAACCTTAGCTTGTTTTGCATCTGCCTCTGATCGCCAGACATTTGAAATGTGAATGGTGTAGCGAACAAGTGTTGGCAATGCATTCGCTGGCAGCTTCGCACTGCGAATGAGTAGCGAGCACTCGTTGACTTCTTCGCATTGCGAACATGACAGAACATCTAACTTGTTTCCTTCATAACTTTTGATCCGTAACTCGGATCGGGACGTTCTTAGTGTCATTAGAAATCTATGACGACCCCCTATCTGATAGGAAGAGTGAGGAAACTTTACCCCAAAATAAATGGTATAATTCTAGGTTGCGAATAGAATTGTGATAGAAACTCTGGATGGTGATGCTCGTGCATTCATTGGCGAGTTCGGGCCTGGAGTAGATAACCTAGATGGCAAGGCTCGGGCACCTGATGTTGAGAGTGCATCCGTGATGAGATTGGCCTAGAGGAGAGTGAGACACTAGTATGGAACATGTGTGTAAACCTTTGTGGTTTGTGATAAGGCATTGTGGCCTTGTGATTGTCGAATACAATCACGTTGTGTGTGAGATCACGTAATCGTAACCGGTTATCTTGTGAGTGCGTTTCATGGGTCTCGAGCTCCTCTGAAACATGTGCACGACTACTTGGCAGGTTTGATTCCCGCGTGCAGTACGAATGGCGCTCTGGGAGCGTATGCTTGTCATGGTTAATGGCCCGTGTGAAGTGACGGTTCATAATGGTTAATGGCCCGTAGAACCCGAATCCATTCGTATGTCAAGTAGGTTACCAGGATCCATGACTCGGGTCGACTTCTAGACGTAGAAACGGACGGGAAAAGGGGATGCCTTGGTGTGGTTATCGATTAGTGATATTTTGAGTTGATGAACTCATGAACATGTTTCCATATAGTGTGAGATTGTGAGATTGTGAACTCAAAGTCATTTCCCTTCCCCTTGACTTGAGTTAGGATTGATAGAACCCTGTAAAGCAGAGAGGATCTATAGGATAGGGAACTCACTGAGATTTGATGTATCTCACCCCCCTATAGTTGCTTTATTTCAGGTGCAGGTTTGGTTACAAGTGGAGCGATGCTCGGATGTTTCAAGAGAAGCTTAGTTAATCTTATTCCGATGTGTATTCTTTTATTGTATACAATTGAGGATATTGTATATCATTCTTAGTTTTATTATTTTGGCTAGTTTCCATGACTTGCGCCATGTGTTGTTTTTTTACGTTTTAGAAATGGACTAGTATGTGAACGATGCCGTTAGGCGCTTTTGATGTGTCAGTACCAAATAAAATGCTTGTATTGTATTATTCTAGATGTATTGTAATACCCCGTATTTTATGACACCGACTAATATTGCATTGTGATTAATTGAGTCCGCTTGCTCTGAGAAATTATTTGATAAAATAATTAGAGTAACTTCGGTACTTAGAATTGATCCAATAAATATTAATTGTTTCGGAGACATTTATTTAATTTGGACTTGAGAGACTATTTGGACATTTAGTAGTATTATTTCTAATACTAGGTTACTATATTTCTTTTCCTTCCATTTGCCAAAGATAGAAAGACATAGAGGAAAGAAAGAAGGAAGAAAGCAAAGGAAGGAGAGAAAAAGAGGAGAAGAAGAAATTTGAAGAAAAAGCTCAAGATCATCATCCAATCTTCATCCAAACTTCTCAATCATCTGCATCTTGCTCTATTTGAAGGTGGGTTCTAGTTAGTACCATTGTTAGAGAGCTCTAGAGAGTTTTTGGATTTAGGTTAGATTGTGAAAATATGAAATTTTATGGTTGAATCTTGTTATAAATGTTGTTGAATGCTTGTTATCATGTCTATACTGAGTTTAGACCATGTGGATATTATTGGGTTGTGTTTTGATGGAGAAATTATGATTTGGAAGTGAAGAACAGCAGCTGGGAGAAGTTCTAGTTCGCAGGGTTCGCCTAGCGAACCCAACCGTTCGCATTAGCGAAGGTTCGCTGGCATGTTCGCCTAGCGAACTTTGTGTGTTTTGAATATGGGAACTTACTGCCTTGGTGCTCGCTGGCACATTCGCCTAGCGAAGGTGAAGGCGAGGGTTCGCCAGACGTTCGCCTAGCGAACTTATGGTGTTTTAGGTCTGGGAGTTTTTTGTTTAATTACTCGCCAACATGCTCGCCTAGCGAAGGCGAAGGCGAAGGCTCGCCAGCTCGTTCGCCTAGCGAACCTGGGGCGAGCTGTGTTGTTTTCTTAACTTGTTTCCGCCATATCTTTTGATCCGGTTGTCCGTTTTGGATGTTCAGAATATCAATAGAAAGCTGGAGAAATGATCTTTATGATGATGTTAAGCATTGTCGATTTTATTGGCCGATTAAATAATCGGAGGGAACCCGAAGTGGAATTCATTTGATAATTTTTATGTAAACTATATTTAAATGATGTTAAACTAATCTATTGCACTAATAGGGTATGTTTTGCCTAATCTATGGTTGTTAACATGATTGTGATTGAAAATGCATGTAATATGAAAATGAAATAGAGAGAGAGAGAGAAAAACATCAACCTTAAATATAGGAAGACCTAGAATGACTAGGAGGATTACGTTTCTAGTTGTGGCTAGGATTGATAAATGATTGAGATAAGGAGAATACCCTAGTATGGAACATGAGGGATTGCGACGAGTGATCGATACCTAAGTAACTGTGACCTGTGTTCCGGTCCTCTTATGAGGGATAACCGGGGAGGTTGCTTAGATGATGGTATTATTGACCAGGCTGAAGGGCCCCTGGTGTGGGCTGGCCGGGGAAAGTACTATGTGTAAATAACTGGGACCCGTGTTGGATAGCCCTTGTGGATGGCCGGGAAAAGTTATTTGCCTTAGCATCCATGACTCGTGTCGAAAACTCTTTGGAAGGGTTGGCCGAGAATGTTTGTCTACGAATTTAAGGATCCATGACCCGTGTCGAATCCTCTTGTAGGGTTGGCCCGGGGAAGGATTCCTTCGTGGGAGATACCCATTGTTGATGCGAGAGTTAAGAACTCGTAAGTATGTTTCCATATAGGGCAAGAATGAATTGTGAACTCAAAGTCCTTTTCCCTTCCCCGGACTTGAGTTAGGATTGTTAGAACCATCAATAATCCGAGAGAATCCATAAGATAGGGAACTCACTGAGATTTGATGTATCTCACCCCACTGTTGTTGTTTACATCACAGGTCCTGCAAGTTCGGTGACGGGTAAGGATAAAGTGGTTTGACTTTTCCTTCCGGTTCGTAGATTTTGACGATGGCATGGCTTCCGCTATGGTGTTTTTTTTGAGATCATTGCATTGATCTAGCTCTTAGTTTTTATCATGTGGGAACATCTTGTATATGTAATGCCTTAGTTTTGTGTTGTACTAGGGGCATTTATGTGTATAATGTGTTAACTAAGACTTATTGTATTTCAATACCAAATACTTGGATTCATATATATAATTTATGCTTTGATGTATGGATCATATATGTGGGTGTTACAGTTGGTATCAAAGCAGGTCGTATCCTCGACCTAGCCATGAAATAGTATAAGTGTTTCTTTCTGTTTCATATACGTTGTGTCGCCGTGGGTCTTAAGCGTTATATTTATGGCATTGAGCCTGATCAACTTAATTCCATTTGTATGACCTTTAGGAACATGGCTGATGGACGTAGAAACCCTCGTGGTAGGCCCCGCACCACTCCTCAAGGGACGAATCCGCCGGTTGGCGATGGAAATGCTTCGTTGTATCAGTTCATGTAACAGATGCAGCAACAACAGAATTTATTCATGCAGCAAATGGTGCAGCAAATGAATGGAGGTCCGCATCCTCAGGTAGTGGTTCCCGAAGTTGGAGGTGGAAATTTCCGGGACTTTATCCGCATGAATCCTCCAGAATTTCAGGGTGGATTAGATCCCGTGAAGGCTCACGAATGGATTTCAGGTATGGAAAGGATTTTCTTGATAGTCCATTGCAGCGAAGAGAATAAGGTGTTGTTTGCTTCCCATTCTCTAAAGGGTCCCGCCATGAGATGGGGGGAGAGTGCTTCGGCTCTAATGGTCATTCAAGGAGTGCCAAGGGTTTGGGAACAATTCAAGGTTGTTTTCATGGAGAAGTACTTTCCGAGTTCTCTGAGAACTCAGAAAGAGTTTGATTTTCAACAATTAAGACAAGGAAGTATGACGGTAGCCAGTTATGCTGAGAAGTTCGAAGACATGGCTGCATATTCCAGGCAGGCTATGTATGCGCTGGACGAGAGGTGGAAGGTGGACCAATTTATTTTTGGACTTCGAGCTGAAATATCCCATAGTGTCTCTCAGAGGGAGTTCACTACTTATGCTGAAGTGTTAAGACAATGCTATGTGGCAGAACATAGTTTGAAAAAGGTTCGAGATGAAAGTGTGGCAAGCCAGGTAACTCAAGGTGATCGTGGAAGGTATAATCAATCATTTAGACCTAGGCCACAATCCTTCAAGGGGAAACAAGTGCAAGGTAGTAAGCCTAATACTTCTCCTTTGTGTCGGTTGTGCAACAAGTATCATTTCGGGAAGTGCAACGATGGAGTCTTTAGATGTTATCAGTGTGATGGAGTGGGCCACATGGCAAGGGATTGTCCTAAGAGTAAGAATCAAGTGCAAGGAAAAAGCGCCGGTCGAGTCTACACCTTGGATGTAAGGAAGAAGAAGAGTGACAATTCTTTGATTGCCGGTACGTGCCTAGTTAACGGATTTCCTTGTTTTGTTTTATTTGATTGCGGAGCTACACATTCTTTTGTATCGATGCAATGTATGAAGCGACTTGGGTTGCGGTCTGTTCCCTTGTCTCCTCCTATGGTGGTCACTACCGCCATGGATGAAATGGTTGAGACGCCTATGATGTGTGAAAATTGTGTGCTATCTGTGAATGGTAGAGTTTTCCAGATTGACCTTATTTGTCTACCGCTTAAGAAAGTGGATGTCGTTTTGGGAATGGATTGGCTTTCTGCTAATTCGGTATTTATTGGGTGTGAGGAAAAGCTTATCATCATTCCGTCTGTTGAGGCTACACCAAAGGATGTTTTAACAACTATTCTAGAAGGTACGGTTGGTATGATAAATCTCTTGTTTGAAGAAGAAAAATCGGTTATGTTGGTTCTCACTAAGGAAGGGAGTAGCGACCTTCAGGTTATGGATATTCCCGTAGTTTGCGAATTTCCTGAAGTTTTCCCCGAAGATGTCACTTCTCTTCCTCCGGAGAGGGAAGTGGAATTTTCTATTGACCTGGTACCGGGAACGGCTCCTATATCCGTTTCTCCGTATCAGATGGCGCCGAAGGAGTTAAGGGAATTAAAGGACCAGTTAGAAGAACTCATGGCGAAACATTTTGTGCGGCCTAGTGTTTCTCCGTGGGGAGCCCCTGTTTTGCTGGTGAAGAAGAAGGACGGTGGGATGCGGATGTGCATCGATTATCGTCAGTTGAATAAAGTCACCATTAAGAACAAGTATCCCTTGCCCAGGATAGACGACCTTTTGGATCAATTGAAAGGAGCCTGCGTGTTCTCGAAGATTGATTTGAGGTCGGGTTATCACCAAATCTGAGTGAAGAGTTCTGATGTACCTAAGACTGCATTTAGGACCCGTTATGGCCATTACGAATTCTTAGTGATGCCTTTCGGTGTGACAAATGCTCCAGCCGTTTTTATGGATTACATGAACCGAATATTTCAAGCTTACTTGGACCAGTTCGTGGTAATCTTCATTGACGATATTCTTATTTATTCTCGTACTTCACAAGAGCACGAGGAACATCTGAGAATTGTATTATCGGTGTTGCAAGAGAAGCAACTTTTTGCTAAATTAAGTAAGTGTGAATTTTGGATGGCAGAAGTTAAGTTTCTTGGTCACGTTATATCCCAAGGTGGTGTCGCAGTAGATCCGTCGAAGGTAGAAGCCGTGATAAATTGGGAAAGGCCGAGAAATGCCTCAGAGGTCAGAAGTTTCTTAGGGCTGGCAGGTTACTATAGGAGGTTCATCGAAGGTTTCTCTAAGTTGGCTTTACCGATTGTCGCTCCCGGGATTTTCATCCAAGTACAAACGCGAAAGTGGCACCGAACAGAGTCGCCAGCAATGTGTATTTATCCCAAGAGAGGGAAAGGAAACACTGCATAAACCTGAAGGAAAGGAAAGAGCATGGTCTCGCGACCAAGAGAACTGGGTTCGGGAGTCGGTTACGCGCGGGGAAGGTATTAGCACCCCCACGCGTCCATCGTACCCGATGGGATCCACGCTTGCTTGTCTCGATCAAAGGGTGTAAAGAAAGGATACCGGAAAAGGAACTGAAAGAAAGAAAGGAGAAAGAAAAGAAAAGGAACGGGAAACAAATGTAGGGAAAATAAAAGAAGTGCTCGCATGGGCCCTACCCCACTGCCTACGTATCTCATCGGGAGCATGAGAATCAGAGCGACGTAGTTCCCCTCAATAGGGATGGATTGTTTGTGTTTTTTAGAGAACGGCTTACGTTCTAGCTCAGGTGTTGCAGGCTCGCTGGTCCGAGTGCGTTACCATCTTGCAAGAGAACGAGTAGAAGCGCGTTCGTACGCTAAGAGTGAATGAGGTGAGAAAAGAATTCCCGAAGGAAAGACGTTATTGTTTGTTTTTGTCTTTTAAGAGTCTTTTCATTTGTTTGCATATGACAGTGTATCTGAATCTTAGTCATTGGAATGTGTACATTCTCACATTCCAAGATGGAATGGGTAAGAAAGCACACTAAGAGTGAAGAAGACCTCCACACTTAGCTCCAATTGTCAAGGTTCAAACACACTAGCATACTTGTGTTTATTAAGTGTTTTTGTTAATTATGAAGTGAAGAAGTGTTTTTTATTATTTGCACCTTCAACAAGTATTGCATTTAAGTCCCTCATACAAGATCAAATATGTAACACATTGACCTAAGATGGGCCATATGCTACACATTTTAAGATTATAAGAGAAGACCCCTTATAATCTTTTCTTTATATGAAAGGCCTAAATGCAATAAGTGCCTACCTTTATTAGATACTTTGAATTTTCTTTGAGATTAGAAAAGAGACTCAAGGGAGGATAAAGGTAAAACCTATATGGACTAAGACTCAATCCTAATTGATTAGTTAAGGGAGTGATCCTAAGGTTTGTGAGGTTTCAACCCTAAGTCTAAAGAAAGAATGAATTAAACAATTCACTTCTAAGTTAGAAGATGAATTGTAATTCAAAAAGGGAAAGTGGTGAGTTATTAAAAGAAAGCACATAAGTGCTTAACAAACACAAAATGGAATTGTAAAAGAGAAAGGATAGAAGTTGAATGTGGATTCCTTATCCACACTCAATTGAAACTTACCAAAGCCCCTACATGGTTAGTAAAACATGTATAAGAAGTATAAGAAGTAAAAGAACATGTAATGCATCATAAAACTCAAAAGAATTAAATGAGAAAACAAATCCTAGAACCACAACCAGAATGGGCATCATATGGACAACAAGTGAATATCATCATACAAGTGCAAGTGAATAAGCAATAATCATCATCCATTAGCATTTAAACATGTTACAAGAAGAAGGGATAGATGAAAGATGGAAAGAAATGAAGAGGACATGCATAAATGGAACATGTAAATCAACAATCAGAATTGAAACTAAATGGAAAATGGTTTATAAACATCTCAAAAGTATTTATGAATCAACTTCAAGACATTCAAGAAGTAATAAGAAGAATTGAAATGACAGTTCAAAAAGAAAGTGCAAACAATACATGTTAATGATGCACAAAGTTCAAATTGAAATGAACATGTAAAGATGACCTATAATGTGTATCAAAGACCTATAATATCATATGAATGGCTCATAACATATGCAAATGCTCATACAAATGTGCACAAAAGAATTCATGTAAACATGCACTAAAGTTGTAATGACATGCCATGGATTATACTTCCAATGTAATGCATCAAACAAAGACCAAATGGATTCATGAAAATTATGCCAGCATATTATTGGAATGCCTAGGTCAGAAATGCATCATACATCAAGATAGCATGTAAAAATTCAGAGCAAAATGACTTCACACAAAGCAATTAGGTCAAATTGAAACATCATGCAAAGTGGTGCAAATATAGGCATCAAAACATGTAATAAAGTGACCTAAAAAATCAAATAAAATCACTTAACATACCTCAAGATGATAATGACTCAATGCAAAAAGAAGAGCATCAAAACAATTTTTAATGATCAAGAACAAAATTAAACAAATTCATGTATCATGCTTAGAATGCATCTAAATGGAAATTCAAAGAAAATTATGTACCAGGGGTAAAAAGTCATAAAATCAGAAAATAAAATCATCAAAAATTTCCTAAATGTTTTAGTGATACTCATGAATTTTTGTAGAATTTTCCAATCTGTTTTGGTATTTTTAAAAATTGGAAATGAAACATGTATAAAAAATAAGAAAAATGAAAATGAAATGCAAAGGGAAGGGGGTATGAACATAGCAATAATGCAGTGCAAATTCATTGGGCTTCCAAACAGAGGGGTGTAAATATCAATCTGGTTAAGTCCAATTATGCGCAAAACATGATAATTAACATGCACAATCAGTCAACAAGAGTCAAAGCAATAGACACCATAGGATCAAGTCCAAGTCAACCCCTGGTCAAAGTAACCTAATCTCACGCATGTGCATGAATGTTCACCATAGCTACCATGTACCATGCCACACAATGTTTAAAAACGAAATCAGAAGAATCACGTGACATGCACATGAATTTTTATGTGTTGGCAGCATGGTAGCCATTAGATCACACTCATCCAACGGATCACATTCAAACTGGTCATAAAACCCTAACATGAAGCCATCGGCCGGAGAGGGACCTCCGGTCACCTTCTCCGGTCACTTACCACCGTCTGCAACTCACATTTCTCCAGGAAATCACAATACATACATCAATTGAAAGCTAAACTCATGTACATTATGAATATGCTAATGAAAATCACCAAACACATACGCACAACAAGAACATAGTCAATCAAATTAAGCCCTAGGTTTGAAACTATGCCTCTAAGAAGCCTATCAACTAGCCGGAGTAAGCAGAGCTTCTATCAAGCTTAAATTAACAAAAAACAAGCTAAAATTAATGAAAATCAACTGAAGCAAAGTTGAATGATGAAACCTGAAAATGTGGAGCGATTGGAGATGTTGAGAAAAACCAGAGGAAAGCTTGATATGCTGAGCTTCTAGATCTTCAAACTTAGCAAAATAAATGCTATGGATTCGTAAATAGATGAAGGATGTTGAAGCTTGCAATGATGCTGAACTTGCAGAAATGGAGTTGTTCTTGTTGCTCTTGATTCAACCACACCAAGCAATGATTAATGGAAGCACAATGGAGTTAAAATCGTGGAGAAGAAGATGAGCAAAATCAGAGAGAGTGAGAGGAGAATTCTGAAGTGAATGTGAGAAAGTGAGTCTTGAAAAACTGAATTTTGAGAGTGAAGTTTTGATTTATAGTGTGCTCTAACCATGGTTAAACCGAGTGAGTTAACTGAGTTGAAATGGTTTAGGTGAGTCATCCCTAACTAACTGAGTCAAGTTAGTTAGGGAGAGCAATGATATGGTGATGGCAGCTTATGGTAAGCTATGGTGAAGGTGAAAGTGAAATGAATGGCATGGTTGTGTATTAGAAACTTTCTCAGCAAGTTTTCTCTTTCCATTTTCATGCAAGGCACGTGCTATAGCAGTGTATGTGATGTTCATGGTGTGCTCAAATAAGGGAAAGAATTGTTTGATGGATGTCTGAACCAAGTTATGCAGCAATGCCATCAATGTATCAGTGAAACATAGGGAGGTTTGGTAATGTTTTTCTCTCTACTCAATGAATAGTTTGGTGAGTTTTTGGGTTCATTGGAAAGAGGGAGTATAATGCAACAAGTTTGGTTTGAGATTGGAGTTGATATGATACTTCAAACATGCTCCAAAATGACTATAAACTTAAGCACACAAGACTGGATGATGGGCGCATCAGGTGGTCGGTTGGCAAGGCTGGCATGGCACAAAATTTCAGCATAACCACCCTAACTTGAGGCCAATATTTCTCCATCATACCTTGATCAGATGAAATTTTGTCCAACATGAAACTTGAAGAAGACATTACAAGGAACATTTTTTATGTTGACAAGTTTTGAGAATGAAGCCTCTAACCATGCGAAAAATAGGTGTACATTTGGCCCACCAACTGTTTGTTAAAATGACTGCGCGCGTGCCCTGAAAATCTTGGTCATGACCTAGTTTTGAACCTACTTTGCTCAGACTTTGATCAATCATATCTCACTCAATTTTTATCCAATGGAGATGTTCCACACATGGATTTGAAGCTTAAAACAAGATCTTTTGTTGTGGCCGAGTGGAATTTTCATTTGGTGCTTCAATTTTAAATGGCCTTGGTTCAAACTCTGATGCAAAAAGGCCAAAACTTGCTATTTTTAGCAACCCTTCCTCTTCCAAAAATGGCAACTTTCCACATCTTGATTTTTTCATGATTCCTTTGGAGTTTCTTGACCAAATTTTGTACATTGGACATATGTAACATGAATTTCATGATTTTGGGCTCAAAAAGTCAAGAGTTGACCTTTTCCTCTGATTATTTGACTTTGCCCCAATTTCTCTGATTCTTGATCTTTCTTCCAATTGAACCACTTCTAAAACCAATTGAGATGCAATTTTACACATACATACACTTAGGGACATATGGAATACCATGACATCAAGTTTTGTTCAAAAAAAACAGAGATACCCTGATTTAATTGGAAACCCTAATCTTGACCCCCTCTGGTTAGGAGGAAATTGCACATCTTCCAAATCCAAATTCCTCAGAGTATGTTGTGTATCCTCTTAAAGGATGATGAGAAATGCCACTTGAGAATGATTTTGAATCAATGAGCTATCTCTTTTGAGGATTTTCCTTCAATTTTTGGACTTCTTGCATAGTGTAGGATGTAATGCTTCAATCTCCTATTGAATCTCACCTTCTTGAGGTTGTGGAAGATCAATTGGAATAGTATGAGACATGAGAGACCTCTTGGCTTGCCTAGAGCCAACTTGATTAACCTTTTGTGCTTTGAATGATCTCTTGATTGTCCACCTCCCACCTGACCACATGCCCTGATGGTAAGGAGGATGCCATGCTTCATTTTTCTATGTTAAATGCAATGTAATGTTAATGAGGTGGATATGATATGATAAATGATAATGCCATGCTATGATGACAAAGGGGAGAGCAAATTTTGGGGTATTACAGCTGCCCCTATTCAAGCGCTGTAGACCTGAATGCCTGAAAGCGATTGCTTTCGGACTTTCAAGGTATATAGTGATTGAATACCCAATATAACCAAAAATTTGCTCTGGATGGTGAAGAAGAAAAGGGATATAAACCCAACGAGACTGCTGGATTGAATCTTCGACGAAACGTCGGAGAGATCTGTCTTTTGAACGATGCCAGACGACTACTGGCTTGCCACGCTGCTGGTGGACTTTAATAATGTCTTTTATGCAATTCCAGACGACTACTGGCCTGCCACGCCACTGGTGGACTTTGATAATGTCTTTTATGCAACTCCAGACGACTACTGGCCTGCCACACCACTGGTGGACTTTGATAATGTCTTTTATGCAACTCCAGACGACTACTGGCCTGCCACACTACTGGTGGACTTTGCAGCTTCGTGCCACCCGAAGATGGACTTTTGCCAATCCACTGTTGGACTTTTGCCACCCGAAGACGGACTTTTGCCAATCCACTGTTGGACTTTTGCCACCCGAAGACGGACTTTTGCCAATCCACTGTTGGACTTTTGGAATATGCCACCCTTAGATGGACCTTTCGCCAATCCACTGTTGGACTTTTGCCACCCGAAGACGGACTTTTGCCAATCCACTGTTGGACTTTTAGCTGCTTTGCCACCCGAAGATGGACTTTTGCCAATCCACTATTGGACTTTTGCCACCCGAAGACGGACTTTTGCCAATCCACTGTTGGACTTTTGCCACCCGAAGACGGACTTTTGCCAATCCACTGTTGGACTTTTGGAATATGCCACCCTTAGATGGACCTTTCGCCAATCCACTGTTGGACTTTTGCCACCCGAAGACGGACTTTTGCCAATCCACTGTTGGACTTTTAGCTGCTTTGCCACCCGAAGATGGACTTTTGCCAATCCACTATTGGACTTTTGCCACCCGAAGACGGACTTTTGCCAATCCACTGTTGGACTTTTGCCACCCGAAGACGGACTTTTGCCAATCCACTGTTGGACTTTTGCCACCCGAAGACGGACTTTTGCCAATCCACTGTTGGACTTTTGCCACCCGAAGACGGACTTTTGCCAATCCACTGTTGGACTTTTGCCACCCGAAGACGGACTTTTGCCAATCCACTGTTGGACTTTGCTAACGTCTTTTAACAATGCCAGACGACTACTGGCTTGCCACACTACGGGTGGACTTTCGCAAAATTCCAATACTGGATTACACTCTGCATCCGTGTCAGACATCTCTGCCGACTTTGCTGAGGAACAATGATCAATGACTTGACTTTGGAGACTCCTGAAAGGATAACCTCTCTACTGGAGAATGAATGAACAATCCGTCTGCTTCGAATTGTCAAGCTTGCCAAAAATAAATTGGACTTGAAGAATAATAAATCTGCCAGGAATCACTTCATCTGTTAGGGGAATGAATTCTGGTCACAGCGATTCCGCTGGGAATGAGAATTCCTTTGCATGGCGTCTTGCTAAGGAAGAAATGTCATAAAGAAAAACTCTGCTTGGGGATCTATCCAGTCCAAGACCCTTTGTAGGGGTTATCCACCTTTTGACCCGGCTGGGGAAAGACTGTGCCACCCTTGTTGAGGAATAGATTCTGCCGATCTTATAAACCTCTGCGGGGAGAACAACAACTCAGCTGGGGGAGTATTGCTGACAAGATTCGATGCTGACCTCTGTGGGGGACCATTACCAGAGACACAAACTTGCTGGGGACCAGGGCTACTTTGCCAGGGATATGCGAATCCTGGTTAGAACATTCCCCTGCAACTTGCTAGGAAAGAGTCCTTGTTGGGGAAACCCAAAGCAAATCCACAGTAGTCTGCTGAAGAATATGACTGTCAAGCTTAGGATAAGTACCACAATGCCCCATGTTAGGCGAGCTTCCCTTTAGACAATTCCGTTAGGGATGACGAGTTTATAACAAACTCTGCTGGAGGAAACTGCTTTAAAACGTCTCGTGCTGGAGAATGCCTTTTGAGAGGATTTTACAGAAGACCAACTGTCCTCAAACTCTACTGGGGATGATCAACACTTCATGCTGGGGAAACAAACATGCCCCATGCTTGGACAAAACAACAATTCGTCCCCGAAGAGGATGTCATAAGAGGATTTTACAGAAGATCTAGCCTCTTCAAACTCTTGTGACTTCGCTGGGGATAATGACCATCAGTTTCGGTGTCGACGAGACCCTTCTTTTGGGGAACCTGTGACCGTTACCGACATAGAAAAGCTTGTAGCCGTTGGAAGGACTGAATAAGAGAATCGACTTAATAAGATGCAACGGTACCCAGTTGAACTTAATTCACTGATATCGACCCGTTATGCACAATCGTCGACCGAACGATGAACGCCGATCTCCTTACCCATAATTGCCCCAGTCTTTTGCGTGGGGTGATTTATTGCTGGTCTTGTGCTTAAAATCATCTGCACCTGCTACCTGCAACAAAAGAATATGCCCACATGCCCCGAATATTGCGTGGCTAGAATCCACCATCCGGGAATATTCAACATTCGAAGTAATTTCAAATGTTTTTTCTGCGCATGTTATTGCAAGGCTGCCATGTTTTCAAATGCAATGTTTTATCAAAAATTAGGACGTTTTTGCAAACAAAGCAATAAAACAAAAATAGAAAGCTTTTTATTGAAATTCAATTTATTGACTGAGAGCCCAGAATAGGCAATTACATCTGGAAGCAATCCCTGGAAAGAGGTGATCGCTGAAAATTAAGAAAAGAAACTATCCTAATGGCAATGTGAAAACGGAATTCCACTGAGTTTCCATTCTGTTATGACCAGTATGTCTTCAAAACTCCCCGACCTTGCCTTCTGAGGAATGATCGGACCGATTCCTATCCTTTAGAACGTCAGTTGTTCAAACGGTAATGGGGGATAGATAACTCAAACCGTAGTCATTCGCTTAAATCCCTCTTTTGTGTGGACCGCCCTTTCAGGTTTTCGATCCACCAGGATACCCTTTTTTGCCTAAGTTGCCCTTTCGGGTTTTCAACTTACCGGGTGTACAAATTTTTTCAATTATATCCCTAATTTTTGCCCGAACCTTATTCTGTTTTTGGTTTGCCGGGATGCCCTTTTTTGCCTGGATTTTTTTTATTTTTATTATCCAGCGGGTCTATTCATGCGAAGTATTTTTTGACTACGTCCGAGTTGACAGGGGATGAAAAGTCTTCGCCATCCATGGTTGTAAGCAATAAAGCTCCGCCCGAAAAGACCTTTTTAACCACGAATGGACCTTCATAATTAGGAGTCCATTTGCCCCTGTGATCTGTATTGGGAGGAAGGATCCTTTTGAGTACCACATCTCCGACTTTATAAACCCGAGGACGCACCTTCTGGTCAAATGCCTGTTTCATTCTGCGCTGATATAGTTGCCCATGACATACAGCCGCCAATCGCTTTTCCTCAATAAGGCTCAGCTGATCAAATCTGGCTCGTACCCATTCAGCTTCATCTAGCTTAACATCCATCATAACTCTGAGGGACGGAATCTCTACTTCAACTGGTAGCACTGCCTCCATACCATATACAAGTGAGAATGGGGTTGCCCCAGTGGACGTGCGTACCGACGGTCGATACCCATGCAAAGCAAATGGTAACATCTCATGCCAATCTTTGTACGTGACAACCATCTTCTGTACAATCTTCTTGATATTTTTGTTGGCCGATTCGACCGCGCCATTCATCTTTGGGCGGTACGGAGAAGAATTGTGATGTTCGATTTTAAAGTCCCGGCATAACTCAGCCATCATCTTATTATTCGAATTAGAACCATTATCAGTAATGATTCTTTCGGGAACTCCATATCGGCAAATGATATCCCGTTTTAAGAAACGAGCGACCACTTGCTTTGTAACATTGGCATAGGATGCGGCTTCAACCCATTTGGTGAAGTAATCAATTGCCACCAAGATGAAACGATGACCATTGGAAGCTGTAGGCTCAATCTTTCCGATCATATCAATGCCCCACATGGCAAACGGCCAAGGCGACGACATGATACTCAACAGATTTGGAGGTACATGCACTTTATCTGCGTAGATCTGGCATTTATGGCATTTGCGGGCATATTTGCAACAATCTGACTCCATAGTCAACCAATAATATCCCGACCTTAACAACTTTTTAGCCATTGCATGCCCTCCGGCATGGGTACCGAAAGAGCCTTCGTGCACTTCAATCATCAACAAGTCTGCTTCATGTCTATCCACACATCTAAGCAGGACCGTGTCAAAATTTCTTTTATACAGCACGCCATCTTTATTCAAGAAGAAACTACCAGCTAACCTTCTCAACGTCTTCCTGTCTTTGGACGATGCCCCGGACGGGTACTCTTGACTTTTCAAGAAACACTTAATGTCATGAAACCATGGCTTGTCATCAGACGTTGCATCTACCGCGAACACAAATGCTGGTCTGTCAAGGCGGGATACCTCAATCTTAGGTACATGGTTCCATCCTTGCACTTTGATCATGGAAGACAAAGTGGCCAAGGCATCAGCGAACCTATTCTCATCTCGAGGAATGTGGTACAGTTTCACTGTTGTGAAAAACGTCAGCAATCTCCTTGTATAATCTCTATACGGCACTAGATTTGCTTGGTGCGTGTACCAACTCCCCTTCACTTGATTGATTACCAAAGCTGAATCACCAAATATATCAAGGGTCTTAATCCGTAGATTAATCGCCTCCTCAATCCCCATTATACAAGCTTCGTACTCTGCTTCATTGTTGGTGCATCCGAAAGTTATTCGTGCAGTGAAAGGCATATGAACACCTTCCGGCGTGATAAGAACTGCTCCAACTCCACACCCATTCATATTGACAGCCCCATCAAACATCAGACTCCATTTGGATTCAGGGTCTGGCCCCTCCTCCGGGAGTGGTTCCTCACAGTCTTTA
This sequence comes from Lathyrus tuberosus, assembly GCA_022829125.1. Lineage (NCBI taxonomy): Eukaryota > Viridiplantae > Streptophyta > Magnoliopsida > Fabales > Fabaceae > Lathyrus > Lathyrus tuberosus. Next base: position 976,858 of record JALAZF010000563.1, read on the forward strand.
GCTTTGAGAAACATGATGTCCTCATCAGGGAAGTCAAATTTCATGGGTTGGTAATCATCAATCGGCTGTTGCGCAAGATAGTCAGACAAGATACTTCCTTTGATGGCCTTTTGTGAAGTGTACTGAATGTCATACTCTGTCAAGACCATTTGCCACCGTGCAACTCTGCCTGTCAATGCTGGTTTCTCGAAAATGTACTTGATAGGATCCATTTTTGAAATCAACAAGGTTGTGTGCCTAACCATATATTGCCTCAATCGCTTAGCGGCCCATGCAAGCGCACAGCATGTCTTTTCAAGCATTGAGTATCGGGACTCACAATCATTGAACTTTTTGCTCAGGTAGTAAATAGCATGCTCCTTCCTACCTGTCTCGTCATGTTGACCGAGAACACAACCCATGGAACCTTCAAGCACTGTCAGATACATTATCAGCGGTCTCCCTTCAACTGGAGGCATTAGAATCGGAGGTTCCTGCAAGTATTCTTTTATCTTATCGAATGCCAATTGGCAATCGTCATTCCACCTGACCGTTTGATCTTTCCTTAACAATTTAAATATTGGCTCACACGTGGCTGTTAGGTGAGATATGAACCTTGCAATGTAGTTCAATCTACCCAAGAAACCACGAACCTCTTTTTTTGTTCTCGGTTCAGGCATTTCTTGTATTGCTTTCACCTTGGCAGGATCAACCTCGATTCCTCTTTCGCTCACAATGAAACCCAGTAACTTTCCAGAACGCACCCCAAACGTGCACTTGTTTGGATTTAATCTCAGACGGAACTTTCTCAACCTTTCAAACAGCTTTTTCAGGTTAACCAGATGTTCCTCTTCTGTTCTCGACTTGGCAATCATATCATCTACATAACATTCGATCTCCTTATGAATCAAGTCATGAAACAATGTCACCATCGCCCGTTGGTACGTTGCCCCTGCGTTTTTCAACCCAAAAGGCATTACTTTATAACAATATGTACCCCACGGAGTAAGGAACGTGGTCTTCTCCATGTCTTCAGGTGCCATCTTGATCTGGTTGTACCCGGAGAAACCGTCCATAAATGAGAACACTGAAAACTGAGCTGTATTATCGACCAGCACATCAATATGAGGTAGTGGAAAATCATCTTTCGGGCTAGCTTTATTAAGATCTCGATAATCCACACACATTCTCACTTTTCCATCTTTCTTCGGTACTGGCACGATGTTGGCTACCCATGGAGGATACTTTGTCACAGCAAGAAAACCAGCGTCCCACTGCTTCTGGACTTCCTCCTTAATCTTTAAGGCCATGTCGGGGTGAGTCCGACGAAGTTTCTGCTTGACTGGCGGACATTCTTCTCTCAATGGTAGCCTGTGCACGACAATATCCGTATCCAACCCCGGCATGTCTTGATACGACCAGGCGAAGATGTCAACATACTCGCGCAACATTTCCGTCAAAGTTTGCTTCACATCTGCTTGCAAGCTGGCACCAATCCTGATCTCTTTCTTGGCGTCCTTGGTACCAATATTGATGATTTCTACAGTCTCCTGATGAGGCTGGATGACCCTTTCCTCTTGTTTCAACAATCTGGCCAGTTCTTCAGAAAGTTCACAATCTTTCTCATCCCCTTCTTCGGCTTGATAAATCGGATTGTCAAAGTCATACATGGCCATATCAAAATCGTTATCAATGGTATCCGGAGGATCAAGTCTGCATGAACGGGTTCATGCCTTATTTTAGAATTTATTTTTAAGCAAAACAAAAGAAAATGAAACATTGCCATTTTATATTTTTTGTGCAAAAATAAAAACTGAAAGACAGAGAACAAAATTTGATTGCAAAACGTCCTTTATTAATGATTAAACATTGCAAATGCAACCATGGTGGCCCTACAAATGAATCTATACGCCTTGGGCAGAGCGCAAGATTTTGACATGCATTATGGTTAGAAAAAACAAAGAAAAATTACTCTGTCTGAAGAGTAACCCGGATGACTTCTTCAACGAACCAGTTCTGCACTTGTTGTCCCGGAACATGAGGGCGTACCCAGTTGTCCAGGTCACAATCACTGTCAACACTATCCTCTGTGGCTGCACAAGACTGGTCCGTGCAGATAATTCCCCCACTATTGAAAGTAATGGGTCCCCTGCTCCCCGCATCTGAAGTTGTAGAGGGATGATAACCAATACCAAATTTGTCTTCCTTCATTGGGGTCTCTATCAACCTGCCCCAACCTTGGGCGTTGCCTGCCCTGACGACTTCGACAGCTTGTTTGTAAGATGAAATGGAGGTACCAGCCCCAACTGGTACAGAAGAAGACTCAGGTGCATCGTCAATGTTGACTGCTTCAAATGATTGGCACAGCATCTCATGAATTTCCCCATCCATTTCAATGTACTTGAACGTGGACAGGTGACTCACAAAGATGTCTTCTTCCCCACACACTGTCACAACCTGCCCTTCAAACTCATACTTCAGCTTTTGATGTAGAGTAGAAGTAACAACCCCGGCTCCGTGAATCCAAGGGCGTCCCAATAGGCAGCTATATGCAGGTTGTATGTCCATTACATGGAACGTGGATTTGAATACCTGTGGTCCAATTTGTACGGGCAATTCCACCTCACCAAACACAGATCGTCTAGTTCCATCGAATGCTCTGACCACCAACTCACTAGGCCTTAAGATCAAACCATCAACTTCCAGCTTCATTAATGCCTTCTTGGGCAAGACATTGAGTGATGAACCAGTGTCTACCAGTACATGAGATAACACTGCGCCCTTACACTCCATCGTGATATGCAAAGCCTTATTATGGTTTCTTCCTTCAACCGTCAAATCTCTACTTGTAAAGCCCAAGCCATGGCTAACATTAACATTGGAGATCACGCCCTCGAGCTGATTAACAGTAATTTCTTGTGGCACGTACGCACTCTTCAACACTTTCAACAACGCCTGCCGGTGCGCATCAGAGCACATCAATAGTGACAAGATTGAAATCTTTGAAGGGGTCTGATTCAGTTGGTCCACAATCTTATAATCGCTTTTCTTGATTATTTTCATAAATTCTTCCATTTCCTTATCAAAAGTAATCTTTGTCTCTGCTTCAGGTGTAGGCGCACTTTCAACCACCTGTTTACCCTTAGCCTTTGCTGCAGCTTCTGCCTCTTTATCACTTCTCAAGGTTTGGGGAGCGAACAACCTTCCACTCCTTGTAAAGCCCCCTACACCCCCTACATTATCAATATTTGGGCTGATTGATGATTCAACTTCCTGCTTTTTACCTTCGTAATACACATCTGCCCCATAGTGCCATGGGATAGCTTTCGTAGATGTGAACGGAATTGGTCCTGGCACCGTGATAGTGACAGGACTGGGCCTTTCTGGCGCAACACTCGCCACGGGAACTGCATTGACCGACATTTGAATCTCAGCAGGAGTGTAATAGATGGTCACGGTTGATATCTCATCAGTGTCTTTCACAACTCTGTCGAACTGTAGACATCCTTCATCGATCAGATTCTGTAAACCCATCTTCAACTTATCACAGCCGTTCTCCTGACTCATACACTCAGAGCAATCTTGATTACAGCCCGGGAACACCTGTCCCTTCAATAAACGATCTTTTACAACCAACAAAGAAGTTTTCACTTGATGAACGTCTAACACCAAATTCAATCTCCTCCCATCTTCAATAGCGTACACATTTGCTGCACTATGATCAGGCATGGGATGCTGAGTAATATTAGGAGCGGGAGAGAAATTGATGGCTTTAGCATCAATCAAATCTTGTACTTTATGATGGAAAGCCCAGCATTTTTCAATGGAGTGCCCCTGAGCACCTGAGTGGAACTCACAACGAGCATTAGCATCGAAGTTAGGTGGCAGGTTTCCAGCAACCGGAGCTTTCATAGTACGGAGTTCTACCAACTTTAACTCGAGTAGCCGGGGCAACAGCGCGGCATAAGTCATAGGGAGAGGATCCATCTTACGATCCCTCTGTCTAGACCTTTGCTGGAAAAAAGGTTGTTGCTGTTGAACTTGTTGTTGGGGTTGTTGTTTCTGAACAGACGGTGTGGGGATTGTTACAGCATCTACCTGATAATAAGCTCGAGAACGCCCTCTGCCTCGTCCTCTAAACACAGCATTCGTATCACCTTCTCTTCTTTTCTGGTTACTAGCAAACGGTTTCTTCGTCCCCGAAGAGCCAGCCCCACTCACATCCTGGATCTTTCCAAGCTTTAACAGACTTTCTATTCTTTCTCCCGCAATCACAATATCAGCAAATCCAGTCGACGGACAAGCAGCTAATCTGTCAAGATAGGCCCCTTGCAAGGTGCCCATGAACATATCTGCCATTTCTCTGTCTGACAAGGGAGGTTGGACCTGGGCAGCCATTTCCCTCCACCTCTGTGCATATTCTTTGAAACTCTCCTTGGCATTCTGGGACAATCCCTGCAATTGAGTGCGGTTGGGCGCCATGTCAATATTATATTGGTATTGCTTCAGGAACGCTTCTGCCAGATCTTTCCAATTCTTCACAGCAGCTCTATTCAACTTCATGTACCAGGTCAAGGACGCCCCAGCCAGACTGTCCTGAAAATAGTGCATCCATAGCTTCTCGTCATCCGTATGGGCTGAAATCTTCCCAAAGTAAGCTTGAAGATGCGTTTGGGGACACGCATTGCCGTGATACTTATCAAAAGTGGGAGGCTTGAATTTAGGTGGAATTCTGACTCCTGAGACCAGCCCCAAGCTGGTAACATCAATACCCATAGAGTTCTTGCATTCTATGGCCCTGATCTTCTCTGCTAGCTCATCATACCTTCGATCACCTTGATTACCCACATCAGCATCCAGCAGAGTAAATTGGTCTTCTAGAGTATCTTCAAGGGTAACACCAGCATGCCTACCATTTCCATTACCCCGATTGTTACCACCAGGAGGAGGGTTGCCACCGGGAGGAGGAATGCCATGTCCCTGTGAATTGTCATGATGATCACCTTCGGGCCCATTGTCGGGACGCTCTACCAGAAGCCTCAGTCTCTCCTGATTTTGCGACATGCCAGTCATGAGGGTCATGAACTGGTCCATACGCGCCCTCATTTCCGCCAAATCACTTTGCACTTGATCCATGATTCTTACTTGATTCCTTCGCGTCGAATATCGGTGAATATGACTCTCCGCTATACTGCCTGAAACCAAATAAAGGTTAGAGTCCCTGCAACGAGTACCTGAAAAGCAAGTAACAAAAAAATGCAAAATGATATGCAATGCCATGCAATGCCATGTTTGTCATTTCCGAGGTGCTTTATACCCTGATTCCAATCCAACCACAGAAATCTGAAGACCAGAAATTGTGATATAAAGAGACGTGTCATGGTCATGTGCTTGTGTGCAGCTATCTGATAAGGAATAATTCTGACTAAAACTGCTCATACTCATTCAACAAAGTATTCAAGTACATTTAAGAAAGGTTCAACCGCAAATGCAATACAAGGAAAAATGGATCCATCAACAAGCCTGATGGTAACCATTAACAACAAAATATAAGGAAAAGAACATCAGTCTGACAATTCCACACCCTTCAGCTTATCACTTGAGTATTTGATCTCCTCAAAAAGTATACGGGTACGCTGGTGATTCGGCTTTTCAATCATTTCTTTGATCAAGACATCCCTTTTCTCAAGAGCTTCAGTTAAAGAACCCATATGCAGCATCAGAGCCTCGTCATCACACACTCCTTTGCGTCTCTTTATGCCAGCTTGCGTCTTGAGTATCTCCCTTTCTATCATGACTTCTTCAAGCTCTTTCTTGGTATTCCTCAGCTCACCTCTAGCTTCTTCTAGCTGTTCTTGACTCTTACCGAGGCTTTCCCGATACTTTCTTCTCTGCTCATGCGCCTTTTCAAGCTCTTCGTCCTTAATCTGCAACTGTTCCTGTAATTCAGCATTCTCTATCCTAACTTCGTCCCAAGCGTGCTGAAACTTTGTTAACTTTTCTTTGGTCTGTGCTAACGCCTGTTTGGTTTGCTTGTGGGCTTGAGTAGCATCATCAGCACCTTTACTAATCTTCCGGAAATGTTGGGCTCTTCCAACAAAGTCTTTTTCTTTTGCAGTTAGGATTTGTTCAGCATCTTGGGCTTTCCGCTCCAGCTCTTTGTTGGCCTGTAGAGCATTCTGAAGACGGCTACTCAACTCGGAATTCTCTCCTTGGAGCTTTTTCACCAAGGCTTGCAACTTGTCAACTTCTTCCACAGTAGCAGTGCTTCTTGCTTTCTCATTCTCCGGATACAAAAGGGGTGCCTTACCAAAAGGCAAGAGAAAATCTTCAACTCTTTTCTTCACCCACTCTTCATATGCTGGATAAACCCGGTTGTTAGGCTTGCCTAGAGTAACTTTCCCCTTTTTCAGTATGCTACCCCAGCTTTCAGAAGCTTTCTGTGCTGCTTCCCAACCATCTGATGTATGAAAATAGAGGGACTCCTCCACATCTCTCTTAATAGGCGGACCTGTCAGGGCATACCCAAATTGTCGAATGGCCAAAGAAGGATTGTAGTTAATCCCACCCAATCTTCCTATCAGTGGAACGTTAGGGAACTTACCACAACTGTGGATAATATTCTTGCCAATCAGCCCATGATCTACCCATACGATGTCCTTGGCCACCAATCCCATTAAACGCTGTTTCCACTCTAGAGAATCTTTGGAATCCACAAAAGCCCCTGATTGTGGTAAACGGCCCGCAAACCACTTATAGAACAAGGGTGCACAACAACGAATTATCCCTCCTCTTTTCTTTTCGTTTCGGTTGTACAACGAGTAGTGAAGATCTCCCAGTAGCGTTGGCACCGGGTTCTTCATCATGAATATTCGTATAGCGTCCGTATCAATGAAATCCGGCTCGTTGGGAAACAACACTATGCCGTATATACAAAGGGCTAGCAAAGCATTAAAAACAAGCCAATTCTCGCCTTTAGCTGCTTCCTGGGCCTTCTTAATCAGATATTCCAGCTTGTAACCACGAATCTTTCCTTTGTTGGAGACATTGTCACTTAACTCTGATTTGCTCAAATAAAGAGCACCAGCCAACTTCCCAAAGTCAAGATCCCCCACCGATCCAAAGAAAGGGGGCTCCTCCTTGATAGCAATCCCCAACATGTTGGAATACTCCTCCAAGGTAGGAACCAACACATAGTCTGGAAATACAAAACATCTCAGAGGCGGATCATAGAACTGCATCAACGTATGGAGACCTCTGGCTTCATAATCACTGACATTACGGACCATAGATAAAATCCACCCATATTTCTCTTCAAAAGCTTCTCGTGCTGCAGGGCTCGCCATTCCCTTCAGCACAACAATAGGGCCCAAAGTAGGCGTAAGGAACTTATAGCTGATGATATTCTTCCTCTCTTTAGTGTTCATCTTTGCAGGGACCTGATGACTGGAATCAAGGGTAATATATGCACCTGGAAATGAATAAACATGTATGTTAGGATATGATAATGCAATGCAAAGGGCAATGTGATCAGGTAATCAGGTGTCTGTGCTGAACTGTGAACGGTGTCGGTGTAGCTCTGAGACTAATATAGAACCATAGATAAGAACCATCTGGATACAATAGGATGAAACTTCCTTTCTGTGCAATGATGATAGAAAACCGGGTATGTAGGAGGTCATGGTTACCTGCAAACCTGTAAACAACCCGCCCTTCTCACATGTGGGTACTAGGATGTTCAGTATCCCGGGCTCTCAGGTCGAGAAATGATGATACGTTCACCATTTCTGGTTTGGCATCATCATCAATCGAGGAGGCCTCAACTGATTCTCCAAAACAAAAAGGTCCTCAGCTTCTGGCACTGAGGTCGAGAAGCAATAGTACATTCATCCCTCAGGGTACAGTACTATCGCCAATCGAGGAGTGCCTCCGCTGATTCTCTTTCAAAAAGGGATGTCCTATAGCAAGTTCCCAGCATTGGGTCCTCGGATCGAGGATGTGCAATAGGTTTGCCACGGAATGTGGTCTGCCACTGTCACATCTCGGGAGGAGTGCCGCAACTGAGTCCTCAGGAATGGTCACCAGAGTCGACAGTTCCTCAAGAGAATAACCACTGGCCTGCATAACATGCAGTAGCAGAAAGCTCCTGATAGAACCTCGTCTGGTTGTGGGTCTCATGAACAACAATACGTGGTCACCACCACGCAAGCGTCATGACTATCCACTCTAATACCTATGTGTGTACTCAAGCCTTGGTAGTGGGCTTATCTCTCAGAACACCCATCCCGCCAAACAGAAAACAACACAGTCCAGTATAGCATAATATATCACGTGAAATGAAAATGCTAAAATGCGGTAAATACAGTAATGTACAGTAAAGCAGTAAATAACCATACAATAAAACAGTAAATACAGCACAACAGTAAACACCCAATGAAAGAAAAATAAACAAGCGCTAGGATGGACTCGCTAAGGAAACCAGAGATTCTGGGTTCGGTCCCCAGCAGAGTCGCCAGCTGTCGCTCCCGGGATTTTCATCCAAGTACAAACGCGAAAGTGGCACCGAACAGAGTCGCCAGCAATGTGTATTTATCCCAAGAGAGGGAAAGGAAACACTGCATAAACCTGAAGGAAAGGAAAGAGCATGGTCTCGCGACCAAGAGAACTGGGTTCGGGAGTCGGTTACGCGCGGGGAAGGTATTAGCACCCCCACGCGTCCATCGTACCCGATGGGATCCACGCTTGCTTGTCTCGATCAAAGGGTGTAAAGGAAGGATACCGGAAAAGGAACTGAAAGAAAGAAAGGAGAAAGAAAAGAAAAGGAACGGGAAACAAATGTAGGGAAAATAAAAGAAGTGCTCGCATGGGCCCTACCCCACTGCCTACGTATCTCATCGGGAGCATGAGAATCAGAGCGACGTAGTTCCCCTCAATAGGGATGGATTGTTTGTGTTTTTTAGAGAACGGCTTACGTTCTAGCTCAGGTGTTGCAGGCTCTCTGGTCCGAGTGCGTTACCATCTTGCAAGAGAACGAGTAGAAGCGCGTTCGTACGCTAAGAGTGAATGAGGTGAGAAAAGAATTCCCGAAGGAAAGACGTTATTGTTTGTTTTTGTCTTTTAAGAGTCTTTTCATTTGTTTGCATATGACAGTGTATCTGAATCTTAGTCATTGGAATGTGTACATTCTCACATTCCAAGATGGAATGGGTAAGAAAGCACACTAAGAGTGAAGAAGACCTCCACACTTAGCTCCAATTGTCAAGGTTCAAACACACTAGCATACTTGTGTTTATTAAGTGTTTTTGTTAATTATGAAGTGAAGAAGTGTTTTTTATTATTTGCACCTTCAACAAGTATTGCATTTAAGTCCCTCATACAAGATCAAATATGTAACACATTGACCTAAGATGGGCCATATGCTACACATTTTAAGATTATAAGAGAAGACCCCTTATAATCTTTTCTTTATATGAAAGGCCTAAATGCAATAAGTGCCTACCTTTATTAGATACTTTGAATTTTCTTTGAGATTAGAAAAGAGACTCAAGGGAGGATAAAGGTAAAACCTATATGGACTAAGACTCAATCCTAATTGATTAGTTAAGGGAGTGATCCTAAGGTTTGTGAGGTTTCAACCCTAAGTCTAAAGAAAGAATGAATTAAACAATTCACTTCTAAGTTAGAAGATGAATTGTAATTCAAAAAGGGAAAGTGGTGAGTTATTAAAAGAAAGCACATAAGTGCTTAACAAACACAAAATGGAATTGTAAAAGAGAAAGGATAGAAGTTGAATGTGGATTCCTTATCCACACTCAATTGAAACTTACCAAAGCCCCTACATGGTTAGTAAAACATGTATAAGAAGTATAAGAAGTAAAAGAACATGTAATGCATCATAAAACTCAAAAGAATTAAATGAGAAAACAAATCCTAGAACCACAACCAGAATGGGCATCATATGGACAACAAGTGAATATCATCATACAAGTGCAAGTGAATAAGCAATAATCATCATCCATTAGCATTTAAACATGTTACAAGAAGAAGGGATAGATGAAAGATGGAAAGAAATGAAGAGGACATGCATAAATGGAACATGTAAATCAACAATCAGAATTGAAACTAAATGGAAAATGGTTTATAAACATCTCAAAAGTATTTATGAATCAACTTCAAGACATTCAAGAAGTAATAAGAAGAATTGAAATGACAGTTCAAAAAGAAAGTGCAAACAATACATGTTAATGATGCACAAAGTTCAAATTGAAATGAACATGTAAAGATGACCTATAATGTGTATCAAAGACCTATAATATCATATGAATGGCTCATAACATATGCAAATGCTCATACAAATGTGCACAAAAGAATTCATGTAAACATGCACTAAAGTTGTAATGACATGCCATGGATTATACTTCCAATGTAATGCATCAAACAAAGACCAAATGGATTCATGAAAATTATTCCAGCATATTATTGGAATGCCTAGGTCAGAAATGCATCATACATCAAGATAGCATGTAAAAATTCAGAGCAAAATGACTTCACACAAAGCAATTAGGTCAAATTGAAACATCATGCAAAGTGGTGCAAATATAGGCATCAAAACATGTAATAAAGTGACCTAAAAAATCAAATAAAATCACTTAACATACCTCAAGATGATAATGACTCAATGCAAAAATAAGAGCATCAAAACAATTTTTAATGATCAAGAACAAAATTAAACAAATTCATGTATCATGCTTAGAATGCATCTAAATGGAAATTCAAAGAAAATTATGGACCAGGGGTAAAAAGGTCATAAAATCAGAAAATAAAATCATCAAAAATTTCCTAAATGTTTTAGTGATACTCATGAATTTTTGTAGAATTTTCCAATCTGTTTTGGTATTTTTAAAAATTGGAAATGAAACATGTATAAAAAATAAGAAAAATGAAAATGAAATGCAAAGGGAAGGGGGTATGAACATAGCAATAATGCAGTGCAAATTCATTGGGCTTCCAAACAGAGGGGTGTAAATATCAATCTGGTTAAGTCCAATTATGCGCAAAACATGATAATTAACATGCACAATCAGTCAACAAGAGTCAAAGCAATAGACACCATAGGATCAAGTCCAAGTCAACCCCTGGTCAAAGTAACCTAATCTCACGCATGTGCATGAATGTTCACCATAGCTACCATGTACCATGCCACACAATGTTTAAAAACGAAATCAGAAGAATCACGTGACATGCACATGAATTTTTATGTGTTGGCAGCATGGTAGCCATTAGATCACACTCATCCAACGGATCACATTCAAACTGGTCATAAAACCCTAACATGAAGCCATCGGCCGGAGAGGGACCTCCGGTCACCTTCTCCGGTCACTTACCACCGTCTGCAACTCACATTTCTCCAGAAAATCACAATACATACATCAATTGAAAGCTAAACTCATGTACATTATGAATATGCTAATGAAAATCACCAAACACATACGCACAACAAGAACAGAGTCAATCAAATTAAGCCCTAGGTTTGAAACTATGCCTCTAAGAAGCCTATCAACTAGCCGGAGTAAGCAGAGCTTCTATCAAGCTTAAATTAACAAAAAACAAGCTAAAATTAATGAAAATCAACTGAAGCAAAGTTGAATGATGAAACCTGAAAATGTGGAGCGATTGGAGATGTTGAGAAAAACCAGAGGAAAGCTTGATATGCTGAGCTTCTAGATCTTCAAACTTAGCAAAATAAATGCTATGGATTCGTAAATAGATGAAGGATGTTGAAGCTTGCAATGATGCTGAACTTGCAGAAATGGAGTTGTTCTTGTTGCTCTTGATTCAACCACACCAAGCAATGATTAATGGAAGCACAATGGAGTTAAAATCGTGGAGAAGAAGATGAGCAAAATCAGAGAGAGTGAGAGGAGAATTCTGAAGTGAATGTGAGAAAGTGAGTCTTGAAAAACTGAATTTTGAGAGTGAAGTTTTGATTTATAGTGTGCTCTAACCATGGTTAAACCGAGTGAGTTAACTGAGTTGAAATGGTTTAGGTGAGTCATCCCTAACTAACTGAGTCAAGTTAGTTAGGGAGAGCAATGATATGGTGATGGCAGCTTATGGTAAGCTATGGTGAAGGTGAAAGTGAAATGAATGGCATGGTTGTGTATTAGAAACTTTCTCAGCAAGTTTTCTCTTTCCATTTTCATGCAAGGCACGTGCTATAGCAGTGTATGTGATGTTCATGGTGTGCTCAAATAAGGGAAAGAATTGTTTGATGGATGTCTGAACCAAGTTATGCAGCAAAGCCATCAATGTATCAGTGAAACATAGGGAGGTTTGGTAATGTTTTTCTCTCTACTCAATGAATAGTTTGGTGAGTTTTTGGGTTCATTGGAAAGAGGGAGTATAATGCAACAAGTTTGGTTTGAGATTGGAGTTGATATGATACTTCAAACATGCTCCAAAATGACTATAAACTTAAGCACACAAGACTGGATGATGGGCGCATCAGGTGGTCGGTTGGCAAGGCTGGCATGGCACAAAATTTCAGCATAACCACCCTAACTTGAGGCCACTATTTCTCCATCATACCTTGATCAGATGAAATTTTGTCCAACATGAAACTTGAAGAAGACATTACAAGGAACATTTTTGATGTTGACAAGTTTTGAGAATGAAGCCTCTAACCATGCGAAAAATAGGTGTACATTTGGCCCACCAACTGTTTGTTAAAATGACTGCGCGCGTGCCCTGAAAATCTTGGTCATGACCTAGTTTTGAATCTACTTTGCTCAGACTTTGATCAATCATATCTCACTCAATTTTTATCCAATGGAGATGTTCCACACATGGATTTGAAGCTTAAAACAAGATCTTTTGTTGTGGCCGAGTGGAATTTTCATTTGGTGCTTCAATTTTAAATGGCCTTGGTTCAAACTCTGATGCAAAAAGGCCAAAACTTGCTATTTTTAGCAAGCCTTCCTCTTCCAAAAATGGCAACTTTCCACATCTTGATTTTTTCATGATTCCTTTGGAGTTTCTTGACCAAATTTTGTACATTGGACATATGTAACATGAATTTCATGATTTTGGGCTCAAAAAGTCAAGAGTTGACTTTTTCCTCTGATTATTTGACTTTGCCCCAATTTCTCTGATTCTTGATCTTTCTTCCAATTGAACCACTTCTAAAACCAATTGAGATGCAATTTTCCACATACATACACTTAGGGACATATGGAATACCATGACATCAAGTTTTGTTCAAAAAAAACAGAGATACCCTGATTTAATTGGAAACCCTAATCTTGACCCCCTCTGGTTAGGAGGAAATTGCACATCTTCCAAATCCAAATTCCTCAGAGTATGTTGTGTATCCTCTTAAAGGATGATGAGAAATGCCACTTGAGAATGATTTTTAATCAATGAGCTATCTCTTTTGAGATTTTCCTTCAATTTTTGGACTTCTTGCATAGTGTAGGATGTAATGCTTCAATCTCCTATTGAATCTCACCTTCTTGAGGTTGTGGAAGATCAATTGGAATAGTATGAGACATGAGAGACCTCTTGGCTTGCCTAGAGCCAACTTGATTAACCTTTTGTGCTTTGAATGATCTCTTGATTGTCCACCTCCCACCTGACCACATGCCCTGATGGTAAGGAGGATGCCATGCTTCATTTTTCTATGTTAAATGCAATGTAATGTTAATGAGGTGGATATGATATGATAAATGATAATGCCATGCTATGATGACAAAGGGGAGAGCAAATTTTGGGGTATTACACCGATGACGAAGCTTACTCGTAAAGATTTTGCTTTTGAGTGGGATTCGGGTTGTGAGCAAAGTTTCATGAAGTTGAAGGAGAGATTGACAACGGCTCTGGTGTTAATCATTCCTGATCCTAACAACTCTTATGAAGTGTTTTGTGATGCTTCTAAAATGGGATTGGGAGGTGTTTTGATGCAAGATGGTCAAGTAGTAGCTTATGCCTCCCGACAATTGAAAATTCATGAACAAAATTATCCAACTCACGATTTGGAATTGGCGGCGGTTGTTTTTACACTAAAGGTGTGGCGGCATTATTTGTATCGTGTACGTTTTGAAATGTTCAGTGACCATAAGAGCTTGAGGTATTTATTTGACCAAAAGGAGTTGAATATGCGACAACGAAGATGGATGGAGTACTTAAAGGATTATGATTTAGAATTGAAGTATCATCCAGGAAAAGCGAATAAGGTAGCAGATGCGTTAAGTCGGAAATTAGTGCATGGCGCGAAATTAATGATTTTGGAGTATGCATTGTTGGAGAATTTTAGAGATCTTAATCTTCAGTTTGTATGGACCCAAGATGGTGTGATTATGGGAAATTTGAATGTCAATTCTACTCTGAGAGTCGAGATTCACCAAGGTCAAATGGCAGATGAGAAGTTGCAAGAAGTGTTACTTCTACCGGGTTTTATTCAGGCTACCGATGGAATTATTATGTTCGACCAAAGAATTTGTGTTCCGAATGATGCAATGTTAAGAAGGAAGATTTTGGATGAAGCTCATAAAGGTACTTTTACGATACATCCTGGTTCTTCGAAGATGTATCAGGATTTGAAGAAGGACTATTGGTGGGCCGGAATGAAAAAGGATGTTGCGATGTATGTGTCAGAATGTGCAGTGTGCCAACAAGTTAAGATTGAACACCAAAGGCCGGGCGGTATGTTGCAACCTTTAGAAATTCCAGTTTGGAAATGGAATAGCATTTCTATGGACTTTGCAGTAGGTTTGCCCCGTACGCAAGGTGGTTATGATTCAATTTGGGTGATTGTGGATCGACTAACGAAATCTGCGCACTTCTTGGCGGTGAAGACTACATTTAAGGCAAGTCATCTTGCGAGGTTGTTTATTGCGGAAATTGTAAGATTGCACGGTATTCCTTCTAATATTGTGTCGGACAGAGATCCGAAGTTTACTTCAAGGTTTTGGAAGGTCTTTCAACAAGCCATGGGGACGGAGTTGCGTTTGAGCACGTCTAATCATCCTCAGACGGATGGTCAGACTGAGCGAACGATACAAACGATGGAAGATATGTTGAGAGCTTGTGTGTTAGAAAATAAAGGGAATTGGAAAGAACTTCTACCATTGATTGAGTTTTCCTATAATAATAGTTATCATGCTAGCATCGGTATGGCCCCGTATGAAGCATTATATGGGCGAAAGTGTAGAACACCTTTGTGTTGGGTGGAAGTTGGGGAAGATCGAATCTTAGGACCCGAAATCATCCAAGAGACTACGGAAAAGATTCGAATGATCCGCGAGAAAATTAAGCAAGCACAAGATTGTCAAAAGAGTTATGCGGACAATCGAAGAAGACCTTTAGAATTTGAAGAAGGTGACCATGTGTTTTTGAAGGTTACTCCTAGATTAAGATTGAAAGGACCGTTTAAGTCACGCAAGTTGAGCCCGAGATACGTAGGACAGTATCAGATCTTAGAAAGAATTGGTGAAGTAGCTTACAGGTTGGCCTTACTGCCTTCTCTGTCGGAAATGCATGATGTCTTCCATGTATCTCAGCTTCGGAGATTTGTTCCCGATCCTCTTCAGCCGATTCTACCGGATACTATTGAGATAGAAGCGGATTTGACGTTTGAACCTCAACCGAGCCGCATTGTGGGAAGAGAAACGAAGGTATTAAGGAACAAGGACATTCCTCTCGTTAAGGTGCAGTGGGATGTAACGCATCCGGGAGATGCCACTTGGGAACTTGAATCGGAAATGCGAGGTGCTTACCCTCATCTGTTCAGGTAAATTTTAAATTCGAGGGAGAATTTCTATTTAAGGGGGGGAGGATGTCATACCCCGTATTTTATGACACCGACTAATATTGCATTGTGATTAATTGAGTCCGGTTGCTCTGAGAAATTATTTGATAAAATAATTAGAGTAACTTCGGTACTTAGAATTGATCCAATAAATATTAATTGTTTCGGAGACATTTATTTAATTTGGACTTGAGAGACTATTTGGACATTTAGTAGTATTATTTCTAATACTAGGTTACAATATTTCTTTTCCTTCCATTTGCCAAAGATAGAAAGACATAGAGGAAAGAAAGAAGGAAGGAGAGAAAAAGAGGAGAAGAAGAAATTTGAAGAAAAAGCTCAAGATCATCATCCAATCTTCATCCAAACTTCTCAATCATCTGCATCTTGCTCTATTTGAAGGTGGGTTCTAGTTAGTACCATTGTTAGAGATCTCTAGAGAGTTTTTGGATTTAGGTTAGATTGTGAAAATATGAAATTTTATGGTTGAATCTTGTTATAAATGTTGTTGAATGCTTGTAATCATGTCTATACTGAGTTTAGACCATGTGGATATTATTGGGTTGTGTTTTGATGGAGAAATTATGACTTGGAAGTGAAGAACAACAGCTGGGAGAAGTTCTGGTTCGCAGGGTTTGCCTAGCGAACCCAACCGTTCGCCTAGCGAAGGTTCGCTGGCATGTTCGCCTAGCGAACTTTGTGTGTTTTGAATATGGGAACTTACTGCCTTGGTGCTCGCTGGCACATTCGCCTAGCGAAGGTGAAGGCGAGGGTTCGCCAGACGTTCGCCTAGCGAACTTATGGTGTTTTAGGTCTGGGAGTTTTTTGTTTAATTACTCGCCAGCATGCTCGCCTAGCGAAGGCGAAGGCGAAGGCTCGCCAGCTCGTTCGCCTAGTGAACCTGGGGCGAGCTGTGTTGTTTTCTTAACTTGTTTCTGCCATATCTTTTGATTCGGTTGTCCGTTTTGGATGTTCAGCATATCAATAGAAAGCTGGAGAAATGATCTTTATGATGATGTTAAGCATTGTCGATTTTATTGGCCGATTAAATAATCAGAGGGAACCCGAAGTGGAATTCATTTGATAATTTTTATGTAAACTATATTTAAATGATGTTAAACTAATCTATTGCACTAATAGGGTATGTTTTGCCTAATCTATGGTTGTTAACATGATTGTGATTGACAATGTATGTAATATGAAAATGAAATAGAGAGAGAGAGAGAGAGAAAAACATCAACCTTAAATATAGGAAGACCTAGAATGACTATGAGGATTACGTTTCTAGTTGTGGCTAGGATTGATAAATGATTGAGATAAGGAGAAGACCCAAGTATGGAACATGAGGGATTGCGACGAGTGATCGATACCTAAGTAACTGTGACCCGTGTTCCGGTTCTCTTATGAGGGATAACCGGGGAGGTTGCTTAGATGATGGTATTATTGACCAGGCTGAAGGGCCCCTGGTGTGGGCTGGCCGGGGAAAGTACTATGTGTAAATAACCGGGACCCGTGTTGGATAGCCCTTGTGGATGGCCGGGAAAAGTTATTTGCCTTAGCATCCATGACTCGTGTCGAAAACTCTTTGGAAGGGTTGGCCGAGAATGTTTGTCTACGAATTTAAGGATCCGTGACCCGTGTCGAATCCTCTTGTAGGGTTGGCCCGGGGAAGGATGCCTTCGTGGGAGTTACCCATTGTTGATGCGAGAGTTAAGAACTCGTAAGTATGTTTCCATATAGGGCAAGAATGAATTGTGAACTCAAAGTCCTTTTCCCTTCCTCGGACTTGAGTTAGGATTGTTAGAACCATCAATAATCCGAGAGAATCCATAAGATAGGGAACTCACTGAGATTTGATGTATCTCACCCCACTGTTGTTGTTTACATCACAGGTCCTGCAAGTTCGGTGACGGGTAAGGATAAAGTGGTTTGACTTTTCCTTCCGGTTCGTAGATTTTGACGATGGCATGGCTTCCGCTATGGCGTTTTTTTTGAGATCATTGCATTGATCTAGCTCTTAGTTTTTATCATGTGGGAACATCTTGTATATGTAATGCCTTAGTTTTGTGTTGTACTAGGGGCATTTATGTGTATAATGTGTTAACTAAGACTTATGGTATTTCAATACCAAATACTTGGATTCATATATATAATTTATGCTTTGATGTATGGATCATATATGTGGGTGTTACATGTATATTATACAGGGCATTACAAAATGCATTATTACTTTTCTTTAAAAGAGATATTACATCCAGAATTAAACAAATGGTGCATGAAGCTTATTTAAAGTAGTGGTGTAAACAAGGTGATGTTATTGGATATCATCCTTTTTACACACGACTTTTTGATCACTTACTTAAAATAGTAATGTTATGTTGAAGATTTATTTGTTAAAGAGGGGAATTGTATTGGTTCAAGATCTGCTGGAACAGGTCATTTGTTTCTTAATTGAAATTTGAATTTTGTGTTTGAGGTTTAATTGGTGTTTGGGGGTGATTCTATTGGGTCTGGACCTGATGGAATAAGCCTTTTTATTTCATAGTTGAAATGAAAATGTTGTGTTGGAGGTTTATCTGGTGTTGGTGGTGATTCTACTGGGTCTGGACCTGAGGGTACAAGCCTTTTTATTTCATAGTTGAAATCAAAATCTTGTGTTGGAGGCTTATCTGGTGTTGGTGGTGATTCTATTGGGCCTGGATCTGATGGAACAAGTCTTTGTATTTCATAGTTGAAATCAAAATGTTGTGTTGGAGGTTTATCTGGTGTCGGTGGTGATTCTATTGGGTTTGGACCTGATGGAACAAGCCTTTTTATTTCATAGTTGAAATCAAAATGTTGTGCTAGAGGCTTATCTGGTGTTGGTGGTGATTCTCTTGGGTCTGGACCTGATGGAACAAGTCTTTTTATTTCATAGTTGAAATTAAAGTGCTGTGTAGGAGGCATATCTGGTGTTGGTGGTGATTCAATTGGGTCTGGACCTGATGGAACAAGCCTTTTAATTTCATAGTTGAAATCAAAATGTTGTGTTGGAGACTTTTTTAATGCTGATGGTGATTCTATTGGATTTGGACCCGATGGAACCAACCTTTTATTGTCATAATTTATGAAATTTTCTCCTATGACCAAAGAAATGAGTAAGATTGATATAATAACAACGACATAAACCTTTGAAATTGTCATTCTCACTTTGTTTTGAATTTTGGTTTGTCGTAATCCTCTATTTATATAAAACTTGGTTGGTGTATATTTTTTAAAACTTTTAATGATTTTTCATTTTAGAATGATACACAAAAGATACAACTTTGAATTTCAACCATGCCTTTTCATTTTTTCAAATCAACAACTTTTTTCAAATCCTTTTATTAGAGATTACTTTGTGAGTCAAATTTTTATTTTAATATCAATCTTATATTTCATTTTCTTTTGTAGAAAATTGTTATAATTTTATCGTTAGTATATAGCAATACATCCTTTAAATTTCTTTGGTGTTTCTTTTTTAATCTTTGATTAATTTTTAATTTTAAAAGGATCATAATACATAAACAAATTTTTTATATATTTTTATTCTTTCCATTTCAGCCATGTTTTCAATATTTTTTTCCAATTCTATAATATTTTTCATTCTTTTTATTAGGGATTATTTTATGAGTCAAATTTATTTTTGTAAAACCAAACTTTTGTTTAAATTTTTTTAATGACAAATTATTAGTAATTAATAGTTACTATATATCACGTCATCTTTTAAATTTTTATGTTGTGTCCTTTTTAACCTTTGAATGATTTCCATTTTTATAAGGAGAAACTCTTTGAATGATTTTAATATTTTTTAACCTTTAGTTGAAATCTTTTTTTTTTAATTTTCAATTTTAGAAGGATCATAAACCAATTACAAAGTTTTTATATATTTTTATCCTTTCCATTTCACCATGCTTTCCATTTTTCCAATCCAACAAAATTTATTCTCATTCTTTTTATTAAGGATTATTTTATCTGTCAAATTATTATTTTAAAACCAAACTTGTATTTCAAATTTTTTAATGAAAAATTATTAGTAATTACATTTTAGCACATAACACTTCATCCTTTAAACTTTTTGGGTGTTTTTTTTAACCTTCAATGATTTTCTATTTTAAAAGTATCATAATTCAATTACAAAGTTTTCATATATTTTTATTCTTTTTATTTAAGGAAATGTTTTCTATATTTCCAATTCAGCAATTTTTTCCATTCTTTTTATTAGCGATTACTTTATGGGATAATTTTTATCTTAAATCAAATTTGTATTTTTAGCTTTTTTAGTGAAATATTATTAGTAGCTAATTGTTACTATATAACCGTAGTTAATTTTTAGTATATGTTAGTTTAACTATTTCAAACCAGTTGAATTATCCCTTCATGCAAACATGTATATCTATTTTAGCAAATTTTAACCGAAAAATGCTTAAATGCAACTTAAGGAGCAAGTTGGTAAAACACACCTTCATAAAAATAAGTTGGTCTACGTTAGCAAACTCCATATATATATATATATATATATATATATATATATATATATATATATATAGTTCATATCATATGAGAATGTCATTTTTACGTAAGAATATGAGAATGAATCTGAATCATTAGATTTTAAAATAAATGGTGGAGATTATGTGTGGTTTTTATTTTTCTCTCTCTTCCATTATTAAAATAAATGATGGAGGAGAGAGAAAAAAAACTGACACATAATCTCCACCATTTATTTTAAAATCTAATGGTACGTATTCATTCTTATATTCTCACAGAAAAATGACATTCTCATATGCTACGTTCCCTATTTAAATACATATATATATATATATATATATATATATATATATATATATATATATATATATATATATATATATATATATACACACACTTCATACTTGTAAACGAAGTGGTAATAACCACTAGAAATTCATTTACACAATCATAATACTTAGGGTATAAATTCTAAGGTTGTCGTCAAACCTAACAATATTGACATTTTATCAATTGAGATAGAATTTACATACAAATAAACCATTTAAATTGTGTAATTCTTTTTGTTTTTCTTTCTTGTCGAAATGAATATATATATATATATATATATATATATATATATATATATATATATATATATATATATATATATATATATATATACATATTCAAACATTATAACTAACAAAATGCATAAATTAACATTTTATTAATTATATTGGTGATTCACAGTCAAAACTCCTTAAATGACACTGCATAGAAAAAAGCATTATTACTTTTCTATAAAAGAGATATTACATCCAGAATTAAACAAATGGTGCGTGAAGTTTATTTAAAGTAGTGGTGTAAACAAGGTGATGTTATTGGATATCATCCTTTTTACACATGACTTTTTGACCACTTACTTATAATAGTAATGTTATGTTGAAGATTTATTTGTTAAAGAGGGGAATTGTATTGGTTCTAGATCTACTGGAACAGGTCATTTGTTTCTTAATTGAAATTTGAATTTTGTGTTTGAGGTTTAATTGGTGTTTGGGGGTGATTCTATTGGGTCTGGACCTGATGGAACAAGCCTTTTAATTTCATAGTTGAAATCAAAATGTTGTGTTGGAGACTGTAACACCCATACATAGAATCCATACATCAAAGCATAAATTATATATATGAATCTAAGTATTTGGTATTGGAATACCATAAGTCCTAGTTAACACATTATACACATAAATGCCTCTAATACAAAACACTAAAAGTCTAAGGCATTACATATACAAGATGTTCCAAATGATAAAAACTAAGAACTAGATCATAACAATGATCTCAAAATAACAACATAGCGGAAGCTAGCCATCAACACGTAAAGAAAAGATCAAACGACCTTGTTCTTACTCTTCTCGGAACCTGAAACACCTGAAATACATCAACAACGTGGGGTGAGATACATCAAATCTCAGTGAGTTCCCTATCTTATGGATTCTCTCGGATTATTCACGGTTCTAACAATCCTTACTCAAGTCCGGGGAAGGGAAGGGCTCTTGAGTTCACACTGGATAATTTCACACTATATGGTAACATGACATGAGTTCATCAACTCAAAAGTATCACTAATCGATAACCATACCAAGGTACCTCCTGTTCCCGTCCGCTTCTACGTCTAGAAGACGACACGAGTCATAGATCCTTGTAATCTACTTGACATACGAATGAATTCGGGTTCTACGGGCCTTTTACCGTTATGAACCGTCACTTCACACAGGCCTTTTACCGTCACAAGCATACGCTCCATGGGCGTCATTCGTACAGCACGGGGAATCAAACCTGCCAAGTAGTTGTGCATCTATTTCAGAGGAGTCCGAGACTCATGAAACTACACTCAAGATAAACCGGTTACATTATGTGATCATACACAACAATACGATTGTATACGACAATCACAAGGCTATAATGCCTTAAGGCCTCTCATGCCTTTCAAACCATAAAGATTAACCAACATGTTCCATACTAGTGTTCCACTCTCGACTAGGCCAATATTGGCAAGGATGCACTTTCATACAACACGTGCCCAAGTATTGCCATCTAGAGTTGTCTACCATTCCTAGTTCTTCCTAGGTTTTCTTATTGTCAAGGTTGATGTTTTTCTCACTCTTCCTATTTCATTTTTTTCATTAACATGCGTATTCACTCACAACATGATAAACAATAAGCAAAACACGTCATAACAGCATAATAGAATAATATACCACAATTTAAAACACAATTATATCACTTTTGAGCTTTCCCGATTATTTAATCGGTCGGTAAATTCGACATATATATGTTTCATTGCATAGAATATTTCCTTAGCTTCACATCGATATAAAGAACGCTTAAATCGGACACCCGAGTAAAAAGTTATGAATTTTAGAAAAATATTTTCCAAAAGTTACAGTGTTAACGGGTTAACGCATATGGTTAACCGGTTAACCAGTTTAATTTTCACGTAAAACCCCATTTTTCCATACCGTTAATGGGTTAACCCATACCGTTAACCGGTTAACCCTGTTGCAGAAGCCAAAAACTCTGTTTTTAATCACACATTTCCAACCCAAACTCATTCAATTCATGATCAAACTTCATAACAACTATAAACAGATGATTCCACATATATATTGAGCACGCTACATAATTTATAACATATTTCAACTGTTAAAACATCAATTCCAATAATTCTAACCTAACTCAAACATTTCCAAAAATTCTAAAACTAAAGTTCTAACTAGAACCCACCTCTTAGATAAGATGAAGATGAAGAGAATGAGATGATTGGGCAAGGATTGGATGAATTGATGATGATTCTTGTTCTTGAACTTCTTGGTTTGCTCTTCTTTTTCCCTTCTCTCCTTTCTTTATTTTCTTTTCCCTTCTTTCCTCTTTCTCTCTCTATGTTACTATCTTTTTTTCTTTTTGTTTGGAAAAATGGGAGGAAAAGGAAATAAGTAGTAAACTAGTATTAGTAAATAATACTACTAAATGTCCAAAACGTCTCTTAAGTCCAAATTAACAAAATACCTCAGAGTCAGATAGTATTAATTGGATTTATTCTAAGTTCCACAATTACTCGAATTTATTTGTCAAATAATTTCTCAGAGTACACTGGGCTTAGTCGATCACAATATAATATTATCCGGAGCAATAAAATACGGGGTATTACATCCTCCCCCCCCACCTTAAATAGAAATTCGCCCTCGAATTTAAAGATTACCTGAACAGATGAGGGTAAGCATCTCGCATTTCCGATTCAAGTTTCCAAGTTGCATCACCCGGATGCGTTACATCCCACTGTACCTTAACGAGAGGAATATCCTTGTTCCTTAATACTTTCGTTTCTCTTCCCACAATGCGGCTCAGTTAAGGTTCAAACGTCAAATCCGCTTCTATTTCAATAGTATCCGGTAGAATCGGCTGAAGAGGATCTGGAACAAATCTCCGAAGTTGAGATACATGGAAAACATCGTGCATTTCCGACAGAGAAGGCGGTAAGGCCAACCTGTAAGCTACTTCACCAATCCTTTCTAAGATCTGATACGGTCCCACGTATCTCGGGTTTAACTTGCGTGACTTAAATGGTCCCTTCAATTTCAATCTAGGAGTAACTTTCAAAAACACATGGTCACCTTCTTCAAATTCTAAAGGTCTCCTTCGATTGTCCGCATAACTCTTTTGTCGATCTTGTGCTTGCTTAATTTTCTCGCGGATCATTCGAATCTTTTCCGTAGTCTCTTGGATGATTTTGGGTCCCAAAATTCTATCTTCGCCAATTTCCGCACAACACAAAGGTGTTCTACATTTTCGCCCATACAATGCTTCATACGGAGCCATACTGATGCTCGCATGATAACTATTATTATAATAAAACTCAATCAATGGTAGAAGTTCCTTCCAATTCCCTTTACTCTCTAACACACAAGCTCTCAACATATCCTCCATCGTTTGTATCGTTCGCTCAGTCTGACCATCCATCTGTGGATGATTAGACGTGCTCAAACGTAACTCCGTCCCCATAGCTTGTTGAAAAACCTTCCAAAACCTAGAAGTAAACTTCGGATCTCTATCCGACACAATATTAGAGGGAATACCGTGCAATCTTTCAATTTCTGCAATAAACAACCTCACAAGATGACTTTCCTTAAAAGCAGTCTTCACGGCCAAGAAATGCGCAGATTTCGTTAGTCGATCTACAATCACCCAAATTGAATCATAACCACCTTGCGTACGGGGCAAACCTACTGCAAAGTCCATAGAAATGTTATCCCATTTCCAAACTGGAATTTCTAAAGGTTGCAACAGACCGCCCGGTCTTTGGTGTTCAATCTTAACCTGTTGGCACATGCACCTTCTGACACATACACCGCAACTTCATTCTGGACCACCAATAGTCCCTCTTCAAATCCTGATACATCTTCGAAGAACCAGGATGTATCATAAAAGTACCTTTATGATCTTCATCCAAAATCTTTCTTCTTAACATTGCATCATTCGGAACACAAATTCTTTGGTCGAACATAATAATTCCGTCGGTAGCCTGAATAAAACCCGGTAGAAGTAACACTTCTTGCAACTTCTCATCCAACATTTGACCTTGTTGAATTTTAACTCTTAGAGTAGAATTGACATTCAAATTTCCCATAATCACACCATCTTGGGTCTACACAAAATGAAGATTAAGATCTCTAAAATTCTCCAACAATGCATACTCCAAAATCATCAATTTCGCGCTATGAACTACTTTCCGACTTAACGCATCTGCTACCTTATTCACTTTTCCTGGATGATACTTCAATTCTAAATCATAATCTTTTAAGTACTCCATCCATCTTCGTTGTCGCATATTTAACTCCCTTTGGTCAAATAAATATCTCAAACTCTTATGGTCACTGAACATTTCAAAACGTACACCATACAAATAATGCCGCCACACCTTTAGTGTAAAAACAACCGTTGCCAATTCCAAATCGTGAGTTGGATAATTTTGTTCATGAATTTTCAATTGTCGGGAGGCATAAGCTACTACTTGACCACCTTGCATCAGACCACCTCCCAATCCCATCTTAGAAGCATCACAAAACACTTCGTAAGAGTTGTTAGGATCAGGAATGATTAACACCGGAGCTGTTGTCAGTCTCTCCTTCAACTTCATGAAACTTTGCTCACAACCCGAATCCCACTCAAAAGCAAAATCTTTACGAGTAAGTTTCGTCATTGGTAAAGTCAATTGAGAGAAACCTTCGATGAACCTCCTATAGTAACCTGCCAGCCCTAAGGAACTTCTGACTTCCGAAGCATTTCTCGGCCTCTCCCAATTTATCACTGCTTCCACCTTCGACGGATCTACTGCTACACCACCTTGTGATATAACGTGACCAAGAAGCTTAACTTCCGCCATCCAAAATTCACACTTACTTAACTTAGCAAAAAGATGCTTCTCTTGCAACACGGATAACACAATTCTCAGATGTTCCTCGTGCTCTTGTGAAGTACGAGAATAAATAAGAATATCGTCAATGAAGATTACAACAAACTAATCCAAGTAAGCTTGAAATATACGGTTCATGTAGTCCATAAAAACAGCTGGAGCATTAGTCACACCGAAAGGCATCACTAAGAATTCGTAATGAACATAACGGGTCCTAAATGCAGTCTTAGGTACATCGGAATTCTTCACTCGGATTTGGTGATAACCCGACCTCAAATCAATCTTCGAGAACACGCAGGCTCCTTTCAATTGATCCAAAAGGTCGTCAATCCTGGGCAAGGGATACTTGTTCTTAATGGTGACTTTATTCAGCTGATGATAATCGATACACAATCGCATTCCACCGTCTTTCTTCTTTACTAACAGAACTGGAGCTCCCCACGGTGAAACACTAGGTCTAACAAAATGCTTTGCCATAAGCTCTTCTAATTGATCCTTCAGTTCTCTCAATTCAAGCGGTGCCATCCGATACGGAGAAACGGATATAGGAGCCGTTCCCGGTACCAGGTCAATAGAAAATTTCACTTCCCTCTCCGGAGGAAGAGAAGTGACATCTTCGGGGAAAACTTCGGTAAACTCGCAAACTACAGGAATGTTCGAAACTTGAAGGTCGCTACTCCCTTCCTTAGTGAGAACCAGAAGAACAGATTTCTCTTCTTCAAACAAGAGATTTATCATACCAACCGTACCTTCTAGAATAGTTGTTAAAACATCCTTTGGTGTAGCCTCAACAGACAGAATGATGATAAGCTTCTCCTCACACCCAATAAACACCGAATTAGCAGAAAGCCAATGCATTCCCAAAACGACATCAACTTTCTTAAGCGATAGACAAATAAGATCAATATGAAAAACTCTACCGTCCACAGACAAAACACAGTTTTCACACATCAACGGTGTTTCAACTATTTCATCCATGGCGGTAGTGACCACCATAGGAGGAGACAAAGTAATAGCTGGCAACCCCAGTCGCTTCATACATTACGTCGATATAAAGGAATGTGTTACTCTACAATAAAAAAAACAAGGAAACCCATTAACAAACACGTACCAGCAATCCTAGAGTCATCGCCCTTTGCTTCCTTCCCTTACATCTGATTCCTATCCTAGGGACAATCCCTCGCCATATGTCCCACTCCATCACAATGATAACACCTAAAAGTTCCATCGACACACTTCCCGTAGTGATACTTGTTGCACAACCGGCACCAAGGGGGAGTGTTAGGTCTAACACTTTGCACCTGCTTCCCTTTAAAGGCTTGTGGTCTAGGACTATACTGCTGACTTGATCTCCCACACTCATTCTCAACCACGTAACCTTGCCTCAACTGTTGGAATTCAAACTCTCTTCGGATCCTCAAAGAACTAGGAAGGTACTTTTCCATAAAAATAGCCCTGAACTGCCCCCACACTTTAGGTACACCTTGCATAGTCATAAAAGCTGAAGCAACATCCCACCATCTCCTAGTAAGACCTCTCAGTGAGTGGGAAGCAAACACTACCTTGTTCTCCTCACTATAGTAAATCATCAGAAAGATTCTCTCCATGCCAGCAATCCAGTCATGAGCTTTCACAGGATCCAATCCGCCATGAAATTCTGGAGGATTCAGGCGGATGAAATCCCGAAAACTTCCACCTACCACATCTGGAACAACAACCTGAGGATGAAGACCTGCATTCATATGTTGCACCATCTGTTGCATAAATTGATTCTGTTGCTGCTGCATCTCTTGCATAAACTGATACAAAGGAGCATTCTCATCACCGCCTGGCGGATTCGTCCCAGCTGGAGGATTTGTGGGTCTACCACGATTGCTTCTGCGTCCGCCAACCATGTTCCTAAACGTCATATAGATAGGATTAAGTTGATCAGGCTCAATACCATAAATATAACACATAAGTCCAATGGCGACACAACGCATATGAAACGGAAATAAACACTTATACTATTTCATGGCTAGGTCGAGGATACGACCTGCTCTGATACCAACTGTAACACCCATACATAGAATCCATACATCAAAGCATAAATTATATATATGAATCCAAGTATTTGGTATTGAAATACCATAAGTCCTAATTAACACATTATAGACATAAATGCCTCTAATACAAAACACTAAAAGTCTAAGGCATTACATATACAAGATGTTCCAAATGATAAAAACTAAGAACTAGATCATAACAATGATCTCAAAATAACAACATAGCGGAAGCTAGCCATCAACACGTAAAGAAAAGATCAAACGACCTTGTCCTTACTCTTCTCGGAACCTGAAACACCTGAAATACATCAACAACGTGGGGTGAGATACATCAAATCTCAGTGAGTTCCCTATCTTATGGATTCTCTCAGATTATTCACGGTTCTAACAATCCTAACTCAAGTCCGGGGAAGGGAAGGACTCTTGAGTTCACACTGGATAATCTCACACTATATGGAAACATGACATGAGTTCATTAACTCAAAAGTATCACTAATCGATAACCATACCAAGGTACCTCCTGTTCCCGTCCGCTTCTACGTCTAGGAGACGACACGAGTCATAGATCCTTGTAATCTACTTGACATACGAATGGATTCGGTTTCTACGGGCCTTTTACCGTCACAAGCATACGCCCCATGGGCGCCATTCATACAGCACGGGGAATCAAACCTGCCAAGTAGTTATGCATCCATTTCAGAGGAGTCCGAGACTCATGAAACTACACTCAAGATAAACCGGTTACATTACGTGATCATACACAACAATACGATTGTATTCGACAATCACAAGGCTATAATGCCTTAAGGCCTCTCATGCCTTTCAAACCACAAAGGTTAACCAACATGTTCCATACTAGTGTTCCACTCTCGACTAGGCCAATACTGGCAAGGATGCACTTTCATACAACACGTGCCCAAGTATTGCCATCTAAAGTTGTCTACCATTCCTAGTTCTTCCTAGGTTTTCTTATTGTCAAGGTTGATGTTTTTCTCACTCTTCCTATTTCATTTTTTTCATTAACATGCATATTCACTCACAACATGATAAACAATAAGCAAAACACATCATAATAGCATAATAGAATAATATACCACAATTTAAAACATAATTATATCACTTTCGAGCTTTCCCGATTATTTAATCAGTCGGTAAATTCGACATATATCAGCTCCATTGCATAGAATATTTCCTTAGCTTCACATCGATATAAAGAACGCTTAAATCGGACACCCGAGTAAAAAGTTATGAATTTTAGAAAAATATTTTCCAAAAGTTACAGTGTTAACGGGTTAACGCATATGGTTAACCGGTTAACCAGTTCAATTTTCACGTAAAACCCCATTTTTCCATACCGTTAACGGGTTAACCCATACTGTTAACCGGTTAACCCTGTTGCAGAAACCAAAAACTCTGTTTTTAATCACACATTTCCAACCCAAACTCATTCAATTCATGATCAAACTTCATAACAACTATAAACAGAAGATTCCACATATATATTGAGCACGCTACATAATTTATAACATATTTCAACCGTTAAAACATCAATTACAATAATTCTAACCTAACTCAAACATTTCCAAAAATTCTAAAACTAAAGTTCTAACTAGAACCCACCTCTTAGATAAGATGAAGATGAAGAGAATGAGATGATTGGGCAAGGATTGGATGAATTGATGATGATTCTTGTTCTTGAACTTCTTGGTTTTCTCTTCGTTTTCCCTTCTCTCATTTCTTTCTTTTCTTTTCCCTTCTTTCCTCTTTCTCTCTCTATGTTACTATCTTTTTTTCTTTTTGTTTGGAAAAATGGGAGGAAAAGGAAATAAATAGTAAACTAGTATTAGTAAATAATACTACTAAATGTCCAAAAAGTCTCTTAAGTCCAAATTAACAAAATACCTCAGAGTCCGATAGTATTAATTGGATTTATTCTAAGTTCCACAGTTACTCGAATTTATTTGTCAAATAATTTCTCAGAGTACACTGGGCTTAGTCGATCACAATATAATATTATTCGGAGCAATAAAATACGGGGTATTACAGAGACTTTTTTAATGCTGATGGTGATTCTATTGGATTTGGACCCGATGGAACTAACCTTTTATTGTCATAATTTATGAAATTTTCTCCTATGACCAAAGAAATGAATAAGATTGATATAATACCAACAACATAAACCTTTGAAATTGCCATTCTCACTTTGTTTTGAATTTTGGTTTGTCGTAATCCTCTATTTATATAAAACTTGGTTGGTGTATATTTTTTAAAACTTTTAATGATTTTTCATTTTAGAATGATACACAAAAGATACAACTTTGAATTTCAACCATGCCTTTTCATTTTTTCAAATCAACAACTTTTTTCAAATCCTTTTATTAGAGATTACTTTGTGAGTCAAATTTTTATTTTAATATCAATCTTATATTTCATTTTCTTTTGTAGAAAATTGTTATAAGTTTATCGTTAGTATATAGCAATACATCCTTTAAATTTCTTTGGTGTTTCTTTTTTAATCTTTGATTAATTTTTAATTTTAAAAGGATCATAATACATAAACAAATTTTTTATATATTTTTATTCTTTCCATTTCAGCCATGTTTTCAATTTTTTTTTTCAATTCTATAATATTTTTCATTCTTTTTATTAGGGATTATTTTATGAGTCAAATTTATTTTTGTAAAACCAAACTTTTGTTTAAATTTTTTTAATGTCAAATTATTAGTAATTAATTGTTACTATATATCACGTCATCTTTTAAATTTTTATGTTGTGTCCTTTTTAACCTTTGAATGATTTCCATTTTTATAAGGAGAAACTCTTTGAATGATTTTAATATTTTTTAACCTTTAATTGAATTCTTTTTTTTTTTAATTTTCAATTTTAGAAGGATCATAAACCAATTACAAAGTTTTTATATATTTTTATCCTTTCCATTTCACCATGCTTTCCATTTTTCCAATCCAACAAAATTTATTCCCATTCTTTTTATTAAGGATTATTTTATCTGTCAAATTATTATTTTAAAACCAAACTTGTATTTCAAATTTTTAATGAAAAATTATTAGTAATTACATTTTAGTACATAACACTTCATCCTTTAAACTCTTTGGGTGTTTTTTTTAACCTTCAATGATTTTCTATGTTAAAAGGATCATAATTCAATTACAAATTTTTCATATATTTTTATTCTTTTTATTTAAGGAAATGTTTTCCATTTTTCCAATTCAGCAATTTTTTCCAATCTTTTTATTAGCGATTACTTTGATAATTTTTATCTTAAATCAAATTTGTATTTTTAATTTTTTTAGTGAAATATTATTAGTAGCTAATTGTTACTATATATCAGTAGTTAATTTTTAGTATATGTTAGTTTAACTATTTCAAGCCAGTTGAATTATCCCTTCATGCAAACATGTATATCTATTTTAGCAAACTTTAACCGAAAAATGCTTAAATGCAACTTAAGGAGCAAGTTGCTAAAACACACCTTCATAAAAATAAGTTGGTCTACGTTAGCAAACTTCATATATATATATACATATATATATATATATATATATATATATATATATATATATATATATATATATATATATATATATACACTTCATACTTGTAAAAGAAGTGGTAATAACCACTAGAAATTCATTTACACAATCATAATACTTAGGGTATAAATTCTAAGGTTGTCGTCA
Source organism: Lathyrus tuberosus (assembly GCA_022829125.1). Taxonomy (NCBI): domain Eukaryota; kingdom Viridiplantae; phylum Streptophyta; class Magnoliopsida; order Fabales; family Fabaceae; genus Lathyrus; species Lathyrus tuberosus. Next base: position 1,008,346 of record JALAZF010000563.1, read on the forward strand.
AACCTAACAATATTGACATTTTATCAATTGAGATAGAATTTACATACAAATAAACCATTTAAATTGTGTAATTCTTTTTGTTTTTCTTTCTTGCGGAAAAGAATATATATATATATATATATATATATATATATATATATTCAAACATTATAACTAACAAAATGCATAAATTAACATTTTATTAATTATATTGGTGATTCATAGTCAAAACTTCTTAAATGACACTGCATAGAAAAAAGCATTATTACTTTTCTTTAAAAGAGATATTACATCCAGAATTAAACAAATGGTGCATAAAGCTTATTTAAAGTAGTGGTGTAAACAAGGTGATGTTATTGGATATCATCCTTTTTACACACGACTTTTTAACCACTTACTTAAAATAGTAATGTTATGTTGAAGATTTATTTGTTAAAGAGGGGAATTGTATTGGTTCAAGATCTGTTGGAACAGGTCATTTGTTTCTTAATGGAAATTTGAATTTTGTGTTTGAGGTTTAATTGGTGTTTGGGGGTGATTCTATTGGGCCTGGACCTGGTGGAACAAGCCTTTTTATTTCATAGTTGAAATGAAAATGTTGTGTTGGAGGTTTATCTGGTGTTGGTGGTGATTCTACTGGGTCTGGACCTGATGGTACAAGCCTTTTTATTTCATAGTTGAAATCAGAATGTTGTGTTGGAGGCTTATCTGGTGTTGGTGGTGATTCTATTGGGCATGGACCTGATGGAACAAGTCTTTGTATTTCATAGTTGAAATTAAAATGTTGTGTTGGAGGCTTATCTGGTGTCGGCGGTGATTCTATTGGGTCTGGACCTGATGGAACAAGCCTTTTTATATCATAGTTGAAATCAAAATGTTGTGCTAGAGGCTTATCTGGTGTTGGTGGTGATTCTATTAGGTCTGGACCTGATGGAACAAGTCTTTTTATTTCATAGTTGAAATTAAAGTGTTGTGTAGGAGGCTTATTTGGTGTCGGTGGTGATTCAATTGGGTCTGGACCTGATGGAACAAGCCTTTTTATTTCATAGTTGAAATCAAAATGTTGTGCTAGAGGCTTATCTGGTGTTGGTGGTGATTCTATTGGGTCTGGACCTGATGGAACAAGTCTTTTTATTTCATAGTTGAAATTAAAGTGCTGTGTAGGAGGCATATCTGGTGTTGGTGGTGATTCAATTGGGTATGGACTTGATGGAACAAGCCTTTTAATTTCATAGTTGAAATCAAAATGTTGTTATGGAAACTTTTTTAATGCTGATGGTGATTCTATTGGATTTGGACCCGATGGAACCAACCTTTTATTGTCATAATTTATGAAATTTTCTCCTATGACCACAGAAATGAGTAAGATTGATATAATACCAACAACATAAACCTTTGAAATTGTTATTCTCACTTTGTTTTGAATTTTGGTTTGTCGTAATCCTCTATTTATATAAAACTTGGTTGGTGTATATTTTTTAAAACTTTTAATGATTTTTCATTTTAGAATGATACACAAAAGATACAACTTTGAATTTCAACCATGGCTTTTCATTTTTTCAAATCAACAACTTTTTTCAAATCCTTTTATTAGAGATTACTTTGTGAGCCAAATTTTTATTTTAATATCAATCTTATATTTCATTTGATTTTGTAGAAAATTGTTATAAGTTTATCGTTAGTATATAGCAATACATCCTTTAAATTTCTTTGATGTTTCTTTTTTAATCTTTGATTAATTTTTAATTTTAAAAGGATCATAATACATAAACAAATTTTTTATATATTTTTATTCTTTCCATTTCAGCCATGTTTTCAATTTTTATTTCAAATCTATAATATTTTTCATTCTTTTTATTAGGGATTATTTTATGAGTCAAATTTATTTTTGTAAAACCAAACTTTTGTTTAAATTTTTTTAATGACAAATTATTAGTAATTAATTGTTACTATATATCACGTCATCTTTTAAATTTTTATGTTGTGTCCTTGTTAACCTTTGAATGATTTCCATTTTTATAAGGAGAAACTCTTTGAATGATTTTAATATTTTTTAAACTTTAATTGAAATCTTTTTTTTTTTAATTTTCAATTTTAGAAGGATCATAAACCAATTACAAAGTTTTTATATATTTTTATCCTTTCCATTTCACCATGCTTTCCATTTTTCCAATCCAACAAAAATTATTCTCATTCTTTTTATTAAGGATTATTTTATCTGTCAAATTATTATTTTAAAACCAAACTTGTATTTCCATTTTTTTAATGAAAAATTATTAGTAATTACATTTTAGTACATAACACTTCATCCTTTAAACTCTTTGGGTGTTTTTTTTAACCTTCAATGATTTTCTATGTTAAAAGGATCATAATTCAATTACAAAGTTTTCATATATTTTTATTCTTTTTATTTAAGGAAATGTTTTCTATTTTTCCAATTCAGCAATTTTTTCCATTCTTTTTATTAGCGATTACTTTATGGGATAATTTTTATCTTAAATCAAATTTGTATTTTTAATTTTTTTAGTGAAATATTATTAGTAGCTAATTGTTACTATATATCAGTAGTTAATTTTTAGTATATGTTAGTTTAACTATTTCAAGCCAGTTGAATTATCCCTTCATGCAAACATGTATATCTATTTTAGCAAACTTTAACCGAAAAATGCTTAAATGCAACTTAAGGAGCAAGTTGCTAAAACACACTTTCATAAAAATAAGTTGGTCTACATTAGCAAACTCCATATATATATATATATATATATATATATATATATATATATATATATATATATATATATATATATATATATATATAGTTCATATCATATGAGAATGTCATTTTTACGTAAGAACGTGAGAATGAATCTGAATCATTAGATTTTAAAATAAATGGTGGAGATTACGAGTGGTTTTTATTTTTCTCTCTCTTCCATTATTAAAATAAATGATGGAGGAGAGAGAAAAAAACTGACACATAATCTCCACCATTTATTTTATAATCTAATGGTACATATTCATTCTCATATCCTCACATAAAAATGACATTCTCATAAGATACGTTCCCTATATATATATATATATATATATATATATATATATATACACACTTCATACTTGTAAACGAAGTGGTAATAACCACTAGAAATTCATTTACACAATCATAATACTTAGGGTATAAATTCTAAGGTTGTCGTCAAACCTAACAATATTGACATTTTATCAATTGAGATAGAATTTACATACAAATAAACCATTTAAATTGTGTAATTCTTTTTGTTTTCCTTTCTTGTGGAAATGAATATATATATATATATATATATATATATATATATATATATATATATATGTATAGATATATATATGTATATATATATATATATATATATTCAAACATTATAACTAACAAAATGCATAAATTAACATTTTATTAATTATATTGGTGATTCACAGTCAAAACTTCTTAAATGACACTGCATAGAAAAAAGCATTATTACTTTTCTTTAAAAGAGATATTACATCCAGAATTAAACAAATGGTGCATGAAGCTTATATAAAGTAGTGGTGTAAACAAGGTGATGTTATTGGATATCATCCTTTTTACACACGACTTTTTGACCACTTACTTAAAATAGTAATGTTATGTTGAAGATTTATTCGTTAAAGAGGGGAATTGTATTGGTTCAAGATCTGCTGGAACAGGTCATTTGTTTCTTAATTGAAATTTGAATTTTGTGTTTGAGGTTTAATTGGTGTTTGGGGGTGATTCTATTGGATCTGGACCTGATGGAACAAGCCTTTTTATGTAACGTCCACATATACATACATGCATCAAATCATATATTATACATGAAAAGTACGTTTGGTACTGAAATATACAATAAGTTCTTAGTAACACATTATACATATACATGCCCAAAAAGCCTAATAGAAAAAAACTACGGCATCGTATATCTACAAGATGTTTCAAAAGACAAAACACTAAGAACTAGATCACTAAGGAACTCAAAACTCCACAACGGAAGCAAAGCCATCAGGTAAGTAAGGATAATCACACGGCCTTATCCTTACCCTTCGCGGAACCTGCAGAACCTGTGATGTAAACAACAACAGTGGGGTGAGATACATCAAATCTCAGTGAGTTCCCTATCTTAAAGTCCTCTCGGCTTTACAAGGTTCTAAATAAACCTAACTTATGTCAAAGGGGAAAGGGGAAAGACCATGAGTACACACACACAAATAACCATCACGGTGAGCCTGTAAACTCACACTAGTACCGAAGTACCTCCTAAGCCTGTAAACTCAAGGATTCACAAATCAATAACCAATACCAAGGTATCCCCTATTCCCGTCCGCTTCTACGTCTAGAAGACGACACGAGTCATGGATCCTTGTAGCTACTTGGCATACGAATTGGATTCGGGATCACCGGTTCGTACACCGTGATCCGTCACTTCTCACGACCCGTACACCATCACAAGTCTCTTTACCCGTAGGCTCGAATCGTACTCACTACGGGAATCAAACCTGCCAAGTAGTTGTGCATAACGTTTCAGAGGAGGTGCTCGAGTCTCATGAAACTACACCGCAAGAAACCGTGGTTATGATAACAACATGCACACGCCTCGGCCTTTCATGCACGAGCGTTGCCACAAATGATAATCCACACTTCCGACACAGTTTATGGTATAATCCTCACTCTGCCTATTCCATATTTTAACATGCATACATTGTTAACAACAATTACACACCATTAACAGATAAAAGTCGACAAAACGACGCTATTTCAGAAATCCCGACTTAATTAAATCGGCCGGCAATCTTAAAACCATTGTAATAAGAAAGTACATTTTATTATCTTTCCAATGATACCAAAAATGTTCAAATCTGAGTTACGTACAAAAAGTTACGACATTGGAAACAAACGATCGGAAAATAATCACAACAGCAGAATTTCTGCAATTCTCCTGGCCATACGCGTATTGGCACCTCCCATACGCGTATTGCCCAAAATTCTCGCCCAGCCATACGCGTATTACCCAAGGCCATACGCGTATGGGCAGAGACATTTTTTTCCCTGAAATTCCTTTTAAAATTGCCATACGCGTAACACCCTTGCCGTACGCGTATTGCCCCTTGCCATACGCGTATGGGCAGAGAAAAATGCAGAAAAACCAGCAGAATTTTCCTGCTACGGGTTGATCCAAAATCACCCCAAAATCCCATTTTTGATCAATCACAAAGCATCAAAACATGTTATAACATAACAAGCAGTATAACATACAATCAAAGATTGAATTTCAACAGTTAGATTCATAATTTTATGCAAAATACTCAATTTTCTCAATTCCAACCTAACTCTAAACTCAAAATAAACTCTACTCTAAAGAGTCTAACTAAAACCCACCTGGACAACAAGATGAGGATGATGAAATTGAGATGAAAAGATGAAGAATGGATGCTTGATGATGATCTTGAGCTCTCTGTGGAATTTCTCTCCTTTTTCCTTTCCTTCACTTTCCTTTCTCTTTCTTTTCTAACTTTTGTTTGTTTTCCAAATGGAAAAGAGATATAGTAAAGAAATTAATTTCCATCAATTAGCAATACTACTAAATGTCCAAATTATCTAAAATGCACCAAATAATAAAAACTCAACGTTAAATACTATTAATTTAATCAACTCTGAGTTTGTCAGTTTACTCTAATTATTTATTCAAATAATTGCTCAGAGTACTCCGGAACCCAGTTGATCATAATAATATTCACCAGAGCGTTTATAAGTTTACGGGGTATTACATTTTATTTCATAGTTGAAATGAAAATGTTGTGTTGGAGGTTTATCTGGTGTTGGTGGTGATTCTACTGGGTCTGGACCTGATGGTACAAGCCTTTTTATTTCATAGTTGAAATCAAAATGTTGTGTTGGAGGCTTATCTGGTGTTGGTGGTGATTCTATTGGGCCTGTACCTAATGGAACAAGTCTTTGTATTTCATAGTTGAAATCAAAATGTTGTGTTGGAGGCTTATCTGGTGTCGGTGGTGATTCTATTGGGTCTGGACCTGATGGAACAAGCCTTTTTATTTCATAGTTGAAATCAAAATGTTGTGCAAGAGGATTATCGGGTGTTTGTGGTGATTCTATTGGGTTTGGACCTGATGGAACAAGTCTTTTTATTTCATAGTTGAAATTAAAGTGTTGTGTAGGAGGCTTATTTGGTGTCGGTGGTGATTCAATTGGGTCTGGACCTGAGGGAACAAGCCTTTTTATTTCATAGTTGAAATCAAAATGTTGTGCTAGAGGCTTATCTGGTGTTGGTGGTGATTCTATTGGGTCTGGACCTGATGGAACAAGTCTTTTTATTTCATAGTTGAAATTAAAGTGCTGTGTAGGAGGCATATCTGGTGTTGGTGGTGATTCAATTGGGTCTGGACCTGATGGAACAAGCCTTTTAATTTCATAGTTGAAATCAAAATGTTGTGTTGGAGTCTTTTTTAATGCTTATGGTGATCCTATTGGATTTGGACCCGATGGAACCAACCTTTTATTGTCATAATTTATGAAATTTTCTCCTATGACCAAAGAAATGAGTAAGATTGATATAATACCAATAACATAAACCTTTGAAATTGTCATTCTCACTTTGTTTTGAATTTTGGTTTGTCGTAATCCTCTGTTTATATAAAACTTGGTTGGTGTATATTTTTTACAACTTTTAATGATTTTTCATTTTAGAATGATACACAAAAGATACAACTTTGAATTTCAACCATGCCTTTTCATTTTTTCAAATCAACAACTTTTTTCAAATCCTTTTATTTGAGATTACTTTGTGAGTCAAATTTTTATTTTAATATGAATCTTATATTTCATTTTCTTTTGTAGAAAATTGTTATAATTTTATCGTTAGTATATAGCAATACATCCTTTAAATTTCTTTGGTGTTTCTTTTTTAATCTTTGATTAATTTTTAATTTTAAAAGGATCATAATACATAAACAAATTTTTTATATATTTTTATTCTTTCCATTTCAGCCATGTTTTCAATTTTTTTTTCAATTCTATAATATTTTTCATTCTTTTTAATAGGGATTATTTTATTAGTCAAATTTATTTTTGTAAAACCAAACTTTTGTTTAAATTTTTTTAATGACAAATTATTAATAATTAATTGTTACTATATATCACGTCATCTTTTAAATTTTTATGTTGTGTCCTTTTTAACCTTTGAATGATTTGCATTTTTATAAGGAGAAACTCTTTGAATGATTTTAATATTTTTTAACCTTTAATTGAAATCTTTTTTTTTTAATTTTCAATTTTAGAAGGATCATAAACCAATTACAAAGTTTTTATATATTTTTATCCTTTCCATTTCACCATGCTTTCCATTTTTCCAATCCAACAAAATTTATTCTCATTCTTTTTATTAAGGATTATTTTATCTGTCAAATTATTATTTTAAAACCAAACTTGTATTTCAAAATTTTTAATCAAAAATTATTAGTAATTACATTTTAGTACATAACACTTCATCCTTTAAACTCTTTGGGTGTTTTTTTTAACCTTCAATGATTTTCTATTTTAAAAGGATCATAATTCAATTACAAAGTTTTCATATATTTTTATTCTTTTTATTTAAGGAAATGTTTTCTATTTTTCCAATTCCGTAATTTTTTCCATTCTTTTTATTAGCGATTACTTTATGGGATAATTTTTATCTTAAATCAAATTTGTATTTTTAATTTTTTTAGTGAAATATTATTAGTAGCTAATTGTTACTATATATCAGTAGTTAATTTTTAGTATATGTTAGTTTAACTATTTCAAGTCAGTTGAATTATCCCTTCATGCAAACATGTATATCTATTTTAGCAAACTTTAACCGAAAAATGCTTAAATGCAACTTCAGGAGCAAGTTGCTAAAACACACCTTCATAAAAATAAGTTGGTCTACGTTAGCAAATTCCATATATATTTATATGGTTCATATTATATGAGAATGTCATTTTAACGTAAGAACATAAGAATGAATCTGAATCATTAGATTTTAAAATAAATGGTGGAGATTATGTGTGGTTTTTATTTTTCTCTCTCTTCCATTATTAAAATAAATGATGGAGGAGAGAGAAAAAAAACTGACACATAATCTCCACCATTTATTTTAAAATCTATTGGTACATATTCATTCTCATATTCTCACATAAAAATGAAATTCTCATATGATACGTTCCCTATATATATATATATATATATATACACTTCATACTTGTAAACGAAGTGGTACTAACCACTAGAAATTCATTTACACAATCATAATACTTAGGGTATAAATTCTAAGGTTGTCGTCAAACCTAACAATATCGATATTTTATCAATTGAGATAGAATTTACATACAAATAAACCATTTAAATTGTGTAATTCTTTTTGTTTTTCTTTCTTGTCGAAATGAATATATATATATATATATATATATATATATATATATATATATATATATATATTCAAACATTATAACTAACAAAATGCATAAATTAACATTTTATTAATTATATTGGTGATTCACACTCAAAACTTCTTAAATGACACTGCATAGAAAAAAGCATTATTACTTTTCTTTAAAAGAGATATTACATCCAGAATTAAACAAATGGTGCATGAAGCTTATTTAAAGTAGTGGTGTAAACAAGGTGATGTTATTGGATATCATCCTTTTTACACACGACTTTTTGACCACTTACTTAAAATAGTAATGTTATGTTGAAGATTTATTTGTTAAAGAGGGGAATTGTATTGGTTCAAGATCTGCTGGAACAGGTCATTTGTTTCTTAATTGAAATTTGAATTTTGTGTTTGAGGTTTAATTGGTGTTTGGGGGTGATTCTATTGGGTATGGACCTGATGGAACAAGCCTTTTTATTTCATAGTTGAAATGAAAATGTTGTGTTGGAGGTTTATCTGGTGTTGGTGGTGATTCTACTGGGTCTGGACCTGATGGTACAAGCCTTTGTATTTCATAGTTGAAATCAAAATGTTGTGTTGAAGGCTTATCTGGTGTTGGTGGTGATTCTATTGGGCCTGGACCTGATGGAACAAGTCTTTGTATTTCATAGTTGAAATCAAAATGTTGTATTGGAGGTTTATCTGGTGTCGGTGGTGATTCTATTGGGTCTGGACCTGATGGAACAAGCCTTTTTATTTCATAGTTGAAATCAAAATGTTGTGCTAGAGGATTATCTGGTGTTGGTGGTGATTCTATTGGGTTTGGACCTGATGGAACAAGTCTTTTTATTTCATAGTTGAAATTAAAGTGCTGTGTAGGAGGCTTATTTGGTGTCGGTGGTGATTCAATTGGGTCTGGACTTGATGGAACAAGCCTTTTTATTTCATAGTTGAAATCAAAATGTTGTGCTAGAAGCTTATCTGGTGTTGGTGGTGATTCTATTGGGTCTGGACCTGATGGAACAAGTCTTTTTATTTCATAGTTGAAATTAAAGTGCTGCGTAGGAGGCATATCTGGTGTTGGTGGTGATTCAATTGGGTCTGGACCTGATGGAACAAGCCTTTTAATTTCATAGTTGAAATCGAAATGTTGTGTTGGAGTCTTTTTTAATGCTTATGGTGATCCTATTGGATTTGGACCCGATGGAACCAACCTTTTATTGTCATAATTTATGAAATTTTCTCCTATGACCAAAGAAATGAGTAAGATTGATATAATACCAACAACATAAACCTTTGAAATTCTCATTCTCACTTTGTTTTGAATTTTGGTTTGTCGTAATCCTCTATTTATATAACACTTGGTTGGTGTATATTTTTTAAAACTTTTAATGATTTTTCATTTTAGAATGATACACAAAAGATACAAATTTGAATTTTAACCATGCCTTATCATTTTTTCAAATCATAAACTTTTTTCAAATCCTTTTATTTGAGATTACTTTGTGAGTCAAATTTTTATTTTAATATCAATCTTATATTTCATTTTCTTTTGTAGAAAATTGTTATAATTTTATCGTTAGTATATAGTAATACATCCTTTAAATTTCTTTGGTGTTTCTTTTTTAATCTTTGATTAATTTTTAATTTTAAAAGGATCATAATACATAAACAAATTTTTTATATATTTTTATTCTTTCCATTTCAGCCATGTTTTCAATTTTTTTTTCAATTCTATAATATTTTTCATTCTTTTTAATAGGGATTATTTTATTAGTCAAATTTATTTTTGTAAAACCAAACTTTTGTTTAAATTTTTTTAATGACAAATTATTAGTAATTAATTGTTACTATATATCACGTCATCTTTTAAATTTTTATGTTGTGTCCTTGTTAACCTTTGAATGATTTGCATTTTTATAAGGAGAAACTCTTTGAATGATTTTAATATTTTTTAACCTTTAATTGAAATCTTTTTTTTTTAATTTTCAATTTTAGAAGGATCATAAACCAATTACAAAGTTTTTATATATTTTTATCCTTTCCATTTCACCATGCTTTCCATTTTACCAATCCAACAAAATTTATTCTCATTCTTTTTATTAAGGATTATTTTATCTGTCAAATTATTATTTTAAAACCAAACTTGTATTTCAAATTTTTTAATGAAAAATTATTAGTAATTACATTTTAGTACATAACACTTCATCCTTTAAACTCTTTGGGTGTTTTTTTTAACCTTCAATGATTTTCTATTTTAAAAGGATCATAATTCAATTACAAAGTTTTCATATATTTTTATTCTTTTTATCTAAGGAAATGTTTTCTATTTTTCCAATTCCGCAATTTTTTCCATTCTTTTTATTAGCGATTACTTTATGGGATAATTTTTATTTTAAATCAAATTTGTATTTTTAATTTTTTTAGTGAAATATTATTAGTAGCTAATTGTTACTATATATCAGTAGTTAAAGTAGTTAATTTTTAGTATATGTTAGTTTAACTATTTCAAGTCAGTTGAATTATCCCTTCATGCAAACATGTATATCTATTTTAGCAAACTTTAACCGAAAAATGCTTAAATGCAACTTAAGGAGGAAGTTGCTAAAACACACCTTCATAAAAATAAGTTGGTCTACATTAGCAAACTTCATATATATATATATATATATATATATATATATATATATATATATGGTTCATATTATATGAGAATGTCAGTTTTACGTAAGAACATAAGAATGAATCTGAATCATTAGATTTTAAAATAAATGGTGGAGATTATGTGTGGTTTTTATTTTTCTCTCTCTTCCATTATTAAAATAAATGATGGAGGAGAGAGAAAAAAAACTGACACATAATCTCCACCATTTATTTTAAAATCTATTGGTACATATTCATTCTCATATTCTCACATAAAAATGAAATTCTCATATGATACGTTCCCTATATATATATATATATATATATATATATATATATATATATATATATATATATATATATATATATATATAATATATACACACATTTCATACTTGTAAACGAAGTGGTACTAACCACTAGAAATTCATTTACACAATCATAATACTTAGGGTATAAATTCTAAGGTTGTCGTCAAACCTAACAATATTGATATTTTATCAATTGAGATAGAATTTACATACAAATAAACCATTAAAATTGTGTAATTCTTTTTGTTTTTCTTTCTTGTCGAAATGAATATATATATATATTTATATATATATATATATATATATATATATATATATATATATATATATATATATATATATATATATATATTCAAACATTATAACTAACAAAATGCATAAATTAACATTTTATTAATTATATTGGTGATTCACAGTCAAGACTTCTTAAATGACACTGCATAGAAAAAAGCATTATTACTTTTCTTTAAAAGAGATATTACATCCAGAATTAAACAAATGGTGCATGAAGCTTATTTAAAGTAGTGGTGTAAACAAGGTGATGTTATTGGATATCATCCTTTTTACACACGACTTTTTGACCACTTACTTAAAATAGTAATGTTATGTTGAAGATTTATTTGTTAAAGAGGGGAATTGTATTGGTTCAAGATCTGCTGGAACAGGTCATTTGTTTCTTAATTGAAATTTGAATTTTGTGTTTGAGGTTTAATTGGTGTTTGGGGGTGATTCTATTGGGTATGGACCTGATGAAACAAGCCTTTTTATTTCATAGTTGAAATGAAAATATTGTGTTGGAGGTTTATCTGGTGTTGGTGGTGATTCTACTGGGTCTGGACCTGATGGTACAAGCCTTTTTATTTCATAGTTGAAATCAAAATGTTGTGTTGGAGGCTTATCTGGTGTTGGTGGTGATTCTATTGGGCCTGGACCTGATGGAACAAGTCTTTGTATTTCATAGTTGAAATCAAAATGTTGTGTTGGAGGCTTATCTGGTGTCGGTGGTGATTCTATTGGGTCTGGACCTGATGGAACAAGCCTTTTTATTTCATAGTTGAAATCAAAATGTTGTGCTAGAGGATTATCTGGTGTTGGTGGTGATTCTATTGGGTCTGGACCTGATGGAACAAGTCTTTTTATTTCATAGTTGAAATTAAAGTGCTGTGTAGGAGGCTTATTTGGTGTCGGTGGTGATTCAATTGGGTCTGGACCTGATGAAACAAGCCTTTTTATTTCATAGTTGAAATCAAAATGTTGTGCTAGAGGCTTATCTGGTGTTGGTGGTGATTCTATTGGGTCTGGACCTGATGGAACAAGTCTTTTTATTTCATAGTTGAAATTAAAGTGCTGTGTAGGAGGCATATCTGGTGTTGGTGGTGATTCAATTGGGTCTGGACCTGATGGAACAAGCCTTTTAATTTCATAGTTGAAATCAAAATGTTGTGTTGGAGTCTTTTTTAATGCTTATGGTGATCCTATTGGATTTGGACCCGATGGAACCAACCTTTTATTGTCATTATTTATAAAATTTTCTCCTATAACCAAAGAAATGAGTAAGATTGATATAATACCAACAACATAAACCTTTGAAATTGGCATTCTCACTTTGTTTTGAATTTTGGTTTGTCGTAATCCTCTATTTATATAAAACTTGGTTGGTGTATATTTTTTAAAACTTTTAATGATTTTTCATTTTAGAATGATACACAAAAGATACAACTTTGAATTTGAACCATGCCTTTTCATTTTTTCAAATCAACAACTTTTTTCAAATCCTTTTATTAGAGATTACTTTGTGAGTCAAATTTTTATTTTAATATCAATCTTATATTTCATTTTCTTTTGTAGAAAATTGTTATAAGTTTATCGTTAGTATATAGCAATACATCCTTTAAATTTCTTTGGTGTTTCTTTTTTAATCTTTGATTAATTTTTAATTTTAAAAGGATCATAATACATAAACAAATTTTTTATATATTTTTATTCTTCCCATTTCAGTCATGTTTTCTATTTTTTTTTCAATTCTATAATATTTTTCATTCTTTTTATTAGGGATTATTTTATGAGTCAAATTTATTTTTGTAAAACCAAACTTTTGTTTAAATTTTTTTAGTGACAAATTATTAGTAATTAATTGTTACTATATATCACGTCATCTTTTAAATTTTTATGTTGTGTCCTTTTTAACCTTTGAATGATTTCCATTTTTATAAGGAGAAACTCTTTGAATGATTTTAATTTTTTTTAACCTATAATTGAAATCTTTTTTTTTTATTTTCAATTTTAGAAGGATCATAAACCAATTACAAAGTTTTTATATATTTTTATCCTTTCTATTTCACCATGCTTTCCATTTTTCCAATCCAACAAAATTTATTCTCATTCTTTTTATTAAGGATTATTTTATCTGTCAAATTATTATTTTAAAACCAAACTTGTATTTCAAATTTTTTAATAAAAAATTATTAGTAATTACATTTTAGTACATAACACTTCATCCTTTAAAATCTTTGGGTGTTTTTTTTAACCTTCAATGATTTTCTATTCTAAAAGGATCATAATTCAATTACAAAGTTTTCATATATTTTTATTCTTTTTATTTAAGGAAATGTTTTCTATTTTTCCAATTCAGCAATTTTTTCCATTCTTTTTATTAGCGATTACTTTATGGGATAATTTTTATCTTAAATCAAATTTGTATTTTTAGTTTTTTTAGTGAAATATTATTAGTAGCTAATTGTTACTATATATCAGTAGTTAATTTTTAGTATATGTTAGTTTACCTATTTCAAGCCAGTTGAATTATCCCTTCATGCAAACATGTATATCTATTTTAGCAAACTTTAACCGAAAAATGCTTAAATGCCACTTAAGGAGCAAGTTGCTAAAACACACCTTCATAAAAATAAGTTGGTCTACGTTAGCAAAGTCCATATATGAGAATGAATCTGAATCATTAGATTTTAAAATAAATGGTGGAGATTATGTGTGGTTTTTATTTTTCTCTCTCTTCCATTATTAAAATAAATGATGGTGGAGAGAGAAAAAAAACTGACACATAATCTCCACTATTTATTTTAAAATCTAATGGTACATATTCATTCTCATATTATCACATAAAAATGACATTCTCATATGATACGTTCCCTATATATATATATATATATATATATATATATATATATATATACACTTCATACTTGTAAACGAAGTGGTAATAACCACTAGAAATTCATTTACACAATCATAATACTTAGGGTATAAATTCTAAGGTTGTCGTCAAACCTAACAATATTGACATTTTATCAATTGAGATAGAATTTACATACAAATAAACCATTTAAATTGTGTAATTCTTTTTGTTTTTCTTTCTTGTGGAAATGAATATATATATATATATATATATATATATATATATATATATATATATATATATATATTCAAACATTATAACTAACAAAATGCATAAATTAACATTTTATTAATTATATTGGTGATTCACAGTCAAAACTTCTTAAATGACACTGCATAGAAAAAAGCATTATTACTTTTCTTTAAAAGAGATATTACATCCAGAATTAAACAAATGGTGCATGAAGCTTATTTAAAGTAGTGGTGTAAACAAGGTGATGTTATTGGATATCATCCTTTTTACACACGACTTTTTGACCACCTATGTAATGCCCACATATATATACATGTATCAAATCACATATCATACATGAAAAGTACGTTTGGTACTGAAATACATATGTTCCTAGTAACACTGTATACATAAAGATGCCCAAAGAAACCTAAAACAAAACACTGGCATGTTATATGTACAAAATGGTCCAAAGATAAAACTAAGAACTAGATCACTAAGGATCTCAAAAAACTTCACAACGGAAGCAAAACCAACAGCTAAGCAAGGATAGTCACACAGCCTTATCCTTACCCTTCGCGGAACCTGCAGAACCTGTGATGTAAACAACAAAAGTGGGGTGAGATACATCAAATCTCAGTGAGTTCCCTATCTTAAAGTCCTCTCGGCTCTACAAGGTTCTAACCAACCTAACTCAAGTCAAAAGGGAAAAAGGGAAATGACTTGGAGTACACACACTATATAAGTATCCACACCGGTGAGCTTGTTGTTTAGAATGTTGCAAGTGTGAGTAGAGTAGTGTGGCTAATAGTCCCACATTGGTTAGAATTGTGGAGATTTGAGCATTTATAAGTGAGAGAACCCACCCACCTATTACCTTAGGGTTTTGGGTGGATATGTGGTGTGTCTCTCACAAAGGTGTTGCTCCAAATCAAATGAGGTTCCACAATGATCAATGCTCCCTAGTGAAAAAATCTCCCCTAACATATTGTATCATGAGCCTTTGGTTCGAGAAAGGGACCGACTTACTTGTATCGAAAGTATCCCACATGGGTAGGTGTCCCGGGTGTGGTTGAGTGTCCCGTTGAAGAGTGTCAACGGCGGTACAAGTGTGTATGTGGAAGAAAGAGCTTCCACTTGAGGGGGAGCATTGTGAACTCACACTTGAGGGGGAGTGTTAAGAATGTTGCAAGTGTGAGTAGAGTAGTGTGGGTAATAGTCCCACATTGGTTAGAATTGTGGAGATTTGAGCATTTATAAGTGAGAGAACCCACCCACCTATTACCTTAGGGTTTTGGGTGGATATGTGGTGTGTCTCTCACAAAGGTGTTGCTCCAAATCAAATGAGGTTCCACAATGATCAATGCTCCCTAGTGAAAAAATCTCCCCTAACATATGTTTGTGAGCAAGCCTTTAAATTTTTGTATGATAGCAAATTATGTTATAAATGCAAATTGTGTGACATGCATGTTAGTTGGTATATACATATGATTTCATACCTATACTATGTTTAAAAGACAAGGCAAATTGATACATATCATCATTAAAATCATAAAACAATTTTCCTTATGTATGTATCGATACATGTATGCCTTGCATCGACACATTCCTTTGGTATATTCACAAAAACAATTTTGCTTCAGTACGTATCAATTCATACGACACTTGTATCGATACATGCTCCTTTGTAATTGGGCTATGTATCGATTTATACGACACTTGTATCGACACATGCTCCTTTGTAAACGGGTTATGTATCGACTCATACGCACCATGTATCGATGCATGATTTACTTCATATTCTGGAATTTAACAGTTACAGTATGCATCGATGCATACAACCATGTGTCGACTCATGTATGTATTATACTCACTATGCATCGACGCATACGACTCTTGTATCGATACATAAAGTTGTTTGTTGCTTTTAATGTTTTCTGTTTTCATATATAAGTGTCATGACAGTTCAGTTTGATCACAAGAATTCGCAAGTGTGAAAATTGAGCAATCAAAGCAAAAGGCAAGTTTGGTGTTCATCAATTGTGAGCAGCTTTAGAGACCTGAAAGATACTTTGTCTTCATCATCTTCTCAATCTCTTTAATTCAAGAACATCAACACATAATCATTTTTGCTCTTCGGATTAAAGGATCTTCGAGATAACGTTCAGTGGTACGATCAAGGATCTAGCTGAGTTGAAGATTCAAAGGGGGTTTCGAGGAAAAACCATCTGGTTTGTCCTTCAAGAACGGGTGTGTTCTTGAGGGTTTGTTAGTCACGATTGCAGAACATATTCATCCGCAGCGTAGGGGTTTGGAAATTTGGATATTTCGCAAACAGGTCGTGGAACCGGTGAATTGTTTGCATTTCTTGCAGGGTAATTTCTTGATCAAGCTCAGATCAAGTGAAGGTTCATACAATAGGAAGATCTTGGGGTTTAGATTTCTGGATTTGTATTGTAACCTTGTAAACAACGAATTCAGCATTATTGATATAATAGGTCTCAATTTCAGTTTTGAAATTGAGAGGGAGACGTACCCACCCGCGAGGACGAAAGTGGGGAACTTCCTTACCAAATCTCTGCGTATCGTATTCTATCTTTATCTCTTTACGTTTTCAACAATTTTGTGATTCGTTTGGTGTGTTGTGTATTAAAGTTTCAAGATACAATAGTGGTACGAAAACCTTTGTCAAAATCACCATTATTGTTAATCGTTGAATGCATACACGCCAAGTGTTTGACAAAATTGTTTGCTATGTTTTTGTTCATTGGAAATAGCCTTTGTATGATAAGTGCATTTGAGTTGATTCTAATCTGGTGTTAATAAATCTTTGTCATCCTAATAAATCCAGCATAAACTCGTGTGTCCGGTTTTCTAGTAGCTGGTCCAGAATAGAAGGAAGTCGATTCGGGATCATAATTTTCTGCTAAATCTGATTTACTTTTAAATCCTTGAATTTCAAGGAGGTGATCTATTCACCCCCCCCCCCTCTCGATCACTAGCCACACTGTCTAACAAGTGGTATCAGAGTTCCGGTTCGATGGTGCTTTGTGGCTGCTTGTAACGATATGGATTTTGAACCAAATGGGGCGTATAATAGAGCGCTTGTTTTCAACGGTGAAAATTATGGCTACTGGAAAGACTGCATGCGAGTTCATATAAATTCTGTGGATAGGAATGTGTAGGCTGCCATTCAAAATGGTCCTTTTCAAATTACTATGAGAAATGAGGCTGGCGCCATAGTTCCTAAACCAGAAGATGATTACGATGAGAAAGATGAGAAAAAGTGGTCGAGTGATTGGAGAGCTCGAAATATGTTAATTTCAGCACTTAGTGCTGATGAGTATTACAGGGTATCCCATTGCTCGACAGCTAAAGAAATGTGGGATGCTTTAGAAATTGCCCATGAGGGTACTACTGAAGTAAAACAATCCCGTATTAACACACTTAATCAAGAGTTCGAGCTCTTTTGCGTGAAACAAGGAGAATCTATCTCTGACATGCAAAAGAGATTCGTTCATCTCATAAATCGGTTGAATGCACTTGGAAAACCTGTTTCCAATGAAATAGCTACTAATAAAATTCTGAGATGTCTGAGCAGGGAATGGCAACCTAAAGTAACAGCTATTAAGGAAGCCAACGACCTCACGACGCTTACGATTACAACTTTATTCGGCAAGCTGGAAGAACATCAACAAGAACTGGAAAGTCTCGAAATATTTGAGAAAAAGAGTAAAAAGGAAAAGAATAAAGACAAAGAGAGTGAGAAGAAGCCAATAACTCTTGTGGCCTCTAACTCAAAGTCCTCACAAAAAGAGCAAAGCGACAATGATTCAAGTAGTGACGAAGATTCGGGTGATGAAGAAATGGGACTTTTTGTTAGGAGATATAATAGATTCATTAGAAAGAATGGAATCCAGCATTCCGATAAAAATCTCATTAAGTTTCGAAGACAATCTATAGAGTCAAAACAGGAAGAGAATAAGAAGCATAGAGTAAAAGGATCTTGTTTTAATTGTGGTAAATCTGGACATTATAAAACAAAATGTCCTATGAAGAAAAAGGACAAAGGAAAAGCTCCACCAAAAAGGTCAAATAAACAAAGAAGAGCTTATATTGCATGGGAAAGTGATAGTGATTCATCAAGCTCACAAAGTTCAAATGATAGTGATGAGACAGCAAATCTGTGTCTTATGGCTCACACCAAAAATCAGTCCCACCACAAGAAGAAAATCAACGATAAGAAAGTAAGACAAGCCTACTATAGTAATGTTTCTTCTATGTCTTTTTCTGAATTGAAAATAGCTTTTGAAAAACTGCATAACGAAGCTGTAGATGCTTTTAAAAGATTATCTTTCGATAAGCAAATTTTTTCATTCTTGGAAGGTAAAGTATACAAAGCTGAAAAAGATTTAGAAAGCTTGAAAGCTAGTATTGCAGAAAATTCAAAAGATATTAATTTTAACAAATGTAGTAAAGTTAGGTATTGTGAAGCTTGTCATATTTGGCAACAAGAGGTTAAAACTCTTAAAGTCAAATTGGATAAAGCTTTACAACCCAAGGTTACTTATGCCGTTGATTCTAGGTTGTTTAAGAATTCATTAAATCCACCATATGCAAAATACTCTTTTATTCCAAAGGATTTAATGACCAAAAATAAACAAATGCATCATCATGGCTTATGTCACTATTGTTGTCGTGCTGGTCATACCATTGAAAAATGCAAGTTTAGGAGATTTCTTGTTCCTAAAGGCATTTATCAATGGAAGCCTAAAGGCAACCATGTTACCATTTACCCACATGGACCCAATGAAAATTGGGTACCTGTTTCTCTCTTTTGATATTGTAGGATGAGTGTCTTGCATCCGTAAATAGAAGATGGTTTCTAGACAGCGGGTGCTCAAGGCACATGACGGGTGACATATCGCTTTTTATAGACTTCAACGCAAAGAAGAAGGGATATGTTACTTATGGAGACAATAACAAAGGAGCTATACTTGGCAATGGTAGTGTAGGTAATCCCTCTACCACTACTATTTCTGATGTCCATCTAGTAGAGGGGCTTAAACACAATTTGTTAAGCATTAGTCAATTGTGCGACAAGGGTTACAAGGTTTCTTTCACAAAAACTTGCTGCATAATTGAACATACTGAACAGAATGTTGGGTTTAAGGGTGTAAGAGTAAACAACATCTATATGCTTGATCTTTTTGATGTAACTTCAACAAGCTCTAAGTGTCTAGTTGCCTTGAATGATGATTCTTGGCTTTGGCACAGACGCTTAGCGCATGTTAATTTTGATTTGCTTAACAAGGTTGTATCTAAGGATCTAGTAGTCGGTCTTCCAAAAATAAAATTTTCAAAAGACCACCTATGTGACGCGTGCCAAATGGGAAAGCAAACAAGGATATCTTTTAAATCCAAAAATGTAATTTCAACTTCACGTCCTCTTGAGCTTCTCCATATGGATCTCTTTGGACCTTCTAGAACAAAGAGTCTAGGTGGAAATTATTATGGTTTAGTAATCGTTGATGACTATTCTAGATTCACTTGGACTATATTCCTTCATAGCAAAGATGAAACTTTTTCTGCTTTTAAGAGTTTTGCAAAACTGTCCCAAAATAAAATGAATTCTAAAATAGTTACAATTCGAAGCGATCATGGAGGAGAATTTCAAAACTATCTCTTTGATAAGTACTGTGATAAGTATGGTATTGAGCATAACTTTTCAGCTCCTCGAACTCCACAACAAAATGGCGTTGTGGAGCGCAAAAATCGCGTTTTAGAAGAGCTGGCAAGAACAATGCTAAATGAGGGTGGATTACCAAAATATTTTTGGGCTGATGCAGTTAGCACAGCTTGTTATGTTCTAAACAGGATTCTAATTCGCCCTATTTTAAATAAAACCCCTTATGAGCTTTTAAAAGGAAGAAAGCCAAACTTGTCACATCTTCACGTATTCGGTTGTAAGTGTTTTGTTTTGAATAATGGTAAGGAAAAACTTGGGAAGTTTGATGCAAAAGCGGATGAAGGTATTTTTCTTGGTTATTCACAATCAAGTAAAGCATATAGAGTGTATAATAAGCGCTTACTTTCTGTTGAAGAATCTGTTCATGTCTCTTTTGATGAGTCTTATCCGAAAAATGTCAGAAAAGGTATTTCTTTTGATGACACAGGTATATCTACAGAAGACATACTCAAAGAAGCTGTTTCAGAAATTGATCAGTCCAAAATAGAAGACAATGAGGAGGAGGAAGATACCAGTCATGTAAAAGATAAGGAAGAAGGACAAGCTGAAGTGAATGATCTTCCACCAGCTTGGAGATCTTCAAAAGACCATCCTATTGACAACATCTTGGGAGACATTTCAAAGGGAGTAATGACTCGTTCTAGGATAAGTAATTTCTGCTCTCACTTCGCTTTTGTTTCACAAGTAGAACCTAAAAATGCCAAAGAGGCCTTGATTGATGAATTTTGGCTAATGGCCATGCAAGAAGAGCTTAATCAGTTTAAAAGAAATGACGTTTGGGAACTTGTTCCTCGTCCGCGAGATCATCATATCATAGGTACTAAATGGGTTTTTAGAAATAAGCTTGATGAAAACGGAGTGATAACTAGGAATAAGGCACGTTTAGTGGCACAAGGGTATAACCAAGAGGAGGGCATAGATTATGAGGAAACTTATGCTCCAGTTGCTCGCCTCGAAGCTATACGTCTCTTGCTTGCTTATGCGTGTTCTAGAGATTTTAAGCTTTACCAAATGGACGTAAAGAGTGCGTTTCTAAATGGTGTCCTAAATGAAGAGGTATACGTCTCACAACCTCCTGGTTTTGAGAATGCTGAATATCCAGATTATGTTTACAAATTGAAACGAGCTTTGTACGGTCTTAAGCAAGCCCCTCGGGTTTGGTATGAAAGACTTAGCAAATTCCTACTTGATCATGGATATTCAAGAGGTAAAGTGGATACCACCCTCTTCATTAAACACAAGGGAAAACACATTCTTTTAGTTCAAGTTTATGTAGACGATATAATTTTTGGTTCAACTAACATACACTTGGTCGAAGAGTTTTCAAAAGTTATGCAGGGTGAATTTGAAATAAGTCTTATGAGGGAGCTAAATTTCTTCCTCGGTCTCCAAATAAAGCAGCTTGATGAGGGTACAGCTGTGAGTAAAACAAAATACTGCAGAGAGCTGCTCAAGCGCTTTGGAATGAACGACTCAAAATCAATAGACACACCCATGCCTACCAATGGAAATCTAGATAAAGATGAGCACGGTAAGAGTGTAGATGTCAAACAGTATAGAGGTATGATTGGGTCTCTCTTGTATCTTACTGCGTCAAGACTTGACATCATGTTTAGTGTCTGCATGTGTGCACGATATCAATCGAATCCTAAGGAGTCACACTTAAAAGTTGTCAAGCGAATATTTAGATATCTTCATGGAACATCTAAATATGGGCTCTGGTATTCTAAAGGAAGCGATTGTAGCTTAGTAGGTTACTCCGATTCTGATTTTGCTGGCTGCAAATCAGATAGGAAAAGTACTAGTGGTACATGTCACTTATTTTCAAACTCTTTGGTCTGTTGGCATAGCAAGAAACAGGTGTCTGTCGCATTGTCAACTGCTGAGGCTGAGTACGTTGCAGCCGGTAGCTGTTGCGCTCAGATCTTGTGGCTAAAGCAACAACTACAAGATTTCGATATCCAACTCAAACGTATTCCAATAAAGTGTGACAACACTAGTGCTATAAATTTTACTAAGAATCCTGTTTTACACTCACGCACTAAACACATAGAGATTATGCATCACTTTCTTCGCGATCATGTTGAAAAAGAGGATGTTGTATTTGAGCATGTTGATACTAAAAACCAACTTGCTGACATTTTTACTAAACCATTAGCAACAGAACCGTTCTTCAACATTCGTCGTGAATTGGGGATTTTAGATCTCTCCTCATCGATGTCTTAAGCATGTTGGTCCTTATTTATATATGTCTCACGTTGGTTGTTAAGCTTTGTTTTTAGACCTCACTCAGACTTCATAAGGTTACGTCAACAGAGGTAATATTATTCCTTTCTAAAATCTCTTTGGAACTCTGTAATTAGTGTATGGTAGAACAAATTCTTTAAGATCGTTTATATGTATTTCATTGCATATGTTGTTTGAACATTAACCTTTGATTCATGAATTATACTTGAGCATCATCATCATGACATAATTCATACTGCATTGACTCAAGAGCTGTTAACAGGTTTCTAGGCTCAACAGGTAGTCACAAATTAGTTAAACCAGAATTTAGCATCAGTATGTATCGATGCAACAAGTGCATGTGTCGACACATTGGAGTTTCCGGTCGATACATTCGTGATATGTGTTGATTCATGTATTTTGATTTCAAATTTTTCAAAAATTGTTTCAGTATGTGTCGATGCATCCGTGCTTTGTGTCGACACATAGGACATTTTCAAAACCAATTAAGTCGTGAAATGAATCGATCCATATCCCCTTGTGTCGACACATACTGATACTTTTACAATAAATGCATGTTAAATACAGTTGTGGATCGACACATCAGCAAATTTTAAAGGGTTAATTCAGTCTAGACTCTTCTCTTCTCTCATACCCACACAGCTAACCCTAACCTCTTCAAACATCTTCATCTCCAAAACCCTAATTCCCTCCCTATCCTTCAAATCATCTTCATCATAATGCCTCCAAGAATCATCCCGGCTAGACAAAGAGGAAGAGGAAAAGGAAAGGAACCCATTGGGACGTCTCGTCAGTCTCTACAACCTCCAGAAATCCCTCCTAGTGCTCTCACTTTTCTTCATCCTGCCATCGCTGAGGAGTTTGAGGCCTCTTTCAAGACGAGGTTAGTTATGAAACCCCATGTATTCAATAAAACTGATGCATCTGACCTCCATCTCAAAGATGTTGTTGATTTGTTGTCTGCACAAAACCTTGGTACATTTTTAGCCATAAATGATGATTATCATGAGGATTTTATTCGTATATTTTATGCTGGTCTGCAATCTGGTAGAGGGTATATATTCAAATGCTCTATTGGCACTAAAACTTACACTTTTCAGGCCACTGATTGGGACAAGGTGTTTCAAATTCCCTTTGGGTTGCCTGGACTGAAGACCTGGCATGACCAGAGTTTTGACACAGACTTTAAGATAAGGGAATATGTGGCATCAATCTCAAAATTGGATAGACCTCTGGGTGAGGATGAACCACTAACCTCTGGTATGATCACAAGCATTCCTAGAATACTTCACTGGATTGTCTCGCACATTTTGCGTCCAAAGGCTGGTGGTCATTCTAGGTTGGATAGATCAGATATTCATCTTGTGTATCTTCTTCACACTAAGGTTTCATTAAATTGGCCAAACTATTTTGTGAAACGCATGTTTCTTATGCGTAACAGTGCGAAGAACATTACACTTGGATATGCTGCCCAGATAATGAGAATCATCAAATACTGGAATATAACCATACCCTTAGTACCACTCATATCTCCCTCGTATGCTCAAGAGTTCAACACGGCCACTTTATCTCATATGGGATACCGGTGGGATAAGGAGCGTCAATGTTTTTATTTTCTGGAACGAGGCTCTAAAACAAGGGTGTATAATTTTGATGTCCCTTCTGAACAAGTGTTTGTGAATGAAGATCAAATGGATGAAGAAATGAATGATGCCAATGAAGAAAATCAGGCTGAAGAAAATGCTAATGCTGGCTGGGGTGATTGGGTGCCACAAAGGTGGTCTCCAACAAATTATGAACCAGGTCCACGTGTTCCTCCGTTCTCTGGTGCTGCCTCCTCTTCAACTGCTCCTGAGTACTTGACTCAAATGTTTCAGCAAATGGAGCTTGCTAATCAAGCCCGTCATGAACAGGCGCTTGCTTGGCATAATCAGCAAAATGAGTGGCATAAGGAGCATCGTGAGTGGCATGATGAACACACACGGATGTATCATAATCAGCATGCTTGGCACACGGACTTGGTTAAATGGCATCAAGTCTTTTACAATGAAATGTCTGGTTTTATGGACGATTGCCGTGCAAATCCTGGTATCATGGACAGATTCAGAAGTGTTGAAGTTCAGAACCGGTTCCGGCGATACAGTTTCATGGGCCATAATCCTGATGAGATGCCTCCTCTGCCGCCTCCACCAAGCTTCAGAGATCCTGACAGAGATGATGAGGAGTCCTGTGGAGGCCATAACCCGTTTTAAGCTAGCATCATGTCATTGCATTACATTTCATTTCATCATCATGTTGCTTCAGTTTCCTTGTTAAAGTGTTCAAACTTCATATGTCTTGGTTCTGCTTATGTACTTTCTTAACAATTTAATGCTTATTTTTTTAGTTCTGTTTACTTGTGTTAGTTTTGCCCTTTACTGTTCATTCTTTGTGAATGATTCTTATATGTTCAGCCTCTTTCTTGGTGATTGTGTGCTTCTATATCAATATTGCTGTCTATTGTTACACCAATTTTGCTGTATTGCTTTGGGACTGTATGTTTCTTCTTTTTGATGTTGACAAAGGGGGAGAAGAAAGACAACAAGATGTTGACAGCATGCACAAACTCAGGGGGAGTGTTCTATCACACATCTTGCAAATTTGCCATCATCAAAAAGGGGGAGTTTGTGAGCAAGTCTTTAAGTTTTTGTATGATAGCAAATTATGTTATAAATGCAAATTGTGTGATATGCATGTTAGTTGGTATATACATATGATTTCATACCTATACTATGTTTAAAAGACAAGGCAAATTGATACATATCATCATTAAAATCATAAAACAATTTTCCTTATGTATGTATCAATACATGTATGCCTTGCATCGACACATTCCTTTGGTATATTCACAAAAATAATTTTGCTTCAGTATGTATCGATTCATACGACACTTGTATCGATACATGCTCCTTTGTAATTGGGCTATGTATCGATTCATACGACACTTGTATCGACACATACTCCTTTGAAAATAGGCTATGTATCGACTCATACGCATCATGTATCGATGCATGATTTACTTCACATTCTGGAATTTAACAGTTACAGTATGCATCGATGCATACAACCATGTGTCGACTCATGTATGTATTATACTCACTATGCATCGACGCATACGACTCTTGTATCGATACATAAAGTTGTTTGTTGCTTTTAACGTTTTCTATTTTCATATATAAGTGTCATGACAGTTCAGTTTGATCACAAGAATTCGCAAGTGTGAAAATTGAGCAATCAAAGCAAAAGGTAAGTTTAGTGTGCATCAATTGTGAGCAGCTTTAGAGACTTGAAAGATACTTTGTCTTCATCATCTTCTCAATCTCTTTAATTCAAGAACATCAACACATAATCATTTTTGCTCTTCGGATTAAAGGATCTTCGAGATAACGTTCAGTGGTACGATCAAGGATCTAGCTGAGTTGAAGATTCAAAGGGGGTTTCGAGGAAAAACCATCTGGTTTGTCCTTCAAGAACGGGTGTGTTCTTGAGGGTTTGTTAGTCACGATTGCAGAACATATTCAGCCGCAGCGTAGGGGTTTGGAAATTTGGATATTTCGTAAACAGGTCGTGGAACCGGTGAATTGTTTGTATTTCTTGCAGGGTAAATTCTTGATCAAGCTCAGATCAAGTGAAGGTTCATACAATAGGAAGATCTTGGGGTTTAGATTTCTGGATTTGTATTGTAACCTTGTAAACAACGAATTCAACATTATTGATATAACAGGTCTCAATTTCAGTTTTGAAATTGAGAGGGAGACGTACCCACCCGCGAGGACGAAAGTGGGGAACTTCCTTACCAAATCTCTGCGTACCGTATTCTATCTTTATCTCTTTACGTTTTCAACAATTTTGTGATTCGTTTGGTGTGTTGTGTATTAAAGTTTCAAGATACAATAGTGGTACGAAAACCTTTGTCAAAATCACCATTATTGTTAATCGTTGAATGCATACACGCCAAGTGTTTGACAAAATTGTTTGCTGTGTTTTTGTTCATTGGAAATAGCCTTTGTATGATAAGTGCATTTGAGTTGATTCTAATCTGGTGTTAATAAATCTTTGTCATCCTAATAAATCCAGCATAAACTCGTGTGTCCGGTTTTCTAGTAGTTGGTCCAGAATAGACGGAAGTCGATTCGGGATCATAATTTTCCGCTAACTCTGATTTACTTTTAAATCCTTGAATTTCAAGGAGGTGATCTATTCACCCCCCTCTCGATCACTAGCCACACCGTCTAACACTTGTTAACTCAACCTGGTACCGAAGTACGTCCTGAGCCTGTTAGCTTAAGAATCTCTCAATCAATAACCATACCAAAGTATCCCCTTTTCCTGTCCGCTTCTACGTCTAGAAGACGACCCGAGTCATGGATCCTCGAAAATACTTGGCATACGAAATGGATTCGGGAACAACGGCCTGTTAGCCGTGAACCGTCACTTCTCATGGCCTGTTAACTATCACAAGTCTCTACCCTTAGGTTCCATTCGTACTATACGCGGGAATCAAACATGCCAAGTAATGGTGCATATGTTTCAGAGGAGCTCGAGACCCATGAAACGCACTATAAAAAATAACCGGTTACGATTACACAATACACACGCCTCAGCCTTACTTTCATGAGCGTTGTCACTTATGACAATTCACACTTCGACATTGTTTTAGGGTAATACTCCTCACTCTACCTATTCCATATTTTAACATGCACATACTTTCAACAACAATTACACACCATTAAACGATAAAATTGACAAAACGACACTATTCCACAAATCCTGACATAATTAAATCGGCCAACTATCTTAAAACTATTTTAATAAGAAAATACCATCTGTTAGCTTTCCAAGGATATCAAGAATATCGAAAACGGATAACCGAGTCAAAAGTTATGGACATAACGTGAAATAGTATCGCGAGAAAACACAATTTTTCATCCTCCTGGCCGTACGCGTATTGCCTTATGCCATACACGTATTGCCAAGCTGGCTCGCCCAGCCATACGCGTATTGCCCAAGGTCATACGCGTATGGGCAGAGGCTATTTTCCTTCAAAATTCCCTTTTAAAAGTCTAATACGCGTACCACCATGTCTCATACGCGTATTGCCTTGTCCATACGCGTAACACCCTATTTTCTTCACATCCATACGCGTATTGCCCAACTCAATACGCGTATGGCCCTGCGTGATACGCGTATGGGCAGTTGGAACCCAGAATTTTCCTGCAGAATTTGTCTGCTACGGGTTGATTCAATTCAACCCCAAAATCTCATTTTTCCAATCTAAAATTCATCAAAACATGCTATAGATCACACAACCAGTATAACATACAATCAATTATTGAATTTCAGCAATTAAATGATGATTCCATTGTAAAATTTCACATTTTCTACAATACCCAATTAACTCTAAAACTCAACCAAACCTTAAATCTAAAGAGTCTAACTAGAACCCACCTGGATTACTAGATGAGGAGGTTGAAGCAGAGATGAAAAGATGAAGATTTGATGATGTTTACCACTCTTGAGCTCTTGGAGCAATTTTCTCTTCTTCCTCTTCCTTTTTCCTTTCTTTCTTTTCTTTTCCTCTAAGTTTCTATCTTTTCTCCAAATAAGGAAAGGAAAAGAAAATAAACAAGGAGTATTAATTGGTAATACTACTAATTATCCAAATTATCTCAATTACACCAATTAATAAAATTCCAAATTAAATAATATTACTCTAATCAAATTTCTGAGTTCATCGGTTTACTCCAATTACTTTTTCCAATAATTGCTCAGAGTACCCCGGAACCCAGTTGATCATACTAATATTATCCAAATTGTTCACAAAATTATGGGGTATTACATCCTCCCCCCCCCCCCCCCTTAAATAGAAATTTGCCCACGAATTTAAAACAATTACCTGAAAAGATGAGGATAGACCTCTCGCATTTCCGATTCCAATTCCCAAGTGGCATTGCCCGGATGCGTCTCGTCCCACTGGACTTTAACAAGAGGAATCTCTTTATTCCTTAACACTTTAGTTTCTCTTCCGGTAATATGACTCGGCTGAGGTTCAAATGTCAAATCAGCTTCTATCTCAATTGTGTCTGGCAAAATTGGCTGAAGAGGATCCGGAACAAATCTCCGAAGCTGAGACACATGAAAAACGTCGTGCATCTCTGACAGAGAAGGCGGTAAAGCTAACCTGTAAGCTACTTCTCCAATTCTTTCCAAGATCTGATATGGCCCTACGTATCTTGGACTTAATTTCCGTGATTTAAACGGTCCTTTCAATCTCAATCTCAGAGTAACCTTCAAAAATACATGATCACCCTTATCAAACTCCAACGGTCTCCTACGGTTGTCCTCATAGCTCTTTTAACGATCTTGGGCTTGTTTAATCTTTTCCCGAATCATTCTAATCTTTTCTGTGGTCTCGTGAATAATCTCGGGTCCCAAAATTCTATCATCGCCAACCTCCGTCCAACACAATGGCGTTCGACACTTCCTACCATACAACGCCTCATAAGGTGCCATACCAATACTTGCATGATAACTGTTATTATAAGAGAATTCGATTAACGACAAAAGTTCTCTCCAATTTCCCCCACTTTCAAGCACACACGCTCTTAACATGTCTTCCATGGTCTGTATTGTTCGCTCCGTCTGACTGTCCGTCTGCAGATGATTCGACGTACTCAAACACAATCCCGTTCCCATGGCTTGTTGAAAAGCTCTCCAAAATCTAGAAGTAAATTTTGGATCTCTATCCAAAACAATACTAGTAGGAATACCATGCAATCTTACTATCTCTGAAATGAACAACCTTGCGAGATGACTCGCCTTGAAGGTAGTCTTCACGGCTAAGAAATGCGCGGAGTTCGTTAATCGGTCCACAATTACCCAAATTGAATTATAACCACCCTGCGCACGAGGTAACCCCACTGCGAAGTCCATCGAAATACTATCCCATTTTCACATCGGAATTTCTAAAGGTTGCAATAAGCCACCCGGCCTTTGGTGCTCAATCTTCACTTGTTGGCACACCGCACATTCCGACACATACACCACAATATCTCTTTTCATCCCTGACCACCAATAATCCCTCTTTAAATCTTGATACATCTTCGAAGCACCAGGATGTATAGTAAAAGTACCCTTATGCGCTTCCTCCAAAATCCTTCGTTTTAACTCAGGGTTATCAGGAACATAAATCCTTTGGTTAAACGAAATGACTCCGTCGGTGGTTCGCACAAAACCCGGTTGAGTCAACAATTCTTGTAACTTCTCATCTAACTCCTGCTCTTGTTGGATTTCTTCCCTAAGAGCAGAGATGATATTCAAATTTCCCATAACCACACAATCAGGAGTTCAATTAAATTGAAGATTTAGATCTCTAAACTTTTCCATTAAGGCATACTCTAACACCATCAACTCGGCACTACATAACTTTTTCCTGCTTAAAGCATCCACTACCTTGTTCGCTTTACCCGGATGGTACTTTAGCTCTAAATCATAATCCTTTAAATATTCCATCCACCTCCTTTGACGCATATTCAACTCTTTCTGATCAAATAAGTACTTTAGGCTCTTGTGGTCACTAAACATCTCAAAACGTACACCATACAAGTAGTGACGCCACACTTTCAAGGTAAAAACAACTGCCGCCAATTCTAAATCGTGCGCCGGGTAATTCTCTTCATGGATTTTCAACTGTCGTGAAGCGTAAGCCACTACATGTCCATTCTGCATTAACACTCTGCCTAAACCCTTCTTAGATGCATCACAATATACCTCATATGACTTGCTAGGATCAGGAATAACCAGAACAGGAGCAGTCATCAACCTCTCCTTCAAACTCCTAAAACTCCTTTCACAAGCCGAATCCCACTCATATGAGTAATCCTTCCTAGTAAGTCTGGTCAATGGTAAAGCCAATTGCGAAAATCCCTTGATAAACCGTCTGTAATAACCTGCTAATCCTAAGAAACTCCTAACTTCTGAAACATTCTTCGGTCTCTCCCAATTAATTACTGCTTCAACTTTTGATGGATCGACCGCCACACCTCCCTGGGATATGACATGACCAAGGAAATTAACCTCAGACATCCAAAACTCACACTTAGTTAACTTAGCAAAAAGTTGCTTCTCTTGCAAGATGGATAGAACAATTCTTAGGTGTTCACCGTGCTCTTGAGGATCACGAGAATAAATAAGAATGTCATCAATAAAAATCACCACAAATTGGTCCAAGTAAGGTTGAAATATCCGATTCATATAATCCATGAAAACTGCCGGAGCGTTCGTCACACCAAAAGGCATCACCAAGAATTCATAATGACCATAACGGGTTCTGAATGCGGTCTTTGGTACATCTGCACTCTTCACCCGAATATGATGATAACCCGACCGTAAATCAATCTTCGAGAACACACAGGCTCCTTTTAATTGATCCAACAGGTCGTCTATCCTTGGTAATGGGTATTTATTCTTGATAGTGACCTTATTCAACTGACGGTAATTAATACACAATCACATTCCACCATCCTTTTTCTTTACCAATAACACTGGAGCTCCCCAGGGTGAAACACTGGGTCGAACAAAATGCTTAGCCAATAGTTCTTCCAACTGATCCTTTAGTTCTCTTAATTCAAGTGGTGCCATCCGATACGGAGAAACGGATATTGGAGCCGTTCCCGGTATCAGGTCAATAGAGAATTCCACTTCCCGCTCCGGAGGAAGAGAAGTGATATCCTCGGGGAAAACTTCAGGAAAGTCACAAACTACCGGAATACTCAGAATTAGAATGCTACTACTCTCCTCCTTAGTAAGAATCAAAAGAACCGACTTTTCTTCCTCAAACAAGAAATTAATCATTCCGACCGTACCTTCTAAAATGGTAGTTAACACATCCTTCGAAGTAGCCTCTTCGGACGGAATAATGATCAGCTTTTCTTCACACCCAATAAATACCGAATTAGCGGAAAGCCAATCCATTCCCAGAACCACATCCACTTTCTTAAGCGGTAAACAGATAAGGTCAATCTGGAAAACTCTTTCATTCACCGATAGAACACAATTTTCACACATCAACGGTGTCTCTACAATCTCATCCATGACAGTAGTAACCACCATAGGAGGAAACAAAGGAACAGCTTGCAACCCAAGTCGCTTCACGCAACGCGTGGACATAAAAGAATGAGTTGCCCCACAATCAAATAAAACAAAACAAGGATGTCCATTTACGAAACACGTACCCGCAATCAAGGAGTTGTCATTCTTTGCCTTTCTCGCATCCAAGGTATACACTCGGCCAGTATTCTTCCCTTGTGCCTGATTCCTACCCTGAGGACAATCCTTCGCCATGTGGCCCACCTTATTACACTGATAATATCTCATTCCCTCCATACTGCACCTACCATAATGATTCCGTCCACACATACGACATACCGGAGGCACACTAGTTCTGGAACTCTGAGCTTGCTTCCCTTTAAAGGATTGTTGCCTGGGCCTAACCTATTGATTTGGTCTTCCTCGATCACTTTGATTCATCCTATTCAAATCTCCTTCCATTTGTACCTTCTTCAAACTATGTTCAGCCACATAACACTATCTTAACAATTCGGCATAAGTAGTAAATTCCCGTTGAGACACACTATGCGAAATTTCAGCCCTTAAACCAAATAAGAACTGATCAATCATCCACCTCTCATCAGGAGCATACACGGCTTATCTAGAATAAGCGGCCATAGTTTCAAATTTCTCAGCATAGGAAGCCACAGTCAAGTAACCCTGTCTCAGTTGTTGAAACTCAAATTCTTTCTGAGACCTCAAGGAACTTGGGAAATATTTCTCCATAAAAATTACCTTAAACTGTTCCCACACCTTTGGTACCTCTTGGGTTGTCATTAAAGCCGAAGCGCTCTCCCACCACCTCATAGCAGGACCCTTCAGCATGTGGGAAGCAAAGACCACCTTGTTCTCCTCACTGCACTGAACTATTTGGAAAACCCGTTCCATACCTGATATCCATTCATGCGCCTTTACTGCGTCTAACCCTCCCTGAAATTCTGGAGGATTCAACTGACTGAAATCCCTAAAGTTCCCTCCTGCAACCTCAGGAACAGCCACTGGAGGATGTAAATCACCCGCCATCTACTGAACCATTTGTTGCATGAACTGATTTTGTTGTTGCTGCATCTGCTGCATGAATTGATACAACGGTGTATTCCCATCGTCAACCGGCGGATTAGTCCCTACTGGAGTGTTTCTCGGTCTACCACGGTTGTTTCTGCACCCATCAGCCATGTTCCTGAATGTCATAGAGATAGGATTAAGTTGATCAGGCTTAATACCATAAATATAACACGTAAGACCAATGGCGACACAACACATATGAAACGGAAAGAAAATACTCATACTATTTCATGGCTAGGTCGAGGATACAACCTGCTTTAATACCAACTGTAACTCCCACACATATATATACATGCATCAAATCACATATCATACATGAAAAGTACGTTTGGTACTGAAATACATAAGTTCCTAGTAACACTGTATACATAAAGATGCCCAAAGCAACCTAAAACAAAACACTGGGATGTTATATCTACAAAATGTTTCAAAGATAAAACTAAGAACTAGATCACTAAGGATCTCAAAAGACTTCGCAACGGAAGCAAAACCAACAGCTAAGCAAGGATAGTTACACAACCTTATCCTTACCCTTCGCGGAACCTGCAGAACCTGTGATGTAAACAACAACAGTGGGGTGAGATACATTAAATCTCAGTGAGTTCCCTATCTTAAAGTCCTCTCGGCTCTACAAGGTTCTAACCAACCTAACTCAAGTCAAAAGGGAAAAAGGGAAATGACTTGGAGTACACACACTATATAAGTATCCACACCGGTGAGCCTGTTAACTCACTCTGGTACCGAAATACGTCCTGAGCCTGTTAGCTCAAGAATCTCTCAATCAATAACCATACCAAGGTATCCCCTTTTCCCGTCCGTTTCTACGTCTAGAAGACGACCCGAGTCATGGATCCTCGAAATTACTTGGCATACGAAATGTATTCGGGAACAACGGCCTGTTAGCCGTGAACCGTCACTTCTCATGGCCTATTAACCATCACAAGTCTCTACCCTTAGGTTCTATTCGTACTATACGCGGGAATCAAACCTGCCAAGTAATGGTGCATATGTTTCAGAGGAGCTCTTGACCCATGAAACGCACTATCAAAAATAACCGGTTACGATTACACAATACACACGCCTCGGCCTTACTTGCACGAGCGTTGTCACTTATGACAATTCACACTTCGACATTTTTTTAGGGTAATACTCCTCACTCTACCTATTCCATATTTTAACATGCACATACTTTCAACAACAATTACACACCATTAAACGATAAAATCGACAAAACGACACTATTCCACAAATCCCGACATAATTAAATCGGCCAACAATCTTAAAACCATTTTAATAAGAAAATACCATCTGTTAGCTTTCCAAGGATATCAAGAATATCGAAAACGGATAACCGAGTCAAAAGTTATGGACATTACGTGAAATAGTATCGCGAGAAAACACAGTTTTTAATCCTCCTGGCCGTACGCGTATTGCCTTATGCCATACGCGTATTGCCAAGCTGGCTCGCCCAGCCATACACGTATTGCCCAAGGTCATACGCGTATGGGCAGAGGTTATTTTCCTTCAAAATTCCCTTTTAAAAGTCCAATACGCGTACCACCATGTCTCATACGCGTATTGCCTTGTCCATACGCGTAAAACCCTATTTTCTTCACATCCATACGCGTATTGCCCAACTCAATACGCGTATGGCCCTACGTGATACGCGTATGGGCAGTTGGAACCCAGAATTTTCCTGCAGAATTTGTCTGCTACGGGTTGATTCAATTCAACCCCAAAATCTCATTTTTCCAATATAAAATTCATCAAAACATGCTATAGATCACACAACCAGTATAACATACAATCAATTATTGAATTTCAGCAATTAAATGATGATTCCATTGTAAAATTTCACATTTTCTACAATACCCAATTAACTCTAAAACTCAACCAAACCTTAAATCTAAAGAGTCTAACTAGAACCCACCTGGATTACTAGATGAGGAGGTTGAAGCTAAGATGAAAAGATGAAGATTTGATGATGTTTACCACTCTTGAGCTCTTGCAGCAATTTTCTCTTCTTCCTCTTCCTTTTTCCTTTCTTTCTTTTCTTTTTCTCTAAGTTTCTATCTTTTCTCCAAATAAGGAAAGGAAAAGAAAATAAACAAGGAGTATTAATTGGTAATACTACTAATTATCCAAATTATCTCAATTACACCAATTAATAAAATTCCAAATTAAATAATATTACTCTAATCAAATTTCTGAGTTCGTCGGTTTACTCCAATTACTTTTTCCAATAATTGCTCAGAGTACCCCGGAACCCAGTTGATCATCCTAATATTATCCAAATTGTTCACAAAATTATGGGGTATTACAACTTACTTAAAATAGTAATGTTATGTTGAAGATTGATTTGTTAAACAGGGGAATTGTATTGGTTCAAGATCTGCTGGAACAGGTCATTTGTTTCTTAATTGAAATTTGAATTTTGTGTTTGAGGTTTAATTGGTGTTTGGGGGTGATTCTATTGGGTCTGGACCTGATGGAACAAGCCTTTTTATTTCATAGTTGAAATGAAAATGTTGTGTTGGAGGTTTATCTGGTGTTGGTGGTGATTCTACTGGGTCTGGACCTGATGGTACAAGCCTTTCTATTTCATAGTTGAAATCAAAATGTTGTGTTGGAGGCTTATCTGGTGTTGGTGGTGATTATATTGGGCCTGGACCTGATGGAACAAATCTTTGTATTTCATAGTTGAAATCAAAATGTTGTGTTGGAGGCTTATCTGGTGTCGGTTGTGATTCTATTGGGTCTGGACCTGATGGAACAAGCCTTTTTATTTCATAGTTGAAATCAAAATGTTGTGCTAGAGGCTTATCTGGTGTTGGTGGTGATTCTATTGCGTCTGGACCTGATGGAACAAGTCTTTTTATTTCATAGTTGAAATTAAAGTGCTGTGTAGGAGGCTTATTTGGTGTCGGTGGTGATTCAATTGGGTCTGGACCTGATGGAACAAGCCTTTTTATTTCATAGTTGAAATCAAAATGTTGTGCTAGAGGCTTATCTGGTGTTGGTGGTGATTCTATTGGGTCTGGACCTGATGGAACAAGTCTTTTTATTTCATAGTTGAAATTAAAGTGCTGTGTAGGAGGCATATCTAGTGTTGGTGGTGATTCAAATGGGTCTGGACCTGATGGAACAAGCCTTTTAATTTCATAGTTGAAATCAAAATGTTGTGTTAGAGGCTTATATGGTGTTGGTGGTGATTCTATTGGGTCTGGACCTGATGGAACAAGTCTTTTTATTTCATAGATGAAATTAAAGTGTTGTGTAGGAGGCTTATTTGGTGTCGGTGGTGATTCAATTGGGTCTGGACCTGATGGAACAAGCCTTTTTATTTCATTGTTGAAATCAAAATGTTGTGCTAGAGGCTTATCTGGTGTTGGTGGTGATTCTATTGGGTCTGGACCTGATGGAACAAGTCTTTTTATTTCATAGTTGAAATTAAAGTGCTGTGTAGGAGGCATATCTGGTGTTGGAGGTGATTCAATTGGGTCTAGACCTGATGGAACAAGCCTTTTAATTTCTTAGTTGAAATCAAAATGTTGTGTTGGAGACTTTTTTAATGCTGATGGTGATTCTATCGAATTTGGACCCGATGGAACCAACCTTTTATTGTCATAATTTATGAAATTTTCTCCTATGACCAAAGAAATTAGTAAGATTAATATAATACCAACAACATAAACCTTTGAAATTGTCATTCTCACTTAGTTTTGAATTTTGGTTTGTCGTAATCCTCTATTTATATAAAACTTGGTTGGGTGTATATTTTTTAAAACTTTTAATGATTTTTCATTTTAGAATGATACACAAAAGATACAACTTTGAATTTCAACCATGCCTTTCCATTTTTTTAAATCAGCGACTTTTTTCAAATCCTATTATTAGAGATTACTTTGTGAGTCAAATTTTTATTTTAATATCAATCTTATATTTCATTTTCTTTTGTAGAAAATTGTTATAAGTTTATCGTTAGTATATAGCAATACATCCTTTAAATTTCTTTGGTGTTTCTTTTTTAATCTTTGATTAATTTTTAATTTTAAAAGGATCATAATACATAAACAAATTTTTTATATATTTTCATTCTTTCCATTTCAGCCATGTTTTCAATTTTTTTTCAATTCTATAATATTTTTCATTCATTTTATTAGGGATTATTTTATGAGTCAATTTATTTTTGTAAAACCAAACTTTTGTTTAAATTTTTTTAATGACAAATTATTAGTAATTAATTGTTACTATATATCACGTCATCTTTTAAATTTTTATGTTGTGTCCTTTTTAACCTTTGAATGATTTCCAGTTTTATAAGGAGAAACTCTTTGAATGATTTTAATATTTTTTAACCTTTAATTGAAATCCTTTTTTTTAATTTTCAAATTTAGAAGGATCATAAACCAATTACAAAGTTTTTATATATGTTTATCCTTTCCATTTCCCCATGCTTTCCCTTTTTCCAATCCAACAAAATTTATTCTCATTCTTTTTATTAAGGATTATTTTATCTGTCAAATTATTATTTTAAAACCAAACTTGTATTTCAAATTTTTTAATGAAAAATTATTAGTAATTACATTTTAGTACATAACACTTCATCCTTTAAACTCTTTGGGTGTTTTTTTTGTAGTACCCCGAGTTTTTATTACACCGAATAATATTACATTGTGATCAACTGAGTCCGGTTACTCTGAGAAATTATTTGATAAAATAATTAGAGTAACTTCGGTACTTAGAATTAATCCAATTAATGTTATTTGTTTCGGAGACATTTTATTTAATTGGACTCTAGAGACATGTTTGGACATTTAGTAGTATTGTTTTAATAATACTTACTATATATGTATATTTTCTCTCATTTGGATTAAAAAGAAAAAAGATAGAAAGAAAGAAGAAAAGAGGAGAGAAAAGAGGAAGAAGGGAGAAGAAGAGAAAAACAAGGTTTTGGAAGAGAAGCATCAAGATCATCATCATCTATTCAGTCATCTTCATCCAATCTTCTCAATCATCTTCATCTTGCTCATCTCAAGGTGGGTTCTAGATAGAGGCTTTAGTTGTAGTATTATTGAGATTCTAGAGTTAGGTTAGATTTTAAGAAAAATGAACAATTTTGCAAATCAATGAAATCTAACGGTTGAAATGTGTTATAAATTGTGTAGCATGATGAATATATGTGTGGAATCATCTGTTTATGATTGTTATGATGTTTGATCAAGTTTTGGTTAGGATTGGTTGGGTTTTGTATCCATAAAAGCAGAGTTTTTGGCTTCTGTGACATGGTTAATCGATTAACGGTATGGGTTAACCGATTAACCAGTGGAAAAAAGGTATTTTACATGAAAATTGAACTGGTTAATCGATTAACCATTTTGGTTAATCTGTTAACAGAAAGTTTATGAATTTGGTTAATCTGTTAACCATATGCGTTAACCGATTAACACTATAACTTTTTGGAAAAATACTTCAAAAATTCATAACTTTTTACTCGGGTGTCCGATTTAAGCGTTCTTTATAATGATGTGAAGCTAAGGAAATATTCTATGCAATGGAACTGATATATGTCGAATTTACCGACCGATTAAATAATCGAGAAAGTTCGAAAGTGATATAATTATGTTTTAAATTGTGGTATATTATTCTATTATGCTATTATGATGTGTTTTGCTTATTGTTTAGCATGTTGTGAGCGAATATGCATGTTAATGTAAAATGAAATAGGAAGAGTGAGGAAAACATCAACCATGACAATAAGAAAACCTAGTAAGAACTAGGATTGGTAGACAACTCTAGATGGCAATACTTGGGCACGTGTTGTAAGAAAGTGCATCCTTGTCGGTATTGTCCTAGTCGAGAGTGGAACACTAGTATGGAACATGAGGTTAATTTTGTGGTTTGAAGGACAAGAAAGGCCTTGGGGGCATTATGTCCTAGGCATTGTCGAATACACTATTTTGTTGTGTGATCATGTAATCGTAACCATTTTATTTTGAGTTGCCCTTGAGAGGCCTTCATGAGTCTCGAGCTCCTCTGAAGTGCAGGCAGGATTACTTGGTAGGTTTGATTCCCTACGTGTAGTACAATTGGAAGCCCGTGCAATGGGTACGAGACTTGTGATGGTTAACAGGCCATGAGAAGTGACGGTTCACGGTTAACAGGCCGATGATCCCGAATCCAATTGTATACCAAGTAACTACAAGGATCTATGACTCGGGTCGCCTTCTAGATGTAGAAGCGGACGGGAAGAAGAGATACCTTGGTACCGGTTATCGATTAATGATGTGGTGAGTTAATGAACTCATGTCATGTTTCCATATAGTGTGAGAGTATTAAGTGTGAACTCAAGAGTCATTCCCTTCCCCGGACTTGAGTTAGGATTTTTAGAACCGTGAATAATCCGAGAGAATCCATAAGATAGGGAACTCACTGAGATTTGATGTATCTCACCCCACGTTGTTGATGTATTTCAGGTGTTTCAGGTTCCGAGAAGGGTAAGGACAAGGTCGTTTGATCTTTCCTTTATGTGTTGATGGCTAGCTTCCGCTATGTTGTTATTTTGAGATCATTGTTATGATCTAGTTCTTAGTTTTTATCATTTTGAACATCTTGTGTATATTATGCCATAGGTTTTTGTACTTTGTACTTTAGGGCATTTATTTGTATACAATGTGTTAACTAGGAGCTTATGTGTTTCAGTACCAAACACTTGGATCTATATATAATATTTATGCTTTGATGTATGAGTTTTATATATGGGTGTTACAGTTGGTATCAGAGCAGGTCGTATCCTCGACCTA
Organism: Lathyrus tuberosus; assembly: GCA_022829125.1. Lineage (NCBI taxonomy): Eukaryota > Viridiplantae > Streptophyta > Magnoliopsida > Fabales > Fabaceae > Lathyrus > Lathyrus tuberosus. Next base: position 1,048,095 of record JALAZF010000563.1, read on the forward strand.
GCCATGAAATAGTATAAGTATTTCTTTCCGTTTCATATGCGTTGTATCGCCATTGGTCTTAAGTGTTATATTTATGGCATTGAGTCTGATCAACTTAATCCTATCTGTATGACATTCAGGAACATGGCTGACGGGCGCAGAAACAACCGTGGTAGATCGAGAAACGCTCCAACAGGGACTAATCTGCCGTTTGGCGATGGTAATGCTCTGTTGTATCAGTTCATGCAACAGATGCAACAACAACAGAATCTATTCATGCAGCAAATGGTGCAGCAAATGAATGGAGGTCCGCATCCTCAGGTAGTTGTTCCCGAAGCTGTGGGTGGGAATTTCCGGGATTTTAACCGCATGAATCCTCCGGAATTTCAGGGTGGATTAGATCCCGTGAAGGCTCACGAATGGATTTCTGGTATGGAAAGGATTTTCTTAATAGTTCATTGCAGCGAAGAGAACAAGGTGTTGTTCGCTTCTCATTGACTGAAGGGTCCCGCTATGAGATGATGGGACAGCGCTTTGGCTTTGATGGCTATTCAAGAAGTGCCGAAGGTGTGGGAACAATTCAAAGCTGTTTTCATGGAGAAGTATTTTCCGAGTTCGTTGAGGACTCAGAAGGAGTTTGAGTTTCAACAATTGCGACAGGGCGGTATGACGGTAGCAAGTTATGCCAAGAAGTTCGAAGATATGGCTGCATATTCTAGGCAAGCCATGTATGCCCATGATGAGAGGTGGAAGATAGATCAATTTCTATTTGGTTTAAGGGCTGAAATCTCACATAGCGTCTCTCAGAGAGAGCTTGCCACTTATGCTGAAATGTTAAAACAATGTTATGTGGCAGAACATAGTTTGAAAAAGGTTCGAGATGAAAGTGTAGCAAGTCGGGTAACTCAAGGTGATCGTGGAAGGTCTAATCAATCATTTAGACCTAGAACACAATCCTTCAAGGGGAAACAGGTACAAGATACAAGGGCGAGTACACCTCCTGTGTGTCGCACTTGTGGCAGGAATCATCTCGGAAGGTGTGGTTATGAAGGGGTAAAGTGCTTTCAGTGTCAGAAGGTGGGTCACATGAAGAAAGATTGTCCTCAGAATAGGACTCAGACACAAGGGAGGGTTTATACCTTAGATGCAAGGAAAAAGAAGAGTGACAATTCCTTAATTGCTGGTACGTGCTTTGTTAACGGATTTCCTTGTTTTGTTTTATTTGATTGCGGAGCTACACACTCTTTTGTATCGATCCAATGTATGAAGCGGCTTGGATTACGGTCTGTTCCTTTGTCTCCTCCTATGGTGGTCACTACCGCCATGGATGAAATAGTTGAAACACCATTGATGTGTGAAAAATATGTTTTTTCTGTGGACGGTAGAGTGTTTCAGATTGATCTTATTTGTCTACCGCTTAAGAAAGTTGATGTCGTTTTGGGAATGGATTGGCTTTCTGCTAATCCGGTGTTTATTGGGTGCGAAGAAAAGCTCATCATCATTCCATCTAATGATGCTACCCCGAAAGATGTCTTAGCAACTATTCTTGACGGTACTGATGGAATGGTAAAATTTCTTATTTGAAGAAGAGCAATCTGTGCTGTTGGTTCTCACTAAGGAAGGGAGTAGTGACCTTCAAGTTTTGAACATTTCTATAGTTTGCAAGTTTTCCGAAGTTTTCCCCGAAGATGTCACTTCTCTTCCTCCAGAGAGGGAAGTGGAATTTTCTATTGACCTGGTACCGGGAACGGCTCCTATATCTGTTTCTCCGTACCGGATGGCACCTTTGGAGTTAAGGGAATTAAAGGATCAATTAGAAGAGCTTATGGCAAAGCATTTTGTTAGACCTAGTGTTTCACCGTGGGGAGCTCCAGTTCTGTTAGTAAAGAAGAAAGACGGTGGAATGCGATTGTGTATCGATAATCTTCTGCTGAATAAAGTCACCATTAAGAACAAGTATCCCTTGCCCAGGATAGACGACCTTTTGGATCAATTGAAAGGAGCCTGCGTGTTCTCGAAGATTGATTTGAGGTCGGGTTATCACCAAATCCGAGTGAAGAGTTCCGATGTACCTAAGACTGCATTTAGAACCCGTTACGGTCATTACGAATTTTTAGTGATGCCTTTCGGTGTGACTAATGCTCCAGCTGTTTTTATGGACTACATGAACCGTATATTTCAAGCTTACTTGGATCAGTTTGTTGTAATCTATATTGATGATATTCTTATTTATTCTCGTACTTCACAAGAGCACGAGGAACATCTGAGAATTGTGTTATCTGTGTTGCAAGAGAAGTAACTTTTTGCTAAGTTAAGTAAGTGTGAATTTTGGATGGCGGAAGTTAAGTTTCTTGGTCACGTAATATCACAAGGTGGTGTAGCAGTAGATCCGTCGATGGTGGAAGCAGTGATAAATTGGGAGAGGCCGAGAAATGCTTCGGAAGTCAAAAGTTTCTTAGGGCTGGCAGGTTACTATAGGAGGTTCATCGAAGGTTTCTCTCAGTTGGCTTTACCAATGACGAAACTTACTCGTAAAGATTTTGATTTTGAGTGGGATTCGGGTTGTGAGCAAAGTTTCAGGAAGTTGAAGGAGAGATTGACGACAGCTCCGGTGTTAATCATTCCTGATCCTAACAACTCTTACGAAGTGTTTTGTGATGCTTCTAAGATGGGATTGGGAGGTGTTCTGATGCAAAGTGGTTAAGTAGTAGCGTATGCCTCCCGACAATTGAAAATTCATGAACAGAATTATCCAACTCATGATTTGGAATTGGCATCGGTTGTTTTTACACTAAAGGTGTGGCGACATTATTTGTATGGTGTACGTTTTGAAATGTTCAGTGACTATAAGAGTTTGAAATATTTATTTGACCAAAGGGAGTTAAATATGCGACAACGAAGATGGATGGAGTACTTAAAAGATTATGATTTAGAATTGAAGTATCATCCAGGAAAAGTGAATAAGGTAGCAGATGCGTTAAGTCAGAAAGTAGTTCATAGCGCGAAATTGATGATTTTGGAGTATGCATTGTTGGAGAATTTTAGAGATCTTAATCTTCAGTTTGTGTGGACCCAAGATGGTGTGATTATGGGAAATTTGAATGTCAATTCTACTCTAAGAGTTGAGATTCAACAAGGTCAAATGTTGGATGAGAGATTGCAAGAAGTGTTACTTCTACCGGGTTTTGTTCAGACTACCGACGGAATTATTACGTTCGACCAAAGAATTTGTGTTCTGAATGATGCAATGTTAAGAAGAAAGATTTTGGATGAAGCTCATAAAGGTACTTTTATGATACATCCTGGTTCTTCGAAGATGTATCAGGATCTGAAGAAGGACTATTGGTGGTCCAGAATGAAAAAGGATGTTGCGATGTATGTGTCAGAATGTGCAGTGTGCCAACAGGTTAAGATTGAACACCAAAGACCGGGCGGTCTGTTGCAACCTTTAGAAATTCCAGTTTGGAAATGGGATAGCATTTCTATGGACTTTGTAGTAGGTTTGCCCAGTACGCAAGGTGGTTATGATTCAATTTGGGTGATTGTGGATCGACTAACGAAATCTGCACATTTCTTGGCCGTGAAGACTACTTTTAAGGCAAGTCATCTTGCGAGGTTGTTTATTGCAGAAATTGTAAGATTGTACGGTATTCCCTCTAATATTGTGTCGGATAGAGATCTGAAGTTTACTTCAAGGTTTTGGAAAGTCTTTCAACAAGCTATGGGGGCAGAGTTGCGTTTGAGCACGTCTAATCATCCACAGACGGATGGTCAGACTGAGCGAACGATACAAACGATGGAGGATATGTTTAGAGCTTGTGTGTTAGAGAGTAAAGGGAATTGGAAAGAACTTCTACCATTGATTGTGTTTTCTTATAATAATAGTTATCATGCGAACATCGGTATGGCTCCGTATAAAGCATTGTATGGGCGAAAATGTAGAACACCTTTGTGTTGGGCGGAAGTTGGGGAAGATAGAATCTTAGGACCCGAAATCATCCATGAGACTACGGAAAAGATTCGAATGATCCGCGAGAAAATTAAGCAAGCACAAGATCGATAAAAGAGTTATGCGGACAATCGAAGGAGACCTTTAGAATTTGAAGAAGGTGACCATGTGTTTTTGAAAGTTACTCCTAGATTGAGATTGAAAGGACCGTTTAAGTCACGCAAGCTAAGCCCGAGATACGTGGGACCGTACCAGATCTTAGAAAGGATTGGTGAAGTAGCTTACAGGTTGACCTTACCGCCTTCTCTGTCGGAAATGCACGATGTTTTCCATGTATCTCAACTTCAGAGATTTGTTCCAGATCCTCTTCAGCCGATTCTACCGGATACTATTGAAATAGAAGCGGATTTGACATTTGAACCTCAACCGAGCCACATTGTGGGAAGAGAAACGAAAGTATTAAGGAACAAGGATATTCCTCTCGTTAAGGTACAGTGGGATGTAAGGCATCCGGGTGATGCAACTTGGGAACTCGAATCGGAAATTGCTAGATGCTTACCCTCATCTGTTCAGGTAATCTTTAAATTTGAGGGCGAATTTCTATTTAAGGGGGGAGGATGTAATACCCCGTATTTTTATTACACCGAATAATATTACATTGTGATCAACTGAGTCCGGTTACTCTGAGAAATTATTTGATAAAATAATTAGAGTAACTTCGGTACTTAGAATTAATCCAATTAATGTTATTTGTTTCAGAGACATTTTATTTAATTGGACTCTAGAGACATGTTTGGACATTTAGTAGTATTGTTATAATAATACTTACTATATATGTATATTTTCTCTCATTTGGATTAAAAAGAGAAAGATAGAAAGAAAGAAGAAAAGAGGAGAGAAAAGAGGAAGAAGGGAGAAGAAGAGAAAAACAAGGTTTTGGAAGAGAAGCATCAAGATCATCATCATCCATTCAGTCATCATCATCCAATCTTCTCAATCATCTTCATCTTGCTCATCTCAAGGTGGGTTCTAGATAGAGGCTTTAGTTGTAGTATTATTGAGATTCTAGAGTTAGGTTAGATTTTGAGAAAAATGAACAATTTTGCAAATCAATGAAATCTAACGATTGAAATATGTTATAAATTGTGTAGCATGATGAATATATGTGTGGACTCATCTGTTTATGATTGTTATGATGTTTGATCAAGTTTTGGTTAGGATTGGTTGGGTTTTGTATCCATAAAAATAGAGTTTTTGGCTTCTGCGACATGGTTAATCGATTAACGGTATGGGTTAACCGATTAACCAGTGGAAAAATGGTGTTTTACGTGAAAATTAAACTGGTTAATCGATTAACCATTTTGGTTAATCTGTTAACAGAAAGTTTATGAATTTGGTTAATCTGTTAACCATATGCGTTAACCGATTAACACTGTAACTTTTTGGAAAAATACTTCAAAAATTCATAACTTTTTACTCGGGTATCAGATTTAAGCGTTCTTTATATCGATGTGAAGCTAAGGAAATATTCTATGCAATGGAGCTGATATATGTTGAATTTACTGACCGATTAAATGACCGAGAAAGTTCAAAAGTGATATAATTATGTTTTAAATTGTGGTATATTATTCTATTATGCTATTATGATGTGTTTTGCTTAGTGTTTAGCATGTTGTGAGCGAATATGCATGTTAATGTAAAATGAAATAGGAAGAGTGAGGAAAACATCAACCTTGACAATAAGAAAACCTAGTAAGAAGTAGGATTGGTAGACAACTCTAGATGGCAATACTTGGGCACGTGTTGTAAGAAAGTGCATCCTTGCCGGTATTGGCCTAGTCGAGAGTGGAACACTAGTATGGAACATGAGGTTAATTTTGTGGTTTGAAGGACAAGAAAGGCCTTGGGGGCATTATGTCCTAGGCATTGTCGAATACACTATTTTGTTGTATGATCATGTAATCGTAACCATTTTATTTTGAGTTGCCCTTGAGAGGCCTTCATGAGTCTCGAGCTCCTCTGAAGTGCAGGCAGAATTACTTGGTAGGTTTGATTCCCTACGTGTAGTACAATTGGAAGCCCGTGCAATGGGTACGAGACTTGTGATGGTTAACAGGCCATGAGAAGTGACGGTTCACGGTTAACAGGCCGATGATCCCGAATCCAATTGTATACCAAGTAACTACAAGGATCTATGACTCGGGTCGCCTTCTAGATGTAGAAGCGGACGGGAAGAAGAGATACCTTGGTACCGGTTATCGATTAATGATGTGGTGAGTTAATGAACTCATGTCATGTTTCCATATAGTGTGAGAGTATTAAGTGTGAACTCAAGAGTCATTCCCTTCCCCGGACTTGAGTTAGGATTTTTAGAACCGTGAATAATCCGAGAGAATCCATAAGATAGGGAACTCACTGAGATTTGATGTATCTCACCCCACGTTGTAGATGTATTTCAGGTGTTTCCGGTTCCGAGAAGGGTAAGGACAAGGTCGTTTGATCTTTCCTTTACGTGTTGATGGCTAGCTTCCACTATGTTGTTATTTTGAGATCATTGTTATGATCTAGTTCTTAGTTTTTATCGTTTTGAACATCTTGTGTATATTATGCCTTAGGTTTTTGTACTTTCTACTTTAGGGCATTTATTTGTATACAATATGTTAACTAGGAGCTTATGTGTTTCAGTACCAAACATTTGGATCTATATATAATATTTATGCTTTGATGTATGAGTTATATATATGGGTGTTACATTTTTAACCTTCAATGATTTTCTATTTTAAAAGGATCATAATTCAATTACAAAGTTTTCATATATTTTTATTCTTTTTATTTCAGCAAATGTTTTCTATTTTTCCAATTCAGCAATTTTTTCCATTCTTTTTATTAGCAATTACTTTATGGGATAATTTTCATCTTAAATCAAATTTGTATTTTTAGTTTTTTTAGTGAAATATTATTAGTAGCTAATTGTTACTATATATCAGTAGTTAATTTTTAGTATATGTTAGTTTAACTATTTCAAGCCAGTTGAATTATCCCTTCATGCAGACATGTATTTCTATTTTAGCAAACTTTAACCGAAAAATACTTAAATGCAACTTAAGGAGCAAGTTGCTAAAATACACCTTCATAAAAATAAGTTGGTCTACGTTAGCAAACTCCATATATATATATATATATATACACTTCATACTTGTAAACGAAGTGGTAATAACCACTAGAAATTCATTTACACAATCATAATACTTAGGGTATAAATTCTAAGGTTGTCGTCAAACCTTACAATATTGACATTTTATCAATTGAGATAGAATTTACATACAAATAAACCATTTAAATTGTGCAATTCTTTTTGTTTTTCTTTCTTGTGAAAATGAATATATATATATATATATATATATATATATATATATATATATATATATATATATATATATATATATATATATATATATATATTCAAACATTATAACTAACAAAATGCATAAATTAACATTTTATTAATTATATTGGTGATTCACAGTCAAAACTTCTTAAATGACACTGCATAGAAAAAAGCATTATTACTTTTCTTTAAAAGAGATATTACATCCAGAATTAAACAAATGGTGCATGAAGCTTATTTAAAGTAGTTGTGTAAACAAGGTGATGTTATTGGATATCATCCTTTTTACACACGACTTTTTGACCACTTACTTAAAATAGTAATGTTATGTTGAAGATTTATTTGTTAAAGAGGAGAATTGTATTGGTTCAAGATCTGATGGAACAGGTCATTTGTTTCTTAGTTGAAATTTTAATTTTGTGTTTGAGGTTTAATTGGTGTTTGGGGGTGATTCTATTGGGTCTGGACCTGATGGAACAAGCCTTTTTATTTCATAGTTGAAATGAAAATGTTGTGTTGGAGGTTTATCTGGTGTTGGTGGTGATTCTACTGGGTCTGGACCTGATGGTACAATCCTTTTTATTTCATAGTTGAAATCAAAATGTTGTGTTGGAGGCTTATCTGGTGTTGGTGATGATTCTATTGGGCCTAGAACAGATGGAACAAGTCTTTGTATTTCATAGTTGAAATCAAAATTTTGTATTGGAGGCTTATCTGGTGTTGGTGGTGATTCTATTGGGCCTGGACCAGACGGAACTAGCCTTTTTATTTCATAGTTGAAATCAAAATGTTGTGCTAGAGGCTTATCTGGTGTTGGTGGTGATTCTATTGGGTCTGGACCTGATGGAACAAGTCTTTTTATTTCATAGTTGAAATTAAAGTGCTGTGTAGGAGGCTTATTTGGTGTCGGTGGTGATTCAATTGGGTCTGGCCCTGATGGAACAAGCCTTTTTATTTCATAGTTGAAATCAAAATGTTGTGCTAGAGGCTTATCTGGTGTTGGTGGTGATTCTATTGGGTCTGGACCTGATGGAACAAGTCATTTTCTTTCATAGTTGAAATTAAAGTGCTGTGTAGGAGGCATATTTGGTGTTGGTGGTGATTCAATTGGGTCTGGACCTGATGGAACAAGCCTTTTAATTTCATAGTTGAAATCAAAATGTTGTGTTGGAGACTTTTTTAATGCTGATGGTGATTCTATTGGATTTGGACCCGATGGAACCAACCTTTTATTGTCATGATTTATGAAATTTTCTCCTATGAGCAAAGAAATGAGTAAGATTGATATAATACCAACAACATAAACCTTTGAAATTGTCATTCTCACTTTGTTTTGAATTTTGGTTTGTCGTAATCCTCTATTTATATAAATCTTGGTTGGTGTATATTTTTTAAAACTTCTAATGATTTTTCATTTTAGAATGATACACAAAAGATACAACTTTGAATTTCAACCATGCCTTTCCATTTTTTCAAATCAGCAACTTTATTCAAATCCTTTTATTAAAGATTACTTTGTGAGTCAAATTTTTATTTTAATATCAATCTTATATTTCATTTTCTTTTGTAGAAAATTGTTATAAGTTTATCGTTAGTATATAGCAATACATCCTTTAAATTTCTTTGGTGTTTCTTTTTTAATCTTTAATTAATTTTTAATTTTAAAAGGATCATAATACATAAACAAATTTTTTATATATTTTTATTCTTTCCATTTCAGCCATGTTTTCAATTTTTTTTCAATTCTATAATATTTTTCATTCTTTTTATTAGGGATTATTTTATGAGTCAAATTTATTTTTGTAAAACCAAACTTTGGTTTAAACTTTTTTAATGACAAATTATTAGTAATTAATTGTTACTATATATCACGTCATCTTTTAAATTTTTATGTTGTGTCCTTTTTAACCTTTGAATGATTTCCATTTTTATAAGGAGAAACTCTTTGAATGATTTTAATATTTTTTAACCTTTAATTGAAATCCTTTTTTTTTAATTTTCAATTTTAGAAGGATCATAAACCAATTACAAAGTTTTTATATATTTTTATCCTTTCCATTTCACCATGCTTTCCATTTTTCCAATCCAACAAAATTTATTCTCATTCTTTTTATTAAGGATTATTTTATCTGTCAAATTATTATTTTAAAACCAAACTTGTATTTCAAATTTTTTAATGAAAAATTATTAGTAATTACATTTTAGTACATAACACTTCATCCTTTAAACTCTTTGGGTGTTTTTTTAACCTTCAATGATTTTCTATTTTAAAAGGATCATAATTCAATTACAAAGTTTTCATATATTTTTATTCTTTTTATTTCAGTAAATGTTTTCTATTATTCCAATTTAGCAATTTTTTCCATTCTTTTTATTAGCGATTACTTTATGGGATAATTTTTAACTTAAATCAAATTTGTATTTTTAGTTATTTTAGTGAAATATTATTAGTAGCTAATTGTTACTATATATCAGTAGTTAATTTTTAGTATATGTTAGTTTAACTATTTCAAGCCAGTTTAATTATCCCTTCATGCAAACATGTATTTCTATTTTAGCAAACTTTAACCGAAAAATGCTTAAATGAAACTTAAGGAGCAAGTTGCTAAAACACACCTTCATAAAAATAAGTTGGTCTACGTTAGCGAACTCCATATATATATATATATATATATATATATATATATATATATATATATATATATATATATATATATATATACACACTTGATACTTGTAAACGAAGTGGTAATAACCACTAGAAATTCATTTACACAATCATAATACTTAGGGTATAAATTCTAAGGTTGTCGTCAAACCTAACAATATTGACATTTTATCAATTGAGATAGAATTTACATACAAATAAACCATTTAAATTGTGTAATTCTTTTTGTTTTTCTTTCTTGTGAAAATGAATATATATATATATATATGTTCAAACATTATAACTAACAAAATGCATAAATTAACATTTTATTAATTATATTGGTGATTCACAGTCAAAACTTCTTAAATGACACTGCATAGAAAAAAGCATTATTACTTTTCTTTAAAAGAGATATTACATCCAGAATTAAACAAATGGTGCATGAAGCTTATTTAAAGCAGTGGTGTAAACAAGGTGATGTTATTGGATATCATCCTTTTTACACACGACTTTTTGTCCACTTACTTAAAATAGTAATGTTATGTTGAAGATTTATTTGTTAAATAGGATAATTGTATTGGTTCAAGATCTGATGGAACAGGTCATTTGTTTCTTAGTTGAAATTTGAATTTTGTGTTTGAGGTTTAATTGGTGTTTGGGGGTGATTCTATTGGGTCACAACTTGATGGAACAAGCCTTTTTATTTCATAGTTGAAATGAAAATGTTGTGTTGGAGGCTTATCTGGTGTTGGTGGTGGTTCTACTGGGTCTGGACCTGATGGTACAAGCCTTTTTATTTCATAGTTGAAATCAAAATGTTGTGTTGGAGGCTTCTCTGGTGTTGGTGATGATTCTATTGGGCCTAGACCTGATGGAACAAGTCTTTGTATTTCATAGTTGAAATCAAAATGTTGTGTTGGAGGCTTATCTGGTGTCGGTGGTGATTCTATTGGGCCTGGACCTGATGGAACAAGCCTTTTTATTTCATAGTTGAAATCAAAATGTTGTGCTAGAGGCTTATCTGGTGTTGGTGGTAATTCTATTGCGTCTGGACTTGATGGAACAAGTCTTTTTATTTCATAGTTGAAATTAAAGTGCTGTGTATGAGGCTTATTTGGTGTCGGTGGTGATTCAATTGGGTCTGGACCTGATGGAACAAGCCTTTTTATTTCATAGTTGAAATCAAAATGTTGTTTTAGAGACTTATCTGGTGTTGGTGGTGATTCTATTGGGTCTGGACCTGATGGAACAAGTCTTTTTATTTCATAGTTGAAATTAAAGTGTTGTGTAGGAGGCATATCTGGTGTTGGTGGTGATTCAATTGGGTCTGGACCTGATGGAACAAGCCTTTTAATTTCATAGTTGAAATCAAAATGTTGTGTTGGAGACTTTTTTAATGCTGATGGTGATTCTATCGGATTTGGACCCGATGGAACCAACCTTTTATTGTCATGATTTATGAAATTTTCTCCTATGACCAAAGAAATGAGTAAGATTGATATAATACCAACAACATAAACCTTTGAAATTGTCATTCTCACTTTGTTTTGAATTTTGGTTTGTCGTAATCCTCTATTTATATAAATCTTGGTTGGTGTATATTTTTTAAAACTTTTAATGATTTTTCATTTTAGAATGATACACAAACGATACAACTTTGAATTTCAACCATGCCTTTCCATTTTTTCAAATCAGCAACTTTATTCAAATCCTTTTATTAGAGATTACTTTCTGAGTCAAATTTTTATTTTAATATCTGTAATACCCCTTACAATTCTGAGCGTTTTGGATAATATAATTTTGATCGACTTGGTTCCGGTGTACTCTGAGCAATTATTGGGTAGAATAAATTGAGTAAACTGACGAACTCGGATTGATTAGATTTAATATTATTTAACTTGGAATTTTATTAATTGGTGTATTTGAGATAATTTGGATAATTAGTAGTATTACCAATTAATGTTGCCTTGTGTATTTTATTTTCCTTTCCTTATTTGGTAAGTTAGAAAAACTTAGAGAAAAAGAAAAGAAAGGAAGGAAAAGGAAGAGGAAGAAGAGGAAAATTCTCCAAAGAGCTCAAGAGTGAAAACATCAACCAATTTTCATCTTTTCATCTCAGCTTCAACCTCCTCATCTTGTAATCCAGGTGGGTTCTAGTTAGACCCTTTAGATTAAGGTTTATTTGAGTTTTAGAGTTAGTTTGATATTGTAGAAAATGTGAAATTTTACATTAGAATCATAGTCTAACTGCTGAAATTCAATTATTGATTGTATGTTATACTGGCTGTTATGATTATAGCACGTTTTGGTGTATTTTTGTTTGGAAAAAGGAGATTTTGGGGTTGAATTGGATCAACCCGTAGCAGAACTTTTCTGCAGGAAAATTTTTGGGTTTCATCTTCCCATACGCGTATCTTGCAGGGCCATACGCGTATTGAGTTGGGTATTACGCGTATGGGTGTGAAGGAAATTGGGTGTTACGCGTATGGACAAGGCAATACGCGTATGAGTCATGGTAGTACGCGTATTGGAATTTTAAAAGGGAATTTTGAAGGAAAACAGCCTCTGCCCATACGCGTATGACCTTGGGCAATACGCGTATGGCTGGGCGAGCCAGCTTGGCAATACGCGTATGGCTTAGGGCAGTACGCGTACGGCCAGGAGGGTGCAGAAATGTGTTTTTTCGCGACACCATTTCGTGTTATGTCCATAACTTCTGACTCGGTTGTTCGTTTTTAGCGCCCTTGATATCATTGGAAAGCTGATAGAATGTACTTTCTTATTAAAATGATTTTAAGATTTGTTGGCCGATTTAATTATGTCGGGACCTTTAAATAGTGTCGTTTTGTCGACTTTTATTACTAATGGTGTGTAATTGTTGTTGAAAATGTATGCATTTTAAAATATGGAATAGGCAGAGTGAGGAGCATTACCATAAACTATGTCGGAAGTGTGAATTATCATATGTGGCAATGCTCGTGCATGAAGGGCCGAGGCGTGTGTACTTTAATCATAACCAGTGTCTTTTGCGGTGTAGTTTCATGAGACTCGAGCACCTCCTTTGAAACGTATGCACAATTACTTGGCAGGTTTGATTCCCGCGTGTAGTACGAATGGAGCCTACGGGTAAAGAGACTTGTGACGGTGTACGGGACGTGTGAAGTGACGGATCACGGTGTACGGGCCGATGATCCCAAATCCATTTCGTATGCCAAGTAACTTCAAGGATCCATGACTCGGGTCGTCTTCTAGACGTAGAAGCGGACGGGAAAAGGGGATGCCTTGGTATGGTTATTGATTAGTGAGTTTTCTTGAGTTTACAGGCTCAGGACGTACCTTGGTATTATAGTGAGCTAATAGGCCCACTAGTGTGGAGATATTTTGTGTGTGTGTACTCAAGTCACTTCCCTTCCCTTTTGACTTAAGTTAGGTTTATTAGAACCTTGTAGAGCCTAGAGGACTATAAGATAGCGAACTCACTGAGATTTGATGTATCTCACCCCACTGTTGTTGTTTACATCACAGGTTCTGCAGGTTCCGCGAAGGTTAAGGATAACGCCATGTGACTATCCTTGCTTATCTGTGGTTTTGCTTCCGTTGTGGAGTCTTTTGAGATCCTTAGCGATCTAGTTCTTAGTTTTATCTTTTGAACATTTTGTACATATGACATGCCAGTGTGTTGTTTTAGGTTGCTTTGGGCATCTTTATGTATACAGTGTTACTAGGAACTTATGTATTTTAGTACCAAACGTATTTTTCATGTATGATATATGCTTTGATGTATGTATATATATATGTGGACGTTACAGTTGGTATCAGAGCAGGTCGTATCCTCGACCTAGCCATGAAATAGTATGAGTATTTTTGTTTTGTTTCATATGTGTTGTGTCGCCATTGGTCTTACGTGTTATATTTATGGTATTGAGCCTGATCAACTTAATCCTATCTGTATGACATTCAGGAACATGGCCGATGGGCGCAGAAACAACTGTGGTAGACCGAGAAACACTCCAGCAGGGACTAATCCGCCGGTTGACGAAGGGAATGCTCCGTTGTATCAATTCATGCAGCAGATGCAGCAACAACAAAATCAGTTCATGCAACAAATGGTTCAGCAGATGGTGGGTGGTTTACATCCTCCAGTGGTTGTTCTTGAGGTTACAGGAGGAAACTTTAGGGATTTCATTCGGTTGAATCCTCCAGAATTTCAGGGAGGGTTAGACCCAGTAAAGGCTCATGAATGGATATCAGGTATGGAACGGGTTTTCCAAATAGTTCAGTGCAGTGAGGAAAACAAGGTGGTATTTGCTTCCCACTTGTTGAAGGGTCCTGCTATGAGGTGGTGGGAGAGCGCTTCAGCTTTAATGACAATTCAAGAGGTACCAAAGGTGTGGGAACAGTTTAAGGTAATTTTTATGGAGAAATATTTTCCAAGTTCCTGGAGGTCATAGAAAGAATTTGAGTTTCAACAACTGAGACAAGGTAACTTGACTGTGGCTTCTTATGCTGAGAAATTTGAAACTATGGCCGCTTATTCTAGGCAAGCCATGTATGCTCCTGATGAGAGGTGGAAGATTGACCAGTTTCTGTTTGGCTTAAGGGCTGAAATTTCACATAGCGTGTCTCAACGGGAATTTACTACTTATGCTAAAATGTTAAGACAATGTTATGTGGCGGAGCATAGTTTGAAAAAGGTAAAAATGGAGGGAGATTTGAACAGGGCAACTCAAAGTGACCGTGGAAGATCGAATCAACAGTTTAGGCAAAGGCAACAGTCTTTCAAAGGGAAACAAGCTCAGAGTCCTAGAACTAGTGTGCCTCCGGTATGTCGTACTTGTGGAAGGAATCATTATGGTAGGTGCAATTCGGAGGGAATACAGTGTTATCAGTGTAACAAGATGGGTCATGTATGGAGAGATTGTCCTCAGGGTAGGAATCAGGCACAAGGGAAGAATACTGGCCGAGTGTATACCTTGGATGCGAGAAAAGCAAAGAATGATAACTCCTTGATTGCGGGTACGTGTTTCGTAAATGGACATCCTTGTTTTGTTTTATTTGATTGTGGGGCAACTCATTCTTTTGTGTCCACGTGTTGCGTGAAGCGACTTGGGTTGCAAGTTGTTCCTTTGTTTCCTCCTATGGTGGTTACTACTGCCATGGATGAGATTGTAGAGACACCGTTGATGTGTGAAAATTGTGTTCTATCGGTGAATGAAAGAATTTTCTAGATTGACCTTATCTGTTTACCGCTTAAGAAAGTGGATGTTGTTCTGGGAATGGATTGGCTTTCCGCTAATTCGGTGTTTATTGGGTGTGAGGAAAAGTTGATCATTATTCTGTCCGAAGAGGCTACTTCGAAGGATGTGTTAACTACCATTTTAGAAGGTACGGTTGGAATGATTAATTTCTTGTTTGAGGAAGAAAAGTCTGTTCTTTTGATTCTTACTAAGGAGGAGAGTAGTAGCATTCCAATTCTGAGTATTCCGGTAGTTTGCGACTTTCCTGAAGTTTTCCCCGAGGATATCACTTCTCTTCCTCCGAAGCGGGAAGTTGAATTCTCTATTGACCTGATACCGGGAACGGCTCCAATATCCATTTCTCCGTATCGGATGGCACCACTTGAATTAAAAGAATTAAAGGACCAATTGGAAGAACTGTTGGCTAAGCATTTTGTTCGACCCAGTGTTTCACCCTGGGGAGCTCCAGTGTTATTTGTAAAGAAGAAGGATGGTGGAATGCGGTTGTGTATCGATTACCGTCAGTTGAATAAGGTCACCATCAAGAACAAATACCCATTACCAAGGATAGACGACCTGTTAGATCAGTTGAAAGGAGCCTGTGTGTTCTCGAAGATTGATTTACGGTCGGGTTATCATCAGATTCGTGTGAAGATTTCAAATGTACCAAAGACCGCGTTCAGAACCCGTTATGGTCATTATGAATTTTTGGTGATGCCTTTTGGCGTGACAAATGCTCCGGCAATTTTCATGGATTATATGAATCGGATATTTCAACTTTACTTGGACCAATTTGTGGTGATTTTCATAGATGACATTCTTATTTATTCTCGTGATCCTCAAGAACATGGTGAACACCTAAGAATCGTTTTATCCATCTTGCAAGAGAAGCAACTTTTTGCTAAGTTAAGTAAGTGTGAGTTTTGGATGTCTGAGGTTAATTTCCTTGGTCATGTCATATCCCAGGGAGGTGTGGCGGTCGATCCATCGAAAGTGGAAGCAGTAATTAATTGGGAGAGACTGAAGAATGCTTCTGAAGTTAGGAGTTTCTTGGGATTGGCAGGTTACTATAGACGGTTAATCAAGGGATTTTCGAATTGGCCTTACCATTGACCGGACTTACTAGGAAGGATTATTGGTATGAGTGGGATTCGTCTTGTGAAAGAAGTTTTAGGAGTTTGAAGGAGAGATTGACGACTGCTCCTGTTTTGGTTATTCCTGATCCTAGCAAGTCATATGAGGTATATTGTGATGCATCGAAGAAGGGTTTAGGCGGAGTGTTAATGTAGAATGTACATGTAGTGGCTTACGCTTCACGACAGTTGAAAGTCCACGAAGAGAATTACCCGACGCATGATTTAGAATTGGCGGCAATTGTTTTTACCTTGAAAGTGTGGCGTCACTATTTGTATGGTGTACGTTTTGAGATGTTTAGTGACCACAAGAGCTTAAAGTACTTATTTGATCAAAAGGAGTTGAATATGCGTCAACGGAGGTGGATGGAATATTTGAAGGATTATGATTTGGAACTAAAGTACCATCCGGGTAAAGCGAATAAGGTGGCAGATGCTTTAAGCAGGAAAGTATTACATAGTGCCGAGTTGATGATGTTAGAGTATGCCTTAATGGAAAAGTTTAGAGATCTAAATCTTCAATTTAACTGGACTCCTGATTGTGTGGTTATGGGAAATTTGAATATCATCTCTACTCTTAGGGAAGAAATCCAACAAGAGCAAGGGTTAGATGAGAAGTTACAAGAATTGTTGACTCAACCGAGTTTTGTGTGAAGCACCGACGGAGTCATTTCGTTTAACCAAAGGATTTGTGTTCCTGATAACACGGAGTTAAAACGAAGGATTTTGGAGGAAGCACATAAGGGTACTTTTACTATACATCCTGGTGCTTCAAAGATGTATCAAGATTTAAAGAGGGACTATTGGTGGTCAGGGATGAAAAGAGATATTGCGGTGTATATATCAGAATGTGCGGTGTGTCAACAAGTGAAGATTGAGCACCAAAGGCCAGGTGGCTTACTGCAACCTTTAGAAATTCCAATGTGGAAATGGGATAGTATTTCATTGGACTTCGCAGTGGGATTACCTCGTGCGCAGGGTGGTTATGATTCAATTTAGGTTATTGTGGACCGGTTAACGAAATCTGCGCATTTCTTAGCTGTGAAGACTACCTACAAGGCGAGTCATCTCGCAAGGTTGTTCATTTCAGAGATAGTGAGATTGCATAGTATTCCTACTAGTATTGTTTCGGATAGGGATCCAAAATTTACTTCCAGATTTTGGAGAGCTTTTCAACAAGCCATGGGAACGAGGTTGTGTTTGAGTACGTCGAATCATCCGCAGACGGATGGTCAGACGGAACGGATAATACAGACCATGGAAGACATGTTAAGAGCTTGTATGCTTGGAAGTGGGGGAAATTGGAGAGAACTTTTGCCGTTGATCGAATTCTCTTATAATAACAGTTATCATGCAAGTATTGGTATGGCACCTTATGAGGCGTTATATGGTAGGAAGTGTCGAACGCCATTGTGTTGGACGGAGGTTGGCGATGATAGAATTTTGGGACTCGAGATTATTCAAGAGACTATGGAAAAGATTAGAATGATTTGGGAAAAGATTAAACAAGCCCAAGACCGTCAGAAAAGCTATGCGGATAACCGTAGGAGACCGTTGGAGTTTGATGAGGGTGATCATGTATTTTTGAAGGTTACTCCGAGATTGAGATTGAAAGGACCATTTAAATCACGTAAATTAAGTCCAAGATACGTGGGGCCGTATCAGATTTTGGAAAGAATTGGTGAAGTAGCCTACCGATTAGCCTTACCGCCTTCTCTGTCAGAAATGCACGACGTGTTTCATGTGTCTCAGCTTCGGAAATTTGTTCCCGATCCCTTCCAACCAGTTTTACCGGATACAGTTGAGATAGAAGTTGATTTGACATTTGAGCCTCAGCCAAGTTGTATCACAGGAAGAGAAATTAAAGTGTTAAGGAATAAAGAGATTCCTCTTGTTAAGGTCCAGTGGGACGAGACGCATCCGGGAAATGCCACTTGAGAATTGGAATCGGAAATTCGGGAGGTCTATCCTCATCTTTTCAGGTAATTATTTTAAATTCGTGGGCGAATTTCTATTTAAGGGGGGGAGGATGTAATACCCCGTACAATTCTGAGCGTTTTGGATAATATAATTTTGATCGACTGGGTTCCGGAGTACTCTGAGCAATTATTGGGTAGAATAATTGGAGTAAACTGACGAACTCGGATTGATTAGATTTAATATTATTTAACTTGGAATTTTATTAATTGGTGTATTTGAGATAATTTGGATAATTAGTAGTATTACCAATTAATGTTGCCTTGTGTATTTTCTTTTCCTTTCCTTATTTGGTAAGTTAGAAAAACTTAGAGAAAAAGAAAAGAAAGGAAGGAAAAGGAAGAGGAAGAAGAGGAAAATTCTCCAAAGCGCTCAAGAGTGAAAACCTCAACCAATTTTCATCTTTTCATCTCAGCTTCAACCTCCTCATCTTGTAATCCAGGTGGGTTCTAGTTAGACCCTTTAGATTAAGGTTTATTTGAGTTTTAGAGTTAGTTTGATATTGTAGAAAATGTGAAATTTTACATTAGAATCATAGTCTAACTGCTGAAATTCAATTATTGATTGTATGTTATACTGGCTGTTATGATTATAGCATGTTTTGGTGTATTTTTGTTTGGAAAAAGGAGATTTTGGGGTTGAATTGGATCAACCTGTAGCAGAACTTTTCTGCAGGAAAAATTCTGGGTTTCATCTGCCCATACGCGTATCATGCAGGGCCATACGCGTATTGAGTTAGGTGTTACGCGTATAGGTGTGAAGGAAATTGGGTGTTACGCGTATGGACAAGGCAATACGCGTATGAGTCATAGTAGTACGCATATTGGAATTTTAAAAGGGAATTTTGAAGGAAAACAGCCTCTGCCCATACGCGTATGACCTTGGGCAATACGCGTATGGCTGGGCGAGCCAGCTTGGCAATACGCGTATGGCTTAGGGCAGTACCCAGGAGGGTGCAAAAATGTGTTTTTTCGCGATACCATTTCTTGTTATGTCCATAACTTCTGACTCGGTTGTCCGTTTTTAGCGCCCTTGATATCATTGGAAAGCTGATAGAATGTACTTTCTTATTAAAATGATTTTAAGATTTGTTGGCCGATTTAATTATGTTGGGACCTTTGAATAGTGTCGTTTTGTCAACTTTTATTGCTAATGGTGTGTAATTGTTGTTGAAAATGTATGCATGTTAAAATATGGAATAGGTAGAGTGAGGAGCATTACCATAAACTGTGTCGGAAGTGTGAATTATCATATGTGGCAACGCTCGTGCATGAAGGGCCGAGGCGTGTGTACTTTAATCATAACCAGTGTCTTTTGCGGTGTAGTTTCATGAGACTCGAGCACCTCCTCTGAAACGTATGCACAATTACTTGGCAGGTTTGATTCCCGCGTGTAGTACGAATGAAGCCTACGGGTAAAGAGACTTGTGACGGTGTACGGGACGTGTGAAGTGACGGATCACGGTGTACGGGCCGATGATCCCGAATCCATTTCGTATGCCAAGTAACTTCAAGGATCCATGACTCGGGTCGTCTTCTAGAAGTAGAAGCGGACGGGAAAAGGGGATGCCTTGGTATGGTTATTGATTAGTGAGTTTTCTTGAGTTTACAGGCTCAGGACGTACCTTGGTATTATAGTGAGCTAATAGGCCCACTAGTGTGGAGATATTTTGTGTGTGTGTACTCAAGTCACTTCCCTTCCCTTTTGACTTAAGTTAGGTTTATTAGAACCTTGTAGAGCCTAGAGGACTATAAGATAGCGAACTCACTGAGATTTGATGTATCTCACCCCACTGTTGTTGTTTACATCACAGGTTCTGCAGGTTCCGCGAAGGGTAAGGATAAGGCCGTGTGACTATCGTTGCTTAGCTGTGGTTTTGCTTCTGTTGTGGAGTCTTTTGAGATCCTTAGTGATCTAGTTCTTAATTTTATCTTTTGAACATTTTGTACATATGACATGCCAGTGTGTTGTTGTAGGTTGCTTTGGGCATCTTTATGTATACAGTGTTACTACGAACTTATGTATTGCAGTACCAAACGTATTTTTCATGTATGATATATGCTTTGATGTATGTATATATATGTGGGCGTTACAATATCAATCTTATATTTCATTTTCTTTTGTAAAAAATTGTTATAAGTTTATCGTTAGTATATAGCAATACATCCTTTAAATTTCTTTGGTGTTTCTTTTTTAATCTTTAATTAATTTTTAATTTTAAAAGGATCATAATACATAAACAAATTTTTTATATATTTTTATTCTTTCCATTTCAGCCATGTTTTCAATTTTTTTTCAATTCTATAATATTTTTCATTCTTTTTATTAGGGATTATTTTATGAGTCAAATTTATTTTTGTAAAACCAAACTTTTGTTTAAATTTTTTTAATGACAAATTATTAGTAATGAATTGTTACTATATATCACGTCATCTTTTAAATTTTTATGTTGTGTCTTTTTTAACCTTTGAATGATTTCCATTTTTATAAGGAGAAACTCTTTGAATGATTTTAATATTTTTTAACATTTAATTGAAATCCTTTTTTTTTTAATTTTCAATTTTAGAAGGATCATAAACCAATTACAAAGTTTTTATATATTTTTATCCTTTCCATTTCACCATGCTTTCCATTTTTCTAATCCAACAAAATTTATTCTCATTCGCTTTATTAAGAATTATTTTATCTGTCAAATTATTAATTAAAACCAAACTTGTATTTCAAAATTTTTAATGAAAAATTATTAGTAATTACATTTTAGTACATAACACTTCATCCTTTAAACTCTTTGGGTGTTTTTTTTAACCTTCAATGATTTTATATTTTAAAAGGATCATAATTCAATTACAAAGTTTTCATATATTTTTATTCTTTTTATTTCAGCAAATGTTTTCTAATTTTCCAATTCAGCAATTTTTTCCATTCTTTTTATTAGCGATTACTTTATGGGATAATTTTTATCTTAAATAAAATTTGTACTTTTAGTTATTTTAGTGAAATATTATTAGTAGCTAATTGTTACTATATATCAGTAGTTAATTTTTAGTATATATTAGTTTAACTATTTCAAGCCAGTTGAATTATCCCTTCATGCAAACATGTATTTCTATTTTAGCAAACTTTAACCGAAAAATGCTTAAATGCAACTTAAGGAGCAAGTTGCTAAAACACACCTTCATAAAAATAAGTTGGTCTACGTTAGCAAACTCCATATATAAATATATATATACACTTCATACTTGTAAACGAAGTGGTAATAACCACTAGAAATTCATTTACACAATCATAATACTTAGGGTATAAATTCTAAGGTTGTCGTCAAACCTAACAATATTGACATTTTATCAATTGAGATAGAATTTACATACAAATAAACCATTTAAATTGTGTAATTCTTTTTGTTTTTCTTTCTTGTGAAAATGAATATATATATATATATATATATATATATATATATATATATATATATATATATGCTGCATAGAAAAAAGCATTATTACTTTTCTTTAAAAGAGATATTACATCCAGAATTAAACAAATGGTGCATGAAGCTTATTTAAAGTAGTGGTGTAAACAAGGTGATGTTATTGGATATCATCCTTTTTACACACGACTTTTTGAGCACTTACTTAAAATAGTAATGTTATGTTGAAGATTTATTTGTTAAAGAGGATAATTGTATTGGTTCAAGATCTGATGGAACATGTCATTTGTTTCTTAGTTGAAATTTGAATTTTGTGTTTGAGGTTTAATTGGTGTTTGGGGGTGATTCTATTGGGTCTAGACCTGATGGAACAAGCCTTTTTATTTCATAGTTGAAATGAAAATGTTGTGTTGGAGGTTTATCTGGTGTTGGTGGTGATTCTACTGGGTCTGGACTTGATGGTACAAGCCTTTTTATTTCATAGTTGAAATCAAAATGTTGTGTTGGAGGCTTATCTGGTGTTGGTGATGATTCTATTGGGCCTAGACCTGATGGAACAAGTCTTTGTATTTCATAGTTGAAATCAAAATGTTGTGTTGGAGGCTTATCTGGTGTCGGTGGTGATTCTATTAGGCCTAGACCTGATGGAACAAGCCTTTTTATTTCATAGTTGAAATCAAAATGTTGTGCTAGAGGCTTATTTGGTGTTGGTGGTGATTCTATTGGGTCTGGACCTGATGGAACAAGTCTTTTTAGGAGGCTTATTTGGTGTCGGTGGTGATTCAATTGGGTCTGGACCTGATGGAACAAGCCTTTTTATTTCATAGTTGAAATCAAAATGTTGTGCTAGAGGCTTAGCTGGTGTTGGTGGTGATTCTATTGGGTCTGGACCTGATGGAACAAATCTTTTTATTTCATAGTTGAAATTAAAGTGTTGTGTAGGAGGCATATCTGGTGTTGGTGGTGATTCAATTGGGTCTGGACCTGATGGAACAAGCCTTTTAATTTCATAGTTGAAATCAAAATGTTGTGTTGGAGACTTTTTTAATGCTGATGGTGATTCTATTGGATTTGGACCCGATGGAACCAACCTTTTATTGTCATGATTTATGAAATTTTCTCCTATGATCAAAGAAATGAGTAAGATTGATATAATACCAACAACATAAACCTTTGAAATTGTCATTCTCACTTTGTTTTGAATTTTGGTTTGTCGTAATCCTCTATTTATATAAAACTTGGTTGGTGTATATTTTTTAAAACCTTTAATGATTTTTCATTTTAGAATGATACACAAAAGATACAACTTTGAATTTCAACCATGCCTTTCCATTTTTTCAAATCAGCAACTTTTTTCAAATCCTTTTATTAGAGATTACTTTGTGAGTCAAATTTTTATTTTAATATCAATCTTATATTTCATTTTCTTTTGTAGAAAATTGTTATAAGTTTATCGTTAGTATATAGCAATACATCCTTTAAATTTCTTTGGTGTTTCTTTTTTAATCTTTGATTAATTTTTAATTTTAAAAGGATCATAATACATAAACAAAATTTTTATATATTTTTATTCTTTCCATTTCAGCCATGTTTTCAATTTTTTTTCAATTCTATAATATTTTTCATTCTTTTTATTAGGGATTATTTTATGAGTCAAATTTATTTTTGTAAAACCAAACTTTTGTTTAAATTTTTTTAATGACAAATTATTAGTAATTAATTGTTACTATATATCACGTCATCTTTTAAATTTTTATGTTGTGTCCTTTTTAACCTTTGAATGATTTCCATTTTTATAAGGAGAAACTCTTTGAATGATTTTAATATTTTTTAACCTTTAATTGAAATCCTTTTTTTTAATTTTCAATTTTAGAAGGATCATAAATATAACACCCATATATAAAACTCATACATCAAAGCATAAATATTATATATAGATCCAAGTGTTTGGTACTGAAACACATAAGCTCCTAGTTAACACATTGTATACAATTAAATGCCCTAAAGTACAAAGTACAAAATCCTAAGGCATAATATACACAAGATGTTCAAAACGATAAAAACTAAGAACTAGATCACAATGATCTCAAAAATAGTCTCCGCTATGGAAGCTAGCCATCAACAAGTAAAGAAAAGATCACACGATCTTATCCTTACCCTTCTCGGAACCTGAAGCACCTGAAATACATCAACAACGTGGGGTGAGATACATCAAATCTCAGTGAGTTCCCTATCTTATGGATTCTCTCGGATTATTCATGGTTCTAACAATCCTAACTCAAGTCTGGGGAAAGGGAAGGACTCTTGAGTTCACACTTTAATCTCACACTATATGGAAACATGACATGAGTTCATTAACTCACCACATAATTAATCGATAATCGGTACCAAGGTATCTCTTTTTCCCGTCCGCTTCTACGTCTAGAATGCGACCCGAGTGTAGCGAGCGATTTTGGACGCGGTTCTTAAGCGCTGGTCGCTCTCTGCGGTTTGAGCTTAAACTACAGGTCAATTCATTTTTTATCCTATTGTGAGCTGATTAAGGAAGGGAAATAGATGTCTCCAATTAACCCTGCTTTGCAAACTGAGTTTAAACAGCGGCCTGTTAGGTTACGAATGCTATCAATGTGGGGGGCCCTTGTACTGGTTATTTGTATTTTCGCCAATACGGTTCTTCTTTCTTTCTAGGATCTTCTGGCGGGGAACAAGTGTTAGGATGTTAGGACTGATGCTTTTGAATGTGAGAGTATGGGATTTGGGTTTTTTGCTGATTGTGCTCGCTAAGATTTTTCTTTCAATCTTATGCCTACGTATTCCCGTTTACCGAAACAGGGAAATCAAAGCGTTCGTAGTTCCTCCTATTCTATGGGAGGAAATGGTTGTTTTTGGTGTCTTGTTCAAAGCCCAAGACGTGAAGCGAAACGTGATTTATATCTTGATCAAAGCCCAAGATGTGAAGCTGAAAAAGTCTCCACTTTAGAGATAGTTTGTCACCTCTAAAGAGGGGGTTGTATGTCACAACTGTTTTATAAAGGAGAATTACTTTAACTAGGATACGCGGATCCTAGCAATGCCATAATTTCCTTTAAAGGAGGTTTTTACCTGAAGGAGAAGACTTTAACTCAGTGTAGAGCAATGCTATCTTTCCTTAGGAATTTCTCATGCTAAAAGAGGGACAGTGGCATGGATGTAGATGATCCAGAGGCTTGCCGCTTACAGTGATTAGATGAAAGGAGTTGTTTGATGTTCGTGTACTGTGAACGAGGCACAGTTTTGATGCTAAAAGGTTAATTGGATTAACCAGTGATTTTCTTATACAAAGCCTAAGAGGAGGTTGATATGTGTCTCGTACAAAGCCCGAGAGAGAGGCTAAAAGGTTTTGACTCAACGATGGAATCTTTTGGTATCTCGTACGAAGCCCGAGATGGAGGCTATTGTTTGTTTGGCTCGATAAGAACCCTTTTGTATCTCGTACAAAGCCCGAGATGGAGGCCAAAGGGGTGATTGACTCAACGAGGGAGTCTCATATGTGTCTCGTACAAAGCCCGAGAGAGAGGCTAAACGTTGTTTGACTCCGCTGGGGAGAATCTTTGTACAAAGCCCAAGAGGAGGCTAGGGTGACTGTTTCAGTTAAGCGACAGGTCCAGTATACTGATTTTAAAGAGAGAATCAGTTCTTATATGAGCAACACTGTACTTAGGGATTTGATTTGAGGATCAGGGATATTTCCTATTCTTTAAGGAAGCGGAAAATCCGAAGGGTATTGAGACTGTCCGAGTCTACGGGTTTCCTTCCTATTTAACGAATGGGGCACTTGAGAATGTCTTTGAGACTCAAGGAGATTAGACTGTCCAAGTCTAGAGTTTCGTCTTTTGTACTATGCTTTGAGAAACAGTAGTAGACTCTACGATAGGACTGCTCTATGCAGATGACTAGGTTCTGTTCCTATACCTCTAGGAGGTCGTCGGGACAATTTGTACGAAGCCCAAGAGGAGGCTGGAAACTTTTAAGAAGCCGACGGGTCCTTGTACTAAGCCCAAGAGGAGGCTATCATTCTCGGAGGAAGAGATCATTATACGAAGCCTAAGAGGAGGCTGTGAATACTTCTAAGAAGCCGTAGGCTCCTTGTACTAAGCCCAAGAGGAGGCTGGGTTGCTTTTAGGAAGCCTGTGGGTCCTTGTACGATGCCCAAGAGGAGGCCGATGCTTTTAAGAAGCCTGTGGGTCCCCGAATCCCGAGAAATTCAAGGCAATGCTATTCACCGAGAATAGATCAAAGTCAGGAAAGTTCGAGAATTTGGAAGAAACTCAAAGATGCCATTCACGGAGAATACATTCATCTTGGGGAGTAGAGTCTCTTGACATTTCCTAATGAGGACAGCCGAAGAGAAGACTGTATCTGGTGATCCTATTGGGGATCTAGTTGTCTATTTCTACGAATAAACGAAACGGCGTCACCTAGTTCTAGACGAAGTTGCTGGGGAAACTCGAAATATCTATACTATTATTACACAGTTGATATGAGTTAATGAAAGAAGATTTACAGTGAAACAGCCCCACAATACAGTTATATGTATATGAAAGCGGAAAATGAAAGCAATAACCACTTACTCGGTTGTAGAGCTTCCATGTTGTTTGGTTAGTTGTTCAACAAAGAAAGATTGAAAACAACAGTATATTCAAAATCAAAGGAGAAAGTGCTTTGAAATAAAAAGATTCGGGGCTTATAGCTCAAGGAGAGGCCCAGGGTTTTATCAGTGAGCGCACTGTTTGAATTTGTACAGAGGGACTTATACAAGTGACTGAGGCCCAAAATGTTTCTGTACAAGTGGGTTGGGTCTTACACTCTCTCAAGAGGCCCAAAAAGTTTTAAAGAAAAAGTGTGGGGCTTATAACACGAGGGTAGGCCCAGTTGACTTTTCGTTAAAAATGGCGATCGCGCCGAGGTTTTCTTTTAACGCGGAGGGACTTATACAATAAGTGAGGCCCAAAATGTTTTGGTTAAAAGGGGATTGGGTCTTACACTCTATTAGAGGCCCAAAGTGTTTTGAATGGGTCTTATAGCTCAAGGAGAGGCCCAAAGTGTTTTTGAATGGGTCTTATAGCTCAAGGAGAGGCCCAAGGGTTATTTTGAAAAGGCGACGATCGCGCCGTTGGTTTTTGACGGTATCGGGACTTATACAATACACTGAGGCCCAAAAATGATTTGGTCAAGAAAGGATTGGGTCTTACACTCTCTCAAGAGGCCCAAAAAGTTTTGAAAATGATTTATGAGGGTTGAATTAATCCAAAAACCCTAATTTGTTTTCAAAAATGTATTTAATTGAATAAAAATTCAATTAAAATGATCAAAATTGTTTAACATGTGAAGAACAAATTGTGATCTTGGATTAATGCTTCAAAAATTAAGTATTGACCTACAAAATAATTAGAAAGCATTAAAAGTTACAAAATCAATGTGGAAAAAATATTTAATATGTCAAAAACAATTAAAATATTAATTCTTTGCAAAAATATCAATTATATGAAATAAGTAATATTTTTGGGATTTTTTGATAAAATAAAATATTTTAACATTTTTGTGAATTATTAAAAAAAGAATCTACTCAAAATCATTAAAACTCAGAGAGAAATTAATTTTTGAATCAATTAAATAAAATCACAAAATTCAAATATTTGAATTATTCAAAAATGGCGCCAAGAACACGCGCGTGTTCTGGGTTTGGCTGATTTGCATTTTCTCCTCAATCTCACTGAATACTTGATTATATCATGCAATCCACATATCATTATGCTCGTCTCAACCTCACGATCATGTCTATAGCACTTAATTTCATTTAAATTAAACATATAACAAGAAATCATGAAAAATCCTCAAGAACCCTAATTTCTGCATGAAGGCTAGGATTTTTGATACACGATTCAAACAATGCAATTAATTGAGGAAAAACATTCCATGCATGATTATGAACATATGGCCAAATTATTGTGGGAGGAAATATGCATAGATTGAGAGATGACCAAGTATGTGCTTACCTCTAGGCCGTGACAGCAAGTGCAATGTGATTTTTGATTTGGAGGTGTTACAGATGAGTGGTGATGATCTGAACAGCTTCCCTACACCCTATGGAGTGTGTTTGAATGGTTGGACTTGATTGAAATTGGCTGGATCAATTTTTGGTACCTCAGCTGCAACTTGATTGAAAATTTGAGCAACCAGCTGGTGATTTTGTGAAATTGGTGTTTCAGAAGTGATCTAAGTGTTTGATCAGCTCATATGTGATGTATGTGATGTGTGTGAGTGATTGGTTTGATTGGAATTGCTCTCAAACTCAAAACCCGATAGCTACCTTGCTAAGAAAGGCATTTTTGCCAAGACAAAGAGATTTTGAGGAAAGCATCTGTTAGATGGCTTTGGTGTACTCAAACTGATCACAATTGAGCTTTATTTATAGTAGAGCAAGTTTGTTTTGCAAGGAATAGTGAATGGCAGCTGGTAAGTAGGTTTGGCCAATGTTGGCAAATGAAAATCCAAGTCTCCTCTAGCCATTGACTAGAGGTTAGGGCACAGAGCTTTGGTTCCCTTGGTCTTGGATAAGTCTTGACTGATTTCAGATGAGAATGGCTCAGTCCATGCCACCTTGATGCTTCCATTGAATGCTTCAATCCAAATTTGGAGTCTTGTCCCTATTTTGGCCATTCTAGGTTCAACATGCTATTTCTTGTTCCATGGACTTTGGAGGCTTGGCTCAGTGATTGTCCCCTTTAGATTCAATCCTAAGATGTGTCCAAGTGGATAGGAGCATTTGAATTTGGATGATTTTGGCAAATCGAGCAAAATTGCAAATTCTGCTTTGCCTTGACAGATTTCAGCAAGGCAACTTGCCAATGTCATATCTCATGGTGTAAGTTGAATTTGGTAATGCTCTTGACCATTTTGGAAAGCCCTTACATGATACAACAACTGTTTGAACAAGTTTGGTTTTGATCTCTTTTGATTCCAAGTGAAAAATCCCTCTACATTTGGCAAAAAGTGAAGCAAAATCTGACTTAGTGAAATTTTCACTAAGTGTTGGAACAAAGTGTGATTTCTTGATTTTGATCACTCCATAACTCAAAATCCTTAATGAATTGGACTTAGGTCTAGTTGAATTTTTTGTAGAGGGTAATGAGGGCTAAAAATCCATCTTTGGATGAAAAAAATTGGCCTTGCGGTTTAGGAGTTATGGTCCTCCAAAGTTGGTGCATTAGTGGTACTTTTTCCATAACTTAGAAAAATTTCTAAGTTTTATGGTTACCCCTTTTACAAGTTATCCAACTTTTCTTGATTTTTCTTGATGAATGATGATTCAAATCATACATTAACATCATTTTAGGGTTAAAAATCCATTTTGGTGAAAAATCTCAAAAAGTCAAAGTTGACTTTTGTGCACAGTTGACTTTTTATCAGATGAATTCCAAATTGTGCAATTCTTCAGGAAATCATGTCCTTGACCTAAATCAAACTTGATGGACATATTCCATGGGTGTCATAGGGTATATTGGGGCATGTCCTAGGGTTTGGGAGCATGTCCTGGTCAAAAGTCAAAGTTACAGTTGACTTTCCTCGCAAAACCCTAATTGTGGTGCAGATGAAAATGAGACTTGTTGCTCAAGCTTCTTGGATTAATCCATTGTTCCAAATGGATCAATATAGTTCATTAGAGACCCTCAAATCATGTCTTGAGGTCTTGGCTCTTGATTTGTCCCAAAAGTCAACTTAGGGGTGAATTAGGTCAAGAAACCCTAATTCCTGATTTTTGATGTATGCATCCCTTGAGGCCAAATTGACTTGATGATTGGGTCCATGAGGTTCCATGGAGTATATTAGGTTATGTTTTGGAACATTGGCTCATGCCCAGATGAAAAATTTCCATTTGGAGGACCTAGTCGACCAAAACCCTAATTTGGTGACCCTGTCGATCTTGAGACTTGATCCACCTAGAAGGGAGCAACCTTGTGCTTAATCCTTGAAGTGGGAGTCCTCTTGATCCATTGTGTATGTTTGAGAGGTTTAGACAAGTTGAAGATCATGTCATTCCTTGATTGATCTTTTGTCTAAGCACTCAGAGAGGGCTTGAAACCCTAATTTTGATTGTAGTGGATGCTCACCCATCTTTGGGGAGATTGATGAAATAGGATGGTTCCTCCATATTGTAATGATGATTTGCACAATGATGGGAAATCTTAGTGGTCAAAATTTGTGGTATGACAGATGCCCCTATTTAATCTTCTTGTACACGAAGGTGTGAATGACGAAGGTATTCGGGCATTCGGGGTGCAAGAGGATTAAATATCGGAATACCCAAAATTTTGATGGTGGTTATGAATGGTAATTTACGCATTCATCTTCTTTCGCTAAGCAATGATGTTTAGAAAAGGTAAACTTCCCCTCGATCCCGGTTCCCTACCAAGGAACTGGTCTTTGTTTCTGATTTAAACTTCCCCTCGATCCTGGTTTCCTACCAAGGAACTGGTCTAAGTTTTCTGGAATAAACTTCCCCTCGATCCTGGTTTCCTACCAAGGAACTGGTCTTAGTTTCTGGAATAAACTTCCCCTCGATCCTGGTTTCCTACCAAGGAACTGGTCTTAGTTTCTGGAATAAACTTCCCCTCGATCCTGGTTTCCTACCAAGGAACTGGTCTTAGTTTCTGGAATAAACTTCCCCTCGATCCTGGTTTCCTACCAAGGAACTGGTCTTAGTTTCTTTTGTCAATAAACTTTATTGACAAGGGACGCTGTTCGTAGCGGTTTTCCTCAAACTTCTCGCCGAATTTTCCTGGGGAGATGCCATTTGATAGAAAAATTTTTGATGTCAGACTTGCTGGGGAACCCATTCGTCTGAACTGTAGAGGTACACAAACTTCTCTATTGGAGACGCCATTTATTGACTCTATCTGGGGAAAGCGAGTCTCTTGAGAGACTGTTTTCGCTTGGGAGCTTACAACATACTTTTCTCGAGATCTTCCCGGAGAAACGCCATATGACGTGATCCAATTTTGAGGTGCTGATGACCTTTTCATCAGTTTTTTTTGGAGAAAAACTGCTGTACCACCGAATCTCTGATTAGGAGGCTTTTTCTCGGGATTTTCCTTAATCCGGGAAAGCAAAGACATCATCTTCAATGGCGAAGAGTGACACTTGTTGAAAGTTTTCTCTGGCTTTTCAGAGGTTCAAGTTATCAAAGTGGTCAAGGACCAACTTCTTTCCAAAAATAAACTAGAAGCGAGGTTGTTCCGACACAGTATTTCCTGACGAGGCAAGAACTGACAACTCGATTGAGAGAACTTCTACCACTAGGGGACAAGACCGACTAGAGTGATAGTGATGCAATATGAAATGTGAATGCAAATAAAAAATGCATAATGTATGTATGTTTATGCAGACAAAACTGACGCGACATACAAACTGACGGGTGAACACGACTGGATACTCGGCCATCGCGGTGCGTATAGAAATATCGCTAGTTCAAAATAGCAATTCCACCTTGCTTAGGAGAGATAGTCCCTGTTGGGATCTACCGTTGATCGGGCTTAGGAGATAAGAACTCGGCCGAAGCGTGTCAGACGAAACAAGGTCTCTGACACAGTTGATTACTTCATCCAGGCGTACGGGGTCTAGAAGGAGTACTTTGATTCTGCACTTTGAGGTTCGAACACCTTTGGAGACGCGATTGATGTTCTTTCGATGTTTAACAGTCAAAAGAAATTGCCATCTTTATTTTAAAAGCAGAAAAATTTTTAACAAGTAAATTCATTTTTGTTTTATTTCAAGAATCGTTAATCATGTTTAACAACGTCGTTCTGTAAAGCTAAAACAAACAAGAATTACAAACAAAAGCACAAGGCTCAAATTTTATTGATAAGATGGAGATCAGCCAAACGCGTGATTCCATTGAGTATTTACAAAGTTTAAAAATGGTAATTTACAGGGAAAAGGGCTACGTTGAAACATAACGACCACCATCCTTCTACCAACTTTGAATTCGGGGCATCTTGAGCTTCTGTCGAAGATGACCTTGACTGGAGTTTTCTGCCAGATGATGTAACTGCTGCTACTGAGAGACTCGCCTCTGTTGAACATAGTTACTTGCCATTATCCCTAATTTTTTCCTGGATTGTACTGTGATGTTTCCAATCCACCGGGATGATTTTTCTTTTATGTCTCTAATTTTTGCCTGGATCGCCCTTTCGGGTTTTCAGTCCACCGAGACGTTTTTTTTTTTTTTTAGTTTAGGCGAAGTATTTCTTGACTACATCAACATTCGTGGGGTAGGCAAATTCCTCTCAATCCATGGTTGTAAGTCTCAAGGCACCGCCTGAGAAAGCTTTCGTGACCACATAGTGGCCATCATAATTTGGGGTCCATTTGCCCCGAGGGTCAGTGAGAAACGATTGTATCTTTTTGAGCACGAGGTCTCCTTTCCTGAAGACACGAGGTCGGACCTTTTTGTCGAACGCCTTCTTCATTCTCTGCTGATACAACTGACCGTGGTATAGTGCCGTTATCCATTTTTCCTCAATCAGATTTAGTTCGTCGTGCCGACTTTGATACCATTCAGCTTCGGTGAGCTTCGCTTCCATCAATACTCGGATTGACGGGATCTCTACTTCTATGGGGAGAACTGCCTCCATGCCATACACTAGAGAGAAAGGGGTTACCCCTGTTGAAGTGCGGACATATGTTCGATAACCATGAAGAGCAAAGGGTAACATCTCGTGCCAATCTTTATAGGTTACAACCATCTTTTGAACGATCTTTTTGATGTTCTTGTTAGCCGCTTCTACCGCTCCGTTCATCTTGGGTCGGTAGGGAGATGAGTTATGGTGTTCGATCTTGAACTCTGCGCACAACTCTTTCATCATCTTATTGTTCAAGTTAGATCCATTATCAGTAATGATCTGGCTCGGAACACCATAATGGCAGATGATATTGTTTTTGATAAATCGGACCACCACTTGTCGGGTTATATTAGCGAATGACGCTGCTTCGACCCACTTGGTGAAGTAATCAATGGCTACCAGGATGAACCTATGTCCGTTCGAAGCCTTGGGTTCAATCATGTGGATCATGTCGATTCCCCATATGGAAAAAGGCCATGGGGAAGAAAGAACTTTGAGATGTGATGGCGGTACATGAATTTTGTCGGAGTATATCTAACACTTGTGACACCCTCTCATGTACTTGTAGCAGTCGGATTCCATGGTCAACCAATAATACCCTGCTCTCAAAATTTTTCTCGCCATTGTGTGCCCGTTGGCATGAGTGCCAAAGGATCCTTCATGAATTTCTTTCATAAGCATGTCTGCTTCTGGTCTGTCTACGCATCAGAGCAAGACCATGTCAAAATTTCTCTTATAAAGTGTATCGCCGCTCAGGAAGAAGCTGCCTGCTAGTCTTCTGAGGGTCTTCCTGTCTTTTCTAGATGCCCCAGGTGGGTATCCTTGTTTCTGAAGGAAGCATTTGATATCGTGGTACCAAGATTTGTCATCTATGACTGCTTCAATCGTGAAGATGTAAGCGGGTTGTTCAAGGCGCATTATGTCGATCTTAGGTATGTCATTCCATTGACCTACACTAATCATGGAAGAGATAGTGGCTAATGCATCAGCCATGTGATTCTCATCACGAGGGATGTGATGAAACTCAACTCTGTTGAAGAAGGGTAACAACCTTCTTGCATAGTCTTTGTAAGGAATCAATCCTGATTGGTATGTGTTCCAATCTCCTTTTATCTGATTGATAACCAAAGCTGAGTCACCATATACGTCCAAGTTTTTGATCCTTAAATCAATCGCTTCCTCGAGACCCATGATACAAGCTTTGTATTCGGCCTCGTTGTTCGTACACTTGAACGTAAGTCGAGCGGTGAAAGGAATGTGGGTACCCTGAGGGGTAACAATGATTGCCCCAATTCCGTTTCCATAATGATTAACTGCTCCGTCAAAGATAAGTCCCCATTGGGAACCTGGTTCTGGCCCTTCACTGGGTAGCGGTTCATTACAATCTTTCATTTTTAGATACATGACATCTTCGTCTGGGAAGTCAAACCCGATTGATTCTTGATCGTCAATTGGTTGATGAGCCAAATGATCGGCTAAAATACTTCCCTTAACGGCTTTCTGAGCGTGGTACTCTATGTCATATTCTGATAACAGCATCTGCCAACGGGCAATTCTTCCCGTAAGAGCAGGTTTTTCAAATACGTACTTGATTGGATCCATTTCAGAGACCAACCAAGTAGTATGACGAATCATGTATTGGTGAAGACGTTTGGCTTCCCAAGCTAAAGTGCAACAAGTTTTCTCAAGCATCGTGTACCGAGTCTCGCAGTCGGTGAATTTCTTGCTCAAATAGTAGATGGCAGACTCTTTTCTTTTAGTTTCGTCTTGTTGGCCATGTACACACCCCATTGAGTCCTCTAGGACTGTGAGGTAAATGATAAGTGGTCTTGCTTCCACTGGAGGTGATAGAATCAAAGGATTCAACAGATATTTCTTAATACTGTCGAAGGCAGTTTGGCAATCTTCTGACCAAACCCAATCCTGGTTCTTTTTCAGTAATTTGAAAATCGGCGCACATGTGGCGGTCATAAGGAATATGAATCTGGAGATGTAGTTCAAACGTCCCAGGAATCCTCTGACTTGTTTTTCAGTTTTCGGAGAAGGCATTTCTTGAATGGCCTTGACCTTGTCAGGATCAACCTCAATTCCTTTCTGGCTAACGATGAACCCTAGTAGTTTCCCTGAACGGACACCGAAGGTGCACTTGTTGGGATTCAAGCGGAGCTTGAATTTTCTCAAACGTTCGAACAATTTTGACAGATGTTCAACGTGCTACCTCTCTGTTTTTGATTTTGCAATCATATCATCGACATATACCTCGATTTCCTTATGTATCATGTCATGAAACAGAGTAGTCATGGCCCTTTGATAGGTTGCCCCGGCGTTCTTCAAACCGAACGGCATTACCTTGTAACAAAAGGTAGCCCATGGGGTAATGAACGAAGTTTTCTCCATGTCTTTCGGCGCCATTTTGATCTGGTTATAGCCCGAGAATCCATCCATGAAGGAGAATACTTTGAACTTTGCTGTGCTGTCAACCAACATGTCAATGTGTGGTAAAGGAAAGTTGTCCTTTGGACTTGCCTTGTTCAGATCTCTGTAATCAACACACATTCTGACCTTTCCGTCCTTTTTGGGAACGGGTACGATGTTGGCTAACCATTGAGGATATTCAGCTGTAGCGAGGAAACCCGCGTCAATCTGCTTTTGTACCTCCTCTTTGATTTTGATGGCCATGTCTGGGTGAGTACGTCTCAACCTTTGCTTTACTGGCAGACATTCCGATCTTAATGGTAAGTGATGTTCCACGATGCTGGTATCCAACCCTGGCATATCCTGATAGGACCAAGCGAATACATCGGGAAATTCTCTGAGAAGCTTTATCAAACTCTCTCTGGCAGTTGGACTGAGCAATGCCCCGATCCTGATTTCTTTTCTCTCTTTTTCTGAACCCAAGCTTACCGTTTCCAACGGTTCTTTGTGAGGTTCAATGGACCTTTCCTCTTGTCTGAGTAGTCGAGAGATCTCTTCTGGAATTTCGTTGTCATTTTCTTCTTCAGCCTCGAATACCGGGAACTCAAAGTTGGGAGAAGGCATCGGATCATATGTTTCAACTGGGTTTAAAACAAGCAATCTGCATGACGTGATGATTCGTGTTTAGAAGAGGTAGAGAAAAATGCAAGTGTGTGCAGTGTTTTATTTTACTGCTTGTTTTTTATAGTTTTGTTTTTTATGATTACCATTTTCTTTGAAAAAGCAAAAAGAGAAAACAGCAATTAATGCGGAAATTACAGAACGACGTTATTTTATTAATGAACAAGTCGAATCTTGAAACTACAGCCCTATAAAACAAAACTCTGTCGCTTTGGACTAGGCGGAGAGGGAAATTTACAGAAAACGAGCCCTATCAAAACATCTGTTTCACCTGGGCAGGGTGAAAGGTTAAAGATGGCAATTACTTTGACTGATGAACGACCTTCGGAACCTCGACAGCAACCCATTGGCGGTGAACTCCTCGGTGAATCACAAAGTCTAGCACCTTCCTTGATTTGTCTTCAGAAATGACGCTGATTTATGGTG
The DNA here is from genome assembly GCA_022829125.1 of Lathyrus tuberosus. Taxonomy (NCBI): domain Eukaryota; kingdom Viridiplantae; phylum Streptophyta; class Magnoliopsida; order Fabales; family Fabaceae; genus Lathyrus; species Lathyrus tuberosus. The sequence goes on from JALAZF010000563.1 coordinate 1,084,015, forward strand.
GAGCGGGATCATTGGAATCTGTCTCCCAGGCAGAATTGTCGTAGGAGAATTCCTCTGTGGCATTTTGCGTAGAATTTGTGCTCTCAGGTACATCTCCCCATCCAGTTGCCTGGATATCCTCGAGCCTGATACGAGAGCTTCCGGGAGCGGTGTACTTGACCATATAGTCGTATTTTCCACTCGATTGTCCCAAGGTGTCCCACACTTCTTTTGAACTGGAGGAGTCATTTCTCTCGATGACGTTGACCTTAGGAAAAGCATAGTTGATGAACTCAAGTCCTGCAAACGTTGCGAATTCATCTTCATGTTGAGTAGTTTCTGAATGACTTGAGTGTTGATCCCATGGCATGGTGGGGGCACAGGTATTCCGTTCAATGACGGTCAGCTGATTTTCATTGTTCGGCTGACTTTCTTACCCCAAGTTTCCTGGGTAAGGTTGCCACATTGGCAGACCATCCATTAAGCCATAATAGGTGTAGTCAAAATTATCTTTCATCGGAGTGTCTTCCCCTAATGAATTTGGCGGAGCACGGAATCCTTCCGGATCACAATCTCCATATATCATTTCGACATCTGACCTTGGTATAAATCTCGGACATTCTGTAGGAAAGCAAAATGGCATAGGCACCTCTTCCTGAGACATATAACCGTCCTCGTTCAGATAGGACTTACACTCTTCATCCGTGTCAGAGGGATCTTCCTCATTAATAGCATGAACTGTCTGAGACACTGGGTGAAGAAAACCTCCACTGTGGAATAAGTTTTGAAGGGGATGAAGACTTTCATCGTTGGCAGGTGTCCGGGTACAGGTTGTAGAAAACCCAAGACCCTTCTTTGTTTTATTGTCAATGGGAATGACAAGCTGTCCCCATCCTGTCGTATCGGTACTCTCGACCGCTTTAATAGCATCTTTGTAAGAGGAAATCGAGGTTCCTCCTCTGAACTGATTATTCTCGCTTACCGACAGTGCTTGGAACTGAGTTCCAATAACCTCCTCGGGTTCTATACCAGTAGATGATGACAAGTTGCTTACAAGCAAGGCTTGTTCCCCACAAACCATGACAAGTTGATCGTTCTTGACGAAGTTTAGCTTTTGGTGGAGGTTCGAAGTAACCACTCCAGCCTGATGTATCCAAGGTCTTCCTAATAAACAACTGTACGTTGCCCGGATATCCATGACCTGGAAAGTGACTTGGAAAGTGTGAGGACCAATAGTTATGGGAAGATCAACTTCGCCGATAATTGTTTTTCTGGATCCTTCGAATGCTTTGACGACAACCTCGCTAACCCTCATCGGAGGTCCTTTGAATGATAATTGCATCAAAGTGGACTTCGGCATAACATTCAGGGCTGACCCTGTGTTTACCAGTACACTGGCTAAAGCATCGTCCTGGCAGTTAACTGTGATATTGAGCGCCATGTTATGACGGCGACCCTCTTCAGGTAATTCCTCATCACTAAATCCCAAATTATTGCAAGAAGTGATGTTAGAGACAATACTATCGAACTGTCTGATTGTTACATCCTGTTCCGCAAAGGCTTGCTCCAAGACTTTCTGTAGAGCCTCCCTGTGGGCCTCTGAACTGAGTAACAGTGATAATACCGAGATCTTTGAAGGAGTTTGTAACAGTTGATCGACAATGTTATATTCACTCCTTTGGATGAGCTTTAGCATCTCATCATTGTTTTTCGAAAGGTCGGGATCACTGGATTGACCGACTGGTGGATCGGGAGCTTCTGTCTGAAGTTCCCTTTCTTTGTTAAGTTCTCCAACTCCTCGGTTGAAGATTCGACCGCTCCGTGTTACATGACTGATGTCTGCAATATTCACGACGGAGGGTAATGGAATTTCCTTTCCATTTTCAACTGTCGTTGCACCGTATTTGTAAGGGATAACCTTAGTTGATTCATACGGTAGTGGTCCCGGTAGATAGATGACTATGGGAACCTTCTGATTTTTCTGACCATCGTAAGTAATCTCGATCCGTTCCTGGTTGGGAACTTTAGATTCGTCAAGTAGAGGAATGATGGCAAATACATCCCTGGTCCTATGATGACTAGAAATTGTGACAACGTCCTCAATTTGATCGGCGAGGTAGTTCGGTGACCAGTTGATGGGTCCAGAACCCGAATAGGGACGAATTTAGCCACGATCGACCTGACCCTGAAGAGCTGCTCTCACAAGGTAACACCTTTGGTTACTTTCCGAACAGACGCTACAACTGTCATAGTTGTGTGGTGGCACCTGGCCACGCCCACTTTGAATACAATGTAACCTCACTAGGTTAGCTTCCACTGAACGGACATCCTGACTCTGACGCCGAGTGGGGTTTCTATTACTGATACTAATCTGCTGAGTATCTTCATCCATGTAGATTGGCATCCACCAATGATTTAACAAGTGCTGAAGTGCCTCCTGGACAAGGGTACAACCTCGATCATTTTCGCAACCCGCTTTACAGCTTTGATAGTCATGTGATATTAAGAATCCGAGTCGTACCTGCTCAGCATGTAACTCTACCAGGTTGGTATTCATCACGCGAATGTCAAAAGATCTGAACCATTTTGATTTGATAGGAGTTCCTATCATGGTAGTCTTGGATCCATCCAAGATCCATCTGACGTTGGAGGGCCTCTTGTAGGAAAGAGCATCCCTGTTTGTTTACCGAGCAAATCAGACAGGAACTGTAATCGTGCCGCGGCAGATTATGATACTGGCTTTGCCTTGAGTGCATTGCCACCAAGTTGACATTCATTGCACGGATGTCGTGGTTCTGAATGACGTTAGAATTCGTGTAGACCATGTTAACTCTACGAACTCGGTGCTCTTGGATCCATCCGAGATCCATTTGTTCTTGTAGAGCTGCTTGCACTACCGAACATCCTTGATTGTCTTTAGAGCAGATATCACACTGATGATAATTATGAGGTGGCACATGGCCATATCCACTCTGTCTACAATGCATCTTAACCAGATTGGTTTTCAACAAGAGTACATCGTAAATTTGATAGACATTGTTAGTCTCTCCTTCTATCAAATTGACCGCAGCCTTCTCGTGTTGAGGTAGCGGATTCGTGAGAACATTAGGATTTGTATCCTTGAAGGATAAGACCCCGCTCCTAACAAGTTTTTGCATGTCGGACTTGAAATTGAGACAAGTCTCTATGTTATGCCCTGAACCTCCTTGATGATAAGGGCAAGTTTGATCCACCTTAAACCAAAAAGGCAGATTTTTCGGTACTGTAAGAGGAGACTTAGTCTGAATGTGCCCCTTAGCCAGTAGTAATGGAAACAACTCTGCGTATGTCACAGGTATAGGATCAAATCCTAGTGGCCGTGTTGTACGGTTGTTGTTATATGGAGGACGAGCCTGCTGAAGAGACTGTTGTGTCTTTTGCTGATCAGGTTGGCTCTGCGCAACCTGAGGTTGACACATAGGAATAGACGCAGGGTTGATAGCAGGAGTCACAGCTGCTACCGGTTGATAACGTCGCCTTTGCTTTCCGAGAGAGATATTCCCAATATCTTGCTCTTTTTTCTTAGGGAGAGCACTACCATATTTTTTAGTGCCGCTCGTCGATCCAGTGTCTTTTACCAAACGTCCTTCTCGGACGGCTTCCTCAAGACGTACACCCATGCCCACCATTTCGGTGAAATCACTGGGCGCAATGGCAACTATTCGGTCATAGTAAAATGAGCTTAAGGTCTTTAAGAAGATATTTGTCATTTATTTTCCTCAAGAGGTGGACAAATTTGAGCGGCAATTTCATGCCACCTTTGAGCATACTCCTTAAAGGTTTCCTTGTCCTTTTGCGACATCGATCTGAGTTGATCTCTGTCGGGTGCCATGTCCAAATTGTATTTGTATTATTGGACGAAGGCAGTACCAAGATCTCTGAAAGTGCTGATCGTAGTACGGTTTAAACCCATGTACCATTTGAGTGCGGCACCGGTTAAACTATCTTGAAAGTAGTGAATCAGTAGGTCCTGATTCTCCGTCTGGGCTGACATCCGCCAAGCGTACATCACCAGATGGCTTTGAGGGCAAGAGTTACCCTTATATTTTTCAAAGTCGGGCACTTGGAACTTGTGCGGGACTTTCACATTTGGGACCAAGCAGAGATCTGCGGCGTCCTTTCCAAATAAATCCTGACCGCGAATGGCCTGCAGTTCCTTCTGCATTTCCAGGAACTGTTCCTGGAATTCATCCATTCTATCGAACATAGTTTCCTTCTTACCAGAAGGTGTTGGTGGAATCTGTCCTTCTGGGACAGTGTGCACCACAGGGGGTGGTACCGTGACTACGGTAGTAAACCTTGGCATTTCCCGAAGTTTGTAACCTTCAGGAGTCTTCAGTATGCCCCTGGAATCTTCGCTTTCCCGAAGTTTGTAACCTTCAGGCCCAGCGGCTTCTGTTGTGATTCCCTGATCTTCAGTGATCGGCGGAACATATCCTTCCGGGATATAGTTAACAGGCTTACCCCAAGGACGATCTTTCGGCATTTGATACCTAGGATCATACTTCTCCACGATGGGCGTTGAGGTGATCTCGGAGATCACAGTCCGTTGTAGCTGAGCTTCTACCATGGCTTGCATGTCATTACGAAGCTTTCTCATATCCTCTCTTAGAGCGTCGATCTCTTATTTCAACTCTTTGTTTTCTTCCTTAAGATCATCCATCCTTTTCTGACGATTGGCCCGAGTATTATACGAATGAGACAGTTTGACTCTAGAATCGAGACACAAACGTGAGATTCGTAAGGAAGAAGAACACGCGATGTGAGAATGATGAATGCAATGATTATATTAATTATTTTTTTGGTTTAATCAAAATAAACTTTGACAATTAGATTGCAAATATCAAACAGTGGGGAAACCCCTTTTTATTGAATTCAAAGGATTACAGAAGTGGAAATACAGTAGATTACAAAGTGCAGAAACAGAAACCTAAACTAATGGGTCCTGAGTCCTCTCTGAAGAGAAATCAGGTGCTGATTCTGGTATCTTCCTTCTCTTTGACCGGGGCTCTTGGGTCGTTGTCGGGTTGTCATTCCTTTGCCAAGTGAAAGGAGCGAGCAAATTCCTTTGGTCATCTTGATTATCTACAGCATGTTCCTCCAAAATTTCAATCAGAGCATCTTTTTCTTTCAGTAATTGCTGTATTTTGATGCACTCTATGTCGAGGGTGCGGTACTTGTTCTTCCAAGACCTTCTCTCCTTCTGAACTTTGTTGAAAGTAACCTGAAGCCTTTCGGTTTCCGTCATGAAGTACATGACATATTCCTTTGGCGGAAGAATTCCGTAACGAGGATAAGGCATCTTTAGCTTTTGAGCTCTAGTTTGTACCCAATGGAGATAAGGCTCCATCGAGACACAGTCCGGTTTTCCCAGAGACTCTCGTCCTTTCTTATGAATGTGCTTCCAAGCGTGCACTATTTCCATCTTTAGTGCTCTGTCGTTTTCTCCTTCTTTGAAGAAAAGACCTTCCAGATGAACACCCAGTGGGACGTGTCTCATCGGGTATCCAAATTGACAGCGAACCAACACCGGATGGTAGTTGATTCCTCCTTTAGTTCCTATGAGGGGTACGTTGGGGAAGTTTCCGCAACGATCAATGATCCTGATTCCCTCATAAATCCTATTACACCAATCTATATCAGAGTTGGTAAGAGACATGATCTTCTGTGACCAACGTAAGGCACTCTTACAATCCCAAAAAGCAACAGACTTGGGCAGGTGTGAGATAAACCATTTATAAAGCAGAGGTACATAGCATGTGATCTCCCCTCCACTGTACAAATTTCCCAAGTGTACAGAATGATACGTATCTGCGAGCAAAGTCGACACAGGGTTTCCAATGAGAAAAACCTTAATGGAGTTAATATCGACAAAATTATTGATGTTAGGAAACAAAAATAACCCGTAGGTGAGCGAGACAAAGATGCTTTCAAAAGCAGTCACGTTTCCTATACTGGCGAAGTATAGGGCTTTCTTTGTCAAGAACTGGGCTGGCAAACCTTGGATGTCACCCTTAGCGGTCATGTGAGCCCTGACCTCAGACTCGTCCAAATGAATTGCTCTTGCAATTGTCTGATTCTTTGGAATTTCTTCCAGTCCAAAAAATGGAGCTCGATCCGTAATGTGTAGATCGATCAGATGAGAATACTCCTCCAGCGTTGTTGTTAGCTGGTAATCCGGGAATGTGAAACAGTGATAAACCGGATCGTAAAACTGAATGAGCGCATCCATGATTCCCTCAATCACATGGACTCTTAACAGTGGTAGCAAACCTCCGTGCTTGGCTCTGAAAGCCTCTGGGTTAGTGATCATCCTCGGTAACCTTCTCAAATCCTCTAGTTTTGGAACCTTGAAGGTATACGTATGAGTTCTCCTTCTACCGAAATCCATTAGTGCCATCTTCTTCTCTGATATTTGCAATCACAGTCTTAGTTTAATTTGAAAAACAGAGAGACCAGAAGAGAAGATTTTTTGAATGTTTTAATGTTTTTTAGATGAATGCATGAATGCAGCACACAAAAATATAGAAAAAACATGGGGTCAAAGGGTCGTTGTCATGAAGTCAAGGCTCTACCCATCCCCAAAGGTTTATACTAGGGTGATTTTTGTACCTGTACTCATTATCATTAGCTCCTCCCAGGAAAGCAAAACAATAAGCGGATCGCCAACGAGTTGTAGTGCAATCTTAGAGTAAGTGCCATTCACCGAGAATAGATCACCAGCCTCAAATGAGGGTAGTATCGCGTAACAACTATTTCCGATAGTTTTCGCACTACGAAAGGGTTTGGCTCCTCAGCTTCTCAGACTTAACAACCGGCCCATTGTCTGGGTGAGAGAATGGGTTGCGTTGGTCAGCTCCACTGAGGTTGATGGTCGACCCCGCCGCCATCACTTATCTTAAGTGTATACTCATTCTTTCCACATACGGCATCACCCGCATTCCCATTAGCAGAAAAATAAACATGTATAGCAATTAGGAAAAGCAGTATATATATTTGTCCTAAGCATCCTAGACCTTTAAAGTTATGAATCCTAAGTTCCTGACAGAAATGGGTTCCCCGACGGCGGAAGCCCCAATCTGTGGTATCATAAAAGTGAAGAAAAAAGTTTGACAAAAAAGAGCCCCACGGTGGGCGCCATTTTTCTGTAGCGAGCGATTTTGGACGCGGTTCTTAAGCGCTGGTCGCTCTCTGCGGTTTGAGCTTAAACTACAGGTCGATTCATTTTTTATCCTATTGTGAGCTGATTAAGGAATGGAAATAGATGTCTCCAATTAACCCTGCTTTGCAAACTGAGTTTAAACAGCGGTCTGTTAGGTTACGAATGCTATCAATGTGGGGGGCCCTTGTACTGGTTATTTGTATTTTTGCCAATATGGTTCTTCTTTCTTTCTAGGATCTTTTGGCAGGGAACAAGTGTTAGGATGTTAGGACTGATGCTTTTGAATGTGAGAGTATGGGATTTGGGTTTTTTGCTGATTGTGCTTGCTAAGATTTTTCTTTCAATCTTATGCCTACGTATTCTCGTTTACCGAAACAGGGAAATTAGAGCGTTCGTAGTTCCTCCTATTCTTTGGGAGGAAATGGTTGTTTTTGGTGTCTTGTTCAAAGCCCAAGATGTGAAGCGAAAGGTGATTTGTATCTTGATCAAAGCCCAAGATGTGAAGCTGAAAAAGTCTCCACTTTAGAGATAGTTTGTCACCTCTAAAGAGGGGGTTGTATGTCACAACTGTTTTATAAAGGAGAATTACTTTAACCAAGATACGCGGATCCTAGCAATGCCATACTTTCCTTTAAAGGAGGTTTTTACCTGAAGGAGAAGACTTAATTCAGTGTAGAGCAATGCTATCTTTCCTTAGGAATTTCTCATGCTAAAAGAGGGACAGTGGCATGGATGTAGATGATCCAGAGGCTTGCCGCTTACAGTGATTAGATGAAAGGAGTTGTTTGATGTTCGTGTACTGTGAACGAGGCACAGTTTTGATGCTAAAAGGTTAATTGGATTAACCAGTGATTTTCTTATACAAAGCCTAAGAGGAGGCTGATATGTGTCTCGTACAAAGCCCGAGAGAGAGGCTAAAAGGTTTTGACTCAACGATGGAATCTTTTGGTATCTCGTACGAAGCCCGAGATGGAGGCTATTGTTTGTTTGGCTCGATAAGAACCCTTTTGTATCTCGTACAAAGCCCGAGATGGAGGCCAAAGGGGTGATTGACTCAACGAGGGAGTCTCATATGTGTCTCGTACAAAGCCCGAGAGAGTGGCTAAACGTTGTTTGACTCCGCTGGGGAGAATCTTTGTACAAAGCCCAAGAGGAGGCTAGGGTGACTGTTTCAGTTAAGCGACAGGTCCAGTATACTGATTTTAAAGAGAGAATCAGTTCTTATATGAGCAACACTGTACTCAGGGATTTGATTTGAGGATCAGGGATATTTCCTGTTCTTTAAGGAAACGGGAAATCCAAAGGGTATTGAGACTGTCCGAGTCTACGGGTTTCCTTCCTATTTAACGAATGGGGCACTTGAGAATGTCTTTGAGACTCAAGGAGATTAGACTGTCCAAGTCTAGAGTTTCGTCTTTTGTACTATGCTTTGAGAAACAGTAGTAGACTCTACGACAGGACTGCTCTATGCAGATGACTAGGTTCTGTTCCTATACCTCTAGGAGGTCGTCGGGACAATTTGTACGAACCCAAGAGGAGGCTGGAAACTTTTAAGAAGCCGACGGGTCCTTGTACTAAGCCCAAGAGGAGGCTATTATTCCCGGAGGGTGAGATCATTATACGAAGCCTAAGAGGAGGCTGTGAATACTTCTAAGAAGCCGTAGGGTCGTTGTACTAAGCCCAAGAGGAGGCTGGGTTGCTTTTAGGAAGCCTGTGGGTCCTTGTACGATGCCCAAGAGGAGGCCGATGTGTTTAAGAAGCCCGTGGGTCCCCAAAACCCGAGAAATTCAAGGCAATGCTATTCACCGAGAATAGATCAAAGTCAGGAAAGTTCGAGAATTTGGAAGAAACTCAAAGATGCCATTCACGGAGAATACATTCATCTTGGGGAGTAGAGTCTCTTGACATTTCCTAATGAGGACAGCCGAAGAGAAGACTGTATCTGGTGATCCTATTGGGGATCTAGTTGTCTATTTCTACGAATAAACGAAACGACGTCACCTAGTTCTAGACGTAGTTGCCGGGGAAACTCGAAATATCTATACTATTATTACACAGTTGATATGAGTTTATGAAAGAAGACTTACAGTGAAACAGCCCCACAATACAGTTATATGTATATGAAAGCGGTAAATGAAAGCAATAACCACTTACTCGGTTGTAGAGCTTCCATGCTGTTTGGTTAGTTGTTCAACAAAGAAAGATTGAAAACAATAGTATATTCAAAATCAAAGGAGAAAGTGCTTTGAAATAAAAAGATTCGGGGCTTACAGCTCAAGGAGAGGCCCAGGGTTTTATCAGTGAATGCACTGTTTGAATTTGTATAGAGGGACTTATACAAGTGACTGAGGCCCAAAATGTTTCTGTACAAGTGGGTTGGGTCTTACACTCTCTCAAGAGGCCCAAAAAGTTTTAAAGAAAAAGAGTGGGGCTTATAACACGAGGGTAGGCCCAGTTGACTTTTCGTTAAAAATGACGATCGTGCCGAGGTTTTCTTTTAACGCGGAGGGACTTATACAATAAGTGAGGCCCAAAATGTTTTGGTTAAAAGGGGATTGGGTCTTACACTCTATTAGAGGCCCAACGTGTTTTGAATGGGTCTTATAGCTCAAGGAGAGGCCCAAAGTGTTTTTGAATGGGTCTTATAGCTCAAGGAGAGGCCCAAGGGTTATTTTGAAAAGGCGACGATCGCGCCGTTGGTTTTTGACGGTATCGGGACTTATACAATACACTAAGGCCCAAAAATGATTTGGTCAAGAAAGGATTGGGTCTTACACTCTCTCAAGAGGCCCAAAAAGTTTTGAAAATGATTTATGAGGGTTGAATTAATCCAAAAACCCTAATTTGTTTTCAAAAATGTATTTAATTGAATAAAAATTCAATTAAAATGATCAAAATTGTTTAACATGTGAAGAACAAATTGTGATCTTGGATTAATGCTTCAAAAATTAAGTATTGACCTACAAAATAATTAGAAAGCATTAAAAGTTGCAAAATCAATGTAGAAAAAATATTTAATATGTCAAAAACAATTAAAATATTAATTCTTTGCTAAAATATCAATTATATGAAATAAATAATATTTTTGGGTTTTTTTTATAAAATAAAATATTTTTACATTTTTGTGAATTATTAAAAAAAGAATCAACTCAAAATCATTAAAACTCAGAGAGAAATTAATTTTTGAATCAATTAAATAAAATCACAAAATTCAAATATTTGAATTATTCAAAAATGGCGCCAAGAACACACCAAGAACACGCGCGTGTTCTGGGTTTGGCTGATTTGCATTTTCTCCTCAATCTCACTGAATACTTGATTATATCATGCAATCCACATATCATTATGCTCGTCTCAACCTCACGATCATGTCTATAACACTTAATTTCATTTAAATTAAACATATAACAAGAAATCATGAAAAATCCTCAAGAACCCTAATTTCTGCATGAAGGCTAGGATTTTTGATACACGATTCAAACAATGCAATTAATTGAGGGAAAACATTCCATGCATGATTATGAACATATGGCCAAATTATTGTGGGAGGAAAGATGCATAGATTGAGAGATGACCAAGTATGTGCTTACCTCTAGGCCGTGACAGCAAGTGCAATGTGATTTTTGATTTGGAGGTGTTACAAATGAGTGGTGATGATCTGAACAGCTTCCCTACACCCTATGGAGTGTGTTTGAATGGTTGGACTTGATTGAAATTGGCTGGATCAATTTGTGGTACCTCAGCTGCAACTTGATTGAAAATTTGAGCAACCAGCTGGTGATTTTGTGAAATTGGTGTTTCAGAAGTGATCTAAGTGTTTGATCAGCTCATATGTGATGTATGTGAGGTGTGTGAGTGATTGGTTTGATTGGAATTGCTCTCAAACTCAAAACCCGATAGCTACCTTGCTAAGAAAGGCATTTTTGCCAAGAGAAAGAGATTTTGAGGAAAGCATCTGTTAGATGGCTTTGGTGTACTCAAACTAATCACAATTGAGCTCTATTTATAGTAGAGCAAGTTTGTTTTGCAAGGAATAGTGAATGACAGCTAGTAAGTAGGTTTGGCCAATGTTGGCAAATGAAAATCCAAGTCTCCTCTAGCCATTGACTAGAGGTTAGGGCACAGAGCTTTGGTTCCCTTGGTCTTGGATAAGTCTTGACTGATTTCAGATGAGAATGGCTCAGTCCATGCCACCTTGATGCTTCCATTGAATGCTTCAATCCAAATTTGGAGTCTTGTCCCTATTTTGGCCATTCTAGGTTCAACATGCTATTTCTTGTTCCATGGACTTTGGAGATTTGGCTCAGTGATTGTCCCCTTTAGATTCAATCCTCAGACGTGTCCAAGTGGATAGGAGCATTTGAATTTGGCTGATTTTGGCAAATCGAGCAAAATTGCAAATTCTGCCTTGCCTTGACAGATTTCAGCAAGGCAACTTGCCAATGTCATATCTCATGGTGTAAGTTGAATTTGGTAATGCTCTTGACCATTTTGGAAAGCCCTTACATGGTACAACAAGTGTTTGAACAAGTTTGGTTTTGATCTCTTTTGATTCCAAGTGAAAAATCCCTCTACATTTGGCAAAAAGTGAAGCAAAATCTGACTTAGTGAAATTTTCACTAAGTGTTGGAACAAAGTGTGATTTCTTGATTTTGATCACTCCATAACTCAAAATCCTTAATGAATTGGACTTAGGTCTAGTTGAAGTTTTTGTGGAGGGTAATGAGGGCTACAAATCCATCTTTGGATGAAAAAAATTGGCCTTGTGGTTTAGGAGTTATGGTCCTCCAAAGTTGGTGCATTAGTGGTACTTTTTCCATAACTTAGAAAAATTTCTATGTTTTATGGTTACCCCTTTTACAAGTTATCCAACTTTTCTTGATTTTTCTTGATGAATGATGATTCAAATCATACATTAACATCATTTTAGGGTTAAAAATCCATTTTGGTGAAAAATCTCAAAAAGTCAAAGTTGACTTTTGTGCACAGTTGACTTTTTATCATATGAATTCCAAATTGTGCAATTCTTCAGGAAATTATGTCCTTGACCTAAATCAAACTTGATGGACATGTTCCATGGGTGTCATAGGGTATATTGGGGCATGTCCTAGGGTTTGGGAGCATGTCCTGGTCAAAAGTCATAGTTACAGTTGACTTTCCTCGCAAAACCCTAATTGTGGTGCAGATGAAAATGAGACTTGTTGCTCAAGCTTCTTGGATTAATCCATTGTTCCAAATGGATCAATATAGTTCATTAGAGACCCTCAAATCATGTCTTGAGGTCTTGGCTCTTGATTTGTCCCAAAAGTCAACTTAGAGGTGAATTAGGTCAAGAAACCCTAATTCCTGTTTTTGATGTATGCATCTCTTGAGGCCAAATTGACTTGATGATTGGGTACATGAGGTTCCATGGAGTATATTAGGTTATGTTTTGGAACATTGGCTCATGCCCAAATGAAAAATTTCCATTTGGAGGACCTGGTCGACCAAAACCCTAATTTGGTGACCCTGTCGATCTTGAGACTTGATCCACCTAGAAGGGAGCAACCTTGTGCTTAATCCTTGAAGTGGGAGTCCTCTTGATCCATTGTGTATGTTTGAGAGGTTTATACAAGTTAAAGATCATGTCATTCCTTGATTGATCTTTTGTCTAAGCACTCAGAGAGGGCTTGAAACCCTAATTTTGATTGTAGTGGATGCTCACCCATCTTTGGGGAGATTGATGAAATAGGATGGTTACTCCATATTGTAATGATGATTTGCACAATGATGGGAAATCTTAGTGGTCAAAATTTGGGGTATGACACCGAGTCATAGATCCTTGTAGTTACTTGGCATACGAATTGGATTCGGGATCACCGGCCTGTTAACCGTGAACCGTCACTTCTCATTGCCTGTTAACCATCACAAGTCTCTACCCAATGCATAGGCTCCAATCGTACTACACGTACCAAGTAATCCTGCATGCACTTCAGAGGAGCTCGAGACTCATGAAGGCCTTTCAAGGGCAACTCAAATAAAATGGTTACGATTACATGATCACACAACAAAATAATGTGTTCGACAATGCCTAGGCCATGATGCCTCAAGGCCTTTCTTGTCCTTCAAACCACAAAGTTAACCTCATGTTCCATACTAGTGTTCCACTCTCGACTAGGCCAATACCGGCAAGGATGCACTTTCTTACAACACGTGCCCAAGTATTGCCATCTAGAGTTGTCTACCATTCCTAGTTCTTCCTAGGTTTTCTTATTGTCAAGGTTGATGTTTTCCTCACTCTTCCTATTTCATTTTAACATGCATATACATCTCAACATGCTTAACAACAGGAGAAATAACCCAAGCATAATACATATGCACAATAGAAATTACAAATGATAAAAACAACACACTTATCCCACTTTTGGGGTTTCCTCCGATTATTTAGTCGGGCAATAAAATCCATATTTTTCACCCCCATGGTATAGGATATTTCCTTAGCTTCAATATCGATATAAAGAACGCTTAAATCGGACACCCGAGCAAAAAGTTATGAATTTTTGAAGTATTTTTCCAAAAAGTTACAGTGTTAATCGGTTAACACATTTGGTTAACCGATTAACCAAATTCAGAAACTTTCTATTAACCGATTAACCAAAATGGTTAATCGATTAACCAGTTCAATTTTCACGGAAAACACCATTTTTTCCACTGGTTAATCGGTTAACCCATACCGTTAATCGATTAACCATGTTGCAGAAGCCAAAAACTCTGTTTTTATGGATACAAAACCCAACCAATCCTAACCAAAATTTGATCAAACATCATAACAATCATAAACAGATGATTCCACACATATATTCATCATGCTACACAATTTATAACACATTTCAACCGTTAGATTTCATTGATTTGCAAAATTGTTCATTTTTCTCAAAATCTAACCTAACTCTAGAATCTCAAGAATTCTACAACTAAAGCCTCTATCTAGAACCAACCTTGGATAGATGATGAAAATGATGAAGATGAGATGATTGGGCAAGGATAGGATGAATGGATGATGATTTGCTCTTGGATTTTCCTCAAATTCATCTTTCTCCACTTTTTCTCCTTCCTTTCCTTTTCTTTCCTCTTTTCTTCTTTTTCTCTCTTTCTTACTATCTTTTTCTTTTATGTTTGGAAAGTGGAAGGAAAAAAATATATAGTAACTTAGTATTAGAAATAATACTACTAGATGTCCAAAAAGTCTCTTAAGTCCAAATTAATAAAATACCTCAGAGTCAGATAATAGTAATTGGATTTAATCTAAGTTCCACAGTTACTCTAATTATTTATCAAATATTTCTCGGAGTACACTGGACTCAGTCGATCACAATATACTGTTATCCGGAGAAATAAAATACGGGGTATTACAATAAACCAATTACAAAGTTTTTATATATTTTTATCCTTTCCATTTTTGTAATCCAACAAAATTTATTCTCATTCTTTTTATTAAGGATTATTTTATCTGTCAAATTATTATTTTAAAACCAAACTTGTATTTCAAATTTTTTAATGAAAAATTATTAGTAATTACATTTTAGTACATAACACTTCATCCCTTAAACTCTTTGGGTGTTTTTTTTAACCTTCAATGATTTTCTATTTTAAAAGGATCATAATTCAATTACAAAGTTTTCATATATTTTTAATCTTTTTATTTCATCAAATGTTTTCTATTTTTCCAATTCAGCAATTTTTTCCATTCTTTTTATTAGCGATTACTTTATGGGATAATTTTTATCTTAAATCAAATTTGTATTTTTAGATTTTTGAGTGAAATATTATTAGTAGCTAATTGTTACTATATATCAGTAGTTAATTTTTAGTATATGTTAGTTTAACTATTTCAAGCCAGTTGAATTATCCCTTCATGCAAACATGTATTTCTATTTTAGCAAACTTTAACCGAAAAATGCTTAAATGCAACTTAAGGAGCAATTTGCTAAAACACACATTCATAAAAATAAGTTGGTCTACGTTAGCAAACTCCATATATATATATATATACCCTAAGTATTAAGATTGTGTAAATGAATTTCTAGTGGTTATTACCACTTCGTTTACAAGTATGAAGTATATATATATATATATATATATATATATATATATATATATATATATATATATACTTCATACTTGTAAATGAAGTGGTAATAACCACTAGAAATTCATTTACACAATCATAATACTTAGGGTATAAATTCTAAGTTTGTCGTCAAACCTAACAATATTGACATTTTATCAATTGAAATAGAATTTACATACAAATAAACCATTTAAATTGTGTAAGTCTTTTTGTTTTTCTTTCTTGTGAAAATGAATATATATATATATATATATATATATATATATATATATATATATATATATATATATATATATATATATATATATATATATATATATATTCAAACATTATAACTAACAAAATGCATAAATTAACATTTTATTAATTATTTTGGTGATTCACAGTCAAAACTTCTTAAATAACACTGCATAGAAAAAAGCATTATTACTTTTCTTTAAAAGAGATATTACATCCAGAATTAAACAAATGGTGCATGAAGCTTATTTAAAGTAGTGGTGTAAACAAGGTGATGTTATTGGATATCATCCTTTTTACACACGACTTTTTGACCATTTACTTAAAATAGTAATGTTATGTTGAAGATTTATTTGTTAAAGAGGGGAATTGTATTGGTTCAAGATCTGATGGAACAGGTCATTTGTTTCTTAGTTGAAATTTGAATTTTGTGTTTGAGGTTTAATTGGTGTTTGGGGGTGATTCTATTGTGTCTGGACCTGATGGAGCAAGCCTTTTTATTTCATTGTTGAAATGAAAATGTTGTGTTGGAGGTTTATCTGGTGTTGGTGGTGATTCTACTTGGTATGGACCTGATGGAACAAGCCTTTTTATTTCATAGTTGAAATCAAAATGTTGTGTTGGAGGCTTATCTGGTGTTGGTGGTGATTCTATTGGGCCTGGACCTGATGGAACAAGTCTTTGTATTTCATAGTTGAAATCAAAATGTTGTGTTGGAGGCTTATAGGGTGTTGGTGGTGATTCTTCTAGGTCTGGACCTGATGGAACAAGCCTTTTTATTTCATAGTTGAAATCAAAATGTTTTGTTGGAGGCTTATATGGTGTCGGTGGTGATTTTATTGGGTCTGGACATGATGGAACAAGTCTTTTTATTTCATAGTTGAAATCAAAATGTTGTGTTGGAGGCTTATCTGGTGTCGGTGGTGACTCTATTGGGTATGGACCTGATGGAACAAGCCTTTTTATTTCATAGTTGAAATCAAAATGTTGTGTTAGAGGCTTATCTGGTGTTGGTGGTGATTCTATTTTGTCTGGACCTGATGGAACAAGCCTTTTTTTTTCATAGTTGAAATTAAAGTACTGTGTAGGAGGCTTATCTGGTGTTGGTGGTGATTCAATTTGTAACACCCATATATAATATAATACATCAAAGCATCCATATCATACATGAATTCACACTTTGGTACTGAAATACAATAAGTTCCTAGTTAACACATTATATATATACATGCCCAAAGTACCTAAAAAAACTATGGCATTATATATACAAGATGTTCAAAATGATAAAAACTAAGAACTAGATCAACAATGATCTCAAAATAAACTCCACAACGGAAGCCTTGCCACACAAAAGCTACGATCTGTAAGGAAAAGTCAAACAACTTTGTCTTTACCCTTCGCCGAACCTGCAGTACCTGTGATGTAAACAACAACATGGGGTGAGATACATCAATCTCTGTGAGTTCCCTATCTTATACGCCCTCTCTGCTTTACAAGGTTATATCACACCTAACTCAAGTCAAAAGGGAAAGGGAATGACATTGAGTACTCACACACACTATATGGATCCATGTTCTTGAGTCTTGCTAACTCACAATCTATCACTAATCAGTAACCTTACCAAGGCATCCCTTCTTCCCATCCGCTTCTACGTCTAGAAGATGATCCGAGTCATGGATCCTTGTAATTACTTGGCATACGAATGGATTCAGAATTAAGGGACGCATTATCACCTTAATTCGTCACTTCTCATGGCCTCTCATGCCATCACAAGTGTCTACCCGTGGGTTCCATCGTACTATAACACTAGGAATCAAACCTGCCAAGTAGTAATGCCTGCATTCAGAGGAGCTCGAGACTCATGAATACCTCTCAAGGACGACGGTTACGATTACGTGATCATATACACCAACGAGATTGTATTCAATAATCACCCAACCATATTAGCCTTAAGACCTCTTTTGTCTTTCTACACTCAACACAATTAACATGATCCATACTAGTGTAACTTTTTCTATAACATTCGGTAATAGACGCGCGCCTCGGCCTCTCTTGCACGAACGTCGTCGTTATGTTGTTCAACAATTTCCTACCCATTACTAGGTTCTAATATTGTTTTATGGTAATGAATTCTCACTCTACCTATTTCACTTCCTTTTTAACATGCATATTCACTCACAATTATGATAAACCGCAGTAGAATAAGCATAGCATATCACATTTACCCAAAAGAATTTCATATGACAAATAAAACATAATTATACCACATTTGGAATTTCCTCCGATTATTTAATCGGCTGAAAAATCTATATTTTTCTCTTCCATTTTAAAGAATATTTCCTTAGCTTCAGATCGATATAAATAACGTTAAAATCGGACACCAGAGTCAAAAGATATGAATTTCAGAAAATACTATTTTTTCATTTGGTCCCAGGTCGCGCTAAGCGCACCCTACCCCGCGCTAAACGCGCTTCTCACTGTCTGGAAGGGGTGCGAATTTTCCATACCGCGCTAAGCGCGCAACACCGTGCTAAGCGCGCTCTGCGTTATGCAGAAAAACTTCCTTTTTCCAACAACTTTCCACACTCCCCAGTCATATTCAAACAACCAATGGAGGTATATTTTCATGTTTATATCATAGTTCATCCATCAACTTCATATAACATGTTTTCTCACAAAAACTCTAATATTTTCAAAACCCATTTCATTCCAAACTCATGCCAATCAACACTAAACATCATAACAAATATCAATGGGTGATCCTACACATGTTATAATTATACTACACAATTTATAGCTCATTTTATCCGTTAGATTTCATTGATTTGCAAACTAAGCATTTTCTCACAAAAACCTAACTTAAGCTAAAATCATCTCTAACTCTTGAACTTAAAGCTTCTATCTAGAACCCACCTTGGTTAGAGGTTGAAGATGAAGAAGATGAGATGATTTGATGAAGGGTTGATGATGATTCTTGATCTTGAAATGTTGGATTTTCTCTTCTTTTCTTTCTCCCCTTTTCTTTCCTTTCTTCTTCCTTCTTTCTTCTTTCTCTCTCTATGTTACTATCTTTCTCTTTTATGTTTGGCAAATGGGAGGAAAGAAAACATATAGTAAGTATTATTAGTAAATAATACTACTAAATGTCCAAAAAGTCTCTAAAGCTCCAATAATTAAATACCTCAGAGTCAGATAATATTAATTGGATTTACTCTAAGTTCAACAGTTACTCTAATTAATTTTGCAAATAATTTCTCAGAGTACACTGGGACTCAGTTGATCACAACTAATATTATCCAGAGCAAATTTAAAATACGGGGTATTACATCCCCCCCCCCCCCCTTAAATAGAAATTCGTCCTCAAATTTAAAAGATTATCTGAATAAATGAGGATAAGCATCTTTCATCTCCGACTCTAGTTCCCAAGTAGCATCACCCGGATGTGTCATATCCCATTGCACCTTAACAAGAGGAATGTCTTTGTTCCTTAATACCTTTGTTTCTCTTCCCACAATACGACTCGGTTGGGGTTCAAACATTAAATCTGCTTCTATTTCCACTGATTCAGGTAGAACTGGCTGAAGAGGATCAGGAATAAACTTCCGAAGCTGAGATACATGAAAGACATCGTGCATTTCTGACAGAGAGGGCGGTAAGGCCAACCTGTAAGCTACTTCACCAATCTTATCAAGAAATTGATACGGTACCACGTATCTCAGACTTAACTTGCGTGACTTAAACGGTCCTTTCAATCTCAATCTCGGAGTAACTTTCAAAAATACATGGTCACCTTCCTCAAATTCTAAAGGTCTCCTAAGATTGTCCGCATAACTCTTTTGGCGATCTTGCGCTTGTATAACTTTCTCGCGGATCATTCGAATCTTTTCCATAGTCTCTTGGATAATTTCGGGTCCCAAAATTCTATCTTCACCAACTTCCGCCCAACACAAAGGTGTTCTACATTTTCTTCCATACAACGCTTCATAAGGAGCCATACCGATACTCGCATGGTAACTATTGTTATAAGAAAACTCTATCAACGGTAAAAGTTCCTTCCAATTCCCTTTACCTTCTAGCACACAAGCTCTCAACATATCTTCCATTGTTTGTATTGTTCGCTCAGTCTGAACATCCGTCTGAGGATGATTCGACGTGCTCAAACGCAACTTCGTACCCATAGCTTGTTGAAAAACTTCCCAAAACCTTGAAGTAAATTTTGGATCTCAGTCGGACACAATATTAGAGGGAATACCGTGCAATCTCACAATTTCAGCAATGAACAACCTCGCAAGATAACTTGCTTTAAAAGTAGTCTTCACGGCTAAGGAATGCGCAGATTTCGTTAGTCGATCCACAATCACCCAAATCGAATCATATCCACCTTGCGTACGGGGTAAACCTACTGGAAAGTCCATAGAAATACTATCCCACTTCCAAACTGGAATTTCTAAAGGTTGCAACAGGCCTCCCGGTCTTTGATGTTTAATCTTTACCTGTTGGCATACTACACATTCTGACACATACACCACAATATCCTTTTTCATTCCGGGCCACCAATAATCTCTCTTCAAGTCTTGATACATCTTCGAAGAACCAGGATGTATCGTAAAAGTACCTTTATGAGCTTCATCCAAAATCTTTCTTTTTAACACCGCATCGTCCAGAATACAAATCCTTTGGTTAAACATAATAATTTCGTCGGTAGCTTGAACAAAACCCGGTCGTACTAACACTTCTTGTAACTTCTCATCCAACAATTGTCCTTGTTGAATATTAACTCTTAGAGTTGAATTGACATTCAAATTTCCCATGATTACACCATTCGGAGTCCACACGAATTGAAGATTAAGATCCCTAAACTTTTCCAACAGAGCATACTCCAATATCATCAATTCTGCACTATGAACTACTTTCCAAGCTAATGCATCTGCCACCTTGTTTGCTTTTCCTGGATGATACTTCAATTCTAAGTCATAATGCTTTAAGTACTCCATCCACCTTCTTTGCCGTATATTCAATTCCTTTTGATCAAATAAATACTTCAAACTTTTATGGTCACTGAACATTTCAAAACGTACTCCATACAAATAATGACGCCACACCTTCAGTGCAAATACAACTGCTGCTAGTTCCAAATCATGAGTTGGATAATTCTTCTCATGAACTTTCAATTGCCAGGATGCATAAGCTACCACCTGACCACCTTGCATCAGAACACCTCCTAATCCCATCTTAGAAGCATCGTAAAATACTTCATAAGAGTTGTCGGGATCAAGAATGATTAACACAGGAGCAGTCGTCAAAATTTCCTTCAATTTTATAAAGCTTTGCTCACAACCTGAATCCCACTCATAAGCACAATCCTTCCGAGTAAGCTTTGTCATTGGTAAGGCCAATTGAGAAAAACCTTTGATGAACCTTCTATAGTAACCTGCCAATCCCAAGAAACTTCTAACCTCTGAAGCATTCCTTGGTCTCTCTGAATTAATCACTGCTTCTAGCTTCGATGGATCCATAGCCACACCACCTTGAGATATAACATGTCCCAGAAAATTTACTTCTGACATCCAAAACTCACACTTGCTTAACTTAGAAAAAAGTTGCTTCTCTTGCAATACCGATAAGACAATTCTCAGATGTTCCCCGTGCTCTTGTGGAGTACGGGAATAAATAAGAATGTCATCAATAAAGATTACGACAAATTGGTCCAAGTAATCTTGAAATATCTGGTTCATGTAATCCATAAAAACAGCTGGAGCATTAGTCACACCGAAAGGCATCACCAAGAATTCGTAATGGCCGTAACGGGTTCTAAATGCGGTCTTAGGTACATCTGAACTCTTCACTCGAATTTGGTGATAACCCGACCTCAAATCAATCTTCGAGAACACACAGGCTCCCTTCAATTGATCTAACAGGTCGTCTATCCTGGGTAAAGGATACTTGTTCTTAATGGTGACTTTGTTCAACTTACAGTAATCAATGTATAGACGCATTCCACCATCCTTCTTCTTTACCAACAACACTGGAGCTCCCCATGGTGAAACACTAGGTCTAACAAAATGCTTAGCCATTAATTCTTCCAATTGCTCTTTCAGTTCTCTCAATTCAAGTGGTGCCATCCGATACGGAGAAACGGATATAGGAGCCGTTCATGGTACCAGGTCAATAGAAAATTCCACTTCCCTCTCTGGAGGAAGAGAATTGACATCTTCGGGGAAAACTTCTGAAAACTCGCAAACAACAGGAATGCTCAAAACCTGATGGTCGCTACTCCTCTCCTTAGTGAGAACTAAAAGAACAGATCTCTCCTTCTCAAACAAGAAATTTATCATTCCAACCGTACCTTCTAGAATAGTTGTTAAAACATCTTTCGGGGTAGCATCAACAGATGGAATGATGATTACCTTCTCCTCACACCCAATAAACACCGAATTAGCAGAAAGCCAATCCATTCCCAAAACGACATCAACTTGCTTAAGCGGTAAGCAAATAAGATCAATCTGGAAAACTCTACCATCCACAGACAAAACACAGTTTACACACATCAATGGAGTCTCAACCATTTCATCCATGGCGGTAGTGACCACCATGGGAGGAGACAAAGGAATAACTTGCAACCCAAGTCGCTTCACACATTGCACTGACACAAAAGAGTGTGTTACTCCACAATCAAATAAAACAAAACAAGGATGTCCGTTTACGAAACACGTACTAGCAATCAAAGAGTTGTCACCCTTTGCTTTCCTTACATCCAAGGTATACACTCGACCGATATTCTTTTATTGCATTTGGTTTCTATTTTGAGGACAATCCCTCGCCAAATCACCCTTTTTTCGACAACAATGACACTCCACTCCCTCGAAATGACATCTACCACCATATCTCTTTCCAAAAAAATGGCACACAGGAGGTGCACTAGTCCTGGAATTCTGAACCTGCTTTCCCTTAAAAGTTTGTTGTCTCGGTCTAATTTATTTATTCGATCTTCCACGGTCACCTTGATTCAACCTACTTAAGTCTTCTTCCGCTTGTACCTTCTTCAAGCTGTGTTTTGCCACATAACACTGCCTTAAAATTTCAGCATAGCTAGTGAACTCCCTCTGAGACACGCTATGTGAAATTTCAGCCCTCAACCCAAAAATAAACTGATCAATCTTCCACATCTCGTCCGGAGCATACATGGCTTGTCTAGAATAAGCAGCCATAACTTCAAACCTCTCTGCATAAGCAGCCACAATCAAGTTACCTTGTCTCAACTATTGAAACTCGAATTCCTTCTGAGACCTTAAGGAACTTGGAAAATACTTCTCCATAAAAGTTATCTTAAACTTCTTCCATACCTTCGTGTAGCGAGCGATTTTGGACGTGGTTCTTAAGCACTGTCGCTCTTTGGGGTTACTACAGGTCGATTCATTTTTTATCCTATTGTGAGCTGATTAAGGAAGGGAAATAGATGTCTCAAATTAACCCTGCTTGCAAACTGAGGTCAAACAGTCAAAACTGTTGGTTTACAGATGCGATCAATGTGGGGGGGCCTCTCTCTGGTTACTTTGATTAAATGTTGACCTTTTGGTTAAGAAGTTAGGGAAAATACCATTCAATTGGTAGGAGGGTACGGGATTTGAATTTTGGATTAGTGTGCTCGCTAAGATTTTTCTTTCAATCTTATGCCTATGTATTCCCGTTTACCGAAACAGGGAAATCTGAGCGATCGTAGTTCCTCCTATTCTATGGGAGGAAATGGGTGTTTTGGTGTCTTGTTCAAAGCCCAAGACGTGAAGCTAAAAGGGTGATATATATCTTGTTCAAAGCCCAAGATGTGAAGCTGAAGGGTCTATCAGTATCTTGTTCTAAGCCCAAGATGTGAAGCTAAAGGTGTTGTCTTTAGAGAGAATTTGTCATCTCTAAAAGGGGTCTGTTTGTCACAACTGTTGGGTGACTGACTGTAAAGGAGGATTACTTTAACCAGGATACGTGGATCCTAGCATTTCCATAATTTCCTTTATAGGGGTTTTGACCTGAAGGAGAAGACTTTAACTCAGTGTAGAGCAATGCCATCTTTCCTTAGGAATTTCTCATGCTAAAAGAAGGACAGTGGCGTGGATGTAAATAATCCAGAGGCTTGCCGCTTACAGCGATTAGATGGAAGGAGTTGTTGATGTTTGTGTACTGTGAACGAGGCACATCTTTGATGCTAAAAGGTTGATCGTCCCAACCAGGGTTTTCTTATATAAAGCCTAAGCAGAGGCTAATGGCCTAACAAGAGGGAGTTTTATGTGTCTCGTACGAAGCCCGAGAGAGAGGCAAAAAGGGTTGACTCGACAAGGGAGTGTTTTTTGTATGTCTCGTACAAAGCCCGAGATGGAGGCTAAAAGCGGACTCAACAAGAGAGTCTTTGTATCTCGTACGGAGCCCAAGATAGAGGCTAAAAGCGGACTCAATAAGAGAGTCTTTGTATCTCGTACGAATCCCGAGATGGAGGCTAAAGTAACTGTTTCAGTTGAGTGACAGGTCCAGTTGGTTGGCTAAGAGAAAATTAGTTCTTATATGAGTAATGTTGCACTCATATATTTGATCTGGGGATCGGGGTTATTTCCTGTTCTTTAAGGAAACGGGGAATCCAGAGGGTATTGGAGACTGCTCAAGTCTACTGGTGCTTGAGGATGCCTTTGGGACTCAAGGGTCGTAGACTATCCGAGTCTGGAGTTTTATCTTTTGTACTATGCTTTTGAGAAACAGTAGTAGTGCGTTCATGGTAGAAAGATCTAGACTCTTTGAAAGACTGTTTTATTAAGATGACTAATTTCTGTTCCTATACCTCTAGGAGGTCGTCAGGACAATTTGTACGAAGCCCAAGAGGAGGCTGGACACTTTTAAGAAGCCGATAGGTCCTTGTACGAAACCCAAGAGGAGGTTATCATTCCCGGAGGAAGAAATCATTATATGAAGCCTAAGAGGAGGCTAGAAATACTTCTAAGAAGCCAACGGGTCCTTGTACTAAGCCCAAGAGGAGGCGGGGATGCTTTTAGGAAGCCTGTGGGTCCTTGTACAATGCCCAAGAGGTGGCCGATGCTTTTATGAAGCCCGTGGGTCCCCAAACCCCTAGAAATTCAAGACAGGCTATTCACAAGGAATAGATCAAGCCAGGAAAGATCAAGACAGGCTATTCACACGGAGAATACATTCATCTCTGGAGAGGTAGAGTCTCTTGATAATTCCTAAGGAGGACAGCCGAAGAGAAGACTGTATCTGGTGCTCCTATTGGGGATCTAGCTTGTCTATTTCTAAGAGTAATCGAAACGGCTTTTCTTAGATCTAGACGTAGTTGCTGGGGAAACTCTAAATATCTATACTATTATTACACAGTTGATATGAGTTTATGAAAGGAGACTTACAGCGAGCAGCCCCACAATACAATTATATACATATGAAAGCGGTAAATGAAAGCGGGTAAACACTTACTCGGTTGTAGAGCTTCCATGTTGTTTTGAATGGGTCTTATAGCTCGAGGAGAGGCCCAAGGTTTGTTTTTTCAACAGACGATGATCGCGTCGAACTTTTTGAAATACAACGGGACTTATACAATAAGTGAGGCCCAAAATGGGTTTGTATTTACAAAGGATTGGGTCTTACACTCTATTAGAGGCCCAAAGTGTATTGAAAATCATTGATGAGGGTTGAATTAATCAAAACCCTAATTTGTTTCCAAAATGGATTTTAATTGAATACAAAATTCAATTAAAATGATCAAAAATTGTTTTAATATGTGGAAACAAATTGTGATCTTGGATTAATGTTTCTAAAATCAAGTTTTGCCCTACAAAATGATTAGAAATCATTAAAATTTACAAAATCAAGAGGGAAAAAATATTTTAAATGTGAAAAACAATTAAAATATTAATTCTTTGTAAAAAAATATCAATTATATGAAATAAATAATATTTTTGGGATTTTTTGCTAAAATAAAATATTTTAACATTTTTGTGAATTATTAAAAAAAGAATCAACTCAAAATCATTAAAACTCAGAGAGAAATTAATTTTTGAATCAATTAAATAAAAATCACAAAATTCGAATATTCAAATTTTGAAAAAGGGCGCCAAGAACAGCTGAAGAACACGCGCGTGTTCTGGGTTTGGCTGATTTGCATTTTCTATCCAATCTCAATGAATACTTGATTATATCATGCAATCCACATATCAATCTGCTTGTCTCAACCTCACGATCATGTTTGTGACAATTAATTGCATTTAAATTAAGCATTAAACAAGAAATCCCAACAAATCCTCACGAACCCTAAATTCTGCATGAAGGCTGGGATTTTTGATACACGATTCAAACAAAGTAATTAATTGAGGGGAAACATTACATGCATGATTATGAACATTTGGCAAAAGTATTGTGCGAGGAAATATGCATAGATTGAGAGATGACCAAGTTTAGGCTTACCTCTAGGTCGTGACAGCAAGTGCAAAGTGATTTCTGAGTTGGAGGTGTTACAGATGAGTTTTGATGATCTGAATAGCTTCCCTACACCCTATGGAGTGTGTTTGAATGCTTGGACTTGATTGGAAATGGCTGGATCACTTCATGGCATCTCAACTGCAACTTGGTTAAAACCTTGAGCAATTGGCTGGTGATTCTGAGAAATCAGTGTTACAGCTGTGTGTTTAGTGTTTGATCAGCTCACATATGATGTTTATGAGGTGTGTGAGTGATTGGTTTGAGTGGAATTGCTCTCTACTGAAAAATTCGATAGTGACTTGCTAAGAAAGGCATTTTTGAGAGGGAGAAGATGATTTTGAGAAAGGCAAGTGTTGTAGGCCTTTGGTGTACTTAAACTGATCACAATTAAGCTCTATTTATAGTAGAGCAAGTTTGTTTTTCAAGGAATAGTGAATGGCAATTGCTGAGTAGGGTTGGCCAATGATGAGCAATGAGAATCCAAGTCTCCCCTAGCCATTGACTAGAGGTTAGGGCACAGGCTGCTGGTTCCCTTGGTCTTGGATAAGTCTTGACTGAATTCAGTTGCTAATAGCTCAGTCCATGCCACCTTGGTGCTTCCATTGAATGCTCCAATCCAAAATTGGAGTCTTGTCCCTATTTTAGGCAATTCTAGGTTTAGCATGCTATTTCTTGTTCCAAAGACTTTGGAGGCTTGGCTCAGTGATTGTCCCCTTTAGATTTGATCCTCATATATGTTCAAGATGATGACAAGGCTTGGAATTGGCTGATTTTGGCAAATCGACCAAAAGTGCAAAATTCTGCCTTGCCTTGGCAATTTTCAGCAAGGCACTTTGTCACTACCATATCTCATGGCTCAAATTGAATTTGGTAATGTTCTTGGCCATTTTGGAAAGCCCTTATATGATACAACAACTGTTTGATCATATTTGGTTTTGATACATTTTGGATCCAAGTCAAAAATCCCCCTACATTTGGAAAAAAGTGAAGGCAGATTCTGACTTAGTGAAAATTTCACTAAGTGTTGGAAAAAAGTGACATTTTCACTTTTTGCCATTTTGATCACTCCATAACTCAAAATCCTTAATAAATTGGAATTAGGTCTTGTTGAAGTTTTTGTAGAGGGTAATGAGAGCTACAAATCAAGCTTTGGATGGAGAAGAATGGCTTTGTGGTTTAGGAGTTATGACCCTCCAAAGTTGGTACCCTTGTCACTTTTTTCATAACTTAGAAAATTTTGTAAGTTTTTATGGTTACCCCTTTTACAAGTTATCCCACTTTCCTTGATTTTTATTGATGAATGATGATTCAAACCATACATTAACATCATTTTAGGGTTAAAAAACCATTTTTGTGAAAAATCTCAAAAAGTCAAAGTTGACTTTTGTGCATAGTTGACTTTTTATCAAATGAATTCCAAACTGTGCAATTCCTTAGGAAATCATGTGCTTGACCTAAATCAAACTTGATGGACATGTTCCATGGGTGTCATAGGGTATATTGAATCATATCCTAGGGCTTGGGAGCATGTCCTGGTCAAAAGTCAAAGTTACAGTTGACTTTTCTCGAGAAACCCAAATTGTGGTACTGATGAAATTGAGACTTGTTGCTAAAGCTTCTTCGATCAACCCATTGTTGCAAATGGATCAATATAGTATATTAGAGACCTTCAAATCATGTCTTGAGGTATTGGCTCATGATTTGTCCCAAAAGTCAACTTAGGGGTGAATTAGGTCAAGAAACCCTAATTCCAGATTTTTGAATGATGCATCCCCTGAGGTCAAATTGACTTGATGCTTGGGCCCATGAGGTTCTATGGAGTATATTAGGATATACTTTGAAGCAATGGCTCATGCCTAGAGGAAAATTTCCATCTGGAGGCCTTGGTCGACCAAAACCCTAATTTGGTGACACTGGCGATCTTGAGGCTTGATACACCTAGAAGGGAGCAGCTTTGTGCTTAATCCTTGAAGTGGGAGTCCTTTTGATCCTTTATGGATGTTTGAGAGATTTAGAAAAAGTGAAAGATCATGTCATTCCTTGATTTATCCTTTGTCAAAAGCTCTGAGAGGGCTTGAAACGCTAAATTTGATTGCAGTGGATGCTCACCCATCTTTGGGGAGACTAATGGTCCATCCTTATTGTGATGATTATTTTCAAAATGATGGGAAATCTTAGTGGTCAAAATTTGGGGTATGACAGATACCCCTATTTAATCTTCTTGGACCCGAAGGTGTGAATGACGAAGGTATTCGGGCATTCGGGGTGCATGAGGATTAAATATCAGAATGCCCAAAATTTTGATGGTGGTTATGAATGGTAGCTTACGCCTTCATCCTTTTTTGTTAAGGAATGATGCTTAGAAAAGGTAAACTTCCCCTCGATCCTGGTTTCTTGCCAAGGAACTGGTCTCAGTTTCTGAAGTAAACTTCCCCTCGATCCTGGTTTCCTACCAAGGAACTGGTCTTAGTTTCTGATATAAACTTCCCCTCGATCCTGGTTTCCTACCAAGGAACTGGTCTCAGTTTCTAAAGTAAACTTCCCCTCGATCCTGGTTTCCTACCAAGGAACTGGTCTTAGTTTCGGATATAAACTTCCCCTCGATCCTGGTTTCCTACCAAGGAACTGGTCTTAGTTTCTGAAGTAAACATCCCCTCGATCCTGGTTTCCTACCAAGGAACTGGTCTCAGTTTCGGATATAAACTTCCCCTCGATCCTGGTTTCCTACCAAGGAACTGGTCTTAGTTTCTGATATAAACTTCCCCTCGATCCTGGTTTCCTACCAAGGAACTGGTCTAAGTTTCTTTTGTCAATAAACTTTCTTGACAAGGGACGCTATGCGTAGCGGTTTTCCTCAAACTTCTCGACGAATTTTCCTGGGGAGATGCCATTTGACGGAAAAGGTTTTGATGTCAGACTTGCTGGGAAACCCAGTCGTCTGAATTGTAGAGGTACACAAACTTCTCTATTGGAGACGCCATTTGTCGATTCTACTGGGGGAAAACGAGTCTCTTGAGAGACTGCTTTCACACCTGGGGATATTACATCATACTTTTCTCGGGATCTTCCCGGAGAAATGCCATATGATGTGATCCGATTTTGAGGTGCCGATGACCTTTTCATCAGTGGTTTTTTGGAGAAAAACTGCCGTACCGCTGGATTTCTGATTAAGAGGCTTTCTCTAGGGATTTTCCTTAATCTGGGAAAGCAAGGATATCATCTTGAATGGCGAAGAGTGATGCCGGTCGTAAGCTCTCTGGTTTTCAGAGGTTCAAGTTATCAAAGTGGTCAAGGGCCAACTTCATTCCAGAAATAAACTGGAGGAGGGAGAGATTGTTCAGACGCAACGCTTCCTGACGAGGCAAGGACAAACAACTCGATTGAGAGGACTTTTATCACTAGGGGACAAGACCTACTGGAGTGATAGTGATGCAATATGAAATGTGAATGCAAATCAATAATGCACGATGTATGTATGTATATGCTGACAAAACTGACGCGACATACAAACTAAAAGATGAACATGACTGGATACTCGGCCATCGCGGGGCGAAGAAGTACCGCTAGTTCAAGATAGAAATTCCACCTTGCTTAGGAAAGATAGTCCCTGTTGGGAGCTATGTTGGTCGGGTTTAGGAGATGAGAACTCGGCCGAGGCGTGTCAGGTGAAACAAGGTCTCTGACACAGTTGATCCTTCGTTCAGGCGTACTGGTTTAGAAGGAGTACTTTGATTCTGCACTTCGAGGTTCAAACACCTTTGGAGAAGCGATCGAGGTTCTTCTAATGTTCAACAGTCAAAAGAAATTGCCAACTTTATTTTAAAAGCGGAAAAAGTTTTAACAAGTAAATTCATTTTTTGTTTCGTTTCAAGAATCGCTGATCATATTAAAATGTCGTTCTGTAAAGCTAAAACAAATAAGAATTATAAACAAAAGCACAAGGGCTCAAATTTTATTGATAGGATGGAGATCAGCTGAACGCGTGATTCCAAAGAGTATACACAAAGCTAGAAAATGGTAATTTACAGGGAAAAGGGCTACGTTGAAACATAACAACCACTATCCTTCTACCAACTTTGAATTCGGGGCATCCTGAGCTTCTGTCGAAGACGACCTTGACTGGAGTTTTCCTGACGGATGGTGTAACTACTGCTGCGGGACTTGCCCCTTTGTTGAACATAGTTACTTGCCATTATCCCTAACTTTTGCCTGGATTGTACTGAGATGTTTCCAATCCACCGGGATGATTTTTGATTGTGTCTCTAATTTTTTCCTGGATCGCCCTTTCGGGTTTTCAATCCACCGAGACGTTTATTTTTATATTTTTTTTAGGCGAAGTATTTCTTGACTACTTCAACATTTATGGGGTAGGCAAATTCCCCTCCGTCCATGGTTGCAAGTCTCAAGGCGCTGCCTGAGAAAGCTTTCGTGACCACATAGGGGCCATCATAATTTGGAGTCCACTTGCCCCGAGAATCAGTGAGAAAAGATTGTATCTTCTTGAGCACAAGGTCTCCTTTCCTGAAGATGCGAGGTCGAACCTTTTTGTCGAATGCCTTCTTCATTCTCTGTTGATACAATTGACCGTGGCATAGTGCCGTGATTCTCTTTTCTTCGATCAGGTTCAGTTCGTCTTGTCGACTTTGATACCATTCAGCTTCTGTAAGCTTAGCTTCCATCAATACCCGGATTGCTAGGATCTCTACTTCTATGGGGAGCACTGCTTCCATGCCATACACTAGAGAGAAAGGGGTTGCCCCTGTTGAAGTGCGGACAGATGTACGATAACCGTGAAGAGCAAAGGGTAGCATCTCGTGCCAGTCTTTATAGGTTACAACCATCTTCTGAACAATCCTGTTGATGTTCTTGTTAGCCGCTTCTACCGCTCCGTTCATCTTGGGTCGGTAGGGAGATGAGTTATGGTGTTCGATCTTGAACTCTGAGCACAACTCTTTCATCATCTTATTATTCAAGTTAGATCCATTATCAGAAATGATCTGGCTCGGAACACCATAATGGTAGATGATATTGTTTTTTATAAATTGGACCACCACTTGTCGGGTTACATTGGCGTATAACGCTGCTTCGACCCACTTGGTGAAGTAATCAATGGCTACCAGGATGAACCGATGTCCGTTTGAAGCCTTAGGCTCAATCAAGCCAATCATGTAGAGTCCCCATATGGAGAAAGGCCACGTGGAAGAGAGAACTTTGAGATGCTTTGGCGGTACATGAATTTTGTCGGAGTATATCTGACACTTGTGACACCTCCTCATGTACTTGTACCAGTCGGATTCCATGGTCAACCAATAGTACCCTGCTCTCTGAATTTTTCTTGCCATTGTCTGTCTGTTGGCATGAGTGCCAAAGGATCCTTCGTGAATTTCTTTGATCAGTATGTTTGCCTCTGGTCTGTCTACGCATCGGAGCAAGACCATGTCAAAGTTTTGCTTATAGAAAGTATCACCGCTCAGGAAGAAGTTTCCAGCCAGTCTTCTGAGGGTTTTTCTGTCCTTCCTTAGTGCCCCAGGAGGGTACTCTTGTTTCTGAAGGAAGCATTTGATATCGTGATACCAAGGTTTGTCGTCTATAACTTCTTCAATCGTGAAGATGTAAGCGGGTCGTTCAAGGCGCATTACGTTGATCTTAGATATGTCATTCCATTGACCTACACTAATCATGGAAGAGAGAGTGGCTAAGGCATCAGCCATGTGGTTCTCATCACGAGGGATGTGATGAAACTCGACTCTGTTGAAGAAGGGTAATAACCTTCTCGCGTAATCTTTGTAAGGAATCAATCCTGATTGGTATGTTTTCCAATCTCCTTTGAACTGGTTGATAACCAGGGCTGAATCGCCATATACATCCAAGTTCTCGATCCTTAAATCAATCGCTTCTTCGAGACCCATAATATAAGCTTCGTATTCTGCCTCGTTGTTCGTACACTTGAACGTAAGTCGGGCAGTGAAAGGAATGTGGGTACCCTGAGGGGTAACAATGATTGCCCTAATTCCATTTCCGTAGCTATTGAAGGCTCCGTCGAAGATTAGTCCCCATTGGGAACCTGGTTCTGGCCCTTCATTGGGTAGCGGTTCATCGCAGTCTTTCATTTTTAGATACATGACATCTTCGTTTGGGAAGTCAAACCAGATTGATTCTTAATCCTCAATCGGCTGATGAGCCGAATGATTGGCTAAAATACTTCCATTAACGGCTTTCTGAGTGTGGTACTCTATGTCATATTCTGATAACAACATCTGCCAACGGGCAATCCTTCCCGTGAGAGCACGCTTTTCGAAGACGTACTTGATTGGATCCATCTCGGAGACCAACCAAGTAGTATGACGAATCATGTACTGGCGCAGACGTTTGGCTGCCCAAGCCAAAGCGCAGTAAGTTTTCTCAAGCATGGTGTACCGAGTCTTGCAGTCGGTGAATTTCTTGCTTAGATAGTAAATGGCAGACTCCTTCCTCTTGGTTTCATCTTGTTGGCCAAGTACACATCCCATTGAGTCCTCTAGGACCGTGAGGTAAATGATTAGTGGTCTTCCTTCCACTGGAGGTGATAGAATTGGAGGGTTCAACAGGTATTCCTTGATACTATTGAAGGCGGTTTGGCAATGTTCTGTCCAAACGCAGTCCTAGTTCTTTTTGAGTAATTTGAAAATCAGCGCACATGTCGCGGTCATGAGGAATATGAATCTGGAGATGTAGTTCAAACGTCCCAGGAATCCTCTGACTTGTTTTTCAGTTTTCGGAGAAGGCATTTCTTGAATGGCCTTGACCTTGTCAGGATCAACCTCAATTCTTTTATGGCTGACGATGAACCCTAGTAGTTTCCCTGAACGGACACCAAAGGTAAACTTGTTGAGATTCAAGCGGAGTTTGTACTTTCTCAAACGCTCGAATAGCTTTGACAGATGGGTCACATGCTCCTCTTCTGTCTTTGATTTTGCAATCATATCATCGACATATACCTCGATTTCTTTGTGTATCGTGTCATGAAAAAGAGTAGTCATGGCCCTTCAATAGGTTGCCCCGACGTTCTTCAAACCGAATGGCATTACCTTGTAACAAAAGGTACCCCACGGGGTAATGAACGAAGTTTTCTCCATGTCTTTCGGCGCCATTTTGATTTGATTATAACTCGAGAATCCATCCATGAAGGAGAAAACTTTGAACTTTGTTGTACTGTCTACCAGCATGTCAATGTGTGGTAAGGGAAAGTCGTCCTTTGGACTAGCCTTGTTCAGGTCTCTGTAGTCGACACACATTCTAACTTTTCCGTCCTTTTTAGGAACGGGTACGATGTTGGCTAACCATTGAGGATAATCTGATGTAGCGAGGAAACCCGCGTTAATCTGTTTTTGTACCTCCTCTTTGATTTTGATGGCTATGTCTGGATGAGTCCGTCTCATCCTTTGTTTTACCAGCGGACATTCTATTCTCAATGGTAGATGATGTTCCACAATGCTGGTATCCAACCCTGGCATGTCCTGGTAGGACCAAGCGAATACATCGGGGAATTCGTTGAATAGTCTTATCAAACCTTCTTTGACAGTTGGACTGAGCAGTGCCCCAATCTTGATTTCTTTTCTCTCTTCTTCTGAGCCCAAGTTGACCGTTTCCAACAACTCTTTGTGAGGCTTAATGGACCTTTCCTCTTGTCTGAGTAGTCGGGAGATCTCTTCTGGAATTTCGTCGTCATTTTCTTCTTCAGCCTCGAATACCGGGAATTCAAAGTTGGGAGAAGGCATCGGATCATATGTTTCAACGGGGTTTAAAACAAGCAATCTGCATAACGTGATGATTTGTCTTTAGAAGAGATAGAGAAATGCAAGAGTGTGTGCAGTGTATTTTTTATTACTGCTTGTTTTTATTATCGAGTTGTTTTTTAGGATTACCATTTTCTGAGAAAAGCAAAAAGAGAAAACAACAATTAATGCGGAAATTACAGAACGACGTTATTTTATTTATGATCAGTCGATTCTTGAAACTACATCCCCATAAAACAAAACTTTGTCACTTTGGGCGAAGCGAAGAGGGAAATTTACAGAAAACGAGCCCTATCAAAACATCTGTTTCACCTGGGCAGGGTGAAAGGTTAAAGTAAAGACGGAAATTACTTTGACTTATGAACGATCTTCGGAACATCGACGGCAACCCATTGGCGGAGAACTCCTCGGTGAATCACAAAGTCTGGAACCTTCTTTCTTTGCTTGTCCTCAAAAATGTCGCTGATTTCTGGCCGAACAGGATCATTGGAATCTGTCTCCCAGGCAGAGTTGTCGTAGGAGGATTCCTCAGTTGTATTTTGCAAAGTATTCCTAATTTCAGGCGTATCTCCCTATCCAGTTGGCTGGATGTCTTCGAGTCTGAGGCGAGAGCTTTCAGGAGCGGTGTATTTAACCATAAAGTTGTATTTTCCATTCGGCTGTCCCAGAGTGTCCCAAACTTCTTTAGAATTGGAGGAGTCATCTCTTTCGATAACGTTGACTTCGGGAAAAGCATAGTTGATGAATTCTAGTCCTGCAAATGTTGCCAATTCATCGTCGTGCTGAGTATTTCCATAATATCCTGAGTGTTTATCCCATGACATAGTGGGGACAGAGGTATTCGTTTTAATGATGCTTAACTGATTTTCATCATTCGGCTGATTCTCTTGTTCTGAATCTCCTGGGTACGACTGCCAGATAGGCAGACCATCCGTCGGGCCATAGTAGTCGTGGTCAATGTGGTCTCTCATTAGAGTGTCCTTCTCCAATGAGTTTGGTGGAGCACAGCATCCTTCTGGATCACAATCTCCGTATATCATTTCGACGTCTGACCTTGGTATAAATCTCGGAATCTGTGCGAGATAGCAAAATGTTGTAGGTACTTCTTCCTGATACATATAACCGTCCCTATTAAGATAGGACTCCCATTCTTCCTCCATATCAGTGGAATCACCTTCGTTGATAGTATGCACTTCTTGAGTCACCGGGTGAAGGAAACCTCCACTGCGGAAGAAGTCCTGAATGGGATGAAAACTTTCATCGTTGGCAGTAGCTTGGGTACAGGTTGAGGAAAAGCCAAGACCTTTCTTTTTCTTATTGTCAGTAGGAAAGACAAGCTGCCCCATCATGTTGTATTGGTACTCTTGACCGCTTTGATAGCATCTTTGTACGAGGAAATTGAAGTTCCTTTTTCGGATGAGTTGTCATCGTGTAGCGAAAGTGCTTGGAACTGGGTTCCGACGACTTCCTCTGGTTCTACAACAGTAGATGATGATAAGTTACTCACAAGCAAGGCCTGCTCTCTACAGACTGTGACGAGTTGATCGTTCTTGACGAACTTTAGCTTTTGGTGGAGGGTTGAAGTAACCGCCCCAGCTTGATGTATCCAAGGTCTTCCTAATAAACAACTATATGTTCCCTGGATGTCCATGCCCTGGAAAGTGACTTGGAAAGTGTGAGGACCAATAGTTATGGGAAGGTCGACTTCGCCGATAACCATTTTTTTGGACCCGTCAAATGCTTTGACGACGACCTCACTGTTTCTCATCGGAGATCCTTTGAATGATAGATGCATCAAAGTGGACTTTGGCATAACATTCAGGGCCGGCCCTGTGTCTACCAGCACGCTGGCTAAAGTATCGTCCTGGCAGTTAACTGTAATGTTGAGCGCCATGTTATGATGGCGACCCCCCTCTGGTAATTCTTCATCACTGAATCCCAAGTTATTGCAAGAAGTGATGTTAGAAACAATGTTATCGAACTGTTTGATTGTTACATCTTGTTCCACAAAGGCTTGCTCCAAGACTTTCTGTAGAGCTTCCCTATGTGCTTCTGAACTGAGTAAAAGTGATAACACTGAGATCTTTGAAGGAGTTTGCAACAGTTGATCAACAATGTTGTATTCACTCTTTCGGATGAGCTTCAGCATCTCATCGTCGTTTTTTGAAAGGTCAGGATCACTAGATTGACCGATCTGTTGATTAGGAACTTTTGTTTGAGGTTCCTTTTCTTTGCTAGGTTCTCCAACTCCTCGGTTTAAGATTCGATCGCTCCGTGTTACTCGACTGATGTCTGCAATATTCACGACGGAGGGTAATGGAGTTTCCTTTCCATTCTCAATTGTTGTTGCACCGTATATGTAAGGGATAGCCTTAGTTGATTCATACGGTAGTGGTCCCGGTAGATAGATAACTATGGGAGCCTTCTGATTTTTCTGACCATCGTAAGTGATTTCGATCAGTTCCCGGTTAGGAGCTCTCGATTCATCAAGTAGAGGAATGATGGCACAAACATCTCTAATCCTTTGATGATCAGAGATTACGACAACGTCCTTGATTTGATTAGCAAAATTGTCTGGCGTCCAGTTGACGGACCCATAACTTGGACACGGTTGAATCTCTTTGCGGTCCAACTGACTTTGAAGGGTTGCTCGCATGCAGTAGCATCCTTGATTATCCACTGAGAAAACTCCACACCGCTCATAGTTGTGTAGTGGCACCTGGCCACGTCCATTTTGGATACAGTGTAACCTCACTAGGTCTGTTTCCATTGATCGAACATCCTGACTTTGATATCTAGTAGGATTCCCGTTAGTGATACTAACTTGCTGGGTGTCTTCATCCATATATATTGGAAGCCATCAATGGTTCAATAAGTGTTGAAGTGTTTCTTGGACAAGGGCACAACCTTGATCGCTTTCACAACCCGCTCTACAACTCTGATAATCAAGTGATACCAGGAACCTGAGCCAGACCTATTCAGCATGTAACTCTACCAGGCTGGTATTCATCAAGCAAATATCAAAGATCTGAATCAGGTTGATCTGATAGGGATTCCTATCATGGTAGTCCTAGATCCATCTGACGCTGGAGGGCCTCTTGTACAAAAGAGCATCCATGTTTGTTTACCGAGCAAGTCAGACAGGAATTGTAATCATGTTGTGGCAGACTATTATACTGGCTTTGCCTTGAGTGCATCGCAACCAATTTGACATTCATTGTTAGAATGTTGTGATGCTGAATGATGTTGGAATTCGTATAGACCATGTTGACCCCACGAACTCGGTGTTGTTGGATCCACCCGAGATCCAACTGTTCCTGTAGAGTGGATTGCACTAGAGAACATCCTTGATCGTCCTTAGAGCAGATATCACATTGGTGATAGTTATGAGGTGGCACATGGCCATATCCGCTCTGTCTACAATGCATCTTAACCAAGTTGGCCCTCAATAGGAGTACATCACGAATTTTATAGACGTTATTGGATTCTCCCTCTATCAAATTAGCTGCAGCCTTCTCATGTTGAAGCAGCGGGGTCGTGAGAACATTAGGATTTGTATCCTTGAAGGATAAGACCCCACTCCTGACGAGATTTTGCACATCAGATTTGAAACTGAGACAGTTTTCTATGTTATGTCCTGGTCCTCCTTGATGGTAAGGGCAAGTCTGATCCGCTTTAAACCAAAAAGGCGGATTTTCTGGTACTGTGAGAGAAACTTTGGTCTGGACGTGCCCCTTGACCATCAATAATAGAAATAGTTCTTCGTACGATACGGGTATAGGATCGAACCCTGGTGGACGCGCTGTACGGTTGTACGGAGGACGAGCCTGCTGAAGAGGCTGGTGTGTCCTTTGCTGTTGATTTGGTTGGTTTTGTGCAACTTGAGATTGATACGTAGACACAGGCGCAGAGTTGATAGCAGGAGTTACAGCTGCCACTGGTTGGTACCGTCGCCTTTGTTTTTCGAGAGAGATATTCCCAATATCCTGCTCTTTTTTCTTAGGGAGAGTACTACCGTATTTTTTAGTACCACTTGACGACCCGACATCTTTAGCTAGACGTCCTTCTCGAACAGCTTCCTCGAGACGCACCCCCATACCGACCATTTCGGTGAAGTCGCTGGGCGCACTAGCAACCATTCTATCGTAGTAAAATGAGCTCAAGGTCTTTAAGAAAATCTTTTTCATCTCTTTTTCCTCAAGAGGCGGACAAATATGGGCGGCAATTTCGTGCCATCTCTGAGCGTACTCCTTAAAGGTCTCCTTGTCCTTTTGTGACATCGATCTGAGTTGATCTCTGTCAGGTGCCATGTCCAAATTGTATTTGTATTGTTGGACGAAGGCAGTGCCAAGATCTCTGAAAGTGCTGATCGTGGTGCGGTTTAAACCCATGTACCATTTTAATGCGGAACCGGTTAAACTATCCTGAAAGTAGTGAATCAGTAGATCCTGATTCTCTATCTGAGCTGACATTCGCCGAGCGTACATCACCAGGTGGCTTTGAGGGCAAGATTTACCCTTGTATTTTTCAAAGTCAGGCACTTGGAACTTGTGTGGAACTTTCACATTGGGGACTAGACAAAGGTCTACGGCGTCCTTTCCAAATAAATCCTGACCGCGAATGGCTTGCAGTTCCTTCTGCATTTCCAGAAACTGCTCCTGGAACTCGTCCATTCTATCGAACATACTTTCCTTTTTACTAGCAGGTATCTGCGAAATCTGTCCTTCCAGGACAGTGGGCACCGCAGGGGGTGGTACCGTGACTACGGCAGCGAATCTTGGCATTTCCCGAAGTCTGTGACCTTCAGAAGTCCGTAGTATGCCTCTGACATCTTCGCTTTCCTGAAGTTTGTAACCTTCAGGCCCAACGGCTTCTGTTTTTATTCCCTGATCTTTAGCAATTGGCAGAACATATCCTTCCAGGATATAGTTAACAGGCATGCCCCAAGGACGATATTTCGGCATTTGATACCTAGGATCGGACTTTTCCACTATGGGCGTTGAAGTGATCTCGGAGATCACAGTTCGTTGTTGTTGGGCTTCTGCCATGGCTAGCATGTCGTTACGAAGCTTTCTCATATCCTCTCTCAGAGTGTCAATCTCTTTTTTTAACTCTCTGTTCTCTTCCTCTAGATCATCCATCTTTTTCTGACGATTGGCCCGAGTATTGTACGAATGAGACAGTTTGACTCTAGAACCGAGACACAAACGTGAGATTCGTAGGTAAGAAGAATATGTCACGTGAGAATGATGAATGCAATGATTATATTAATTATTTTGTTTATTCAAAATAAACTTCGACAATTAGATTGCAAATGTAAAACAGTGGGGAAACCCCGTTTTATTGACTTCAAAGCATTGCGAAAATGGAAATACAGTAGATTACAAGGTGCGGAAACAGAAACTTAATCTAAGGGGTCCCGAGTCCTCTTTGAGGAGAAACCGGGTGCTGATTCTGGTACTTTCCTTTTCTTGGACCGGGGCTCTAGGGCCGTTGCCGGGTTGTCATTCCTTTGCCAGGTGAAAGGAGCGAGCAAATTCCTTTGGTCATCCTGATTATCCACAGCATGTTGCTCTAGAATCTCAATCAGAGCATCCTTATCTTTTAGCAATTTATGTATTTTGGTACACTCTTCATTGAGAGTGCGGTACTTGTTCTTCCAAGACCTTATTTCCTTTTGAACTTTGTTGAGAGTCACCTGAAGCTTTTCTGTTTCCGTCATGAAGTACATGACAGATTCCTTTGGCGGAAGAATTCCGTGACGAGGATACCGCATCTTTAGCTTGAGAGCTCTAGTTTGTACCCAGTGGAGGTAAGGCTCCACCGCGACATAGTCCGGTTTTCCTAGAGACTCTCGTCCTTTATTATGAACATGTTCCAAGCATGCACTATTTCCATCTTTAGTGCCCTGTCATTTTCTCCTTCCTTGAAGAAAAGAACTTCCAGACGAGCATTACGTGGGACATGCCTCATCGGGTATCCAAATTGGCGACGAACTAATACCGGGTGGTAGTTGATTCCTTCTTTAGTTCCTATGAGGGGTACGTTGGGGAAGTTTCCACAACAATCAATGATTCTGATTCCATCATAAATCCTATTACATCAATCTATATCAGAGTTGGTAAGAGACATGATCTTCTGCGACCAGCGTAAGGCACTCTTATGATCCCAAAATGCAGCAGACTTGGGCAAGTGGGAGATAAACCATTTATATAGCAGGGGTACACAGTACGAGATCATACCTCCGCTGTACAAATTTCCTAAGTGTACAGAATGATACGCGTCTGCGAGCAGCGTTGGCACAGGTTTTCCAATGAGAAAAACCTTAATGGCGTTGATATCTACAAAGTTATTGATGTTGGGAAACAAGAATAACCCGTAGGTGAGTAAGACAAAGATGATTTCAAAAGCAGTCACGTTCCCTATATTGGCAAAATACAGGGCTTTCTTTGTCAAGAACTAGGCTGGCAAACCTTGGATGCCACCCTTAGTGGTCAAGTGAGTCTTGACTTCCGACTCATCCAAATAAATTGCTCTTGCAATGGTCTAATCCTTTGGAATTTCTTCTAGTCCAGAAAATGGAGCTTGATCAGTAATGTGTAGATCGGTTAGGTGAGAATACTCATCCAGCGTTGGTGCGAGCTGGTAATCCGGGAATGTGAAACAGTTATAAACCGGATCATAAAACTGGATGAGTGCATCCATGATTCCTTCTATCACATGGACTCTTAACAGAGGTAACAGACCTCCGTACTTGGCTCTGAAAGCCTCAGGGTTAGTGATCATCCTTGCTAACCTTCTCAAATCCTCTAGCTTTGGAACCTTGAAGGTATACCTATGGGTTCTCCTTCTACCAAAATCCATGAGCGCAATCTTTTTCTCTGACATTTGCAATCATTGTCTTAGTTTAATTTGAAAAAGAGAGACTAGAAGAGAAGATTTTTTCCTTTTTTTAATGTTTTTTAGATAAATGCATGAATGCAGCACACAAAAACATAGAAAAAACATGGGGTCAAAGGGTCGGTGTCATGAAGTCAAAGC
This sequence comes from Lathyrus tuberosus, assembly GCA_022829125.1. Classification (NCBI taxonomy): domain Eukaryota; kingdom Viridiplantae; phylum Streptophyta; class Magnoliopsida; order Fabales; family Fabaceae; genus Lathyrus; species Lathyrus tuberosus. Next base: position 1,124,825 of record JALAZF010000563.1, read on the forward strand.
TCTACCACCCCCCCCAAAGGTTTTCTACGGATGATTTTTTGTACCTGTCACTCAAAATCATTGATTCCTGAGAAAACCAATGGGCCGGGAACCGTGCTAGGTGGTGTCCTTTCAAAGAAATCTCAGACGAGGGTAGTTTATCGTGTAACAGCTATTCCCGATTGCTTCCGCACTACAAAAAAAGGTGATTTTCCTAGGTGTATACTCAATCTTTCCACATGCGGCATCACACGCATTCCCATTAGCAGAAAAATAAACATATATAGCAATTAGGAAAAGCAGTATATATATTTGTCCTAAAGTCCTAGACTTTAAAGAGCTATGAACCCTATGTTCCTGACAAAAATGGCTCCCCGGCGGAGTCACCATTTTGTGGTACCTTCCCTATTTAAAGGTTTTTGACCTAAGATCCTAGTGAGGTCGACAAAAAGTCATATCCTAGTGAAATTTCAAAGAAAGAAAAGCCCCACAGTGGGCGCCACTTTTCTGTAGCGAGCGATTTTGGACGTGGTTCTTAAGCAATGTCGCTCTTTGGGGTTACTACAGGTCGATTCATTTTTTATCCTATTGTGAGCTGATTAAGGAAGGGAAATAGAAGTCTCCAATTAACCCTGCTTGCAAACTGAGGTCAAACAGTCAAAACTATTGGTTTACAGATGCGATCAATGTGGGGGGCCTCTCTCTGGTTACTTTGATTAAATGTTGACCTTTTGGTTAATAAGTTAGGACAAATACCTTTAAATTGGTAGGAGGGTACGAGATTTGAATTTTGGATTAGTGTGCTCGCTAAGATTTTTCTTTCAATCTTATGCCTACGTATTCCCGTTTACCGAAACAGGGAAATCAGAGCGATCATAGTTCCTCCTATTCTAATGGGTGTTTTGGTGTCTTGTTCAAAGTCCAAGATGTGAAGCTAAAAGGGTGATATATATCTTGTTCAAAGCCCAAGATATGAAGCTGAAGGGTCTATCTGTATCTTGTTCGAAGCCCAAGATGTGAAGCTAAAGGTGTTGTCTTTAGAGAGAATTTGTCATCTCTAAAAGGGGTCTGTTTGTCACAATTGTTGGGTGACTGACTGTAAAGGAGGATTACTTTAACCGAGATACGCGGATCCTAGCAATGCCATAATTTCCTTTATAGGGGGTTTTAACCTAAAGGATAAGACTTTAACTCAGTGTAGAGCAATGCCATCTTTCCTTAGGAATTTCATATGCTAAAAGAAGGACAGTGGCGTGGATGTAAATAATCCATAGGCTTGCCGCTTACAGCGATTTGATGGAAGGGGTTGTTGATGTTTGTGTACTGTAAACGAGGCACATCTTTGATGCTAAAAGGTTAATCGTCCCAACCAGGGTTTTCTTATACAAAGCCTAAGAGGAGGCTAATGGCCCAACAAGAGGGAGTTTTATGTGTCTCGTACGAAGCCCGAGAGAGAGGCAAAAAAGGTTGACTCGACAAGGGAGTGTTTTTTGTATGTCTCGTACAAAGTCCGAGATAGAGGCTAAAAGCGGACTCAATAAGAGAGTCTTTGTATCTCTTACGAAGCCGGAGATGGAGGCTAAAGTAACTATTTTAGTTGAGTGACAGGTCCAGTTGGTTGGTTAAGAGAAAATCAGTTCTTATATGAGTAATGTTGCACTCATAGATTTGATCTGGGGATCGGGGTTATTTCCTGTTCTTTAAGGAAACGGGAAATCCGGAGGGTATTGGAGACTGCTCAAGTCTACTGGTGCTTGAGGATGCCTTTGGGACTCAAGAGTCTTAGACTGTCTGAGTCTAGGGTTTTATCTTTTGTACTATGCTTTTGAGAAACAGTAGTAGTACGTTCATGGTAGAAAGATCTAGACTCTTTGAAAGACTGTTCTATTAAGACAACTAATTTCTGTTTCTATACCTCTAGAAGGTCGTCGGGACAATTTGTACGAAGCCCAAGAGGAAGCTGGAAACTTTTAAGAAGTCGATAGGTCCTTGTACGAAGCCCAAGAGGAGGCTATCATTCCCGGAGGAAGAAATCATTATATGAAGCCTAAGAGGAGGCTGGAAATACTTCTAAGAAGTCGACGGGTCCTTGTACTAAGCCCAAGAGGAGGCGGGGATGCTTTTAGGAAGCCTATGGGTCCTTGTATAATGCCCAAGAGGAGGCCGATGCTTTTATGAAGCCCGTGGGTCCCCAAACCCTAAGAAATTAAAGACAGGCTATTCACAAGGAATAAATCAAGCTAGGAAAGTTCGAGAAATTGGAAGAAACTCAAGAGATGCCATTCACGGAGAATACATTCATCTCTGGGGAGGTAGAGTCTCTTGACAATTCCTAAGGAGGACAACCGAAGAGAAGACTGTATTTGGTGCTCCTATTGGGGATCTAGCTTGTCTATTTCAAAGAGTAATCGAAACGACTTTTCTTAGATCTAGACGTAGTTGCCGGGGAAACTCTTAATATATATACTATTATTACACAGTTGATATGAGTTTATGAAAGAAGACTTACAGCGAGCAGCCCCACAATACAGTTATATACATATGAAAGCGGTAAATGAAAGCGGGTAAACACTTACTCGGTTGTAGAGCTTCCATGCTGTTTTGTTAGTTGTTCAACAAAGAAAGATTGAAAACAACAATATATTTCAAAATCAAAGGAGAAAGTGCTTTGAAAAGAAATATTGGGGCTTACAGCTCAAGGAGAGGCCCAAGGTGTTGTCAGTGATCGCACTGTTGTTTTTGTACAGAGGGACTTATACAAGTGAATGAGGCCCAAAAAGGTTTTCTGTACAAAAGTATGGGTCTTACACTCTCTCAAGAGGCCCAAAGAGTTTTAAGAAAAGAAATGGGTCTTACTACTCGAGGGTAGGCTCAGATGGTTTATTTTAAACGGGCGACGATCGCGCCGAACTTTTGAAACACAACGGGACTTATACAATAAGTGAGGCCCACAAATAGGTTACATTTACAAAGGATTGGGTCTTACACTGTAATAAAGGCCCAAGCATTTTGAATGGGTCTTATAGCTCGAGGAAAGGCCCAAGGTTTGTTTTTTCAACAGACGATGATCGCGTCGAACATTTTGAAATACAACGAGACTTATACAATAAGTGAGGCCCAAAATGGGTTTGTATTTACAAAGGATTGGGTCTTACACTCTATTAGAGGCCCAAAGTGTATTGAAAACCCTAATTTGTTTCCAAAATGGATTTTAATTGAATAAAAAATTCAATTAAAATGATCAAAAATTGTTTTAATATGTGGAAACAAATTGTGATCTTGGATTAATGTTTCTAAAATCAAGTTTTTCCCTACAAAATGATTAGAAATCATTAAAATTTACAAAATCAAGAGGGAAAAAATATTTTAAATGTGAAAAATAATTAAAATATTAATTCTTTGCAAAAAAATATCAATTATATTAAATGAATAATATTTTTGGGATTTTTTGCTAAAATAAAATATTTTAACATTTTTGTGAATTATTAAAAAAAGAATCAACTCAAAATCATTAAAACTCAGAGAGAAATTAATTTTTGAATCAATTAAATAAAAATCACAAAATTCAAATATTCAAATTTTGAAAAAGGGCGCCAAGAATAGCTGAAGAACACGTGCGTGTTCTGGGTTTGGCTGATTTCCATTTTCTATCCAATCTCACTGAATACTTGATTATATCATGCAATCCACATATCAATCTGCTCGTCTCAACCTCACGATCATGTTTGTGACAATTAATTGCATTTAAATTAAGCACAAAACAAGAAATCACGACAAATCCTCAAGAACCCTAAATTCTTCATGAAGGCTGGGATTTTTGATACACGATTCAAACAAAGCAATTAATTAAGGGGAAACATTCCATGCATGATTATGAACATTTGGCAAAAGTATTGTGCGAGGAAATATGCATAGATTGAGAGATGACCAAGTTTAGGCATACCTCTAGGTCGTGACAGCAAGTGCAAAGTGATTTCTGAGTTGGAGGTGTTACAGATGAGTTTTGATGATCTGAACAGCTTCCCTACACCCTATGGAGTATGTTTGAATGCTTGGACTTGATTGGAAATGGCTGGATCACTTCATGGCATCTCAACTGCAACTTGGTTAAAACCTTGAGCAATTGGCTGGTGATTCTGAGAAATCAGTGTTACAGCTGTGTGTTTAGTGTTTGATCAACTCACATATGATGTTTATGAGGTGTGTGAGTGATTGGTTTGAGTGGAATTGCTCTCTACTGAAAAATTCGATAGTGACTTGCTAAGAAAGGCATTTTTGAGAGGGAGAAGATGATTTTGAGAAAGGCAAGTGTTGTAGACCTTTGGTGTACTTAAACTGATCACAATTGAGCTCTATTTATAGTAGAGCAAGTTTGTTTTTCAAGGAATAGTGAATGGCAACTGCTGAGTAGGGTTGGCCAATGTTGAGCAATGAGAATCCAAGTCTCCCCTAGCCATTGACTAGAGGTTAGGGAATAGGCTACTGGTACCCTTGGTCTTGGATAAGTCTTGACTGAATTCAGTTGCTAATAGCTCAGTCCATGCCACCTTGGTGCTTCCATTGAATGCTCCAATCCAAAATTGGAGTCTTGTCCCTATTTTAGGCAATTCTAGGTTTAGCATGCTATTTCTTGTTCCAAAGACTTTGGAGGCTTGGCTCAGTGATTGTCCCCTTTAGATTTGATCCTCAGATGTGTTCAAGATGATGACAAGGCTTGGAATTGCCTGATTTTGGCAAATCGACCAAAAGTGCAAAATTCTGCCTTGCCTTGGCAGTTTTCAGCAAGGCACTTTGTCACTACCATATCTCATGGCTCAAATTGAATTTGGTGATGTTCTTGGCCATTTTGGAAAGCCCTTATATGATACAACAACTGTTTGATCATATTTGGTTTTGATACCTTTTGGATCCAAGTGAAAAATCCCCCTACATTTGGAAAAAAGTGAAGGCAGATTCTGACTTAGTGAAAATTTCACTAAGTGTTGGAAAAAAGTGACATTTTCACTTTTTGCCATTTTGATCACTCCATACCTCAAAATCCTTAATGAATTGGAATTAGGTCTAGTTGAAGTTTTTGTAGAGGGTAATGAGAGATACAAATCAAGCTTTGGATGGAGAAGAATGGCTTTGTGGTTTAGGAGTTATGACCCTCCAAAGTTGGTACCCTTGCCTCTTTTTTCATAACTTAGAAAATTTTCTAAGTTTTTATGGTTACCCCTTTTACAAGTTATCCCACACTCCTTGATTTTTCTTGATGAATGATGATTCAAATCATACATTAACATCATTTTAGGGTTAGAAAACCATTTTTGTGAAAAATCTCAAAAAGTCAAAGTTGACTTTTGTGCACAGTTGACTTTTTATCAGATGAATTCCAAACTGTGCAATTCCTTAGGAAATCATGTCCTTGACCTAAATCAAACTTGATGGACATGTTCCATGGGTGTCATAGGGTATATTGAATCATGTCCTAGGGATTGGGAGCATGTCCTGGTCAAAAGTCAAAGTTATAGTTGACTTTTCTCGCGAAACCCTAATTGTGGTATTGATGAAATTGAGACTTATTGCTCAAGCTTCTTGGATCAACCCAATGTTGAAAATGGATCAATATAGTATATTAGAGACCTTCAAATCATGTCTTGAGGTATTGGCTCATTATTTGTCCCAAAAGTCAACTTAGGGGTGAATTAGGTCAAGAAACCCTAATTCCTGATTTTTGATGGATGCATCCCCTGAGGTCAAATTGACTTGATGCTTGGGCCCATGAGGTTCTATGGAGTATATTAGGATATACTTTGAAGCAATGGCTCATGCCTAGAGGAAAATTTCCATCTGGAGGTCCTGGTCGACCAAAACCCTAATTTGGTGACACTGGCGATCTTGAGGCTTGATCCACCTAGAAGGGAGCAGCTTTGTGCTTAATCCTTGGAGTGGGGGTCCTTTTGATACTTTGTGGATCTTTGAGAGATTTAGACAAGGAAAATATCATGTCATTCCTTGATTGATCCTTTGTCAAAAGCTCTGAGAGGGCTTGAAACCCTAAGTTTGATTGCAGTGGATACTCACCCATCTTTGGGGAGACTAATGGTCCCTCCTTATTGTGATGATGATTTTCACAATGATGGGAAATCTTAGTGGTCAAAATTTGGGGTATGACACTTCGGTACCTCCTGAATTGTCATTAAGGCTGAAGCAGTCTCCCACCACCTCATGGCAGGACCCTTCAACAAGTGAGAAGCGAAAACCACCCTATTTTCCTCACTACAGTAGACTATTAAGAGAATTATTTCCATGCCAGCTATCTACTCGTGGACCTTTACCGGATCCAACCCTCCCTAAAATTCTGGAGGATTCATACGGATGAAATCCCTAAAAGTTCCACCTGTAGCTGCTGGAACAACCACTGGAGGATGAAGACCCCCAGCTGTAATGCCCTGTATAATATATATCTAGAATAATACAATACACGCATTCTATTTGGTACTGACACATCAAAAGTGCCTAATGGCATAGTTCACATACTTGTCCATTTCTAAAAACACAAATACACATATGGCATAAGTCATGGAAACTAGCCAAAATAAAAATATCTAAGAACATTATACAATATTCCTCATTGTACAAGAACAATAAAATAATACACAGCAGAATAAGCTTAACTAAGTTTCTCTTGAAACATCCGAGCATCGCTCCACTTATAAATCAAACCTGCAAGTACCTGAAATAAAGCAACTATAGTGGGGTGAGATACATCAAATCTCATTGAGTTCCCTATCTTATAGGTCCTCTTTGCTTTACGAGGTTCTATCAATCCTAACTCAAGTCAAGGGGAAGGGAAATGACCTTGAGTGCATAATCTCACAATCTCACACTATATGGAACATGTCATGAGTCTGTTAACTCATAAAGTTCACACGGAAGTAATTACGTCCTGAGCCTGTTAACTCAATATTCCTTACGAATCGATAACCTGTACTAAGGCATCCCCTTTTCCTGTCCTCTTCTACGTCTAGAAGTCGACCCGAGTCATGGATCCTTGTAGTTACTTAACAGACGAAATGGATTTGGGATCATCGGCCTGTTAACCTTGAACCTTCACTTCTCATGGCCTGTTAACCATCACAAGTCTCTTTACCATATAGGTTCCATTCGTACTACATGCGGGAATCAAACCTGCCAAGTAATTGTGCATATGTTTCAGAGAAGGAGCTCGAGTCTCATGAAACTACACCTCAAGATAAAAGGTTACGATTACGTGATCATAAACACAACGTGACTGTATTCGACAATCACAAGGCCACATTCGCCTTAAGGCCTCTTTTGCCTTTAACAATAAAACATAACAATTACTCATGTTCCATAGTAGTGTTCCACTCATTCTATACCATTCAGTAATGGACACACGCCTCGACCTCTCATGCACGAGCGTTGTCATTAAGTTATCTACTCTAGGCCAGAACTCGTCAATGAATGCACGAGCGTCGCCATCCAGAGTTTCTATCACAATTCCTAGCCATTACCAGGTTCCACTATTATGTTGTTATGGGGTAAAGTTTCTTCACTCTTCCTAATTCATTTTAACATGCATTTTCTCTCATTCATAATTCACAATTAAATAGACATGGCATAACACAAATATTACCAGTAAAGACACATCACATAAAGCATCAATTTCAGGTTCCCTCCGATTCATTTAATCGGGTATCGAAACTAATATTTCTCGCTCTTATCCCATAGGATATTTTCACAACTTTACATCGGCAATAAATATGCCTCGATTGGATTTACGATCCAAAAGATATGGAATTTCAACATATCACATAAACATTATTCATTCATTTTCCACCAAATAATTAATCCAACATCATACTCAATATTTTCATCGGATAGAGGGTCGTCATAGCTTTCTAATGACACCAAGAACGTCCCGATCCGAGTTTCGGATCAAAAGTTATGAAGGAAACAAAATGGGAAAAGCTGTCATGTTAGCTTTGCGAAGCAACCAGCGAATGCTCGCTTCCTCATTCGCAGTGCGAAGCTCCCAGCGAAAGCCTAGCCAACACTGGTTCGCTGCCCCATTCGCAGTGCGAACGTCTGGCGAACCAAGTCAGAACTGAAATGAAGTAAAGTTCGCAGTGCGAACCTCTGGAGAACGTTCACCCTCACCTTCGCTGTGCGAGTAACCAGCGAATGCTCGCTTTCCCCTTCGCTAGGGGACTCGCAGTGCGAACCTGCGAAAACTGGGTTTTCCAGTAGCGTAACAGCTGGGTCCTTTGGTCCAAAACCCATTCCAAACACCACCCCATGCCCAACCAAGCATTAACAGATGATTCTATACACATAGTGATTATACTACACAGTTCATAACTCATTTTATCCGTTAGATTTCATTGATTCAACGATTTATCATTTTCTCTCAATTTCTAACCTAAGTTCCAAACATCTATTTCTAGAACTTAGAGTGTCTAACTAGAACCCACCTGATAATCGAAGAGGAGTTTGAAGAAGATGATGAACACTGATCCAAGTTTTCTTCCCTCTTTTCCATTTTCCTATTTTCCTCTTCTTCTTCTCTTCCTTTCTCTTCTTTCTCCTTTACTATCTTTTTCCTTATTTTTCTTTTCTTAACATATATATATAAACTAATATTATATAATATAATCCAATAGGGTAAAACATCTCTAATTGATATTTTGTCGTCTCAACCCAATTGATCACTTATTAGAGTTACCATAAAATACTCTCTCGTACTAATAAATATCAATCTGTCTCTTTCAATAAGTAATTGATCTCCTCGGAGCTTATTAGTTGCTCTATTGATCCCAATTAATAATACGTAAAGTACTTAGAGGATTCCATTAATCCAATTTACCAAAGATAGAGCACATAGATACTCATCTGATCTCATCTGATATCTAATTGAGCATTTAAATAATACGGGGTATTACACCAGCCATTTGTTGTACCATTTGTTGCATAAACTGGTTTTGTTGCTGCTGCATCCCTTGCATAAACTGATACAAAGGAGCATTCCCATCGCCGCTGGGCGGATTCGTCCTAACTGGAGTGGTTTTGGGTCTACCACGGGTGTATCTGCGCCCGTCATCCATGTTCCTAAATGTCATACAGATAAGATTAAGTTGATCAGGCCCAATACCATAAATATAACACGTAAGACCAAAGGCGACACAACGCATATGAAACGGAAAGAAATACTTATACTATTTCATGGCTAGGTCGAGGATACGACCTGCTCTGATACCAACAGTAACACCCATATATAATATCATACATCAAAGCATCCATATCATACATGAATTTACACTTAGGTACTGAAATACAATAAGTTCCTAGTTAACACATTATACATATACATGCCCAAAGTACCTAAAAAAAACTATGGCATTATATATACAAGATGTTCAAAATGATAAAAACTAAGAACTAGATCAACATTGATCTTAAAATAAAATCCACAACGGAAGCCTTGCCACACAAAAGCTACGATCCGTAAGGAAATGTCAAACAACTTTATCCTTACCCTTCGCCAAACCTGCAGTACCTGTGATGTAAACAACAACATGGGGTGAGATACATCAATCTCAGTGAGTTCCCTATCTTATATGTCCTCTTGTCTTTACAAGGTTCTATCACACCTAACTCAAGTCAAAAGGGAAAGGGAATGAATTTGAGTACTCACACACATTATATGGATCCATGTTCTTGAGTCTTGCCAACTCACAATCTATCACTAATCGGTAACCTTACCAAGGCATCCCTTCTTCCCGTCCGCTTCTACGTCTAGAAGACGACCCGAGTCATGGATCCTTGTAATTACTTGGCATTCGAATGGATTTGGAATTATGGGACGCATTATCACCTTAATTCGTCACTTCTCATGGCCTCTCATGCCATCACAAGTCTCTACCCGTAGGTTCCATCGTACTATAACATTGGGAATCAAACTTACCAAGTAGTAATGCCGGCATTCAGAGGAGCTCGAGACTCATGAATGCCTCTCAAGGGTGATGGTTACGATTACGTGATCATATACAGCAACGAGATTGTATTCAACAATCACTCGACCATATTAGGCTTAAGACCTCTTTTGTCTTTTGACACTCAACACAATTAACATGATCCATACTAGTGTAACTCTTTCTATAACATTCGGTAATAGACGCACGCCTCGGCCTCTCTTGCAGGAGCGTCATCGTTATGTTGTTCAACTATTTCCTAGCCATTACTAGGTTCTAATATTATTTTATGGTAATGAATTCTCACTCTACCTATTTCACTTCCTTTTTAACATGCATATTCACTCACAATTATGATAAACCGCAATAGAATAAGCATAGCATATCACATTTACCCAAAAGAATTTCATATGGCAAATAAAACATAATTATACCACATTTAGAATTTCCTCCGATTATTTAATCGGCTGAAAAATCTATATTTTTCTCTTCCATTTTAAAGAATATTTCCTTAGCTTCAGATCGATATAAAGAACGTTAAAATCGGACACCCGAGTCAAAAGATATGAATTTCAGAAAATACTATTTTTTTCATTTGGTCCCAGATCGCGCTAAGCGCGCCCTACCCCGCGCTAAGCGCGCTCCTCACTGCCTGGAAGGGGTGGGAATTTTCCATACCGCGCTAAGCGCGCTCTGCGTTATGCAGAAAGAACTTCCTTTTTCCAGCAACTTTCCACACTCCCCATTCATATTCAAACAACCAATGGAGGTATATTTTCATGTTTCTATCATAGTTCATCCATCAAACTTCATATAACATGTTTTCACACAAAAACTCTAATATTTTCAAAACCCATTTCATTCCAAACTCATTCCAATCAACACTAAACATCATAACAAATATCAATGGGTGATCCTACACATGTTATAATCATACTGCACAATTTATAGCTCATTTTATTCGTTAGATTTCATTGATTTTCAAACTAAGCATTTTCTCACAAAAACCTAACTTAAGCTAAAATCATCTCTAACTCTAGAACTTAAAGCTTCTATCTAGAACCCACATTGGTTAGAGGTTGTAGATGAAGAAGATGAGATGATTTGATGAAAGGTTGATGATGATTCTTGATCTTAAAATGTTGGATTTTCTCTTCTTTTCTTTCTCCCCTTTTCTTTCTCCCCTTTTCTTTCATTTCTTCTTCCTTCTTTCTTCTTTCTCTATCTATGTTACTATCTTTCTCTTTTATGTTTAGCAAATGGGCGGAAAGAAAGCATATAGTAAGTATTATTAGTAAATAATACTACTAAATGTCCAAAAAGTCTCTAAAGCCCCAATAATTAAATACCTCGGAGTCAGATAATATTAATTGTATTTACTCTAAGTTCAAGGGTTACTCTAATTATTTTTACAAATAATTTCTCAGAGTACACTGGGACTCAGTTGATCACAACTAATATTATCCAGAGCAAATTTAAAATACAGGGTATTACACAATTGGGTCTGGACCTGATGGAACAAGCCTTTTTATTTCATAATTGAAATCAAAATGTTGTGTTGGAGACTTTTTTAATGCTAATGGTGATTCTATTGGATTTGGACCTGATGGAACCAACCTTTTATTGTCATAATTTATGAAATTTTCTCCTACGACAAAAGAAATGAGTAAGATTGATATAATACCAACAATATAAACCTTTGAAATTGTCATTCTCACTTTGTTTTGAATTTTGCCTTGTCGTAACCCTCTATTTATATAAAACTTCTTTGGTGTATTTTTTAAAAACTTTTAATGATTTTTCATTTTAGAATGATACACAAAAGATACAACTTTGAATGTCAACCATGCCTTTCCATTTTTTCAAATCAGCAAATTTTTTCAATTCCTTTTATTAGAGATTACTTTGTGAGTCAAATTTTTATTTTAATATCAATCTTGTATTTCATTTTCTTTTGTAGAAAATTGTTAAAAGTTTATCGTTAGTATATAACATTACATCCTTTAAATTTCTTTGGTGTTTCTTTTTTAATCTTTGATTAATTTTCAATTTTATAAGGATCATAATACTTAAACAAAATTTTTATATATTTTTATTCTTTCCATTTCAGCCATGTTTTCAATTTTTTTTCAATTCTATAATATTTTTCATTCTTTTTATTAGAGATTATTTTATGAGTCAAATTTATTTTTGTAAAATTAAAATTTTGTTTAAATTTTTTTAATGACAAATTATTAGTAATTAATTGTTACTATATCTCACTTCATCTTTTAAATTTTTATGTTGTGTCCTTTTTAACCTTTGAATGATTTCCATTTTTATAAGGAGAAACTCTTTGAATGATTTTAATTTTTTTTAACCTTTAATTGAATTCCTTTTTTTAATTTTCAATTTTCGAAGGATCATAAACCAATTACAAAGTTTTTATATATTTTTATCCTTTCCATTTCACCATGCTTTCCATTTTTCCAATCCAACAAAATTTATTCTCATTCTTTTTATTAAGGATTACTTTATCTGTCAAATTATTATTTTAAAACCAAACTTGTATTTCAAGTTTTTTAATGAAAAATTATTAGTAACTACATTTTAGTACATAACACTTCATCCTTTAAACCCTTTGAGTGTTTTTTTTTAACCTTCAATGATTTTCCATTTTAAAAGGATCATAATTCAATTACAAAGTTTTCATATATTTTTATTCTTTTTATTTCAGCAAATGTTTTCTATTTTTCTAATTCAGCAGTTTTTTCCATTCTTTTTATTAGCGATTAATTTATGGGATAATTTTTTTCTTAAATCAAATTTGTTTTTTTAGTTTTTTTAGTGAAATATTATTAGTAGCTAATTGTTAGTAGTTAATTTTTAGTATATGTTAGTTTAACTATTTCAAGCCTGTAACGCCCATATATATATATATATATACATACATCAAAGCATATATCATACATGAATAATACGTTTGGTACTGAAATATATGTACAAGTTCCTTGTTAACACATTGTATACATTAAATGCCCTAAATACAAAGTTCTAAAGTCTACGACACAACATATACAAGATGTCCCAAAATACACTTAGAACTAGATCAATACAATGATCTCAAAATAAAACGCCATATCGGAAGCCATGCCATCTCAAAACCCACGATCCGTAAGGAAAAGTCAAACCACTTTGTCCTTACCCTTCGCCGAACCTGCAGAACCTGTGATGTAAACAACAACAGTGGGGTGAGATACATCAAATCTCAGTGAGTTCGCTATCTTATAGTCCTCTCGGCTCTACAAGGTTCTAACATCCTAACTCAAGTCAAAAGGGAAGGGAAAAGACTTTCAGTACACACACGCCATATAAGCATTCACACTTGTGAGCATGTTAACTCACAATAGTACCAAAGTAAGTTCTGAGCCTGTTACTCCAGAATCTCACAAATCAATAACCATACCAAGGCATCCCCTATTCCCGTCCGCTTCTACGTCTAGAAGATGATTCGAGTCATGGATCCTTGTATTTACTTGGCATACGAATTGGATTCGGGATCATCGGCCCGTACACTGTGATCCGTCACTTCACACGGCCCGTACACCGTCACAAGTCTCTTTACCTGTAGGCTCTAATCGTACTATACGCGGGAATCAAACCTGCCAAGTAATTGTGCATACGTTTCAGAGGAGGCGCTCGAGTCTCATGAAACTACACCGCAAGATCAATCGATTATGATTACTAGACACACGCCCCGGCCTCTTTTGCATGAGCGTTGTCACCATGTCATTTACACACTTTCGATATCATTTATGGTAATGTTCCTCACTCTACCTATTCATATTTTAACATGCATACATATTCTAACATGTTCAACAATAATAACATGGGCATGTAATCATCAATCACATAATGGAACACCAAAATTCAACATACCACAATTTATACCAATTTACGGTTCCCTCCGATTCATTTAATCGGGCAATAAACAGATATTTTTCACTACCATTAGTTAGAATATGTTCCTAGCTTCACAGCGATACCAAGAATATGCAAAATGGATAACTGAGTCAAAAGTTATGCAAGAAACAAATTGGATGTTCTGCTATGTTCGTATTGCGAATAAGCCAGCGAATGCTCGCTACTTCATTCGCAGTGCGAAGCGTCCAGCGAACGCCTAGCCAACACTTGTTCGATGCTCCACTCGAAGTGCGAACGCTGGCGAACCAAGGCAGTAGCAAAAATAACGTAAGGTTCGCAGTGCGAACCACTGGCGAGTGCTCGCCTTCGCATTCGCAGTGTGAGCTGCCAGCGAGTGCACGATTTTCCCCTTTGCTGGGGGATTCGCAGTGCGAATCTGGGAAATGCAGAAAGTTCATCAGCGTAACACCTGATCTCCCATGGTTCTAAAACCCCACCAAAACATATCCAAACATCCCACATTCAAACATAAACGATTCTACACTCATATAACTCATACTACTCAAATTATAACACATTTCAACCGTTAATTTTCAAGATTTTGCAATTAATCCAATTCTTGTACAACTCTAACCTAAGTCTTAGAATCTAAGAAAATCTAAAACAAAAGCATCTATCTAGAACCCACCTTGAATAGATGAAGATGGTGAAGATTTGAAGATGATTGGATGAAGATTTGATGATGTTCTTGAGCTTTTTCTCCTTTTCTCTCCCTTTTCCTTCCTTTCCTTTTCTTCTCCAAGTTAACTATGTTTGGAAATGAAAGAAAAAGAAATGATATAGAAAATATCATCAATTAGCAACACTACTAATTGTCCAAAAAGTCTTTAAATTCCAAATATAAAAATATCCCAGAGTCAGATAATATTAATTGGATTTACTCTAAGTCCAACAGTTACCCTAATTATCACTGCAGATGATTTATCAGAGTACACTGGGGCTCAGTTGATCACAACTAATATTCTCCGGAATAAAATAATTTACGGGGTATTACATCCTCCCCCCTTAAATAGAAATTCGCCCACGAATTTAAAACAATTACCTGAAAAGATGAGGATAAACCTCCCGCATCTCTGATTCCAATTCCCAAGTTGCATCACCCGGATGCGTCTCATCCCACTGGACCTTAACAAGAGGAATCTCTTTATTCCTTAACACTTTAGTTTCTCTTCCGGTGATACGACTCGGTTGAGGCTCAAAGGTCAAATCTGCTTCTATCTCTATTGTATCTGGTAAAATTGGCTGAAGAGGATCTGGCACAAATTTCCGAAGCTGAGACACATGAAATACGTCGTGCATCTCTGACAGAGAAGGAGGTAAGGCTACTCTGTAAACTACTTCACCAATTCTTTCCAAAATCTGATATGGTCCCACATATCTCGGACTTAACTTTCGCGATTTAAATGGTCCTTTCAACCTCAATCTCGGAGTAACCTTCAAAAACACGTGATCGCCTTCTTCAAATTCTAAAGGTCTTCTTTGGTTATCCGCATAACTCTTCTGACGATCCTGTGCTTGCTTAACCTTATCACGGATCATCCTAATCTTCTCCGTAGTTTCGTGAATAATTTCGGGTCCCAACATCCTATCTTCACCAACCTCTGCCCAACACAACGGTGTCCTATACTTCCTTCCATACAACGCCTCATAAGGTGCCATACCAATACTTGCATGATAACTATTATTATAAGAGAATTCAATCAATGGCAAAAGTTCTATCCAATTTCCTCCACTTCCCAACACACAAGCTCTCAACATATCCTCCATGGTCTGTATTGTCCGTTCCGTCTGACCATCCGTTTGCGAATGATTCGACGTGCTCATACACAACTTCGTTCCCATAGCTTGTTGAAAAGCTCTCCAAAATCTCAAAGTGAACTTCGGATCTCTATCCGAAATAATACTAGTAGGAATACCATGCAACCTTACTATCTCCGAAATGAACAACCTTGCGAGATGATTCGCCTTATAAGTAGTCTTTACGGCCAAGAAATGAGCAGACTTCGTCAACCGATCCACAATCACCCAAATTGAATCATAACCACCTTGGGCACGGGGTAATCCCATGGCGAAATCCATCGAAATACTATCCCATTTCCACACCGAAATTTCTAAAGGTTGCAACAAGCCACCCGGCCTTTGGTGGCTCGATCTTTACTTGTTGGCACACCAAACATTCCGACACATACACCGCAATATCCTTTTTCATCCCAGACCACCAATAGTCTTTCTTTAGGTCTTGGTACATCTTAGAAGATCCCGGATGTATAGTAAAAGCACCTTTATGCGCTTCTTCTAAAATCCTCCTTTTTAACTCCGTGTTGTCCAGAATACAAATCCTTCGATTAAATACAATAACTCTGTCGGTATCTCGCACAAAACCCGGTTGCACTAACACTCCTTGCAACTTCTCATCTAACTCTTGCTCTTGTTGGATTTCTTCCCTAAGAGTAGAATTGATATTCAAGTTCCCCATAATCACACAATTAGGAGTCCAATTGAATTGAAGATTTAGATCTCTAAACTTTTCCATTAAGTCATACTCTAACATCATCAAGTCGGCACTGTGCAACACTTTCCTACTTAAAGCATCCGCCACCTTATTCGCTTTACCCGGATGGTATCTTAGTTCTAAGTCATAATCTTTCAAATATTCCATCCACCTCCTTTGACGTATGTTCAACTCCTTCTGATTAAAGAGGTACTGTAAGCTCTTGTGGTCACTAAACATCTCAAAACGCACACCATACAAATAGTGACGCCACACCTTCAAGGTAAATACAACAGCCGCCAATTCTAAATCATGCATTGGATAATTCTCTTCATGGACTTTCAACTGTCTAGAAGCATATGCCACTACATGTCCATCTTGCATTAACACCCCTCCTAATCCCATCTTTGAGGCATCACAATATACCTCATACGACTTGCTAGGATCAGGAATAACCAAAACAGGAGCGGTCGTCAATCTCTTCTTCAAGCTCATAAAACTTTGCTCACAGGCTGAATCCCATTCATACGAATAATCCTTCAGAGTAAGTCTCGTCATCGGTAAAGCCAGTTGGGAAAAGCCTTTAATAAACCTTCTATAATAACCTGCTAATCCCAAAAAGCTTCTAACTTCAGACACATTCTTCGGTCTCTCCCAATTTACCACTGCTTCCACTTTTGATGGGTCAACCGCTACACCTCCCTGAGATATGACATGTCCAAGAAAATTCACCTCCGACATCCAAAACTCACACTTACTTAACTTAGCGAAAAGTTTTCTTTCTTGCAAAATGGATAAAATAATTCTTAGGTGTTCTCCGTGCTCTTGAGGGTCACGAGAATAGATAAGAATGTCATCAATGAAAATCACATCAAATTGGTCCAAGTAAGGTTGAAATATCCGATTCATATAATCCATGAAAACTGCTGGAGCATTCGTCACACCGAAAGGCATCACCAAAAATTCATGATGACTATAACAGGTTCTAAATGCAGTCTTTGGTACGTCTGAACTCTTCACCCGAATCTGATGATAACCCGACCGTAAATCAATCTTCGAGAACACATAGGCTCCTTTCAATTGATCTAACAGGTCGTCTATCCTTGGTAATGGGTATTTGTTCTTGATGGTGACCTTATTCAATTGACGGTAATCAATACACAACTGCATTCCACCATCCTTTTTCTTTACCAACAACACTGGAGCTCCCCAGGGCGAAACACTTGGTCGAACAAAATGCTTATCTAACAACTCTTCCAATTGATCCTTTAATTCTCTTAATTCAAGTGGTGCCATCCGATACAGAGAAACGGATATTGGTGTCGTTCCCGGTATCAGGTCAATAGAGAATTCCATTTCCCGCTCCGGAGGAAGAGAAGTGATATCCTCGGGGAAAACTTCAGGAAAGTCACAAACTACCAGAATACTCGAAACTTGAAGGTTACTACTCTCCTCCTTAGTAAGAATCAAAAGAACAGACTTTTCCTCCTCAAACAAGAAATTAATCATTCCAACCGTACCTTCTAAAATAGTAGTTAACACATCCTTCGGAGTAGCTTTAGCAGATGGAATAATGATTAGTTTTTCCTCACACCCGATAAATACTGAATTAGCGGAAAGACAATCCATTCCCAGAACAACCTCCACTTTCTTAAGCGGCAAACAAATAAGATCAATCTGGAAGACTCTCTCATTCAGCGACAATACACAATTTTCACACATCAATGGTGTTTCAACAATTTCATCCATGCCAGTAGTAACCACCATGGGTGGAGACAAAGGAACAACTTGCAACCCAAGTCACTTCACGCACCGCGTGGACACAAAAGAATGCGTTGCCCCACAATCAAATAAAACAAAACAAGGATTTCCATTCACAAAACACGTACCCGCAATCAAGGAGTTATCACCCTTTGTCTTCCTTGCATCCAAGGTATACACTCGTCCGGTATTCTTTTCTTGCATCTGATTCCTCTTCTGAGGACAATCCCTCGATAAATGACCCACCTTGTTGCACTGATAACATCTTATCCCGTCCTAATTGCACCTCCCGAAATGATTCCTACCACAAGTACGGCATACCGGAGGCGCACTAGACTTAAAACTCTGCACTTGTTTCCCTTTGAAAGGTTGTTGTCTTGGTCTAAATTGTTGATTCGATCGCCCACGATCACTTTGATTCCCCCTACTTAACTCTCCTTCTGCTTGCACCTTCTTTAAGCTATGCTCCGTCACATAACACTGTCGTAACAATTCAGCATAGCTAGTAAATTCTCTCTGAGACACACTATGTGAAATTTCAGACCTTAAACCAAACAGAAACTGATCAATCTTCCACCTCTCATCAGGAGCATACATGGCTTGTCTAGAGTAAGCAGCCATAACCTCAAACTTTTCCGCATAAGAAGCCACAGTCAAGTTACCTTGTCTCAGCTGCTGAAACTCGAATTCTTTTTGAGACCTTAAGGAACTTGGAAAATACTTCTCCATAAAAGTTATCTTAAACTATTCCCACACTTTCGGTGCCTCTTAAATTGTCATCAAGGCTGAAGCGCTTTCCCACCATCTCATAGCAGAACCCTTTAACAAGTGAGAAGCGAAGACAACCTTATTTTCTTCACTACACTGGACGATCAAGAAAATCCGCTCCATACCGGATATCCATTCATGAGCCTTTACTGGATCTAACCCTCCCAGAAACTCTAGAGGATTCATGCGAATGAAATCCCTAAAGGTTCCCCCTGCAGGTTCCGGAACAACCACTGAAGGATGCACACCACCAGCCATTTGTTGTACCATTTGTTGCACGAACTGATTCTGCTGTTGCTGCATCTGCTGCATGAATTGATACAGAGGGGCATTCCCTTCGTCCCCTGGCGGATTTGTCCCTGCTGGAGTAGTTCTCGGTCTACCATGGTTGTTTCTGCGTCGGTCGGCCATGTTCCTAAATGTCATACAGATAGGATTAAGTTGATCAGGCTCAATACCATAAATATAACACCTAAGACCAATGGCGACACAACACATATGAAACGAAAAGAAACACTTATACTATTTCATGGCTAGGTCGAGGATACGACCTGCTCTAATACCAACTGTAACGCCCATATATATATATATACATACATCAAAGCATATATCATACATGAATAATACATTTGGTACTGAAATATATGTACAAGTTCCAAGTTAACACATTGTATACATTAAATGCCCTAAATACAAAGTTCTAAAGTCTACGGCACAACATATACAAGATGTCCCAAAATACACTAAGAACTAGATCAATGCAATGATCTCAAAATAAAACGCCATAGCGGAAGCCATGCCATCTCAAAACCCACGATTCGTAAGGAAAAGTCAAACCACTTTGTCCTTACCCTTCGCCGAACCTGCAGAACCTGTGATGTAAACAACAACAGTGGGGTGAGATACATCAAATCTCAGTGAGTTCGCTATCTTATAGTCCTCTCGGCTCTACAAGGTTCTAACATCCTAACTCAAGTCAAAAGGGAAGGGAAAAGACTTTGAGTACACACACGCCATATAAGCATTCACACTTGTGAGCATGTTAACTCACAATAGTACCAAAGTAAGTTCTGAGCCTGTTACTCCAAAATCTCATAAGTTAATAACCGTACCAAGGCATCCCCTATTCCCATCCGCTTCTACGTCTAGAAGACGATTCGAGTCATGGATCCTTGTATTTACTTGGCATAGGAATTGGATTCGGGATCATCGGCCCATACACCGTGATCCGTCACTTCACACGGCCCGTACACCGTCACAAGTCTCTTTACTCGTAGGCTCTAATCGTACTATACGCGGGAATTAAACCTGCCAAGTAATTGTGCATACGTTTCAGAGGAGGTGCTCGAGTCTCATGAAACTACACCGCAAGATCAATCGGTTATGATTACTAGACACACGCCCCGGCCTCTTTTGCACGAGCGTTGTCACCATGTCATTTACACACTTTCTATATCATTTACGGTAATGTTCCTCACTCTACCTATTCATATTTTAACATGTATACATATTCTAACATGTTCAACAATAATAACATGGGCATGTAATCATCAATCACATAATGGAACACCAAAATTCAACATACCACAATTTATACCAATTTATGGTTCCCTCCGATTCATTTAATCAGGCAATAAATAGATATTTTTCACTACCATTAGTTAGAATATGTTCCTAGCTTCACAGCGATACCAAGAATACGCAAAATGGATAACTGAGTCAAAATTTATGCAAGAAACAAATTGGATGTTCTGCTATGTTCGCATTGCAAATAAGCCAGCGAATCCTCGCTACTTCATTCACAGTGCAAAGCGTCCAGCGAACGCCTAGCCAACACTTGTTCGCTGCCCCACTCGCAGTGCGAACGCTGGCGAACTAAGGCAGTAGCAAAAATAACGTAAGGTTCGCAGTGTGGACCACTGGCGAGTGCTCGCCTTCGCATCCGCAGTGCGAGCTGCCAGCGAGTGCACGATTTTCCCCTTGGCTGGGGGATTCGCAGTGCGAATCTGGGAAATGCAGAAAGTTCATCAGCGTAACAGCTGATCTCCCATGGTTCCAAAACCCCACCAAAACATATCCAAACATCCCACAATCAAACATAAACGATTCTACACTCATATAACTCATACTACTCAAATTATAACACATTTCAACCGTTAATTTTCAAGATTTTGCAATTAATCCAATTCTCTTACAACTCTAATCTAAGTCTTAGAATCCAAGAAAATCTAAAACAAAAGCATCTATCTAGAACCAACCTTGAATAGATGAAGATGGTGAAGATTTAAAGATGATTGGATGAAGATTTGATGATGTTCTTGAGCTTGAGCTTTCCTCTTTTTCTCTTCCTTTCCTTCTCTTTTCTTTCTCTCCACTTCTTTCTATCTTTTTCTCCTTTGCTTCTAAAGAGGAAAATGAGAGGAAAAGGAAATGATATAGTAAAACATTATCAAATATCAACACTACTAATTGTCCAAAAAGTCTCTAAAGTCCAAATATTTAAATATCCCAGAGTCAGATAATATTAATTGGATTTACTCTAAGTTCAACAGTTACCCTAATTATCTCTGCAGATAATTTCTCAGAGCACACTGGGACTCAGTTGATCACAACTAATATTATCCAGAGTAACAGAATTTATGGGGTATTACAGCAGACCGATTCCATCGGGAGTGGGCGGTTACATGAGAACGTGTCCTCGCGGGGAGGAGTCTTGCGTGTACTCGCGGGAGGACACTTGTGTGAGAAGGAAGTGGCTCCCCGCAGGGAGGAGCACCTGAGTGTTGAGGAGGAACGAACCCGGGGAGGCTTAGCGCCCTGCCCGACGCTCCATGCCATGCGTGTGCTCGACAACGTGAAGAAGGGCAAGTGCCCGACATTGGTCGTGCTAAAAGGCCCTTGGTGGGCCATCCCAGTACGTGTGGGTTGGGCCTGCTCGACTGAGTAGCAGACCCCGGCCCAGTCCAGAACAGGAGCCCCCCAAGTCGTTGCTCCAAAGTGTCGGAGTGATGACTTAAGGGCCAATAAGCATGTCGGGGAAGTATCGATCGCGTGACCACGAGGAGGGGAACTTGTTTGGGATCCACTGGCCGTATCATCGGGGAGACTCGAGCTTGGTAGTTCGCGGATGGTCGACTCAGCGGGGACGCGAGAAGTTTGAACTTGAGTGTCGAAGCAAATGGAGAGACGCGTGTTGGGGAGCGAACGGTCGCATGTATGCCACGTGTCAGACGTCATCATTGCCTAGGGCGGCTAGGCTAGGGTTGTGTACTCAAGTAGTCTAAACTCTTCGAATTCCGTGAGGATCCTATAAATAGGCCTCACCTCATTTCATTTGCATCGTTTTCTCTTTTCCTCTCAGATTCTCCATTCTCTTCTTCTCCGTTCTTTCGCCGCTAGCTTCTACCGTTCTCCGCCGTTCTCCACCGACGATCGCCGCGCCGGAACCCTAAAAAGCGTATTTCAAGTAAGTTTCTTCCTTCTTTTTCCTCCTTTCGTTTGTATTTATAGGGCGGATCCTATGGTGAACTGGTGAAGTTCCCATGGAATTCATGAAATATCCGGCAAAAACGGCGGAATTTCATAGTTTAGTTGTTGAATCTCGCAGGGAAGGGTGATGAAATCCTCGAGGACATGAAGAATATCCCGGGGTCCTGAGATGAATGTTTCTTAGTTCATTTGTTGAATGTTCTGGGGAATAAGGATGGGATTCCCGGGGAACCGAAGTTTGTCTCGGGACATTGGTCGAATATCTCGGGTTCCCCGACATTCCTTCCTCGCCCTTTCACTTGATCAGCGGTGGAGGGGTGGATTTGATACGGGTCATCGAATTCACCATTTCCTTCTGCTTTTCAGGTAAATGGATGTGTTGCCAGTGGCTGAGGGATCTTTGGATAGTTACGACGGGCCTGATTCCCCTATGGCAGAGACAACCAGTGGCGAGGAGAGATCGCCCGAGGAATGGACCTGTGAGGAGGCCTTAAACATGATGTCTCTGTTCGTCGATGGAGACGAGGACGACATCTTCTGCACCGTCGAGCACCGTCTGGTGGGCTCGTCGAAGTCATGGAACGTATTTAGGCCGAAGGCACATCACCGGATCTGCTCAACATACAGCGGGATGAGAATTCCAGTCTACGAGTTTATGTTCGACCAGGCGGGGGTGGCGTCTGCCTTTCACGGATTTCCAGCAGGCGTATTTACCTGGCTGCGCTTGGCCCCTTCCCAGCTCCACCCCAACTCTCTTGCCTTCATTAGGGACTTTGAGCTAGTGTGCAAATATCTGCAGATTGGGGTGACCGTACCCTTGTTTTTCCGTATTTTCCACCTTCAGCGACAGGCCGTCGACGGTAGGCATGGTTGGGTGTCCTTCAAATAGGTGAACAACCTATTTCACACTTACCTGGACTCCGTGCGAGACTTCAAGTACCGGTACTACCTCGTGAGGCCGGTCACACTTGAGGCCGTAAACACAGTGTACTGTCGGGAGATCGAGGAGGTAGATGGGCGACGAAAGGAGGCCCTCGTGCCCAGTTTTCCGTTGTTCTGGACCGAAGAACACTTTAAGTATGGAACAGACAGCTACAAAGTCAGGCCTAGCCGTCTCGAGGAGGGGGATCGCTTGGCCTATGAGCAGATAGTAGCGTTCGTCAACAGTTTTAATAGGGCCAAGCTCGTGACGATGGACGGGGAATTCGTCCGAGGAGACGACGGGCGGGTGTTGACGAAGCGTCGTTTGATTAATACGAGGGCCCTCCTCGAGACGTTCTCCGACGAGGAGGCTCTTGAGCTGTTAGGTGGTGACACCCTCCCCGACTTACTTTTTCCTCGCGTCTTGATTTCTGGTTTACTGACATGTTTATTTCCTTTTTGCAAGCAAGATGTCGACCACTGAGGAGCGATTCAAGAAGTTGAAGGCTAACCGTGCCGCGAAGAAGGGAGGCAAGAGTCGCGTCGAGTAGCTTCGAGTGCAGGAGCCCGTTCCCTCCCCGACACCCGGGGGTTCCTCTGGCTCTCACCAGGACAGTGGTTCTCTCAGCCCCTAGAACTCCCCGAAGAGGCAATGGCTTGCAAGCACAGTAGATGTCGACCTTACCGAGCACGAGAGCCCCCCTGCCGTGAAATTTGTGCTCCCGCCCTGTCATACAAGGCCGAACTTCTTCACGGGGAATAATTCGCTGTGCGTGGGTGCCCCCGAAGCTCAGGCCATCTTAGGCGTCGACAAAGCTTCTCGGAGAAGGATGCTGGTGGATGATGTCTCTGCTGTGATGAGGGTTTGCGCGGCTGCCTTGGTCCTGAACGACGAGGCGTGCTCCGCCGGTGAGCTGAACAAGTTGTGAGACAGTTTCCAGTCCATCTCGGCCGAGATGGAGAAGGTGGTAAGGAGCTGGCTGACTGCAAAAGCCAGAACCAGGCCCAAGTCGAGCTCCAACAGAAATTGGAGGAAAAGTTGAAGAGCGCCGAGGAGGAACGGAAACGTCTCGCCGGTATTGAGGCAGAGAGGGATCGTCTCTTGGAGAGGATCACTGAGTTGGAGGAGGTTGTCCGCCCAGGTGAGGAGGAGACCGAGGAGGACAGGTTGCTGACTTCGCGGTCAGCGCTGATAGTGAAGCTCTGGGAAGCCGAGGACGATAATCTCGAGGTAGCTGGCATTGGCTTCAAGAACACCGTGGAGCAGCTTCGGATCCTCAACCCCGACCTCGTAACCGAAGGGATTGACCCTGACTCCGAGATGGTCGACGGTCAGATCGTGCAACTGATGCGGGTGGACGAGGTTCACGAACACGAGGAGCCCGATGGGACTGTCGCCGAGTAGGCTTTTCTTCTTCGTTTTAGTTGGCCTGCGAGCCGTTTTTATTTATTGTGATATTTCTGCCTGGCCTGCGTGCCAGGGGCTTTTTGATGTTTATTTGTAATACCTGTACAATGCGCTTCTGCCATCTTAATGCATTTTTGTTTATCTGCGCGTGTGATATTTGTATGTTTTCGCTTGTGTGTGATGCTATTGTATTTGCTATATTTTGTTTATTTTTGTCTAAGTGATATACTTTGGGAGTTTGCTCGACAACGATAGCCCCTGACCGCGTGGAGAGCTGGTCGGGTGGTCGGAGATGTGTTCCAACCTTCGACGAGGCTAAGAGCTCGGTCGAGGTCTTAGCTTCGTGGCATGAACTTCCCATCGCAAGCTGGGTGTTATGCCTAATTGGTACGACGACGCAGGATCTCGGTCGAGGTGTCCTCCTCAGATCAAAGTGCTCGCGCACACACAACGCAGCCCTTGACCATCGTGTTTCGTATAGGGGTGTCGCGCTTGTACCTAAGTGCGTCCCCGTGGTCGCGACGCTAGTGTGTCACGGGCAGTTCTTAACTGTAATATTGCTTTAGCTTTTCAGAGTTCCAAGATCGAGCAAGTTCTTCTTCGTGAAGATTTTCTAGGAAGTAGGCTCCTGTCCCCGTTTTCGTGCGGACGCGGTATGGGCCCTCCTAGTTCACGGCTAGTTTGCCTTCTCGCGAGTCTTTCTGGTTCCTTCGCAGGACGAGGGTGCCCACCTGAAAATCACGTTTGATAACTTTGTCGTTATAGCGTAAAGTTATTTTCTGCTTAAGTGAAGCTTCTCGGAGAGAGGCGCCCGAACGCGTCTCCTCGACGAAATCTAGTTCCTTCCTCAGGGCTTCGTCGTTCGCGTCCCCGTCGAGGGGAGCTTCTGTCCTCCTCGAGGGTTCCCTGATTTCCACGGGAATCACCGCTTCCGTTCCGTAGGTCAGACGGAAAGGGGTCTCCACGGTCGTGGAATGTGGGGTCGTTCGGTAAGCCCAAAGGACACTGTGTAGCTCCTCGACCCAGCATTGTTTGGCGTCGCCTAGTCGACGTTTTAGTCCTCGGAGGATAACCCTGTTCGCCACTTTGGCCTGCCCATTTGTTTGCGGGTGCTCGACCGACGTGAAGTGTTGCTTCGTGCCTAGTTTGGTGACGAAGTCTTGATAGTTCCTGTCGGTGAACTGTGTTCCATTGTCGGTGACGATAGCTTGAGGCACCCCGAATCGGGCGAGGATGTTTCTTTTGTAAAAATGTAGTATGTTGACGGCCATGATTTTGGCCAATGCTTCAGCCTTAATCCACTTCGTGAAGTAGTCTACCCCGACGATGAGGTATTTTTTTTGGTAAGACCCCTGGACGAAAGGTCCGAGGATATCCATCCCCCACCATGCGAACGGCCATGGGGAGGACAGTGTTTTGAGCTCATTTGGAGGAGCGAGGTGCATGTCCCCATGCCTTTGGCATTTGTCGCACTTCTTGACGTGCTCCTTGGCGTCCTGTTGCATGGTGTTTCAGTAATACCCTGCTCGAAGTGCCTTACGGGCTAACGATCGCCCGCCGAGGTACTGTGCGTTGATTCCTTCGTGGATTTCCTGGAGGATGCCGGGGACCTTGGTCTCCTCGACACACCTGAGGAGGGGGATAGAGAACCCTCGCCGGTATAGCTTGTCCTCGACTATCGTGTATGAGCATGCCCGCCGTTTGACCATTTCGGCTTCTTTGGGATTTTCGGGCAGATTGCCCGTCGTGAGATACTCGTACACGGGGGTCATCCAGCAATTGCTGTCACCAATGGCGTTTATGTCCGCCACTGGAGTAGGTTTTTCGATGCTCGGCCGGGAAAGTATTTCTTGTATGACGGATTTGTTCCCCCCTTTCTTTTTCGTGCTCGCCAGTTTGGATAAGACATCTGCTCGGGAATTGTGCTCGCGAGGGATGTGAGTTACTTCCGCAGAGGTAAACTTTTTCATCTTTTCTTTCACTAAGTTCAAGTATTCGATGAGATTGTCTTTCTTGGCCTGGTACTCTCCTCGGACTTGCGAGGCCACGAGTTGGGAGTCGGTGAAGATTTTGACTTCCTTGGCGCCGAGGTCCTCGGCCAGCCGAAGTCCAGCGAGGAAAGCCTCGTACTCGGCTTGGATGTTCGACGTCGGGAAGGATAGTTCGAGGGATACCTCGATCAGTATGCCTTCCTCGTTTTCGAGGATGATGCCTGCCCCGCTTCCCTTCGGGCTGGATGCTCCGTCGACATAGATCGTCCATTTTTGGGATCCATTGGTCGAAGGTTCTGGGATGGTCATCTCCGCTACGAAGTCGGCCAATACCTGAGCCTTCAAGGCTTTCCTTCCCTCGTATTGGATTTCAAACTCGGCGAGTTCGAGAGACCACCTGAGCATTCTCCCCGCCATGTCTGGTCGTCCAAGGAGTTGTCGTATAGGCTGCTCGGTTCTTACGACGACGGTGTGGGCGAGGAAGTAGTGGCGTAGCCTCCTGGCCGCGGTAATGAGGGCCAGGGAGACTTTCTCTATCTGCTGATACCTGAGCTCGGGGCCTTGGAGGGCTTTGCTCGTGAAGTAAATTGGTTTCTGCCCGTTTGGGGTTTTTCGAACGAGGACGGCGCTAACTGCTTCGCTCGCGATCGCGAGATATAAGAAAAGTGTCTCCCCGTTCTCAGGTCGTGAGAGGACCGGGGGTTGCGATAATACTTGTTTTAGGTGGAGGAGTGCCTGCTCGCATTCTTCGCTCCATTCAAACTCCGCTTTTTGTTGAAGAAGTTTGAGAAATGGGAGTGCGTACTACGCAGACTTGGCGACGAAGCGGGAAAGCACGGTGAGCATCCCGTTTAGTGATTGTATTGACTTCTTTGAGTCTGGAGTAGGGATCTCAGAAAAGGCTCTACACTTGTCAGGGTTGGCTTTGATTCCTCGCTCTGTGAGGTAGAAATCGAGGAACTTACCTGCCCGAACGCCGAAGGTGCACTTGTCGAGATTGAATCTCATGCGACATTTCCTCGCCGTGTCAAACACTTTCTTGAGGTGCGCGGCATGGTCGACCTCTTCCGTGGATTTGACGATCATGTCATCCATGTACACCTCGAGCATGTCGATGATTTCAGTTCAGAAGACCTTGTTCATCATCCGTTGGTAGGTCGCACCGGCATTTTTCAGGCCGAAGGGCATTACATTGTAGTAGTAGTTGCCCGACTCGATCATGAATGCCGTGTGCTGTTTGTCGATCTTGTCCATGGGAATTTGGTTGTATCCCGAGTACGCATCCATGAAGGATAGTAGTTTGTAACCTGCAGATTTGTCGACCTGCCGGTCGATGTTAGGCAATGGATAGCAGTCTTTCGGGCACGCCCGATTAAGATCAGTATAATCAACACACATCCTCCATTTTCCATTATTCTTTTTAACAAGTACAACTATGGACAGCCAGGTCGTGTGCCTAGCCTCCGAAATAAAATTTGGCTCTAGGAGGTCTTTTACAGCTTTTTCAGCAGCCTCCGCTTTTTCGGAAGACTGCTTACGCCTACGTTGAGCTATGGCCCTAGCGGCCAGATCTACTGCGAGCTGATGGCAAGCCACTGCGGGGTCGAGGCCGGGCATCTCGGATGCGCTCCGCGCGAAGAGATCAGCGTTCTCCCTCAGACATGCTTTCAGCTGCTCCTTCACAAGGTCGGGGATCTCGGCGCCAATCTTCACGTTACGGTCTGGATCGTCCCCGAGGATCACGAGCTCGAAGTCTCTGTCTGGGATGGGGTGCGTTGGGTGGAGAGGTCGCCCGTTGTTCTCCGCCTGGGGGTCGATATCTTTGACCCTGTCTTCGTCTGGTTCGCCGGAGAACCTGCTGTCGAGGTCGACCGCATTGACGCGCGAGAGAGGTACCTGTTTGGGGTCCGTGGGTGGCTTCGTCACGATCTTCGGTTTAGGGCCAATGGAGCTCATGCCTTTGATAACGGCGTCGAAGCATCTTCTGGCCGCGTCAATGTCCCCGTGCATCGTCACTACTCGTCCCCTGCGCGTGTAGTATTTCATTTTGAGGTGGACCGTTAATGGTACCGCCGTAAGCTCGCCCAGGGTGGTCCTCCCGAGGATGCAGTTGTAAAGGGATGGACAATAGACCACCAGGAAGTGGGTCATCACCTGTCGGGCAGTGTCCTCGGCCCTGAAGGTGACCATCAGCTCAACGTAGCCCCATGGTCTGGTGGTGGTGTCGTTGAAATCCTGCAGATCTGAGCCGACGTATAGGGTCAGATGTCTATCGTCGAGCTGAAGGGTCCCGAACAGATAAGCTTACATGATGTCGACCGAACTTCCCTGGTCGACTAGGATCCTTCGAACGTTAAATTTTGCCATCTGTGCCCTGACTAGGAGGGGGGTAGTGGCGTTGGGTGCTCCGCCGGGGAGTTCTTCGAGGTAGAAGGTGATAGGGTTTGATCTCCCTTGCACCTTCTCGAGAGTGGTTGTCTTCGTCGACGTCACAGACTCTAGTTCGTCAAACTTTAGCGTGATTGATCCAACAGACAATTTCTCGGGACCACCCCCGGAGATGACCATCGCTTTGGGGAAGCCTTCCCAAGTACTGCGGGCAGCCACGGGGTCCTTGTTGGGGAAGGTCTCCCACTTGTTGTGGATTGCTTCTTCGCCCTCAATGATTACGGGGACAAAGAAGTCCTCGGGTAGAGTGATGCTGAGGGTGACCTGAAGCTGGTTGTCGTCGGGAGGAGGTGTTGTCTCCTCGACGTTCTGCGCTTCCCGGGAGCTGGGACGAGGAGTGTCATTCTTCTAGGCGTATTTCTTCAAGTGCCCCTCCTTGATGAGAATTTCAATTGCATCCTTGAGATGGATGCAGTCTTCCGTTACGTGCTCGTGGCTCTGGTGGAATCTGCAGTACTTTGACTTGTCAGCGTTTGGTTTGGGAGGAGTCGGCTTCAGAAAACGGACGCCTCCTTTCTGAAACTCCGAGTTCTGGCATTCGGAGAGGATCCGCGGGCGGGGACCTTTGAGCGGGGTGTATTCCGTGAACCGGCCAGCTGGTCCGCGCGGTTCACGGGTGTCACGGGGGCGATTCTCTTTCTTTCTTTGTCCTCCTCGTCGGGGCTGAGAGTCTTTATATTTGTGGCCGCGGGGCCTTCTCTGTGCCTTGACTCAAGGGCGATCTGTGCTGCCTCCGACTCCTCGAGCTCAATGTATGACTGAGCTCGTTGGAGGAGGTCCTCCAGACAGCGAGGTCAGATCCAACACGTAGTCCATGGATGATTAACTATTTCTTGATGTCGTCGGTCGTATGGACTTCGACGGCTTCTCTGTTGAATCTCTCTATGTAATGCCGTAGAGATTCGTTCTTCCCTTGGAAGATGCTCTCAAGAGCAGCCGCTGTCTTCGGGTGTCGACGAGACGCAGTAAAATGTTTGGTGAAGTGTTGTCTCAGCTGTCTCCAGGATGTTATTGACCCAGGCTCTAGACCCTTGTACCATGTCATGGCGCCCTTCCGCAAGGTGGTGAGGAAAAGCCTGCATCTTATGGCTCCCCTGACATTTCTGAAGTCGAGCATGGCTTAGAAACTTTCGACGTGATCGTCGGGGTCGGCCAGACTGTCGTATGTCCCCAGTGGCGGGGGTTTCTCCATGCCCGCGGGGATTGGGGCGTTCATGATCTCCCACGACAGAGGGGTCCTCTGGTCGTCGTCGTCGCTTCCGGTCGAGGATTCCGAAGGGGACCGGTGATGCTGGGGAGGGGAGTTCCTCGAGCGGTTCCTCGGTCTATCCTCAGCGGTTTTGGACTTCTTGTTATTTGCGGAGGGCCTGGGTTCATTCTGAGGCGGGGAGCGATGGCGCTTCTGGGAGGTCGCCGGCTGGGGGCGTTCAAGGGGTGGACGACGTCCCTCGCGCACCGGCGAGGGGGTTCGAGATTCTACGGGTGGAGTCCTTCGCGGGGAAGAGGAGCGGCGAGGTGAGGGTGGACGGCGATGTCTTCGCGAGGAAGATCGTTGTGTCCGCCTTTGCTCTAGTGCTTCAATTCGGGTATTCTGGTGTGCTATCAGCTGATTAGTCTGGTTGATCAAGGCAAATAAAGCCACAGTGTTCGGATCCGCGTTGGGCGGAGGAGCAACTGGCTGAAAGACGGCTTGTTGGTCGTCCAGCTGGGCAGCATGGTAAGCCGTGTCTTGGGAGTCTGGGGAGGAGGTCTTCCCATCTCTCACATCGACTTCTTCGACGTGGAGCGCAGCAGCGTCTTCGCGGTGGTTCCTGTTCTCGAGTTGTTCGAGGACGGTGTCCAGAGCCTTGGTAGAAGACGGGTTGTCGGCCATGATGGTGATGAACGAGAGTTGCTTTGGTTTATCGAAGGAAAAACGGGGAAGCAAAGGATTCCCACAGACGGCGCCACTGATCGTACCTGGATCAGACAGTATCGGTGGCCGGCGGCGTCTGGTGGACTTCAGCTCCGGTGCGGTTGAAAGACGGCCGGGGGGGGTGTACCTGCAAGGTACTCCGACGCTCAAGTAAGGTAACTGTCAGAGTATAATAGCAAGTACAGAGATGAGAGTAAGAAAGTGTGTGTAACCTGACCCTCTCAAGTGAGAGGGTATTTATAGAGAGCCCCCAGCGTGAGGCCAACGGTTACTTGCACTGGGCTGGATTCCAAGGCCCAATCCAAGTAACTGCCAGGGCTTACGTGGCGTATTGAAAACCAGCATGTAGTCTTCGCCCTGGGGTAACCGCTCCTAGATCTTCGGAACTAGGGCAGACCGATTCCATCGGGAGTGGGTGGTTACATGAGAACGTGTCCTCGCGGGGAGGACTCTTGTGTGAGAAGGAAGTTGCTCCCCGCAGGGAGGAGCACCTGAGTGTCGAGGAGGAACGAACTCGGGGAGGCCTAGCGCCCTGCCCGACGCTCCATGCCATGCGTGTGCCCAACAACGTGAAGAAGGGCAAGTGCACGACATTGGTCGCGCTAAAATGGCCTTGGTGGGCCATCCCAGGACGTGTGGTTTGGGCCTGCTTGACTGAGTAGCAGACCCCGGCCCAGTCCAGAACATATATATATATATATATATATATATATATATATATATATATATATATATATATAATTTACTTCATACTTAGAAACGAAGTGGTAATAACCACTAGAAATTCATTTACACAATCATAATATTTAGGGTTTAAATTCTACGGTTCTCGTCAAACCTAACAATATTGACATTTTGTCAATTGAGATAGAATTTACATACAACTAAACCATTTAAATTGTGTAAATCTTTTTGTTTTTCTTTCTTGTGAAAATGAATATATATATATATATATATATATATATATATATATATATATATATATATATATATATTCAAACATTATAACTAACAAAATGCATAAATTAGCATTTTATTAATTATATTGGTGATTCACAGTCAAAACTTCTTAAATAACACTGCATAGAAAAAAACATTATTACTTTTCTTTAAAAGAGATATTACATCCTAAATTAAACAAATGGTGCATGAAGCTTATTTATTGTAGTGGTGTAAAGAGGGTGATGTTATTGACTATCATCCTTTTTACACACGACTTTTTGAGCCCTTACTTAAAATAGTAATGTTATGTTGAAGATTTATTTGTTAAAGAGGGGAATTATATTGGTTCAAGATCTAATGGAACAGGTCATTTGTTTCTTAGTTGAAATTTGAATTTTGTGTTTGAGGTTTAATTGGTGTTTGGGGGTGATTCTATTGGGTCTGGACCTGATGGAACAAGCCTTTTTATTTCATAGTTGAAATTAAAATGTTGTGTTAGAGGTTTATCTGGTGTTGACGGTGATTCTACTGGGTCTGGACCTGATGGAACAAGTATTTTTATTTCATAGTTGAAATCAAAATGTTGTGTTGGAGGCTTATCTGGTGTTGGTGGTGATTCTATTGGGCCTAGACCTGATGGAACAAGTCTTTGTATTTCATAGTTGAAATCAAAATGTTGTGTTGGAGGCTTATAGGGTGTTGGTGGTGATTCTACTGGGTCTGGACCTGATGGAACAAGCCTTTTTATTTCATAGTTGAAATCAAAATGTTGTGTTGGAGGCTTATCTGGTGTTGGTGGTGATTTTATTGGGTCTGGACCTGATGGAACAAGTCTTTTTATTTCCTAGTTGAAATCAAAATGTTGTGTTGGAGGCTTATCTGGTGTCGGTGGTGATTCTATTGGGTCTGGACCTGATGGAACATGCCTTTTTATTTCATAGTTAAAATCAAAATGTTGTGCTAGAGGCTTATCTGGTGTTGGTGGTGATTCTATTGGGTCTGGACCTGATGGAACAAGCCTTTTTATTTCATAGTTGAAATTAATTAAAGTGTTGTGTAGGAGGCTTATATAGTGTTGGTGGTGATTCAATTGGGTCTGGACCTGATGGAACAAGCCTTTTTATTTCATAATTGAAATCAAAATGTTGTGTTGGAGACTTTTTTAATGCTTATGGTGATTCTATTGGATTTGGACCCGATGGAACAAACCTCTTATTGTCATAATTTATGAAAGTTTCTCCTATGACAAAAGAAATGAGTAAGATTGTTATAATACCAACAATATAAACCTTTGAAATTTTCATTCTCACTTTGTTTTGAATTTTGGTTTGTCGTAATCCTCTATTTATATAAAACTTCTTTGGTGTATTTTTTAAAACTTTTAATGATTTTTCATTTTAGAATGATACACAAAAGATACAACTTTGAATTTCAACCATGCCTTTACATTTTTTCAAATTAACAACTTTTTTCAATTCCTTTTATTAGAGATTACTTTGTGAGTCAAATTTTTATTTTAATATCAATCTTGTATTTCATTTTCTTTTGTAGAAAATTGTTATAAGTTTATCGTTAGTATATAGCAATACATCCTTTAAATTTCTTTGGTGTTTCTTTTTTAATCTTTGATTAATTTTCAATTTTAAAAGGATCATAATACATAAACAAATTTTTTATATATTTTTATTCTTTCCATTTCAGCCATGTTTTCAATTTTTTTTTCAATTCTATAATATTTTTCATTCTTTTTAT
The DNA here is from genome assembly GCA_022829125.1 of Lathyrus tuberosus. Taxonomy (NCBI): domain Eukaryota; kingdom Viridiplantae; phylum Streptophyta; class Magnoliopsida; order Fabales; family Fabaceae; genus Lathyrus; species Lathyrus tuberosus. The sequence goes on from JALAZF010000563.1 coordinate 1,158,630, forward strand.
TAGGGATTATTTTATGAGTCAAATTTATTTTTGTAAAACCAAATTTTTGTTTAAATTTTTTTAAGGCTTAAATAGTATTTTCGTCCCTATAAGTTGGCGAGTTTTTGGTTTTCGTCCCTGTATCTTTTTTTTTTCGGTTTTAGTCCCTGTATCTTACTTTTTGTTGGTATTTAGTCCCTACAGAGATTTCCTGCGGATTTTCCTGTGGATTTTCCTGCGGATTTTCCTGCGGATTTTGATTTTTAGGAAAATTCGAAGGAAAATCCGCAGGAAACCTTCGAATTTTCCTGCGAATTTTATCTTTAGGGACTAAACACCAACAAAAAGTAAGATATAGAGACTAAAACCGAAAAAAAAAAAAATATAGGGACGAAAACCAAAAATACGCAAACTTACCGGGACGAAAACATTATTTAAGCCTTTTTTTAATGACAAATTATTAGTAATTAATTGTTACTATATATCACTTCATCTTTTAAATTTTTATGTTGTGTCCTTTTTAACCTTTGAATGATTTCCATTTTTATAAGGAGAAACTCTTTGAATGATTTTAATCTTTTTTAACCTTTAATTGAATTCTTTTTTTTTTTTTTTTAATTTTAGAAGGATCATAAACCAATTACAAAGTTTTTATATATTTTTATCCTTTCCATTTCACCATGCTTTCATTTTTTCAATCCAACAAAATATATTCTCATTCTTTTTATTAAGGATTACTTTGTCTGTCAAATTATTATTTTAAAACCAAACTTGTATTTCAAATTTTTTAATGAAAAATTATTAGTAATTACATTTTAGTACATAACACTTCATCCTTTAAACTCTTTGGGTGGTTTTTTTTAACCTTCAATGATTTTCCATTTTATAAGGATCATAATTCAATTACAAAGTTTTCATATATTTTTATTCTTTTTATTTCAGCAAATGTTTTCTATTTTTCCAATTCAGCAGTTTTTTCCATTCTTTTTATTAGCGATTAATTTATGGGATAATTTTTTTCTTAAATCAAATTTGTTTTTTAAGTTTTTTTAGTGAAATATTATTAGTAGCTAATTGTTACTATATATCAGTAGTTAATTTTTAGTATATGTTAGTTTAACTATTTCAAGCCAGTTGAATTATCCCTTCATGCAAACATGTATTTCTATTAACACATAGTATCAAAATGTTAATTTAATTATTTAGTTTTTTTTTTCAATCGTTTTTTTTTTGTTTTCATAAATTAGAAAAGTATTATAGAAAGTTGAACCATATGGTGGTTTGATACAATTACTCTTATTAAAACAGATACCATTATCTATTTGATTGTGTAAATTGTGTCGAAGTTTTTTTTTTTAATAACAAAATTTGTATTTCAACTAATACATGATATCTAAAAATTAATTTATTTGTATACTTTTTACTTTTTTTTCTTTCTAAAATCATATATATATATATATATATATGGATTTACTAACGTAGACGCACTTGTTTTTATGAAGATCTATTTTAACATACTTTAACCAAAAAATGCTTAAATGCAACTTAAGGAGCAAGTTGCTAAAACACACCTTCATAAAAATAAGTTGGTCTACGTTAGCGAACTCCATATATATATATATATATATATATATATATATATATATATATATATATATATATATATTACTTCATACTTGTAAACGAAGTGGTAATAACCACTAGAAATTCATTTACACGATAATAATATTTAGGGTTTAAATTCTAAGTGTCGTAACCCAAAATTTGACCTCCTCTTTTGCCTTCTCCATAAGCATGTACATTCACATCGCTGGCATATGCATTTGCACTTTTTATTTATGATTTTGGTTGCAGGAGTATTCAGGTTTTCCAAGCACGGTTAATCTCACCCTCACAAGATCATCTCATCATTAAAACAAGCACAAAATAAGGATTTCCATGCCTATTTATCAAAACAAGAGGTGGAAAATCGGAACCGGAGCCGTAACATCCATTTTAAGCAATTTGGGAAAATTTGACTGAAGTAACCGGTTAACGCCTGCTGAGTAACCAGTTACTCAGTGCAAAATTGCAATTCCTGCTGTATTTTTGGGACAGTATCCATGCACTCTCTTTGGACTTTGGTTCTACTTGATTCTAGCAGTGTGTGGAACATTCTAGACTTCTCTAGACATTTCAAGACTATTCAAGACATTCCAAGTGTATTTATTCCAATGCATCACTCTAATTTAAGTGCACCATGTTTCTTAGGTTCCAAGCATATTAACCTTTGGATGATGGAGTTCGCATTGGGATTGTTACCGAGTTGGTTCTAACTAACCGAGTTAACCACCTTGACTCGGTGAGTCAAGTCTAACTAACTCCTAGCCTAACTCCCAAGCTAATCCCAAACCAAATTCCAAACCTAGCAACTCCTAACCAAAAGTCTATATAAACAAAGCTTCACCATTTTGCAACTCCTCCACAATCATTTACACAAATTCACACTTTCTTCGCTCTCTATTCTCTCATTCTCCTCTGCATTTTTCTGCAACTTCTACACATTCCTCTTCATCTTCTTCACCAAACCTCACAAAAGCTCTTAATCCTTGAAGAATAATCAGTTTTCACATTGAAAGTGATTATTTCTTGAGCTTGACCTTCATCATCTTTCCATTCTACTAAATTTTGTGGAGCTTCAGTAGCTTTTGGATTCATCTCAAGTGATCAATTCAAGTTTCTTCGGTGATAATTCTCATTTTGGAGTTTTCGTCGAAGTTTGCTCGGTTTCGCTACGATTCGAAGTACAATTGAAGATTCCTCTGGTTTTCTTTGATTATTCTCATCATTTTGCAATTATACTTGAGTAACTAGAGTTCTATTTGCTTTTGGATTCATCTCAAGTGTTTACTTTAAGATCCTACGGTGCAAATTCGATTTCGGAGCTTTTATCGCATTTTGCTCGATTTCGCTACGGTTCGAAGTGCAAGTGTAGGAATCTCTGGTTTTCTCTGGTTTTCTTCACTTACCTTCATCACATTTCATTTACAACAATTACCAAGCCAATCCTCCGACTTGTAGGTTGGTAGATCTTACTTTCCTCACTGTTTCGATTGTTTCCGCGTATTTACGTTGTAATTTCGATCGTTTTGGTTTAATTTATCATGCAATTGCTTGATCTTTAATCGCCATGATTAATGCTTGTAATTTGTGTTTAATTGCCCTTACATGATGTAATTTTAGTGCACAAATTCATGTCCTAGCATGTGGTGGTTGGCATAAGTGATTAAGTGTTGAAAACCACTTTTGAAAAGCTGTTTTTTCTGTTTTTTTTTCACCACTGTTCAGTGGTAACCGGTTAACACATGGTGAGTAACCGGTTACTCAGTTCAAGTTTCACCAAAAACGCTAATTTTTAAGCAAGTAACCGATTAACGCATGGTGAGTAACCGGTTACCACTGTACAGAATGGCCATTTTGAGTTTTTTCAAGCTTGTTTGACATTCTTTCTCCCTCTAACTTTCATAGATTGATATACTTAATATTTATGGGTGTTTTTAAATGCTATTAACCTCTGTTTAAAGCATATTTACAATAATTAAATTATTGATTTATCAATTCTCGCAATTAGGTATGTTCTTGATATTTGCTTGAACATTCTAATTCTTGTACAATCTTTGATCACTTAACACATGATGTATGACACATGCTAATATTTGTATGGCACTGTTATGCACTCTTATCTCTTTGCTTTGCATTAAGCTTATTCTTCATGGATGAACTTAATCTTGTACAATCAATTCACACCTTTTGCTTTAATTATTTTCCATTCTCTTTGGAAAGTTGTTAGCATTGCTTCCCTTTGATTAATTGATCGAAACCGTGTTTTGATTAGTTGATCTTCCCTCTTCCCTCTCTTTAGGCTTCTTTTAGAACTTTTCCTCTATTCCCCCCGCGGAGTCGAAGATTCATACGACGTCCAACGTGCGACCCTGGAGCACTGTACAAATTGAAACTGTTACGCTATTCATTTCACAACGCACTGGAGCACTGTACAACTTGGAGTTATTACGTTGTCAGTTTCAACTTCTGCACTACACCCTGTGTGTTAGAGAAGGAATGAGAAGGGAGAATTCCTACTCTCATTCTGACTACTTCAGGTAGGGTACTAATGACCCTGTGCTTGGCTTAGTCATCTCTACCTCCTGGTGGTAGTGTGCTTTCCTTCCCCAATTGAGTCGATCCCTAATCACTCTTTTCTCACTCCAATCTCTTTCGATCCTTGATCACTCTTTTCTCTTTGCGATCTCTTTCGATCCTTGATCACTCTTATCTCTTTGCAATCTCTTTCGATCTTCGATCACTCTTATCTCTTTCAATCAGTCTTTTGATCTATCACCATTCCCTTGGTTCACGATCATTAGCAATCTTATGAGGGTTAATCTCTTGTCCATATTTAATACCTTTCCCTTGTTCCCTTCAAAAGGGTTTCAATTACCTTTTCTTGTGGCTAGTCATTTCTTTTACTGATTCCCCATGAGAGTTGTATTCATTCTTCCATTGGTTGATCACAATCATACTGTTAAAACTAATGCTCTATCGCGCTCTTTCTTCAGTTAAACACAGTTTTCCTGTTAAACACCGAAACTCTTGCGGAGTTCGCAACCTTCTCTTGGTTCTTCTCCCTTTGATTGGTTAACCATTGCTTGTCAATTAAAACACCAATTTGCACTCTCTTCAGTTAAACACAGTCCGTCTGTTAAAACACTGAATTCCTCTCGGGTTAATCACCTCTTCTTGGTTAATCACGCGTCTCTTCAGTTAAACACAGTCCGTCTGTTAAAACACTGAATTCCTCTTGGGTTAATCACCTCTTCTTGGTTAATCACCCATTTCTTCAGTTAACCACAGTCCCTCTGTTAAAACACTGAATTCCTCTCGGGTTAATCACCTCTTCTTGGTTAATCACGCGTCTCTTCAGTTAAACACAGTCCATCTGTTAAAACACTTAATTCCTCTTGGGTTAATCACCTCTTCTTCGTTAATCACCCATTTCTTCAGTTAACCACAGTCCGTCTATTAAAATACTGAACCTTTTTCGAGTTAATCACCTTCTCTTGGTTAATGACTCACTTTTCTCTTCGGTTAATCATAGTCCGCCTGTCAAACCGAATCCCTAGCAGTTGGCAACCTCCTCTTGGTTCGAATACTTACACCCTTGGGTTAGTAACCTTTCTTTGGTTTAAATACCCTTTCTTCGGTTGAGTACTGTTTGTTCAGTCAGTTTACCGAACTACTTTGGGTCACGACCTTTGCTCGGTCCTACACCCATCCTTTGGGTCACGACCTTTGCTCGGTCCTACACCCGTCCTTTGTGTCACGACCTTTGCTCGGTCCTACACTCGTCCTTTGGGTCACGACCTTTGCTCGGTCCTACACCCGTCCTTTGGGTGACGACCTTTGTTCGGTCCTACACTCGTCCTTTTGGGTCACGACCTTTGCTCAGTCCTACACCCGTCCTTTGGGTCACGACCTTTGCTCGGTCCTACACCCGTCCTTTTGGGTCACGACCTTTGCTCGGTCCTACACCCGTCCTTTGGGTCACGACCTTTGTTCGGTCCTACACCCGTCCTTTTGGGTCACGACCTTTGCTCGGTCCTACACACGTCCTTTGGGTCACGACCTTTGCTCGGTCCTACACCCGTCCTTTTAGGTCACGACCTTTGCTCGGTCCTACACCCGTCCTTTGGGTCACGACCTTTGCTCGGTCCTACACCCGTCCTTTTAGGTCACGACCTTGTTAGACGATGGCTATGGATCTAGAAGGGGGGGTTGAATAGATCCCTTGAGTTTCACACACAAATGGTTTACAAAAATTTGTTTTAAAAAATTATTTAACGGAAGCTACCACTGGATAGAACGTCTACAACGAACCTTCTACCAAAAGGATCGGATATGCACGAATCTATCACGGATGAGTACGGAAGAGAAAAATTCAGTTTTGAATACTACTCTTAAGATACGCAATCAACAAAATGTCACTTGGTTGATGTTTATTCCAATCCAATGAGGTAAGGTGATAAGCAACTTAAAGCAATATGTTTGAATTTTTCTTTGAAACAAATTATCAAACACCTAGTGTGCGTAAACACACTATGTGCAGAATTTCTATGGAGGGTAATGGACAGTTACTCCAAAACATAATTCAAGGAATTGTATCAGTTTAACAAAATAATTTATCAGCGTATAATTACTCTACTACAGAAATTTCAATAACTTGCGACTTCACCAATTCGAACCAACTGAATTATAAAAGAGTTAGGGAGAGAGAGAGAACCAACATGATTTGATTAGGCAGTTCCCCAATCGTCCTCGATTTGGGTACATCTGCCCCCAACTCCACAAATGGAATTGAGATATATATATATATATATATATATATATATATATATATATATATATATATATATATATATATATATATATAGTTGTTGCAAATTGTTTGTTACAAGAGAAAACTATGAACATCCAAACCCTCGAACGTCTTCGATCGTTGATGCGGAATTTTCTCTTACCTTGATTCAAGATGAATCAAGTGCTCCCAATATGGTTGATTCAATTACCGTCCCATGCTACTAAACTGAAAGAAACCATCGTTCTTCAGTTACCTTCACTCGGTCAATTGCAATCTTCCAAGAATTTAAACCCAAACCTTCCTTCTACGATCCTCTAATTACAGCTACTAAATAGAACAGTTGCGCCAATTTCCGGTTACCTTCGCCCAGTCGAATCCCCGTAGAAAGAACAGTTTGTGCAAAAACCCCCAAAATCTATCCGATTCTTGGAGGATAAAACCAACTGGTTTTATTCAAGAAACACCTGCCAAACTCTCAACCCAGAAGATGAAGATTACACTTCCTAAATTCTGAACGTTATCACTTCGATCAGTGGGCGACACAAACAAAGACGATTATGTGTGATTGTTTGTTTACTCAATTAAGAAGATGAAGATGAAGAGAGGAATGACATATATCTTTCACATTTCTTGTTGTTATTGTAAAAAGGATGACCAAAACTATTTATATGAAAAAAAATGACCAACAAAAATAATAACAGAAAAATAACAGAAAAGAAATTAAATGAAAAATGCTGAATTTTGAAGTCGTGCGTCGACCTCCAGGTTTCATGCGTCGACGCATAAAAGAATATTTTAGTGTTGGTTGAATTGTGCGCTTTCCCACAAGGTTTGGAGGTTAGCGCATTAAATTGGGGGTTAGCGCATGGACTGGAAGGGTCAGCGCATGAAGTGCAATTTTTCAGGAAATTTAATTTTTTTGAGCATTCTCACCAGACCAAGATCAGAAACACATACTAGAAACAACTAAAATGATATTGGACATTTATTTTTGGAGAGGACAAGATCCTATGCATCTAGACACATGAAAAATAATGGTTAGACGTTATATGCCCGACACTTGAAGTGATACCGCTTAAATTACAATCTAAAGTGTTTGTTGACATCATTAAAACAAGGCAGCTAGAAGAATATCCCTCACATACTCCCCCTTTTTGATGATGGCAACACTTTCTTAGCTGTCACGAGATATGTAATTTGAGAGTGATCAACGCTCCCCCTGTCTTTGACATCTGGTTAATAGCATTTCTGCATAACATTTCTGCTTGTTATTCTTCCCCCCCTTTGACAACATCAAAAAGAAGAGAAGAATGTGGTCAAAATAACACACTATAATACGTAGTGGATCATCATATATTTGCAACAACCAAACTAAGGAATTATTAAATATGGAACAAAAGCATACAAGCAAAACATTCACATGAACGATAAGTGCTCAAAATGCAATAAACATCAAGATTAGAGTAATTAATATGGCACAAAATATTGATAAACATATATAAATCGGAACGATATTACCTTGATCATCATGACGATAAGATCCCTCACATATGGCTAAATATCTTTTTGCATTGTTAGTTAAAAGAATAGACAAGCATATATATATATATATGTGAAGATCACTACTCTAAAGTATTATTAAGCACGATCCGAGATATTGAGAATGCCAAGTTCCCTACGGATGTGAAAGAAAGGCTCTGTAGCTAATGGTTTTGTAAAAATATCAGCAAGTTGATTCTTAGTGTCAACATGCTCAAAAATAACATCACCTTTCTCTACATGATCCCTAAGAAAATGATGACGTATTTCGATATGCTTGGTGCGTGAATGTAGTACAGGGTTCTTAGTTAGATTAATCGCACTAGTGTTATCGCACAAAATTGGAATACGTTTAAGTTTTAAGTTGAAATAAAGTAATTGTTGTTTAAGCCATAAGACTTGAGCACAACAACTACCGGCGGCAACGTATTCCGCCTCGGCTGTTGACAAAGCAACGGAAACCTGTTTCTTGCTGTGCCAACTCACCAAGGAATTTGCGAAAAAGTGACACGGGCCACTAGTACTTTTCCTATCCAACTTGCATCTGACAAAGTCGGAATCGGAGTAGCCAACTAAGGAACAAACACTACCTTTGGAATACCACAACCCATACTTTGGAGTACCAGAGAGGTATCAAAGTATGTGCTTAACTGCCTTTAGGTGGGATTCCTTGGGATGTGCCTGATACCTTGCACACATGCATACACTAAACATTATATCGGGACGTGATGCGGTAAGATAAAGAAGAGACCCTATCATACCTCGATACTTCTTTATCTCAATATCCTTACCCTTTTCGTCACGATCAAGATTAGCACTTGTAGGCATAGGAGTATCTATTGCTTTGCAGTTCAGCATATCAAAACGTTTTAGTAACTCAATACAATATTTTGTTTGACTCACGAAGGTGTCCTCTTCAAGTTGTTTGATTTGCAATCCGAGGAAATAGTTGAGCTCCCCTATCATGCTCATTTCAAACTCCCTCTACATCAAACTAGAAAACTCCTTGACCAAGGTCATGTTAGTAGACCCGAAGATGATATCGTCAACATAAATTTGTACCAAAATTAAGTGTTTTCCTTGACGTTTAATAAAGAGGGTTGTGTCAACCTTTCCTCTTGAATACCCTTGATCAAGTAGAAATTTGCTTAGACGTTCATACCAAGCCCTAGGGGCTTATTTAAGTCCGTACAAAGCTTGTTTAAGTTTATAGACATGATCATGATATTTGTGGGATTGAAAACCTGGAGGTTGGGCTACATAAACCTCTTCATTTATGTATCCGTTAAGGAATGCACTTTTAACATCCATTTGGAATAATTTAAAGTTCTTTGTGCAAGCATAGGCAAGTAGAAGGCGTATGGCCTCAAGTCAGGCAACCAGCGCATAAGTTTCCTCATAGTCGATTCCTTCCTCTTGGTTATAGCCTTGTGCTACAAGCCTAGCTTTGTTACGCGTTATTACTCCATTTTCATCAAGTTTATTCCTAAACACCCACCGGGTGCCTATTACTCGATGATCTCGCGGAGGGGGGACAAGGTCCCAAACCTCATTTCTCCAGAATTGATTTAGTTCATCTTGCATTGATAGAAACCAATGCTCATCGAGTAACGCCTCCTTAGCGTTTTTAGGTTCAACTTGGGAGACAAAAGCAGAGTAATAACAAAAGTTACTAAGTTTAGAGCGAGTAGTTACTCCCTTAGAGATATCACCGAGAATGTTGTCAATTGGATGGTCTTTTGAAGACTTCCAAGCTGGAGGAAGTTCATCTTTATTAGAATGATGATCATCCTCACTTTTCACTGGTTGGTGATCCTTTTCCTCCTCAATACGCACTGCTTCAGGCTAATCAATTCCCTTATCAGTGTCCTTGAGTATGTCTTCAGCAGGTACACCTGCACCATGAAAAGAACTACCTTCTCCGACATTTCTCGGATAAGACTCGTCAAAATTGACATGAACTGACTCTTCAACTATGCGTAACCTCTTATTATAAATTCTATATGCTTTACTTAACTGAGAGTATCCAAGAAAAATACCCTCGTCGGCCTTGGCATCAAATTTACCAAGAGTATCTTTCCCATTGTTTAACACAAAGCATTTGCAACCAAATACATGAAAGTGAGAGATGTTTGGCTTACGCCCTTTTAAAAGCTCATACGCTGTCTTGTTTAGAATAGGCCGGATGAGCACCCTATTCAAAACGTAACAAGCCGTACTTATGGCGTCGGCCCAAAAGTATTTTGGTAATCCACCATCATTGATCATAGTCCTTCCAAGTTCTTCCAAAACGCTATTTTTACGTTTCACTACCCCATTTTGTTGAGGGGTACGTGGTGTGGAAAAATTATGATCAATTCCGTTGGAATCACAAAATGCTTCAAATAAATGATTTTCAAACTCACCCCCATGGTAACTTCTAATTGACCCAATGTTTGTGTTTAACTTATTCTGAGATACCTTAGCAAATCGTTCAAAGGCGGAAAAGGTATCACTCTTATTTGCTAAGAAAATTGTCCAGCAAAACCTAGAAAAATCATCGACTATAACAAACCCATAATAGTTACCACCTAGACTTTTAACCCTAGATGGTCCAAAGAGGTCCATATGGAGGAGCTCAAGGGGTCTCATAGTTGAAACGATGTTTTTAGATTTGAATGAGATCCTTGTTTACTTCCCCATTTGACACGCATCACAAAGGAGATCCTTTGTGAATTTAATTTTGGGCAAACCGATGACTAGGTCTTTAGAGACAATTTTGTTAAGCAAATCAAAATTGATGTGAGCCAACCGTCTATGCCACAACCATGAATCTTCATTCATAGCGACTAGACACTTGTCTTCATTCAACGATACCTCATTTAAGTCTAGCATATAGACGTTGTTCACCCTCAAGCCCTTAAACACATTCTTTTTGTCGCTATCTTCAACTATGCAACAATCTTTTGAAAAAGATACTTTATAGTTCTTGTCACATAGTTGACTAATGCTTAAAAGATTGTGTCTAAGGCCTTCCACAAGCAGCACATTAGAGATAGTAGTAGATGAGGGGTTATTTATACTACCTTTATCGAGAATCTGTCCCTTGTTGATATCTCCGTAGGTGACAAACCCCTTTTTCTTCGCCACAAAATTGATAAAAAGAGATATGTCTCCGGTCATGTGTCTCGAGCAGCCACTAACCAGAACCCATCTTCTTTCGGCGGTCTCAAGACTTTGTACCTACAAAATAATCAAGGGAGAGTAGGTACCTAATTCTCATTGGGTCCTTTAAGGTGAGTGAAACCAAGACCGCACTTGGGCAACCATTGGTAGATGCCTTTCGAAACAAGAAACCTTCTGAAACGGCATTTAGCAATAGTATGACCAGGCTTACAACAGTAAAGACAATTACGATTCATTTGGAATTTACTTTTGCTATCACTATCTCGAATCACATAGGTATACTTTTGATATGGATTATTCATGCTCTCACGAAAATGTGATCGATCAATAGCAAACGTAACTTTTGGCTTAAGAGCCTTGTCCAATTTGGCCTTGAGGGTTCTCACCTCTCGTTGCCAAATATGACAAGTGTCACAGCCCCAATTGAACCAAGAGGTAGGATCCTTTTCAATTTTGGCTTTTGACGTATCCACTATAGAGTTTTTTAGAGCTTCCAATTCCTTTTCGGAATCGGAAAACTTCTTCTCCAAATACGTGAAAATCCTTTTATTTGAGGCTAAACGTTGAAATGCTTCCTTAGCCTCATAGTGTAACATGTCAAAATCCTTTCGTAACTCTAAATGCGACATAGTATTAACATGATCATATTTAGAATGTTTTACCTCTTTTGCTTTGTTGTGGCGTGCCATAAGACAAAAATTAACGGATTTACTTTCGTCACTTAAGGAATCATCTTTCTCTGACTCACTATCGCTTTCCCAAGCGATGTATGCTTGTCAAGACTTGTTGGACTTTTTATTTGAGCGACTCTTGTCATTATCCTTATCTTTGTCTTTCTTTAGAGATGGGCAATTCGGCTTGTAGTGCCCGGATTTTCCACAGTTGTAGCACGTACCTTTTACCTTGCCATTTTTGTTTCCTTCGCTTCTAGATTGCTTCGTAAACTTGACTAGATTTCTGTCCGAGTGTTGAATATCGTTCTTACGAACATATCTATTATATCTCTTCACAAATAAGCCCATATCATCACTGGATTCTTCATCATTGTCATTATTGGTTTCATCATCACTTAGCTCTTGATGTGTGGACTTTGAACAAGAAGCCTTAAGAGCTATCGACTTCTTCTCCGTATCTTTTGCCTTCTCTTTCTTGATACTCTTTTCATGTTTATCTAAGCTAATGAGAACTTGCTCATGCTCATCAAGTTTCCCAAACAGTGTCATGAGGTCTAGTGTAGCAAGATCATTTGCCTCCTTGATAGCGGTGACTTTCGGTTGCCATTCCCTGTTAAGACACCTCAGAATTTTGTTAGTAGAAACCTCATTTGGACTTGGTTTACCAAAAACATGCAATTTGTTGATAATGTGAGTGAATCGTTTTTGCATATCCGCAATGGTTTCCCCTTGCTTCATGTAAAACAAATCAAACTCTTCCGTTAGTGTATTAATACGAGCCAACTTAACATCATTAGTGCCTTCGTGAGCTACTTGTAAAGCATCCCACATGGATTTGGCTATTTCACAATGGGAGACTCGATAATACTCATCAACTCCCAAGGAGGAGATGATCATATTACGAGCCTTCCAATCATAGCTGTACTTTTTCTCGTCCTCCTCATTCCATTAAACTTTGGGTTTAGGAACGACAACCCCTTCCGCGTTAGTCATAGTAATTTCCATAGGACCGTTTAAAATAATGTTCCAAACCTTCCGATCTAAGGAATTAATATGGACGCGCATACAATCCTTCCAGTAGCTGTAGTTTTCGGCTGTAAAAATTGGAGCTCTATTATAAGCCCCCTTAGGTTCGTTCGCCGTGATCCAAGAAGTTTTACCGAAGCACCAGAATTAACCGGAGCTCATGATACCACTTGTTAGACGATGGCTATGGATCTAGAAGGGGGGGGGTTGAATAGATCCCTTGAGTTTTACAATAATTTGTTTTAAAAAATTATTTAACGGAAGCTACCAATGGATAGAACGTCTACAACGAACCTTCTACCAAAAGGATCGGATATGCACGAATATATCACGGATGAGTTCGGAAGAGAAAAATTCAGTTTTGAATACTACTCTTAAGATACGCAATCAACAAAATGTCACTTGGTTGATGTTTATTCCAATCCAATGAGGTAAGGTGATAAGCAAATTAAAGCAATCTGTTCGAATTTTGCTTTGAAACAAATTATCAAACACCTAGTGTGCGTAAACACACTATGTGCAGAATTTCTATGGAGGGTAATGTACAGCTGCTCCAAAACACAATTCAAGGAATTGTATCGGTTTAACAAAACAATTTATCAGCGTACAATTACTCTACTACAGAAATTTCAATAACTTGCGACTTCACCAATTCGAACCAACTGAATTATAAAAGAGTTAGGGAGAGAGAGAACAAACACGATTTGATTAGGCAGTTCCCCAATCGTCCTCGCTTTGGGTACGTCTGCCCCAACTCCATAAATGGAATTGATATATATATATATATATATATATATATATATATATATATATATATATATATATATATATATATAGTTGTTGCAAATTGTTTGTTACAAGAGAAAATTATGACCATCCAAACCCTCGAACGTCTTCGATCGTTGATGCAGAATTTTCACTTCCCTTGATTCAAGATGAATCAAGTGCTCCGAATATGGTTGATTCAATTACCGTCCCACGCTACTAAACCAAAAGAAACCACCGTTCTTCAGTTACCTTCACTCGGTCAATTGCTATCTTCCAAGAATTCGAACCCAAACCTTCCTTCTACGATCCTCTGATTACAGCTACTAAACTGAACAGTTGGGCCAATTTCCGGTTACCTTCGCTCAGCCGAATCCCTGTAGAAAGAACAGTTTATGCAAAAACCCCCAAAATCTATCCGATTCTTGGAGGATAAAACCAACTGGTTTTATTCAAGAAACACCTGCCAAACTCTCAACCCAGAAGATGAAGATTACACTTCCTAAATTCTGAACGTTATCACTTCGATCAGTGGGCGACACAAACAAAGATGATTATGTGTGATTGTTTGTTTACTCAATGAAGAAGATGAAGATGAAGAGAGAAATGACATATATCTTTCACGTTTCTTGTTTTTATTGTAAAAAGGATGACCAAAACTATTTATATGGAAAAAAATGACCAACAAAAATAATAACAGAAAAGAAATTAAATGAAAAATGCTGAATTTTGAAGTCATGTGTCGACCTCCAGCTTTTATGCGTCGACGCATAAAAGAAGATTTTAGTGTTGGTTGAATTATGCGCTTTCCCGCAAGGTTTGGAGGTTAGTGCATGAAATTGGGGGTTAGCACATGGACTGGAAGGGTCAGCGCATGAAGTGCAATTTTTCAGGAAATTCAATTTTATTTGAGCATTCTCACCAGACCAAGATCAGAAACACATACTAGACACAACTAAAATGATATTAGACATTTATTTTTGGAGAGGACAAGATCCTATGCATCTAGACACATGAACAATAATGGTTAGACGCTATATGACTGAAACTTGAAGTGATACCGCTCAAATTACAATCTAATATGTTTGTTGACATCATTAAAATAAGGTAGCTAGAAGAATATCCCTCACAGACCTTTGCTCGGTCCTACACCCGTCCTTTGGGTCACGACCTTTGCTCGGTCCTACACCCGTCCTTTTGGGTCACGACATTTGCTCGGTCCTACACCCATCCTTTGGGTCACGCCCTTCACTCAGTCCTACACCTGTTCTTCGGTTGATCACAATTCTTATCTATTAAAACTTCTTTTCCCCACAGAGTATTAATCCTCCTTCCTCTTGGTTTCGACACCACTCTTGCACTTTACTCTCAGCACAATTACTATATGTTCCTTTGCACTCCCTTCGTGGTTATGACACCATCTCTTTTGCATCCTCAGTGGATCTCTCTTACTACTTTATTCTCTTGGTTTGGACACCATTTCTCTCTTATATCTTATTCTCTTAGTTTGGACACCATTTCTCTCTTATTCCCTTATTCTCGTGGTTTGGACACCATTTCTCTCTTACTCCCCAGCGGGGTCTCTTTATTCCTTTTTCCCTCTTGGTTTCGACACCATTCTCACACTTTATTCTCAATGCAGTTGCTATTTCTTTCCTTTACACTCTTTTCTTGGTTTTGACATCATTTCTTTGGAATCCCCAGTGGAATTTCCTTCTTTCTTTTGTCCTTGATTTTGACACCGTTTTCCTTTCCTTTTCCGTCTTAGGTCCCCGAACTACGGAAGCTATGTTCTGCATTCTTTCGAATGTATGATACGTAGGCATGAGATCGCAGTGATCTCGGCAAGCACACTTCCACCTTTCTTCCGTCTTCCTCCTTTCTTTCTTTCTTCTTTGTCCCCTGGTTCCATGAACTACGACGCTCTGACTTCCTCATTGCACTATGAGGGTACGTAGGCACGAGGACTTCATTCCTTCGCGAGCACTTTCTTTCTTTTCTTTTTCCCCTTTCTTTCTCACTCTCTCTCTCTCCTCTTTTTTTAGCTAGAATCCTTTAGATAGATAACCCATCCAAGCCTAGAAGCAAGCGAAATGGTTCCTGTCGAGTACGACAGATGCGTTAGGTGCTAATACCTTCCTTTCACATAACCGACCCCCCGTTCCCGTTTCTCTTCCCCTTGGGTTTTATCGATAATTTCCCTGTCCTTTGGGACTAAATAAAGTTTGGTGGCGACTCTGTTGTATCTTTGAGTGTGCAATTCACTCAGGTAGAAACTAGCCATCTTCAGCTGGCGACTCTGCTGAGGACAGATTGACCTCTTGATGGTCCATCCCTTGAGGGGTTTAGCCTAGTTTTGTTTGCTCTCTTGCTTGCTTAGGTGTTTATCTTTCGTGCTGTACTAGCTTTATTTTTATGCTTTAGCTTAGTGTTTGTTTACTGCATTTCTTTACTGCTTTAAATATACATATGCTGCATATTCTGGATATCTGCTATTTTCTGATGTTGTTGGGATGGGTAGATATTATTGGAGAGAAAGGTCCTAACACCGGGCCTAGTATACACATAGGCTAAAACATGGATAGTCGTGAGGCCTGCGTTTTGTGCATCGGGTTATCACGAGAGCCACATCCCAGATCGTGATTTGCTTGAGAATACTTCCGTCTTGTGAGAATTCACTACCGGGGGGGGGGGGGTTCACTCTAAGTCGTATGGTTTGGGCGACCTTTCTAGGGATCACCTTATTGTGTCTAGATCACACCTGTGAGGGGGATAGGTTTTGTAGGAAAATAAGCCACCTCATACCTTTGTTCTCTCACGCATGTCAGATCCTCCTATCTATACAGAGCTACATGGGCCGATTATCCAGAAGCTGTTGCATCTCTAACTTACATTATTGCATAACGTTATTGCATAATATTATTGCATCATCATGTATGCCGAACTTTTGAACTTGAGTTATTGCATCATCATATGTATGTTGGACTTTTGCATCATCTAACCTTTGCATCATTGGGTGTTGCACGTCTCATTTGCATTCCACCTGCATAAACAACATGTGCATACATACCTTTCGCATTGCAGGCCTTCAAACCAGAGAAAGCTCACTTTCTTCCCTTCATCAGCCCAAAGACGACAATTCTCCGACGCCGAAAGCCAAAGAATCATGGAACAAGCTGGGTATGAGAACACAATGCGCAAGGAAGGCAAGGTTGACATGGTTGTGGAACTACTTTTGGACAGTATCTCTGATCAGGTTGTGATTGATGAGCAAGCCCATAATGGACCAAAAGTGGATAAGACCATGAATGTGGATGCAAGCAACCTGCCGGTTCACCCTTTGTCTAATCAGAAAACCACTCAAGGCAATCAGAAACAAAAGCGTAAGCAAATCAGCAAAGGGAACAACAATCAAAGGAGGAGATGTCCTCATCATGATCTAATTCCCGTAACCTACACGCATCTACTTCCTGTTCTGATTCATGTTGGGGCAATTGTTCCTAAAGAAATCAAGCCGGCCAAGTTTCCTTATCATCCTAAGCATGATCCTAATGCCACATGTGGGTACCATGCTGGATATGTAGGGCATTCCACAGAAGCCTGTGTCATCTTTAAGGACAAAGTCCAAGAGCTCCTCGATCAGAAATTGCTTTGCTTTACAGAGTAGCCTTGCCAGAAGTCTGCGCCTGTGATTGCTGAAATATCTGCCGAAGCTGAGAATAGAGTTCCCCCTATTCATGTGCAGATTCCTCCAGCTGTTCAACCTGTTGGGCAATACCCCTACCAAAGTTTTTAGTCTGCTAACTCTAGAACACCTTTTACCTATCCTGGGGCACCCTCCGCTGTTACACCTTCAGTTACTTATCCTGGGGTACCCTACACTCTGTATGGGATCCATTTTGGTCAGACGGTTAATCATACAGTCGATCCTGGTTTGATGCACCCTGCTCAAGTATTTCCGTAATATGCTACTCGTCAGGTTCATCCTCAAGCACCTTTGGCTCCTACGTCGTACTATCCATTCTCGCATGTTGCTGCAACCCAATATCAACAGCCTCCTCTGACTCATAATCAGCAAGCCCAAGGTCGAGAGCGCCAAAATCTACGCAAGCCCCGGAACAATCTTGAACGAAGGAATGCTCCTCTAGATCCAGTGAAATACACTCAACTTCTCCCACATCTGGTTCAGAACTTGCTAGTGGTTCCCAAAGCTCTGAAGCCCCTCCAAAACCATTCCCACCTGGGTATGATCCCAATGTTCAATGCTGATATCATGCTGGGTCAGTTGTACATTCAACTGAGGATTGCAATGCTTTCAAAGCTAAGGTCCAACAGTTGATTGACAAGAAGCAATTAACTGTTCAAGATGAGAAACTGTGGGTGAACGGAATAAGCCTGTGAGCACTTCCTCAACATCGGCGACCATCATGTCATCTTTCCCATTTGAAATCTCTTTTGTTTGTCAAGCATTTTTCACTTGTAAAACTTGTTTGTTTTCATATGATAATAATAATGAAATGAATATGCATGTTTTGAATAAATTCATTCGTGTTCACTCATACGTTTTATCTGTATTGCACATTTGATCAAGCAAAACCAAAAAGAGAATGATAAAATAAAAAAGACATGAGATCACTGTCTATATACTTTTGAATAAAACCTTGCTGACGATGTAAGGCATTGGTTCAGACCCCTAAACACTGGAGTCATAAGGAAGATAATCCCTAGTCAACCCCTTTGGGCCTTGAAGTAGGATTTTCTTTCTGTACACAAAAAACCCTCAATCTTAACTAGGGGCAGTGTAGTCTTCAACTAGTTTGACCACACGTTCAAATTTCAAAAGAGGAGCACCCCATTCTGAGGATCAACCACATCCTATCCCTCGCAAGAGGTTAGAAAAATCACAAATCCACAATGGATATCCCTCACCGACCAAAGGAATGAGGCAATCACAACTCACCCTACAAATCAAACAAACACATGTCACACGATTTTGTCAAAAAAAATCATCACAAAAATCACAAAAAAAAAACAAACAAAAAGCCCGCTAAGTCAAAAACTCAAAAACAAATGACTTAAGCAAAAATTAGGGCATCCCGATAGACTGCAGGTTCAAAATAGTCAGTCTATGCAAAAATTAGGGAAAACAAAAAGAACAACACAACGAATCAAGAGAGAAATCCTCAATAAGAAAAAGTTCGTGTGATCACATGTGACAAAAACAAAAGGTGAGTGACTGTCGCTCCAAAACTCTCGTCGGTTCCATTACCATCACATCTACTGCTCAAAGCTCTTTTGAAATGCGAACGCTTGTGTCAAACTAATTGAACGTATAACTGGAGAACATCAAGGAGAATGGGTGGGGTTAAAATAAATTTTGAGCCTTATATCCTTTCTTTCTTAAACCATGAACCAGACCACGTTACAACCCTAAAAAGACCTAATTGAAGCAGGGTTCATTTCGAAAGCATACGACAGTAAAATCGTGTCAAAGTTGACTCCCAAAAATTTGCTTATCATTGGTGTTGATACTGACATGGAATTCTAAATGGTGATCCATTCACTATATTTCATAATCGTAGTGAACATGCTTGGATCTCAAAACTGACATATGCATGGCATTAACATTTCATTTTCAAAACAAATAGTTTTTACCTGTTGTCATACCCCAAATTTTGACCATTAAGATTTCCCATCATTGTGCAAATCATCATCACAATATGGGGGAACCATCATGCCTCAACAGTCTCCCCAAAGATGGGTGAGTATCCTCTACAATCAAAATTAGGGTTTCAAGCCCTCTCAGAGTTCTTAGACAAAGGATCAATCAAGGAATGACATGATCTTCAACTTGTCTCACTTCTCAAATATCTATAAGGGATCAAGAGGACTCCCACTTTAAGGATTAAGCACAAAGCTGCTCCCTTCTAGGTGGATTAAGCCTTAAGATCGCCAGTGTCACCAAATTAGGGTTTGGTCGACCAGGGCCTCCAGATGGAAATTTTCCTCTGGGCATGAGCCATTGCTTCAAATCATAACCTATGATGCTCCAAGGGACATCATAAATCCAATCATCAAGTCAATTTAGCCTTAGGGGATGCATTCATCCAAAATCAGGAATTAGGGTTTTCTTGACCTAATTCACCCCTAAGTTGACTTTTGGGACAAATTAGGAGCCAAGACCTCAAGACATGATTTAAGGGTCTCCAACATACTAAATTGATCCATTTGCAACAATGGATTAATCCAAGAAGCTTGAGCAACAAGTTTCAATTTCATCTGAACCACAGTTAGGGTTTTGCGAGAAAAGTCAACTGTAGCTTTGACTTTTAACCAGGACATGCTTCCAAACCCTAGGACATGAATCAATATACCCTATAACACCCATGGAACATGTCCATCAAGTTTGATTTAGGTCAAGCACATGATTTCATAGAGGATCGCACAGTTTGGAATTCATTTGATAAAAAGTCAACTGTGCACAAAAGTCAAACTTTGACTTTTTGAGATTTTTCACTTTTATGGTTTTTTAACCCTAAAATGATGTTAATGTGTGATTTGCATCATCATTCATCAAGAAAAATCAAGAAAAGTTGGATAACTTGTAAAAGGGGTAACCATAAAAACTTAGAAAATTTTCTAAGTTAAGGAATAAAGTGGCAAGGGTACCAACTTTGGAGGATCATAACTCCTAAACCACAAAGACATTTTTTCCCCATCTAATGCTGGATTTGTAGCCCTTATGGCCCTCTACAAAAGTGTCAACTACAATTCATTCCAATTCATTATGGATTTTGAGTTATGGTTGGATCAAAATCACTAAAACATGAAAATCCATCGTTTTCCAACACTTAGAAAAATTTTGGGCAAGGCAGATTTTGTTGAAACACCAAAACTTGTGGGATTTTTTCACATAGATGCAAGCTGAATCAGTTCCAAAGATAAACATCAATGTTGTTGCATATGTTTCTAAGAATCCAAAAAGCTCACAAGCATGAATTGATTCAACTTGAGCCAAGAGAAATCCATGCCCAAAGTCATGATGCTGCAAGCTGTTTTGGAAAAATCAGTTTGCATGTTTGCTTGCCACACACGATTTTGAGCCAAAAACTAAAGATCACTATGCCACCTGTACTCAAATCAATCACAATGCAACTGATCCAACTGATAAAGCTGAGTCAAAAAGCCAAGGAATCTTCCAACTTGAAGTGCATGCATTTTGGCACATTTTTCCTTGAATTCAAAGGGCATTAATGTGGAATAGTGCATTGTCAAGGTAGCCACTTTACTAAGTCAAGTTCTCTGATTAAACAACAATAAAAACATCTGAAGAATGTGAATTTGGTCAAGGTATAGCTCTGCTCTTGGGAAGGGCTAGTTTGCATTGCATGAGAAGAAATCCTCCAAGCTAATCCATGCGAATGTGATCTGATCCAGCAGCCATTCACTATTCATCCAAGACAAGAGTTGATCCCCTATAAATAGAGGTTCCAATGGATCATTCAACTCACACCAAAGCCAGTTATAGCACTGCTTTCTCTCATTCTCTCTTAAGTGCCAAGTTTTCTTGTTTTTGAGCAACCACTATCGGGTTTTGAGTTGCAGCCATAAGCAGCCCATTCCAATTGCCCAGACACATCACATATGATGTATTTGAGGTGTCTAAACACTTAAACACCAACTGTAACACCCCCAGCTCAAAATCACCCATCAACCTAGCCATTATGCTTCAAGTATGCAGTTGGAGTGCTCCAGCTTGATCCAAAGACTTCCAAAGTGTTCCAAAGCTTGCAACACACTCCACAACATCCATTGAAGCTGTTCAGATCATCACAACTCATTTGTAACATCTCCAACTCAGAAATCACATTGCATTTGTTGTCACGACCTTCAAGTAAGCCTAAACTTGGTCATCTCTTAATCTATGCATATTTCCTCGCACAATACTTTCGCCAAATGTTCATAATCATGCATAGAATGTTTCCCCTAAATTAATTGCTTTGTTTGAATCGTGCATCAAAATTCTCAGCCTTCATGCAAATTTTAGGGTTCTTGAGGTTTTGTCTTGATTTCGTATTCCATGTTAAAAATAAATGAAATTAAAGAACATAGACATGATCGTGAGATTGAAACGAGCAGATTGATAGGTGGTTTGCATGATATAATCAAGTATTCTGTGAGATTGGAGAGAAAATGCAAATCTGGGAAAAACCCAAAACACGCGCGTGTTCTTGGCGCCCTTTTTTGAAAATTCAAATATTTGAATTTTGTGATTTTATTTAATTGATTCAAAAATTATTTTCTCTCTGAGTTTTAATTATTTTGAGTTGATTCTTTTTTTAATAAATCACAAAAATGTTAAAATATTTTACTTTATCAAAATATCCCAAAAAAATATTATTTATTTCATATAATTGATATTTTTGCAAAGAATTAATATTTTGATTGTTTTTGACATTTAAAATACTTTTTCCCTCTTGATTTTGTAAATTTTAATGACTTCTAATCATTTAGTAGTTCAAAACTTGATTTTTGAAACATTAATCCAAGATCACAATTTGTTTTCCACATGTTAAACAATTTTGATCATTTTAATTGAATTTTTATTCAATTAAAATACATTGTGAAAACAAATTAGGGTTTTTGATTAATTCAACCCTCATCAAACCTTTTTAAACTCCTTGGCCTCTAATAGAGTGGAAGACCCAAGCCTTTTTGTAAAATAACCTTGTGGGCCTCACTTATTGTATAAGTCCCTCTGTGTATTTTCAAAAAAACCTCGGCGCGATCGTCCTAATAACCATGGGCCTACCCTCGAGTAGTAAGACCCATTACTTTTTTTAAACTCTTTGGGCCTCTAAATAGAGTGTAAGACCCAAACCCTTTTTTGTAAATACAACCTATTTTGGGCCTCACTTATTGTATAAGTCCCGTTGTATTTTAAAAAGTTCGGCGCGATCATCGCCTGTTTAAAACAAACCATTTGGGCCTCTCCTCGAGGTATAAGACCCATTTAAAAAAACACTTTGGGCCTCTATTATTGTAAGACCCAATCCCCTTTTAACCAAAACAATTTTTGGGCCTCAAATATTGTATAAGTCCCTCTGTGTTAGAACAAAATCTCGGCACGATCGCCATTTCAAAATCATCTGGGTCTACCCTCATGTTATAAGCCCCATTCTTTTTTCTTTAAAAACTCTATGGGCCTCTTGAGAGAGTGTAAGACCCATTCCTTTGTATAGAAAACATTTTTTGGCCTCAGTCACTTGTATAAGTCCCTGTACAAACAAACAGTGCAATCACTGATAAAACCATGGGCCTCTCCTTGAGCTGTAAGCCCCAAAATTTTCTTTTCAAAACACTTTCTCCTTTGATTTTGAATATAACATTGTTATCAAAGTTTTCTTTGTTAAACAAACTAACCAAACAGCATGGAAGTTCTACAACTGAGTAAGTGTTTACCCGCTTTCATTTACCGCTTACATATGTATATAACTGTACTGTGGGGCTGTTTCACTGTAAGTCTTCTTTCATAAACTCATATCAACTGTGTAATAATAGTATAGATATTTAGAGTTTCCCCGGCAACTACGTCTAGCATTAAGCCCGTTGATCACTCTTAGAAGTAGACAAAACTAGATCCCCATAGGATTACCAGACACAGTCTTCCCTCCTCTTGGGGTTAAACAATATGGAGATGTGAAAGGCAGATTCTTTTTGAACCCTTTCTCAGACTGTCACCTTTAGAAGTTGTCAAAGGAACTCTACTCCCCAGAGATGATCTTTTCTTCGTGAATGGCATCTCTTGAGTTTCTTCCAAATTCTCGGACTTTCCTGGCTTGATCTATTCTTTATGAATAGCCTGTCTTGAACTTCTCGGGGTTTGGGGACCCACAGGCTTCTTAAAAGCAACCTAAGAAACTCTATTCCCCAGAGATGATCTTTTCTCCATGAATGGCATCTCTTGAGTTTCTTCTAAATTCTAGGACTTTCCTGGCTTGATCTGTTCTTTGTGAATAGCTTGTCTTGAATTTCTCAGGGTTTGGGGTCCCACAGGCTTCCTAAAAGCATCCCTGCCTCCTCTTGGGCGTTGTAAAAGGACCCGTCGGCTTCTTAGAAGTATTCACAGCCTCCTCTTAGGCTTCGTATAATGATTCTTCCTCCGGGAATGATAGCCTCCTCTTGGGCTTCGTACAAATTGTCCCTCGGCTTCTTAAAAGTTTCCAGCCTCCTCTTGGGCTTCGTACAAATTATCCCGACGACCTCCTAGAGGTATAGGAACAGAAATTAGTCATCTTAACATTACAGACTGTCAAAGAGTCTAGATCTTTCTACCAAGATTCTGCTACCGCTATTTCTCTAAGCATAGTACAAAGGATAAAACTCTAGACTTGGACAGTCTAAGACCCTTGAGTCCCAAAGACATTCTCAAGCACCTTTCATGTAGGGAAAACACCAGTAGACTCGGACAATCTCCAATACCCTATGGATTCCCCATTTCCTTAAAGAACAGGAAATAACCCTGATCCTCTGATCAATCCCAAAGCATAGCCTTACCTTTAATCAGTCTCTTTATAAGAACTGATTTTCTCTTTTAACATACTGGACCTGTCACTCAACTGAAACAGTAACCCTTTTAGCCTCTATCTCGAGATTTGTACGAGATACTAAAAGACTCTCTTGTTGAGTCAATAAACCTTTAGCCTCCATCTCGGGCTTTGTACGAGACACAAAGACTCCCTCGTTGAATCAAACATTTTCAGCCTCCATCTCGGGCTTTATACGAGATACGAAAAGACTCTCTTGTTGAGTCACTTCCCTTTCAGCCTCCATCTCGGGCTTTGTACGAGATACCAAAACACTCTCCTGTTGAGTATAAAAAACTCCCTTGACGAGTCAACCCTTTTTAGCCTCTCTCTCAGGCTTCGTACGAGACACATAAAAACACCCTCTTGTTAGGCCCATAGCCTCCTCTTAGGCTTTGTATAAGAAAAACCCCGGTTGAGTCAATCAACCTTTTAGCATCAAAACCGTGCCACGTTCATAGTAGACAAACATCAACAACTCCTTCATCTAATTGTTGTAAGCGGAAAGCCTCTGGATTATTTACATCCATGCCACTGTCCTTCTTTTAGCAAGAGAAATTCCTAAGGAAAGATGGCATTGCTCTACACTGAGTTAAAGTCTTCTCCTTCAGGTTAAAACCCCCTATAAAGGAAATTATGGCATTGCTAGGATTCGCATATCCCGGTTAAAGTAATTCTCCTTTATAATCAGTCACCCAACAGTTGTGACAAACAGACCCCCTTTAGAGATGACAAATTCACTCTAAAGACAACACCTTTTTAGCCTCACATCTTGGGCTTCGAACAAGATACAAATAGACCCTTCAGCTTCACATCTTGGGCTTTGAACAAGATATAAACCACCTTTTCAGCTTCATGTCTTGGGCTTTGAACAAGACACCAAAACACCATTTCCTCCCAGCGAATAGGAGGAACTACGATCCCTCTGATTTCCATGTTTCGGTAAACGGGAATACGTAGGCATAAGATTGAAAGAAAAATCTTAGCTAGCACACTAATCCAAAACCCAAAATCCCCTACCTTCACATCTCAATCAGTCCTAGCGTCCTACCCATAAACATTCCCTTTATCCCAGTCCCAAACAAAGAAAGAAGAAAGAGGCCCCATTACCATATAGCATCTGTAACCTAACAGACTGCTGTTTAAACTCAGTATGCAAGCAGGGTTAATTGGAGACATCTATTTCCCTTCCTTAATCAGCTCACAATAGGATAAAAAATGAATCGACCTATAGTACCCCCTAGAGCGACAGTGCTTAAGAACCACGTCCAAAATTGCTCGCTACAGAAAAATGGCGTCCACCGTGGGGCACTTCTTTTCTTTTCTTTCTTTCTTTGGGAATTTCACTGGGATAGGACTTTTTGTTGACTTCACTAAGATCTTAGGTCAAAACCTTTAAAGTGGGGAAGGAACCACAGAATGGCGACTCTGCCGAGGAGCCATTTTTGTTAGGAACATAGGATTCATAGCTCTTTAAAGTCTAGGACTTTAGGACAAATATATATACTGCTTTTCCTAATTGCTATACGTGTTTATTTTTTTGCTAATGGGAATGCGTGTGATACCGCATGTGGAAAGTTTGAGTATACACATACGAAAATCACCTTTTTTTTGTAGTGCGGAAGCTATTGGGAATAGTTGTTATGCGATAAACTACCCTCTTCTGGGATTTCTTTGATGGACATCACCTAGCACGGTTCTCGGCCCGTTGGTGTTCTCAGGAATTAATGATTTTGAGTGACAGGTACAAAAAATCATCCGTAGAAAACCTTTGGGGGGGTAGAGCCTTGACTTCATGACACCGACCCTTTGACCCCATGTTTTTTCTATGTTTTTGTGTGCTGCATTCATACATTTATCTAAAAAACATTAAAACAAAAAAAAAATCTCCTCTAGTCTCTCTTTTTCAAATTAAACTAAGACAATGATTGCAAATGTCATAGAAAAAGATTGCGCTCATGGATTTCGGTAGAAGGAGAACTCATAAGTATACCTTCAAGGTTCCAAAACTAGAAGATTTGAGAGGATTAGCGAGGATGATCACTAACCCTAAAGCTTTCAGAGCCAAATACGGAGGTTTGCTACCTCTGTTAAGAGTCCATGTGATTGAAGGAATCATGGAAGCACTCATTCAGTTTTACGATCCAGTTTATCACTGTTTCACATTTCTGGATTACCAGCTCGCACCAACGCTGGAGGAGTACTCTCACTTGACCGATCGACACATTACTGATCGAGCTCCATTTTCTGGACTGGAAGAAATTCCAAAGGATCAGACCATTTCAAGAGCAATTTATTTGGATGAGTCGGAAGTCAAGACTCATCTGACCACTAAGGGTGGCATCCAAGGTTTGCCAACTCAATTCTTGATAAAGAAGGCCCTGTACTTTTCCAGTATAGGGAACGTGACTGCTTTTGAAAGCATCTTTGTCTTGCTCACCTACGGGTTATTATTGTTTCCCAATATTAATAACTTTGTAGATATCAACGCCATTAAGGTTTTTCTCATAGGAAACTGTTGCTCCCGGGATTTTCATCCAAGTACAAAAGTGAAAGTGGCATGGAAACAGAGTCGCCAGCAATGTGTATTTATCCCAAGAGAGGGAAAGGAAACACTGCATAAACCTGAGGGAAGGAAAGAACAAGGTCTTGCGACCAAGAGAAATGGGCTCGGGAGTCGGTTACGCGAGGGGAAGGTATTAGCACCCCCTCACGTCCATCGTACTCGATGAGATCCACGCTTGCTGTTTTCAATCAAAGGGTGTCGTCATCTGGAGCTCCGCTGCTACTGGAAAGGAAAAGGAACGTGAACGGAAAAGAACGAAGAAACGAAGAAGAAAAGAAAAAGAAATGACTCGATAGGACATTACCGTTGTCCTAGGCCTACGTATTCCCTCAGTGCAATGGGAAAGTCAGAGTCAACGTAGTTCGACTGACTATGGGGAAAGGTTGCTCGTCGAGATATTGCATCTCGTGCCTACGTATCTTCAATCAGACGAGAAAGAAGAATTAGAACAAACGTAGAGTCGACACCACAACAATTCGGTATGCATCAGGACATTTCGATGGATCCTACCAACTTGGGAAAGTGGCACCTACGCAGAGTCGACACGCAGTGGAAGGATGGTGTGTGGACCAACTTTGCAGCAGCGCTGTGTCACCAATGGGAGATGCGCCACCAGCTCGTCTTAACAGACCCCGTTGTACAACCTGCTCGACCAACGGAACTATATATGAGCTGGTTTAGGTCTTTTACCACACCACAACCTTTCCTCTCTCAGCCGACGTATCTAGTTGACCCCTGCCAACGTGCGTCTTTCTCCCAGCAATATGCCCAACATCATTCACCAACCTCTCCACCACAACAACAAAACCCTTACTATAGCCCTGATGAGTCATTCGAACCTACCGAAGCCCACCAAAACCCCCCACAAATGAGTCCCCCACAAATGAACCCCCCACAAATGATGACCCCATCTTTCTACCACTCAGAACCACAATCATCATACACCCAACAAACCCCCCCTCTTTTCAACTATCAAACCCCACATCAACCACTGCATCAATACCAACACCCATCAATGCATCATTTTGGCCAACCATACCGTATGGAACCAACCCAACCCCCTCATACAAATTACATGAACATGGGCATGCAGCTGGATTACGGAAGTGCTGTCGGCGACAACCCCCCGGCTATTGGGGACAGATGCTGCAAAATTTGTCTCATGCTCCAGGGCCATCGTCTGATGCGCCGGGGCCATCTGAACAAACACAGAGACCAACCACTCCTCAACAACCTCGTGGTGCTAGACAGAGACATCAAACAAGAGCCCCTGATTGTGGGACCGGTGGTCGATTAAATAGGCACAATCATTGATTTTTTTTCTATCCAACTATTGTATTATTGTACTAAATATTTAAAAAAAAATTATTGTTGTTTTTGTTTTATTATCCATTCTTAAAATAAAATAAATTAAAAAAAAAAGGGGGACACCTGAGGCGCCATCTCTCCCTTAAAAAAATTTGAAAAAAATTAGGGCATTTAATTTGCACTGAGGCGCCATTTGGAATGGCTTCTGGCCTCTAACTGAGGCGCCATCCTAAATGGCGCCTCCCTTATAACCCCTATCCAAACCATGCCATTTTGGAATTTGTTTTGAAAAACTAGTTTATTTAGTATTTTTAAAAAAAAAATAAGTTATATTAAAAAAAAATTCCCAAGGGAACCAGCAGCCTGTGCCCTAACCTCTAGTCAATGGCTAGGGGAGACTTGGATTCTCATTGCTCAACATTGGCCAACCCGACTCAGCAGTTGCCATTCACTATTCCTTGCAAAACAAACTTGCTCTACTATAAATAGAGCTCAATTGTGATCAGTTTGAGTACACCAAAGCCATCAAATAGATGCTTTCCTCAAAATCTCTTCTTTCACTCCAATTTTGCCTTCTAAGGCAAGTTACTATCGGGTTTTCAGTTTGAGAGCTTTTCCAATCAAACCAATCACTCACACACCTCACATACATCATATAGAAGTGATCCAAACACTCACATAACATCTGGAACACTGATTTCACAAAATCACTAGCCAATTGCTCAAGTTCTTGACAGTTTTGCAGTTGAGGTACCATCTTTAGCTCAAAATCATTTCAATCCATTCCAAGCATCCAGACACACTCCATGGCACCTAGGGGAGCTATCCAAATCATTGAAACCTAGTTGTAACACCTCCAACATAAAACACGATCACCAGCTGCAAGAGGTAAGCATGAGCTCTTCTAACTCTATGATCCAGGCAATTTTTGCTGCACAATAATTTGGCCATATGTTCATAATCATGCATGGAATGTTTTCCCTCAATCGATTGCATTGTTTGAATTGTGTGTAGAATTTCTGAACCTTCATGCAGAAATTAGGGTTCTTGAGGTTTTGTCTTGATTTCTTATTCCATGTTAAAAATAAATGAAATTAAAGACCATAGACATGATCGTGAGGTTGAAACGAGTAGATTGATATGTGGATTGCATGATATAATCAAGTATTCAGTGAGATTGGAGAGAAAATTCAAATCTGGGCAACCCCAGAACATGCGCGTGTTCTTGGGTGTTCTTGGCGCGATTTTTTGAATATTTGAATTTTGTGATTTTATTTAATTGATTCAAAAATTAATTTCTCTCTGAGTTTTAATGATTTTGAGTTGATTCTTTTTTCAATAATTCACAAAAATGTTAAAATATTTTATTTTAACAAAAAATCCCAAAAATATTGTTTATTTCATATAATTGATATTTTTGCAAAGAACTAATATTTTAATTGTTTTTAACATTTAAAATATTTTTTCCCTCTTGATTTTGTAAATTTTAATGATTTATAATCATTTTGTAGGGCAAAACTTGATTTATGAAACATTAATCCAAGATCACAATTTGTTTTTCACCTGTTAAAAAAATTTTAGTCATTTTAATTGAATTTTTATTCAATTAAAATACAATTTGAAAACAAATTAGGGTTTTTGATTAATTCAACCCTCATAAATCATGTTTAAAACACTTGGGCCTCTATTAGAGTGTAAGACTCATCCCCTTTGTAAATACATCACTTTTTGGGCCTCAGTTATTGTATAAGTCCCACTGTATTTTCAAAAACGACGGCGCGATCATCGCCTTTTTTTTACAAAACCAATTGGGCCTACCCCCGTGTTATAAGCCCCATTCTTTTTCTTTAAATCTTTTGGGCCTCTATTAGAGTGTAAGACCCAACCCCCTTGTACAGAAAACCTTTTTGGGCCTCATTCATTGTATAAGTCCCTCTGTACATTTTAAAATAAATGGCGCGATCGCCGCCCGTTTAAAAATAAACCATCTGGGCCTACCCTTGAGTAGTAAGACCCATTTCTTTTCTTAAAACTCTTTGTGCCTCTTGAGAGAGTGTAAGACCCGTCCCTTTGTATAGAAAACCTTTTTGGGCCTCAGTCACTTGTATAAGTCCCTCTGTACAAAAACAACAGTGCAATCACTGATAAACCTTGGGCCTCTCCTTGAGCTGTAAGCCCCAATATTTCTTTTCAAAGCACTTTCTCCTTTGATTTTGAAATATACTGTTGTTTTCAATCTTTCTTTGTTGAACAACTAACAAAACAGCATGGAAGCTCTACAACCGAGTAAGTGTTTATATGCTTTCTTTATCCGCTTTCATATAGATGTAACTGTACTGTGGGGCTGTTTCGCTGTAAGTCTCCTTCCATAAACTCATATTAACTGTGTAATAATAGTATAGATATTTCGAGTTTCCCCGAAAACTACGTCAAGAACTAAGTAAATCCGTTTCGATTGATCTTAGAAATAGACAAGCTAAATCCCCAATAGGAGCCCCAGATACAATCTTCTCTTCGGCTGTTCTCCTTAGGAATTGTCAAGAGAATCTACCTCCCTAGAGATGAATGTATTCTCCGTGAATGGCATATCTTGAGTTTCTTCCAAATTCTCGAACTTTCCTGGCTTGATCTATTCCTTGTGAATAGCCTGTCTTGAATTTCTCGGGGTTTGGGGACCCACGGGCTTCTTAAAAGCATCGGCCTCCTCTTGGGCATTGTACAAGGACCCACAGGCTTCCTAAAAGTATCCTCGCCTCCTCTTGGCCTTAGTACAAGGACCCATCGGCTTCTTAGAAGTATTCACAGCCTTCTCTTAGGCTTCGTATAATGATTTCTTCCTCCGGGAATGATAGCCTCCTCTTGGGCTTCGTACAAGGACCTATCGTCTTCCTAAAAGTTTCCAGCCTTCTCTTGGGCTTCGTACAAATTGTCCCGACGACTTCCTAGAGGTATAGGAACATAAATTAGTCATCTTAATAGAACAATCTTTCAAAGAGTCTAGATCTTTCTACCGTGAACGTACTACTACTGTTTCTCAAGACATAGTACAAAAGATAAAACTCTAGACTCGGACAGTCTAAGACCCTCGTGTCCCAAAGACATTCTCAAGCATCTTTCAAGTAGGGAAAAAAACAGTAGACTTGGACAGTCTCAATACCCTCTGGACTCCCCATTTCCTTAAAGAACAGGAAATAACCTTGATCCTCTGATCAATACCAAAGTACAACCTCACCTAGATCAGTCTCTTTATAAGAACTGATTTTCTCTTTTATACAATTTACTGGTCCTGTCACTCAACTGAAACAGTAACCTTTAGCCTCCTCTTGGACTTTGTACAATGATTCTCCCTAGCGGAGCAAACAACTTTTAGCCTCTCTCTCGGGCTTTGTACGAGAAACACAAAGACTTCCTCGTTGAGTCAATCATTTTTTATCCTCCATCTCAGGCTTCGTACGAGATACAAAGACTCCCTCGTTGAGTCAATCATTTTTTAGCCTCCATCTCGGGCTTCGTACGAGATACAAAAACACTCTCTTGTTGAGTATAAAAAGGCTCTCTTGTTGAGTCAACCTTCAGCCTCCATATCGGGCTTCGTACGAAATACAAAAACAACTTTTTTGTTGAGTATAAAAAAACTCCCTCTGTCGAGTCAACCCTTTTAGCCTCTCTCTCGGGCTTTGTACGAGACACATAAAAACTCCCTCTTGTTGGGCCAATAGCCTCCTCTTAGACTTTGTATAAGAAAAACCCCGGTTGAGACAATCAACCTTTAAGCATCAAAGATGTGCCTCGTTCACAGTACACAAACATCAACAACTCCTTTCAACTAATCGCTGTAAGCGGCAAGCCTCTGGATTATTTACATCCACGCCACGGTCCCTCTTTTAGCATGAGAAATTCCTAAGGAAAGATGGCATTGCTCTACACTGAGTTAACGTCTTCTCCTTTAGGTTAAACCCCCCTAAAAAGGAAATTATGGCATTGCTAGGATCCGCGTATCCCGGTTAAAGTAATTCTCCTTTGTAGTCAGTCACCCAACAGTTGTGACAAACAGACCCCTTTAGAGAGGGCAAATTCTCTCTAAAAAACAACACCTTTTTAGCGTCACATCTTGGGCTTCAAACAAGATACAAATAGACCCTTCAGCTTCACATCTTGGGCTTTGAAAAAGATATAAATCAACTTTCGCTTCAAGTCTTAGGCTTTGAACAAGACACCAAAACACCCATTTCCTCCCATAGAATAGGAGGAACTACGATCGCTCTGATTTCCCTGTTTCGGTAAACGGGAATACGTAGGCATAAGATTGAAAGAAAAATCTTAGCGAGCACAATAATCCAAAATCCACATCCCGTACCCTCCTACCAATTGAAAAGTATCAGTCCTAAATTCTCAACCAAAAGATCAACATTCAATCAAAATAACCTAAGAGAGACCCACAATCTTTGTAACATCTGTAAACCAACAGTTTTGACTATTTAAACTCAGTTTGCAAGCAGGGTTAGTTGGACACATCTATTTCCCTTCCTTCATCAGCTTCAAAAGGATAAAAAATGAATCGAACTGTAGTAAAACCCAAAGAGCGACAGTGCTTCGCAACCACGTCCAAAATCGCTCGCTACAGAAGAATGGTGACTCTGCTGGGGACTCTCTGCTGGCAAGGATGAGATCTTGTCCTCTTCCCATCTCTTAGGTAGAAACCAAAGAATGTTGACCTCACTAGGATCTTAGGTCAAAAACCTTTAAATAGGGAAGGTACCACAAAATGGTGACTCCACCGGGGAGCCATTTTGTCAGGAACATAGGATTCATAGCTCTTTAAAGTCTAGGACTTTAGGACAAATATATATACTGCTTTTCCTAATTGCTATACGTGTTTATTTTTCTACTAATGGGAATGCGTGTGACGCCGCATGTGGAAAAATTGAGTATACACATAGGAAAATCACCTTTTTTTGTAGTGCGGAAGCTATCGGGAATAGCTGTTACGCGATAAACTACCCTCGTCTGAGATTTCTTTGAAAGGACACCACCTAGCACGGTTCCCGGCCCGCTGGTGTTCTCAGGAATCAATGATTATGAGTGATAGGTACAAAAAATCATCCGTAGAAAACCTTTGGGGGGGATAGAGCCTTGACTTCATGACACCGACCCTTGGACCCCATGTTTTTTCTATGTTTTTGTGTGCTGCATTCATGCATTCATCTAAAAAACATTAAAACAAAAAATCTCTTCTCCTCTAGTCTCTCTTTTTCAAATTAAACTAAGACAATGATTGCAAATGTCAGAGAAAAAGATTGTGCTCATGGATTTCTGTAGAAGGAGAACTCATAAGTACACCTTTAAGGTTCCAAAACTAGAGGATTTGAGAACGTTAGCAAGGATGATCACTAACCCTGAGGCTTTCAGAGCCAAGTACGGAGGTCTGTTACCGCTGTTAAGAGTCCACGTGATTGAAGGAATCATGGAGGCACTCATTCAGTTTTACGATCCAGTTTATCACTGTTTCACATTTCCGGATTACCAGCTCGCACCAACGCTGGAGGAGTATTCTCACCTAACCGATCTACACATTACTGATCAAGCTCTATTTTCTGGACTGGAAGAAATTCCAAAGGATCAGACCATTGCAAGAGCAATTTATTTGGATGAGTCGGAAGTCAAGACTCACCTGACCACTAAGGGTGGCATCCGAGGTTTGCCAGCCCAATTCTTGACAAAGAAAGCCCTGTATTTGGCCAGTATAGGGAACGTGACTTCTTTTGAAAGCATCTTTGTCTTACTCACCTACGGGTTATTTCTGTTTCCCAACATTAATAACTTTGTAGATGTCAACGCCATTAAGGTTTTTCTCATGGGAAACCCTGTGCCAACTTTGCTCGCAGACGCGTATCATTCTGTACACTTAGGGAATTTGTACAGCAGGGGAATGATCACGTGTTGTGTACCCCTGCTATATAAGTGGTTTATCTCCCACTTGCCCGAGTCTGCTGCATTTTGGGATCGTAAGAGTGCCTTACGCTGGTCGCAGAAGATCATGTCTCTTACCAACTCTGATATAGATTGGTGTAATAGGATTTATGACGGGATCAGGATCATTGATCGTTGTGGAAACTTCCCCAACGTACCCCTCATAGGAACTAAAGGAGGAATCAACTACCATCCGGTATTGGTTTGTCGTCAATTTGGATACCCGATGAGGCATGTCCCACGTAATGCTCATCTGAAAGGTCTTTTCTTCAAAGAAGGACAAAATGACAGAGCACTAAAGATGGAAATAGTGCACGCTTGGAAACATGTTCATAAGAAAGGACGAGAGTCTCTAGGAAAACCGGACTGTGTCTCGGTGGAGCCTTACCTCCACTGGGTATAAACTAGAGCTCTCAAGCTAAAGATGCTGTATCCTCGTCACGGAATTCTACCGCCAAAGGAATTTGTCATGTACTTCATGACGAAAACGGAAAAGCTTCAGGTGACTCTCAACAAAGTTCAAAAGGAGAGAAGGTCTGGGAAGAACAAGTGCCGCACTCTCAATGTAGAGTGTACCAAAATACAGCAATTGCTAAAAGATAAGGATGCTCTGATTGGGATTTTGGAGCAACATGCTGTGGATAATCAGGATGACCAAAGGAATTTGCTCGCTCCTTTCACCTGGCAAAGGAATGACAACCCGACAACGGCCCAAGCGCCCCGGTCCAAGAAAAGGAAATTACCAGAATCAGCACCCGGTTTCTCCTCAGAGAGGACTCGGGACCCTTTAGATTAGGTTTCTGTTTCCGCACCTTGTAATCTACTGTATTTCCATTTTCGCAATCCTTTGAATTCAATAAAACGGGGTTTCCCCACTGTTTGAAATTTGCAATCTAATTGTCGAAGTTTATTTTGAATAAACAAAATAATTAATATAATCATTGCATTCATCATTCTTACGTCACATATTCTTCTTACCTACGAATCTCACGTTTGTGTCTCGGTTCTAGAGTCAAACTGTCTCATTCGTATAATACTCGGGCAAATCATCAAAAAAAGATGGATGATCTCGAGGAAGAAAACAGAGAGTTGAAAGAAGAGATTGACGCTCTGAGAGAGGGTATGAGAAAGCTTCGTAACGACATGCTAGCCATGGCAGAAGCTCAACAACAAAGAACTGTGATCTCAGAGATCACCTCAACGGCCATAGTGGAAAAGTCCGATCCTAGGTATCAGATGCCGAGAGATCGTCCTTGGGGCATGCTTGTTAACTATATCCCCGAAGGGTATGTTCCGCCGATCGCTGAAGATCAGGGAATCACAACAGAAGCCGCTGGGCCTGAAGGTTACAAACTTTGCGAAAGCGAGGATGCCAGAGGCATACTGAGGACTCCTGAAGGTTGCAAACTTCGGGAAACGCCAAGATTCGCTGCCGTAGTCACGGTACCACCCCCTGTGGTGCACGCTGTCCCGAAAGGACAGATTCCGTAAATGCCTGCTGGTAAAAAGGAAACTATGTTCGATAGAATGGATGAATTCCAGGAACAGTTCCTGGAAATGCAGAAGGAACTGCAAGCCATTCGCGGTCAGGATCTATTTGGAAAGGACGCCACAGAACTTTGTCTAGTCCCCAATGTGAAAGTTCCACACAAGTTCTAAGTGCCCGATTTTGAAAAGTACAAGGGTAACTATTGCCCTCAAAGTCACTTGGTGATGTACGCTCGACGAATGTCAGCTCAGACAGAGAATCAGAACCTACTGATTCACTACTTTCAGGATAGTTTAACTGGTGCCGCATTAAAATGGTACATGGGTTTACACCGTGCTGCGATCAGCACTTTCAGAGATCTTAGCACCACCTTCGTCCAACAGTACAAATATAATTTGGACATGACACCCGACAGAGATCAACTCAGATCAATGTCACAAAAGGACAAGGAAACCTTTAAGGAGTACGCTTAGAGAAGGCGTGAAATTGCCTCTCAAATTTGTCTACCTCTTGAGGAAAAAGAGATGACAAAGATCTTCTTAAATACCTTAAGCTCATTTTACTATGAAAGAATGGTTGCCAGTGCGGCTAGTGATTTCACCGAAATGGTCGGTATGGGAGTTCGTCTTGAGGAAGCCGTCCGAGAAGGACGTTTAGCAAAAGACACTGGATCATCAAGTAGTACAAAGCGATACGGTAGTGCTCTCCCTAAGAAAAAAGAGCAAGATATTGGGAATATCTCTCTCAGAAAGCAAAGGCGACGTTATCAACCAGTAGCAGCTGTGACTCCTGCTATCAACCCTGCGCCTGTTTCTACGTATCAACCTCAGGTTGCCCAGAGCCAACCTAATCAGCAAAGGACACAACAGCCTTTTCAGCAGGCTTGTCCTCAATACAACAACAATCGTACAACGCGGCCACCCGAATTTGATCCTATACCCGTATCGTACGCAGAGTTATTTCCGTTATTACTGGCTAAGGGGCACATCCAGACTAAGTCTCCACTTACAGTATCGGAAAATCTGCCTTTTTGGTTTAAGGTGGATCAGACGTGCCCTTACCATCAAGGAGGACCAGGGCATAACATAGAGAACTGTCTCAATTTCAAATCCGACGTGCAAAAGCTTGTTAGGAGCGGGGTCTTATCTTTCAAAGATACGAATACGAATGTTCTCACAAACCCGCTGCCTCAACATGAGAAAGCTGCCGTCAATTTGATAGAAGGAGAGTCTAACAATGTCTATCAAGATCACGATGTACTCTTATTGAAGACCAATCTGGTCAAGATGCATTGTAGACAGAGTGGATATGGCCATGTGCCACCTCATAATTATCATCAATGTGATATCTGCTCTAAAAGAAATTGAGGATGTTCTGTGGTGCAAGCAGCTCTACAAGAATAGATGGATCTCGGATGGATCCAAGAGCACCGAGTTCGTGGAGTTAACATGGTCTATACGGATTCTAACGTCATTCAAAACCACGACATTCGTGCGATGAATGTCAACTTGGTGGCAATGCACTCAAGGCAAAGCCAGTATCATAATCTGCCATAACATGATTACAGTTCTTGTCTGACTTGCTCGATAAACAAACAGGGATGCTCTTTCGTACAAGAGGCCCTCCAGGGTCAGATGGATCCAGGACTACCATGATAGGAATCCCTAACAAATCAACATGATTCAGATCTTCGACATTCGCTTACTGAATACCAACCTGGTAGAGTTACATGCTGAGCAGGTCCGACTCAGGTTCCTGGTATCACATGACTATCAAGGCTGTATGGCGGGTTACGAAAACGATCAAGGTTGTGCCCTTGTCCTGGAAGCACTTGAGCACTTGTTAAATCACCGGTGAATGACAATCTATATGGATGAAGACACTCAGCAGATTAGTATCAATGACGGGAACCCTACTCGGCGTTAAAGTCAGGATGTCTGATTTGTAGAAACTGACCTAGTGAGGTTACACTGCATTCAAAGTGGGCGTGGCCAGGTGCCACCACACAACTATGAACGTTGTGGAGTCTGTTCAGGAAGTAACCAAGGATGCTACCTTGTGTGAGCAGCTCTTCAGGGCCAGGTGGATCGTAGAGATATTCGCCCATATCCGGGTTCTAGACCCATCAACTGGGCGCCGGACTACCTCGCCGATCAAATTGAGGACGTTGTCGTAGTCTCTGATCATCAGAGGGCTAGGGATGTTTTCACCATCATTCCTCTACTTGACGAATCGAGAGTTACCAACCAGGAACGGATCGAGATTGGTTATGATGGTCAGAAAAGTCAGAAAGCTCCCATCGTCATCTATCTGCCAGAACCACTACCGTATGAATCAACTAAGGCTATCCCTTACAAATACAGTGCAACAACAATCGAGAATGGAAAGGAATTTCCATTACCCTCCGTCGTGAATATTGCAGACATCAGTTGAGTAACACGGAACGGTCGAATCTTCAACAGAGGAGTTGGAGAACCTGACAAAGAAAAGGAACCTCAGATGGAAGTTCCCAATCCACCAGTCGGTCAATCCAGTAATCCCGACCTTTCGAAAAACAACGATGAGATGCTGAAGCTCATCCAAAGAAGTGAATACAACATTGTTGATCAACTGTTACAAACTCCTTCAAAGATCTCGGTATTATCACTGTTACTCAATTCAGAAGGGCATAGGGAGGCTCTACAGAAAGTCTTGGAGCAAGCCTTTGTGGAACAGGATGTAACAATCAGACAGTTCGATATCATTGTCTCTAACATCACCTCCTGCAATAACTTGGGGTTTAGTGATGAGGAATTATCTAGAGAGGGTCGCCATCATAACATGGCGCTCAATATTACGGTCAGCTGCCTGGGCGATGCTTTAGCCAGCGTACTGGTAGACACAGGGTCAGCCCTGAATGTTATGCCGAAGTCTACCTTGATGCAATTATCATTCAAAGGACCTCCGATGAGAACCAGCGAGGTCATCGTCAAAGCATTCGGCGGGTCCAGAAAAACGGTTATCGGCGAAGTTGATCTTCCCATAACTATTGGTCCTCATACTTTCCAAGTCATTTACCAAGTCATGGACATCCAAGCGACGTACATTTGTTTATTAGGAAGACCTTGGATACATCAGGCTGGGGCAGTCACCTCAACTCTCCACCAAAAGCTAAAGTTTGTTCAGAATGGTCAACTCGTTACGGTCTGTGGAGAACAAGCCTTGCTCGTAAGCAACTTATCATCATCTACTTGTGTAGAACCCGAGGAGGTTATTGGAACTTAGTTCCAAGCACTGTCGGTAAGCAAGGACAATCAATCCGAAGAGGGAACTTTTATTTCCTCATACAAAGATGTTATCAAAGCGATCGAGAGTACCAATACAAAAGTATGGGGACAGCTTGTCATTCCTACTGACAATAAAACAAAGAAGGGTCTTGGTTTTTCTGGAACCTGTACCCAGACAGCTGCCAGCAATGAAAGTTTTCATCCCATTCAAAACTTCTTCCACAGTGGAGGTTTCCTTCACCCAGTGTCTCAAGAAGTACACACTATCAATGAGGAGGATCCCTCTGACCCAGATATGGAATGGAAGTCCTACCTCAACGAGGACGATTATATGTCTCAGGAAGAGGTGCCTACGCCATTTTGCTATCCTGCATAGAGTCTGAGATTTATACCAAGGTTATATGTCGAAATGATATACAGAGATTGTGATCCGGAAGGATGCCGTGCTCCACCAAACTCATTAGAGGAAGACACTCTAATGAAGGACAACTTTGATCACAACTACTATGGCCCGATGGATGGTTTGCCAATGTGGCAGCCTTAACCAGGAGACTTAGGGCAAGAAAGTCAGCCGAACAACGAAAGTCAGCTGAGCATCATCGAACAGAATACCTGTGTCCCCACCGTGTCATGGGATCAACACTCAGGTCATTCAGAAACTACTCAACATGAAGATGAATTCGCAACGTTTGCAGGACTTGAATTCATCAACTATGCTTTTCCCAAGGTCAACGTCATCGAGAGGGATGACTCCTCCAGTTCTAAAGAAGTGTGGGACACCTTGGGACAACCAAGTGGAAAGTACGACTATATGGTCAAGTACACCGCTCCTGAAAGCTCTCGTATCAGGCTCGAAGACATCCAGCCAACTGGATTGGGAGATCTACCTGAGAGCACAACTACTATGCAAAATGAAACAGAGGAATCCTCCTACGACAATTCTTCCTGGGAGACAGATTCCAATGATCCTGCTCCACCAAAAATCAGCGTCATTTCTGAAGACAAATCAAGGAAGGTACCAGACTTTGTGATTCACCGAGGAGTTTGCCGCCTATGGGTTGTTGTCGATGTTCTGAAGATTGTTCATAAGTCAAAGTAATTGTCATCCTTTAACCTTTCACCCTGCCCAGGTGAAACGGATGTTTTGATAGGGCTCGCTTTCTGTAAATTTCCCTCTTGGCTTTGCCCAAAGCGACAGAGTTTTGTTTTATAGGGCTGTAGTTTTAAGAATCGACTTGTTCATTTATAAAATAACGTCGTTCTGTAATTTCTGCATCAATTGTTGTTTTTTTTGGCTTTTCTTAGAAAATGGTAATCCTAAAAAACAACTCAATAATAAAAACAAACAGTAAAAGAAAAATACATACTATCTCTTCTAAACACAAATCATCACGTCATGCAGATTGCTTGTTTTAAACCCCTTTAAAACATACGATCCAATGCCTTCTCCCGACTTTGAGTTCCCGGTATTTGGGGCTGAAGAAGAAGTTGACAACGAAATTGCATAAGAGATCTCCCGATTACTCAGACAAGAGGAAAGGTCCATTGAACCTCACAAAGAGCCGTTGGAAACGATCAATGTGGGTTTAGAAGAAGAGAGAAAAGAAATCAAGATTGGGGCACTGCTCAGTTCAACTGCTAAAGAGAGTTTGATAAAGCTTCTCAAAGAATTCCCCGACGTATTCGCTTGGTCCTATCAGGACATGCCAGGGTTGGATACCAGCATCGTGGAACATTATTTACCATTGAAATCGGAATGTCCGCCAGTAAAACAGAGGTTGAGACGAACTCACCCGGACATGGCCGTCAAAATCAAAGAGGAGGTACAAAAACAGATTAACGCGGGTTTCCTTGCTACATCAGAATATCCTCAATGGTTAGCCAACATCGTACCCGTTCCCAAAAAGTACGGAAAAGTCAGATTGTGTGTCGACTACAGAGACCTGAACAAGGCTAGTCCAAAGGACGACTTTCCTTTACCACACATTTACATGCTGCTAGACAGTACAGCAAAGTTCAAAGTTTTCTCCTTCATGGATGGATTCTCGGGCTATAACCAGATCAAAATGGCGCCGAAGGACATGGGGAAAACTTCGTTCATTACCCCATGGGGTACCTTTTGTTACAAGGTTATGCCGTTCGGTTTGAAGAACGCCGGGGCAACCTATCAAAGGGCCATGACTACTCTTTTTCATGACATGATACACAAAGAAATCGAGGTATATGTCGATGATGTGATTATAAAATCAAAGGCAGAAGAGGAGCATGTGACCCATCTGTCAAAACTATTTGAGCGTTTGAGAAAGTACAAACTCCGCTTAAATCCCAACGAGTGCACCTTCGGTGTCCGTTCAGGGAAACTACTATGGTTCATCGTCATCCAGAAAGGAATTGAGGTTGATCCTGACAAGGTCAAGGCCATTCAAGAAATGCCTTCTCCAAAAACTGAAAAACAAGTCAGAGGATTCCTGGGACGTTTGAACTACATCTCCAGATTCATATTCCTCATGACCGCGACACGTGCGCCGATTTTCAAATTACTTAAAAAGAATCAGGATTGCGTTTGGTCAGAAGACTGCCAAACCTCCTTCGACAGTATCAAGGAATACCTGTTAAACCCTCCGATTCTATCACCTCTAGTGGAAGGAAGACCACTAATCATTTACCTCACAGTCCTCGAGGACTCAATGGGATGTGTACTTGGCCAACAAGACGAAACCAAAAGGAAAGAGTCTGCCATCTACTATCTGAGCAAGAAATTCACTGACTGCGAGACTCGGTACACTATGCTTGAGAAAACTTGTTAGGCTTTGGCTTGGGCAGCCAAACGTCTACGGTAGTACATGATTCGTCACACTACTTGGTTGGTCTCCGAAATGGATCCAATCAAGTACGTCTTCGAAAAGCCTACTCTCACGGGAAGAATTGCCCGTTGGCAGATGTTACTATCAGAGTACGACATCGAGTACCATGCTCAGAAAGCCGTTAAAGGAAGTGTTTTAGCCGATCATTTGGCTCATCAACCGATTGATGATCAAGAATCAATCGAGTTTGACTTCCCAGACGAATATGTCATGTATCTGAAAATGAAAGACTGCGATGAACCGCTACCTAGTGAAAGGCCAGAACTAGGTTCCCAATGGGGACTAATCTTTGATGGGGCCGTCAATCATTACGGAAATGGAATTGGGGCAATCATTGTTACCCCCTCAGGGTACCCACATTCCTTTCACCGCCAGACTTACATTCAACTGTACGAACAACGAGGCCGAGTACGAAGCTTGTATTATGGGTCTCGAAGAAGCGATCGACTTAAGGATCAAGAACTTGGATGTATATGGTGATTTAGCCTTGGTTATCAACCAGATCAAAGGAGATTGGAACACATACCAATCAGGATTGATTCCTTACAAAGACTACGCGAGAAGGTTGCTACCCTTCTTCAACAAAGTCGAGTTTCATCACATCCCTCGTGAGGAGAATCACATGGCTGATGCATTAGCCACTCTCTCTTCCATGATTAGTGTAGGTCAATGGAATGACCTACCTAAGATCGACATAATGCGCCTTGAACGCCCGCTTACAACTTCACGATTGAAGCAGTCATAGACGGCAAACCTTGGTATTACGATATCAAATGCTTCCTTCAGAAACAAGAGTACCCACCTGGGGCACTAAGGAAGGACATGAAAACCCTCAGAAGGCTGGCTGGCCGTTTCTTCCTGAGTGGTGATACACTCTATAAGAGAAATTTTGACATGGTCTTCTCCGATGCATGGACAGACCAGAAGCAGACATGCTGATGAAAGAAATTCACGAAGGATCCTTTGGCACTCATGCCAACGGACACATAATGGCGAGAAAAATTCTAAGAGCAGGGTACTACTGGTTGACCATGGAATCCGACTGCTACAAGTACATGAGACGGTGTCACAAGTGTCAGATATACTCCGACAAAATTCATGTACCACCAATGCATCTCAAAGTTCTCTCTTCCCCTTGGCCTTTCTCCATATGGGGAATTGACATGTTCGGCATGATTGAACCTAAGGCTTCAAACGGACATCGGTTCATCCTGGTAGCCATTGATTACTTCACCAAGTGGGTCGAAGCAGCGTCATACGCTAATGTAACCCGACAAGTGGTGGTACTATTTATCAAAAATAATATCATCTGCCGTTATGGTGTTCTGAGCCAGATCATTACTAATAATGGATCTAACTTGAACAATAAGATGATGAAAGAGTTGTGCGCAGAGTTCAAGATCGAACACCGTAACTCATCTCCCTACCGACCAAAGATGAACGGAGCGGTAGAAGCGGCTAACAAGAACATCAAGAGGATTGTTCAGAAGATGGTTGTAACCTACAAAGATTGGCACGAGATGCTACCCTTTGCTCTTCACGGTTATCGCACATCTGTCCGCACTTCAATAGGGGCAACCCCTTTCTCTCTAGTATATGGCATGGAGGCAGTGCTCCACATTGAAATAGAGATCCCATCAATCAGGGTATTGATGGAAGCTAAGCTTACAGAAGCTGAATGGTGTCAAAATCGACACGATGAACTGAATCTGATCGAAGAAAAGAGAATAACGGCATTATGCCACGGTCAATTGTATCAAT
Source organism: Lathyrus tuberosus (assembly GCA_022829125.1). Lineage (NCBI taxonomy): Eukaryota > Viridiplantae > Streptophyta > Magnoliopsida > Fabales > Fabaceae > Lathyrus > Lathyrus tuberosus. The sequence continues at coordinate 1,201,982 of JALAZF010000563.1, forward strand.
AAAGAATGAAGATGGTGTTTGACAAAAAGGTTCGACCTTGCATCTTCAGGAAAGGAGACCTTGTGCTAAAAAAGATACAATCTTTTCTCACTGACTCTCGGGGCAAGTGGACTCCGAAATATGACGGCCCCTATGTGGTCACGAAATCTTTCTTAGGCGGCGCCTTGAGACTTGCAACCATGGACGGAGAGGAATTTGCCTACCCCACAAATGTTGATGTAGTCAAGAAATACTTCGCCTAAATAAAAGAAGAAAAAAAACGTCTGGGTGGATTGAAAACCCGAAAGGGCGGTCCGGGCAAAAATTAGAGACATGATCAAAAATCATCCCGATGGATTGGAAATCTCAAAGTACAATCCAGGCAAAAATTAGGGATAATGGCAAGTAAATATGTTCAACAAAGGGGCAAGTCCCTCAGCAGCAGTTACACCATCCGTCAGGAAAACTCCAGTCAAGGTCATATTCGACAGAAGCTCAGGATGCCCAGAATTCAAAGTTGGTAGAAGGATAGTGGTCGTTATGTTTCAACGTAGCCCTTTTCCCTGTAAATTACCATTTTCTAACTTTGTATATACTCTTTGGAATCACGCGTTCAGCTGATCTCCATCCTATCAATAAAATTTGAGCCCTTGTGCTTTTGTTTTCAATTCTCATTTGTTTTAGCTTTACAAAACGACATTTTAATATGATCAGCGATTTTTGAAATAAAATAAAAATGAATTTACTTGTTAAAACTTTTTCTGCTTTTAAAATAAAGTCGGCAATTTCTTTTGACTGTTGAACATCAGAAGAACATCGGTCGCTTCTCCAGAAGTAATCGAACCTCAAAGTGCAGAATCAAAGTACTCATTCTAATCCAGTACACCTGAATGAAGGATCATCTATGTCAGATGCCAATGTTTCGTCCGACACCCCTGGCAGAGCTCTTGCCTCCTAAGCCCGGCCAACGGTATTCCCCGCAGGGACTATCTCTCTTAAGCAAGGCAGAATTGCTATCCTGAACCCAACGGTACTTCTTCGCCCCGCGATGGCCGAGTATCCAGTCATGTTCATCTATTAGTCTGTACGTCGCATCAGTTTTGTCAGCATAAACATACGTACATCATGCATTTGATTTGCATTCACATTTCCTATTACATCATTATCACTCCAGTAGGTCTTGTCTCCTAGTGATAAAAGTCCTCTCAATCGAGTTGTCCGTCCTTGCCTCGTCAGGAAGTGTTGCGTCTGAACAATCTCTCCTCTCCAGTTTACTTCGGGATTGGAGTTGGGTCCTTGACCACTTTGATAACTTGAACCTCTGAAAAGCCAGAGAGCTTACGACCGGCATCACTCTTCACCATTGAAGATGATATCCTTGCTTTCCCGGATTAAGGAAAATCCCCAGAGAAAGCCTCTTAATCAGAGATCCAGCGGTACGGCAATTTTTCTCCAAAAAACCACTGATGAAAAGGTCATCGACACCTCAAAATTGGATCCCATCATATGGCGTTTCTCCAGGAAGATCCCGAGAAAAGTATGATGTAATATCCCCAAACAGGAAACAGTCTCTCGAGAGACCCGTTTTCCCCAGATAAAGTCGACAAATGGCGTCTCCGAAAGATAAGTTTGTGTACCTCTACGATTCAGACAGATGGGTTCCCCAGCAGGTCTGACATCAAAAGTTTTTCCGTCAAATGGCATCTCCCCGGGAAAGTTCGGCGATAAGTTTGAGGAAAACAGCTACGCATAGCGTCCCTTGTCAAGAAAGTTTATTGACAAAAGAAACTGAGACCAGTTCCTTGGTAGGAAACCAGGATCGATGGGAAGTTTATTTTAGAAACTGAGACCAGTTCCTTGGTAGGAAACCAGGATCGAGGGGAAGTTTATTTCAGAAACTGAGACCAGTTCCTTGGTAGGAAACCAGGATCGAGGGGAAGTTTATTTCAGAAACTGAGACCAGTTCCTTGGTAGGAAACCAGGATCGAGAGGAAGTTTATTTCAGAAACTGAGACCAGTTCCTTGGTAGGAAACCAGGATCGAGGGGAAGTTTATATCAGAAACTAAGACCAGTTCCTTGGTAGGAAACCAAGATCGAGGGGAAGTTTACCTTTTCTAAACATCATTGCTTAGCAAAAAAAGATGAATACGTAAGCTACCATTCATAACCACCATCAAAATTTCGGGCATTCCGATCTTTAATCCTCTTGCACCCCGAATGCCCGAATACCTTCGCCATTCACACCTCCGGGTCCAAGAAGATTAAATAGGGGCATCTGTCATACCCGAAATTTTAACCACTAAGATTTCTCATCATTGTGAAAATCATCATCACAATATGGGGGAACCATCATACCTCGGCAGTCTCCCCAAAGATGGGTGAGCATCCACTACAATCAAATTTAGGGTTTCAAGCCCCCTCAGAGTTTTTTGACAAAGGATCAATCAAGAAATGACATGATCTTCAACTTTTCTAATCTCTCAAACATCCACAAAGGATCAAAAGGACTCCCACTCCAAGGATTAAACACAAAGCTGCTCCCTTCTAGGTGGATCAAGCCTCAAGATCGCCAGTGTCACCAAATTAGGGTTTTGGTCGACCAGGGCCTCCAGATGGAAATTTTCCTCTGGGCATGAGCCAATTCTTCAAAGCATATCCTAAAATACTCCATAGAACATTATGGACTCAAGCATCAAGTCAATTTGACCTCAGGGGATGCATCCATCAAAAATCAGGAATTAGGGTTTCTTGACCTAATTCACCCGTAAGTTGACTTTTGGGACAAATCATGAGCCAAGACATCAAGACATGATTTGAGGGTCTCTAACATGCTACATTGATCCATTTGTAACAATGGATTGATCCAAGAGGCTTGAGCAACAAGTCTCAATTTCATCAGTATCACAGTTAGGGTTTCGCAGAAAAAGTCAACTGTAACTTTGACTTTTGGCCAGGACATGCTCCCAAGCCCTAGGACATGATTCAATATACCCTATAACACCCATGGAACATGTCCATAAAGTTTGATTTAGGTCAAGGACATGATTTCCCAAAGAATTGCACAGTTTGGAATTCATCTAATAAAAAGTCAACTGTGCACAAAAGTCAAACTTTGACTTTTTGAGATTTTTCACAAAAATGGATTTTTAACCCTAAAATGATGTTAATGTATGATTTGAATCATCATTCATAAAAAAAAATCAAGAAAAGTTGGATAACTTGTAAAAGGGGTAACCATAAAAACTTAGAAAATTTTCTAAGTTATAGAAAAAGTGGCAAGGGTACCAACTTTGGAGGCTCATAACTCCTAAACCACAAAGTCATTCTTTCCCATCCAAATCTTGATTTGTAGCCCTCATGGCCCTCTACAAAAAATTCAACTAGACCTTATTCCAATTCATTAAGGATTTTGAGTTATGGAGTGATCAAAATGACAAAAAGTGAAAATGTCACTTTTTTCCAACACTTAGTGAAATTTTCACTAAGTCAGAATCTGCCTTCACTTTTTTTCCAAATGTAGGGGGATTTTTCACTTGGATCCAAAAAGTATCAAAACCAAATATGATCAAACAGTTATTGTATCATATGAGGGCTTTCCAAAATGACCAAGAACATCATCAAATTCCACTTGAGCCATCAGATATGGTAGTGACAAAGTGCCTTGCTGAAAACTGCCAAGGCAAGGCAGAATTTTGCATTTTTGGTCGATTTGCCAAAATCAGCCAATTCCAAGCCTTGTCATCATTTTGAACACATCTGAGGATCAAATCTAAAGGGGACAATCAATGAGCCAAGCCTCCAAAGTCCTTGGAACAAGAAATAGTGTGCTAAACCTATAATTGCCTAAAATAGGGACAAGACTCCAATTTTGGATTGGAGCATTCAATGGAAGCACCAAGGTGGCATGAACTGAGCTATTAGCAACTGAATTCAGTCAAGACTTATCCAAGACCAAGGGAACCAGCAGCCTGTGCCCTAACCTCTAGTAAATGGTTAGGGGAGACTTTGATTATCATTGCTCAACATTGGCCAACCCTACTCAGCAATTTCCATTCTCTATTCCTTGCAAAACAAACTTGCTCTACTCTAAATAGAGCTCAATTGTGATCAGTTTGAGTACACCAAAGCCATCAAACAGATGCTTTCCTCAAAATCTCTTCTTTCACTCCAATTTTGCCTTCTAAGGCAAGTCACTATCGGGTTTTGAGTTTGAGAGCTTTTCCAATCAAACCAATCACTCATACACCTCACATACATTATATAGAAGTGATCAAAACACTCGCATAACATCTGGAACACTGATTTCACAAAATCACTAGCCAATTGCTCAAGTTCTTGACAGTTTTGCAGTTGAGGTACCATCTTCAGGTCCAAATCATTTTAATCCATTCCAAGCATCCAAACGCACTCCATGGCACCTAGCGGAGCTAGCCAAATCATTGGAACCTAGCTGTAACACCTCCAACATAAAACACGATCACCAGCTGCAAGAGGTAAGCATGAGCTCTTCTAACTCTATGATCCAGGAAATTTTTGCTGCACAATAATTTGGCCATATGTTCATAATCATGCATGGAATGTTTTCCCTCAATCAATTGCATTGTTTGAATCGTGTGTAGAATTTCTGAACCTTCATGCATAAATTAGGGTTCTTGAGGTTTTGTCTTGATTTCTTATTCCATGTTAAAAATAAATGAAATTAAAGACCATAGACATGATCGTGAGGTTGAAACGAGTAGATTGATATGTGGATTGCATGATATAATCAAGTATTCAGTGAGATTGGAGAGAAAATGCAAATCTGAGCAAACCCAGAACACGCGCGTGTTCTTGGGTGTTCTTGGCGCCATTTTTTGAATATTTGAATATTTGAATTTTGTGATTTTATTTAATTGATTCAAAAATTAATTTCTCTCTGAGTTTTAATGATTTTGAGTTGATTCTTTTTTCAATAATTCACAAAAATGTTAAAATATTTTATTTTAACAAAAAATCCGGTTCTGAACTGGACCAATGGCTAGAATTGGCCCAATCCGCTTCTGCTCCAGAATGGCCCAAATTGCCTAAGCTCAATCCACAGAGGGGCAAAAGTGACATTTCTGCCCCTACACCCGGGCAAGGAACGCAACGTCCCTCCCCGGTTCTGATGGCCGTTACGCACGGCTTCCTCGCTGCCCGAACATCAACGGGCAGGTGTCCGCAACTGCGTTTATGCCCGACATAACGGCTAGTTCATGGCAACCTGCCCGTCATAACGGCTAGTTTGGGCAGTTACCTATTCTTCGGGGAAAACAGTTATTTCGCCCCGAAAATAGGACCGTTGGCCACGCGCTGGGGTCTCTATATAAACCCTCTCGCTCGAGAGGGTCAGGTATCACATTTTCACCCTAAGAATACACTTTGTACTTGCCCCTTTTTCCCTGACCCTTTCTTACTTGAGCGTCGGAGTGCCTTGCAGGTACACCCCCTTTTTCTCCTCATCAACAGTCCGAACACTCAGCACGTCTAGCGACCATCATCTGCCGAGCACCTTGCCATCTGACGACCAGCGTGCGTGGGTCTGATCGAATACTCGAGATCAGTGGCGCCGTCTGTGGGAAATCCTTGTTCTCCCCTTCTTTCTTTCTTACTCGGAAACTAAAGATCAAAACATACTTTCGTTAATCCACCCACACATGGCCGCTCAGAACTCCGCAAAAAGTGTTGACGCTACAGTTCTTGTCCCCGTCAACAAGATGGACGTTAATGGCAGTTCACTGTTACTTTCTGATCCCCATTTCCTTCGAGACGGGGCCACTGCGTCTCCAACTCCTCCCACCGAGCAAGGAGAAAAACAGTCACCGTTGGGGGAACGACCAATTCCTGGCCCCCCCAGCACTGATTTGGCCGTTGCAGCCCTCCTAGATGCTGTCAACCGCATGAACCTCCTTATCTTGCAACAAGGCGAAAGGATAGGAGCCCTCGAAGAAGCAGCTCTTCCAAGATCTTCTCCTCCCAAGAGGAAACACCATAAATCAAGAAGCCCGCCACCTAGGCGCCGGGAAGACCGTATGACGAGGCCCGAACCACTGCGTGTTCGCAAACGCGACCAGATCTCCCCGCGGGACCAGTCGCCACCAAGACACAAGAGAACGAGGCAAGACGGGCATTCTCCACCGGTCAGACCTCGCGACCGGCCACGATCGCCCTCACCTCGCAGAGACCGCCGCCGCGAGCGCTGACAACGGTCACCGTCGACGTCAAGTTCGGACAGCGACGACGAGCCTCGCGGCCCGTTGTCCCGCAGGATCCTGGCCACCCGTCTCCAAAAAGGACTAGAGAAGCCTCCGTCTCTATGGACTTATGATGGAACCACGGACCCAGACGAGCACATAGAAAACATAGATGCTCTTCTGGACTACCGAGGTGTACGAGGAGCCATCAAGTGCCGCCTGTTCCCAACCACGCTCCGGAAGGGAGCAATGACCTGGTACAAACAACTGCCAGAGGAATCCATCACCTCCTGGAGGCAGCTCGGGAGGATCTTCTCCCGACACTTTACCGCATCACGACGCCATCCTAAGACTGAGGCGTCCCTTGGAGCTGTTGTACAGGGGAGAGATGAACCTCTTCGAGACTACATTGAGCGGTTCAACAAGGAAGCCGTCCAAGTGCCAACGACCGACGAGATGAAGAAATTCCTACTCGAGCAGGGATTATGTCCTGCTCAGATTTCGCGAAAGCCATCAGCCTAGATCCACCAAGGAACCTCAACGCTCTCCTCCACCAAGCCCAGTCGCATATACAGTACGAGGAGAAGGTCGCTGCCCACTCTGTCCGGGCCTCCCGTCACCAAGAAGGCGCCCGGACATCCAGAGCTGAAGAGCCCTCGACATCCCGTCGGGGAGATAAAAGACGCGACGATCGGCCTCGCGATGCACGCGAACAGAAGGGACCTTCTGGACGGTTCCATGACTATACCCCCCTCACTACCTCAAGGGAGAAAATCTTGTCCGAATGTGCCAACTCAGAGTTCAAGCAGGCGGGGATCCGTTTCCCCAAATAGCTGCCGGCCAGGCCAGGTGTGGACAAATCCAAGTATTGCCGATTCCACAAGAGCCACGGCCATACGACGAAAGAATGCATCCACCTCAGAGATGCCATAGAGATCCTCATTCGCGACGGCCATCTGAAGCAGTTCGCGAAGAAAAAAGAAGCTCCCCGGCAAGAAACCCAGGAGAGCAAGAAGGCGGCTGAAGAGACTCCGCCCTCCGATGACACCAACGTACAGGTCGCTATGTCCGTGACTCGACCAGAAGACTTCTGTATCCCTGACAGTCTGCCCGCTTCCACGTTCCTCGGCGCTCACAGCCCGTGGGAAACCTTCCCGTCGGCCATGGTCATCTCCGGTGGTGGATTCAACAAAATCACGATTGGTTCGGTCAAGAGGAAGTTCGATCAACTGATCAGCAAGAGCGCCAACGAAGTTACCACGCTGGATACCACTCGCAAAGGATCCTCTCCCATTTCCTTCTACAAAGAGGAGCTCCTCGGCGGGTCACCGAACTCAAGCATCCCGCTTCTCATCTGGGCAAGGATGGCGAACTTCGACGTTCGCAGGATACTCGTGGACCAGGGCAGTTCAGTTGATATAATGTACAACCACCTGTTCGAGACACTGCAGTTGGACGACTCTCACCTTACTCCATACGTTGGATCCGACCTGCAGGGATTCAACGGAGCAGTAACAAGGCCCCGAGGTTACGTAGAGCTCATCGTGACTTTCGGTTCAGGAAAGACAACCCGAGCAATCAAAGCACAGTTTCTGGTAATCGACTGCCCGTCACTATATCAGTGCATTTTTGGAAGGCCAACCCTGGCAGAGTTGGTTGCAGTGCCTTCCACTGTACATCTCAAGATGAAGTACTACACTTCTGAAGGGATGGTCGCCACCCTCCACGGCGACATCGAAGCTGCCCGTCGATGCTTTGAAGCAGCATCAAAAGGATTGAGCATAATCTCAGCGAAGCCGAGGACATCTGGTCACCCTCCTCTGCCCAGCAGCTTCGAACAGCCAAAGCCACTCCCCCAGGTCGAATCCATCGACTTGGACAGCCGTTTCAACGAGGAGGATCACGCCAAAGCCCCGACGACTTCGGGTAGCCAGTCCCACAACAACGGCCATCTCTTGCGCCCCATACCAGATGGCAACTTCGAGATCGTCCCGTTCGGAGAAGACCCCCAACGGGGAGTAAAGATCGGAGCAGACCTCCCCGACCTGGCCAAGAGACAACTAAAAGCGTGCCTCAGGGAGAACGCAGACTTGTTCGCATGGAGCGCTGCTGAAATACCAGGATTGGACCCCTCCGTCGCTTGCCACCAGCTTACAATCGATCCGGCCATCAAAGTTGTTGCCCAGCGCAGAAGGAAACAGTCCCCGGAGAAGATGGATGCCGCGGAGAAAGATGTTAAAGACCTTCTAGAAGCTAGGTTTATTTCCGAGGCCAAATACACTACGTGGCTCTCAAATGTTGTACTTGTAAGAAAAAATAATGGAAAATGGAGAATGTGCGTTGATTATACCGATGTTAACAAGGCCTGTCCGAAGGACGCCTACCCCCTCCCCAATATAGATAAGCTCGTGGATAACTCAGCAGGTTTTAAGCTGCTATCGTTCCTCGACGCCTACTCGGGCTACAATCAAATCTCGATGGCCGCGAGCGATAAAACTTACACGGCCTTCATGACCGAATCGGGCAATTATTACTACAACGTGATGCCTTTCAGTCTGAAGAACGCCGACGCTACATACCAACAAATGATGAACAAAGTCTTCCAAGGACAAATAGGCGACATGCTCGAGGTATACAAGGACGACATGATCGTCAAGTCCCACGAGGAACTAGACCATGTCGCCCATCTTCGAACAATTTTCGAGCAAGCAAGAAAATATCAAATGCGTTTTAACCCAGAGAAGTGCACGTTCGGCGTACGGGCAGGTAAATTCCTTGGTTTCTACCTAACGGAACGAGGAATAAAGGCTAACCCTGACAAATGTCGGGCATTCTCTGAGTTCCCAACGCCCACGTCTAAGAAGAACATCCAGTCCCTCAACGGGGGTACTCACCTCGTTGTCCCGCTTCGTCGTGAAATCCGCCCAACACGCCCTTCCTTTCTTCAAGCTCTTAAGAAAAGAAGCCGCGTTTGAATGGACCGAAGAATGCGAGGCGTCCCTCCTTCACTTAAAGCAAGCTCTGTCGAAACCGCCCGTGTTATCGCGGCCAGATACCGGGGAAGTTTTGTTCCTATACCTCGCAGTCACCGCCGAGGCCGTGAGCGCTATTCTCATCCGCGAGAACCACGCTGGGCAAAAGCCCGTATACTTCACGAGCAAAGCGTTGCAAGACACGGAGTTGCGATATCAGCAGATAGAGAAGGTAGCACTGGCCCTCGTTAACGCTGCCAGACGACTGAGGCACTATTTCTTGGCCCACAAGATCGTGGTGAGGACGGATCAGCCCGTCAAGCAGTTGCTGGGACGGCCAGACATGGCCGGTCGAATGCTCAAGTGGTCGTTGGAGCTGTCCGAATTTGACGTCCGGTATGAAAGCAGAAAGGCTCTCAAATCACAGGCCCTGGCCGATTTCATGGCAGAAGTAACCTTCTCAAACTCCTCGCCCCACGTAGCAAACAAATGGATCATCTACGTAGACGGAGCATCCAGCTCGACCGGCAGCAGGGCAGGAGTCATTCTGGAGAACGATGAAGGGACCATAGTCAAAGCGTCTCTCACTTTATCCTTTCCCATGTCAAACAACCAGGCCGAGTATGAAGCCTTCCTCGCTGGGTTACGCCTAGCCGAAGACCTAGGGGCAGAAGAAATCGTCATCTGCACGGACTCTCAGCTCGTAGCCCACCAGGTCTCCGGGGAGTATCAGGCCAAAAATGACAGCCTATCTGAATACCTCTCCCTAGTTAGGGAAAAGATGTCGAAGTTCAGGACGGTAGCAGTAAGACATGTTCCCCGCGAACACAACGTGAGAGCAGACGTCCTATCCAAACTAGCGAGCACCAAGAGGAAAGGCGGAAACAGGTCAGTCATCCAAGAGATACTTCCCCGGTCCAACATCGACAAGGGGCCCTCGACCCTACACGTGCACGTAATCAGGGACACCGACTGCTAGATGACGCTCGTGTACAACTACCTCACCAGGGAAGAACTTCCGGATGACCCCAAAGAAGCCAGCACCATCAGACGAAGAGCTTGCTCATACGTCATCCTCGAAAACAAACTTTACCGAAGGGGTTTCTCCATTCCGCTACTAAAGTGCATAGAGGAGGAGATTGTCCCCCACGTATTACGAGAAATCCACGAAGGCATTAACGCCCAGCACCTGGAGGGAAGGTCCCTTGCCTGCAAGGCCCTCCGGGCAGGATATTACTGGCCAACTATGCAGCAAGACGCCAAAGAGCATGTGAAGAAATGCGATAAATGCCAACGGCACGGGGATATGCACCTAGCTCCCCCTAACGAGCTGAAAAGCTTGACATCCCCGTGGCCATTCGCCTGGTGGGGCCTAGACATCCTAGGACCCTTCGTGACGGGGTCTAGCCAAAACAAATACCTGATAGTGGGCGTAGATTACTTCACAAAATGGATAGAAGCAGAAGCCTTAGCGAAGATAACATCACTTAACATTCTACGCTTCTACAAGCGGAATATCCTTGCCCGTTTTGGGATTCCCCAAGTAATCGTCACGGACAATGGAACACAATTCACGGACAAGAAGTTCCAAAACTTCGTCGCCCATCTCGGAACAAAGCAACACTTCGCTTCGGTCGAGCACCCCCAGACTAACGGGCAGGCGGAAGCGGCCAACCGTGTCATTCTTCGTGGCCTCAAACGAAGACTGGACGAAACGAAGAAGGTATGGGTCGAGGAGCTCCACAGCGTCTTATGGGCATATCGTACTACTCCCCAGTCCACCACCGGGGAGACGCCTTTCTGCTTAGCATATGGCATGGAGGCTGTTTTACCCATCGAGATCCACGTACCGTCCAGGAGGACCGAGTCACCTCTAGACGAGGAGATGAATGACAAAACGATAAGAGAAGAGCTCGACCTCGTCGAGGAAATCCGGACAGGAGCAGCCCTCCGCGAAGCGTCTCTTAAGCAAAAAATAGCAATCAGGCACAACACTAAAGTCTTACGACGAGAATTCGACGTGGGCAGCCTTGTCCTGCGAAGAAACCACAAGGACTCTCGCGAAGGAAAACTAGCGGCCAACTAGGAAGGGCCATACAGAGTCCGTGCCAAAACGGGAAATGATGCATACTTCCTAGAAAACCTCAACGGGGAGGCACTCCCTCGACCATGGAACGCTGAGAAACTTAAGCAATACTACAGCTAAAGTAACCTTAGGCTTCCTCGTATCAAGAGACCACCTAGCGGTCATCATGCTCGCCCAGGTACAAGCGACGCATGCACACAAAGTAGAATCCCGCTCAAACAAACAAGCCAGAACTCTGCTCGTCGGCGGTCCTTGACCGAGCACCGCCCTCGCCCAAGTACCATGATTGGCAGAACCCCAACTCGCGATGGGATGTTCACGCCGCGACCTTAGGCCTCAATCGCGACCTGAGATCCACAACCTCGCCAGGGACTTCCCCGGCTGTTCTCCCAGTTCCCCGCACTGGCGAACTCACACGCAGCGGGCTACCTTCCAAAAGAAAGCTCCACTAACGGACACACCCTCCGACGGGCAGTCATACACGCACAACTAAGATAAAGTACAACAATAATGTAAAGTACAACAAAAATTGTATAAATGTACCGGGCATTAAATAAAAAGGCCACAAGGGCCAAAAAAACTGTGCGTATTACATAAAAAGGGGGGTCATGCCCCCCCAAAACCAAATAGATTACAAGTTAATCAACGGCACGCAGGCCGGACAAAACACAACAACATCAAAACAACGTGAATCCTCATCCTTCGACATGCTCGGTCGCCTCGGGCTCGGTCTCCTGATCCTCAGCAGGCTGATCTTCAGACTGAGCTTTGGGGGTGTCGAGAACCAGGCCTGCGGGTAAGACGATGCGGTCATCTTCCACCCGTGCGAGGTAGTGGATACCATCGGTCGAAATGTCAAGCCCGGGGTTCACCACCCGCAACTGGGCCACGGCACTTTCAAAAGACTCTGATGCCACAGCAATACCATCCTCCTCGGCTTGCAGTATGCTGGCGACCAGCTCAGCCCTAGTTTTTAGCACCTTTATCTCGTCCGGTTCATCAGCACCCGGGGCACTGGCCGCCATCAGCTCCTTGTTCAAGTCCTCCGCAGCTTTCTTCTCTGCCTTCAGCCTGGTTACCTCCTCCTTTAGCTTAGCTGTCTCCTCCTCGGCCTTCCTCCTAGCCTTGCGAGCACACTTGACTTCTTCTTTTAGGGACGCCTCAGAGGCCCGGGCAGTAGTGAGTTCATCCTCAAGCACAGAGTCCCCTTCCGCATAAACGGCCGTCATTTCCAGCATCCTCACCATGGCGGAAGCATCCTGGGCCACCATCGCCCTCTTGCTCGCTCGGTCCATGCTTCCGAGGTTGAGTGACTCTGCCCACGTAACGACCAAAGTGTTGCCCTCAAAGAACCTCCGGTCGAGAACACACGGAGGGAGCTCAAACTTCCCTTTCTCGGGCGCCCGAGTCAGGTCCACGGCATCCGACGACCTTTGCCGCTTCGCTCGCCCAGCCAGAGCCAATGGAGAGTCCCGGGGAGCTGGAGTAGGAGAAGCAGAGGTCCCCACCACAGCTTGAGCAAGGGGAAGAGTACGGGCACCACCAACAGGACGGGCCTTGGGAGGAGCCGCTCCAGCCTTGCCACGCGCCATGGCGTTCCTCACCCCACGATCACGAGCCTGAGGCATTTCACCTGCACAAACGAAACAAACACGTTAGCAATGGGGAAGAAAAAGAAATAACAAATAGAGTCTAAGTATCTAAGACTACCGAGCAACTTCATGGCATCCGCGGGAGTCTTGCACTCCAGCAGAGCCTTCACATTGATAAACCTGCGCTCGACTCTCTGGCTCCCATCGTCCTCGTAGATAGGGGCACCCTTGCTCATCCAGCAGGTCGTAAGATCGAAGGAGTTTACCCACTTCACCAATGCCTCATAGGCCACACATCCTGCCCGCGCAACGCGCTCGGCTCAAAGACGTAGGCACTGGGCTTCTTTGAAAAGTGTTCGGGTGTCCAGCGGATAGGAAACTTATACACTCTCTCCCCAATATATTTCATTTCCTCAGTAAGCATCTCATCTCCGTTCTCATCATACTCTACCTCCCAGACGTATACGATGTCCTGTGCAGCTTCGGACAAGGGCTCGACGATATAATACCGTCCCTTGAACGTTCGGATGGACTCCGAGAACGGCTTAAACAGCTTTTGGGGCTGCTTCAAAGAGACCCATCCATACCTCTTCCCCGCCAGCTGCCGCTGTAGGTTGAAAATAGCAAAGAATAAAGGAAGAGTGGTTCCCAGAGCAAGGTGCTCGCACACCAACTCAAAAGCCCGTATGAAGGCCAACGAATTGGGGTGGAGCTGGGAAGGAGCCAACTTCAGGTGCTCGAACACCGACCACTGGAAGTCGGTGAAGGGCAACCTCAGCCCCAATTCCTTGAAGGCATATTCGTACATGGCGAAGCAATCTCTGAAGTTCGAGCAGATCCGCTCATCCAAGTTAGGCATAAGCACTCTCCATTCACCCGCTGGCTCCACCTCAGTAAAAACGTCCGCCCAAACCTGGCAAACGTGGAAATATGGTTTGAAAGTTCGGCCACCTCCCACTCTTCCAGACAGAACACCTCAACGTCCTCTTCCATTGCGTCCTCCTCCACGACCTCCAAATCCTCTCCTTCCTCAGCATCGCTCGCTTCCCCCTCGACTTCGCTCGAGGAGTTCGAAGCCGACGAGCTCGAGGACGCAGAACTCGAGGCCGTTGCACTACTGCTCTCCTCGGATACAGTCTCCTCCTCGGAGGTAACGGGGATAACTTCCCTCTCTGGCTCCATCACCTCTACGATCACCTGAAAAAACAGAGAAAGACAGTGAATTCGACAGGAAATCAAATCCACCCTTCCACCGCTAAGTCAAGTGAAAGGGCGCGCAGAAGGCTAAGGACAACGTCCCCGGCCTAAGCCCTAACATCAAACAAAGAAAAAAAAAACCTCCCCGCGAGGAGATGACTGAGACAGACCAAACTCCGGTTGAAGTTCCACCGGAATCTGGAAACGTTCCACAGGAAAGTTCACCACTCCACCGAAAGATGGTAAGACGCGGTGGTCACGACTCACAACCACGACATGGACCACCACGCGCACCGAACGTACTACCTACTCCGACGAGATGCTTGATGCAGCATATGGGCAGAACCGCCGCCCACCACCAACACTCGCCAGAAATTTACCTACTTTGTCACCTAAAACTAACCCTAGCCGCATGCAATCTACCATTGACAGTGAAGGGAAGTAAAACAAGCTGGAAACCAGAAAACTTACTTGGTTTTAAGTAGAAGAGAAGGCTGCTCGAAACTTGACATGGTGGTCGGTTGCTCTAAGACTGTGACGGGCAGGAACGCTGATGACAACGAAGAAGGATCAGAAAGGAAAAAGTGCAAAATGGGACAACCTCCCCCTTTTATACTGAGGGGCACGTGCACACACGCGCCCGTAGGTAATAATGACTGCCCACTAGCCATAATTACCTATTAACTACTACGCAGGGCTCGATGCACACGTGGCAACCCAACGTTTCCCATTCTGTCTGACGCTTTATCTTCCCGAATACCGGGCAGCAAAGTCACGACCACAAGCATCACGAACACAGAGGGCCCTGGGCACCTCGAGACAACTTTCCTCGTCTCCAAACGACGACTCTGCGCGATGAGAAGTCCTTAAGTCATCACTCCCACGCTCGGGAGCAACGACTTGGGGGGCTCCTGTTCTGAACTGGACCAATGGCTAGAATTGGCCCAATCCGCTTCTGCTCCAGAACGGCCCAAATTGCCTAAGCCCAATCCACAGAGGAGCAAAAGTGACATTTCTGCCCCTACACCCGGGCAAGGAACGCAACGTCCCTCCCCGGTTCTGATGCCCGTTACGCACGGCTTCCTCGCTGCCCGAACGTCAACGGGCAGGTGTCCGCAACTGCGTTTATGCCCGACCTAACGGCTAGTTCATGGCAACCTGCCCGTCATAACGGCTAGTTTGGGCAGTTACCTATTCTTCGGGGAAAACGGTTATTTCACCCCGAAAATAGGACCGTTGGCCACGCGCTGGGGTCTCTATATAAACCCTCTGGCTCGAGAGGGTCAGGTATCACATTTTCACCCTAAGAATACACTTTGTACTTGCCCCTTTTTCCCTGACCCTTTCTTACTTGAGCGTCGGAGTGCCTTGCAGGTACACCCCCTTTTTCTCCTCATCAACAGTCCGAACACTCAGCACGTCTAGCGACCATCATCTGCCGAGCACCTTGCCATCTGACGACCAGCGTGCGTGGGTCTGATCGAATACTCGAGATCATATCCCAAAAATATTATTTATTTCATATAATTGGTATTTTTGCAAAGAATTAATATTTTAATTGTTTTTGACATTTAAAATATTTTTTCCCTCTTGATTTTGTAAAATTTAATGATTTCTAATCATTTTGTAGGGCAAAACTTGATTTATGAAACATTAATCCAAGATCACAATTTGTTTTTCACATGTTAAAACAATTTTGGTCATTTTAATTGAATTTTTATTCAATTAAAATACAATTTGAAAACAAATTAGGGTTTTTGATTAATTCAACCCTCATAAATCATTTTTAAAACACTTGGGCCTCTATTAGAGTGTAACACCCATCCCCTTTGTAAATACATCACTTTTTGGGCCTCAGTTATTGTATAAGTCTCACTGTATTTTCAAAAACAACGGCGCCATCATCGCCTTTTTTTACAAAACCAATTGGGCCTACCCCCGTGTTATAAGCCCCATTCTTTTTCTTTAAATCTTTTGGGCCTCTATTAGAGTTTAAGACCCAACCTCCTTGTACAGAAAACCTTTTTGGGCCTCATTCATTGTATAAGTCCCTCTGTACATTTTCAAATAAATGGCGCGATCGTCGCCCGTTTAAAAATAAACCATTTGGGCCTACCCTCGAGTAGTAAGACCCATTTCTTTTCTTAAAACTCTTTGGGCCTCTTGAGAGAGTGTAAGACTCATCCCTTTGTACAGAAAACCTTTTTGGGCCTCAGTCACTTGTATAAGTCCCTCAGTACAAAAACAACAGTGCAATCACTGATAAACCTTGGGCCTCTCCTTGAGCTATAAGCCCCAATATTTCTTTTCAAAGCACTTTCTCCTTTGATTTTGAAATATACTGTTGTTTTTAATCTTTCTTTGTTGAACAACTAACAAACAGCATGGAAGCTCTACAACCGAGTAAGTGTTTATATGCTTTCTTTATCCGCTTTCATATACATGTAACTGTATTGTGCGGCTGTTTCGCTGTAAGTCTCCTTCCATAAACTCATATCAACTATGTAATAATAGTATAGATATTTCGAGCTTCCCCGACAACTACGTCTAGAACTAAGTAAAGCCATTTCGATTGATCTTAGAAATAGACAAGCTAGATCCCCAATAGGAGCACCAGATACAGTCTTCTCTTCGACTGTCCTCCTTAGGAATTGTCAAGAGACTCTACCTCCCCAGAGATGAATGTATTCTCCATGAATGGCATCTCTCGAGTTTCTTCCAAATTCTCAAACTTTCCTGGCTTGATCTATTCCTCTTGAATAGCCTGTCTCGAATTTCTCGGGGTTTGGGGACCGACGGGCTTCTTAAAAGCGTCGACCTCCTCTTGGGCATTGTACAAGGACCCACAGGCTTCCTAAAAGTATCCCCGCCTCCTCTTGGGCTTAGTACAAGGACCCGCCGGCTTCTTAGAAGTATTCACAGCCTTCTCTTAGGCTTCGTATAATGATTTCTTCCTTCGGGAATGATAGCCTCCTCTTGGGCTTCGTACAAGGACCTATCGACTTCTTAAAAGTTTCCAGCCTCCTATTGGGCTTTGTACAAATTGTCCCAACGACCTCCTAGAGGTATACGAACAGAAATTAGTCATCTTAATAGAACAGTCTTTCAAAGAGTCTAGATCTTTCTACCGTGAACGTACTACTATTGTTTCTCAAGACATAGTACAAAAGATAAAACTCTAGACTCGGACAGTCTAAGACCCTCGAGTCCTAAAGACATTCTCAACCATCTTTTAAGTAGGGAAAAAACACCAGTAGACTTGGACAGTCTCAATACCCTCTAGACTCCCTATTTCCTTAAAGAATAGGAAATAACCTTGATCCTCTGATTAGTACCAAAGTACAACCTCACCTAGAATCAGTCTCTTTATAAGAACTGATTTTCTCTTTTATACAATATACTGGACCTGTCACTCAACTGAAACAGTAACCTTTAGACTCCTCTTGGGCTTTGTACTATGATTCTCCCCAGCGGAGCAAACAACTTTTAGCCTCTCTCTCGGGCTTTGTACGAGACATACAAAGACTCCCTCGTTAAGTCAATCATTTTTTAGCCTCCATCTCGGGCTTCGCACGAGATACAAAGACTCCCTCATTGATTCAATCATTTTTTAGCCTCCGTCTCGGGCTTCGTACGAGATACAAAAACACTCTCTTGTTGAGTATAAAAAGACTCTCTTGTTGAGTCAACCTTCAGCCTCCATCTCGGGCTTCGTACGAGATACAAAAACAACTCTCTTGTTGAGTATAAAAAAACTCCCTTTGTCGAGTCAACCCTTTTAGCCTCTCTCTCGGGCTTCGTACGAGATACATAAAAACTCCCTCTTGTTGGGCCAATAGCCTCCTCTTAGGCCTTGTATAAGAAAAACCCCGGTTGAGACAGTCAACCTTTAGCATCAATGTTGTTCCTCGTTCACAGTACACAAACATCAACAACTCCTTCCATCTAATCGCTGTAAGCGGCAAGCCTCTGGATTATTTACATCCACGCCACTGTCCTTCTTTTAGCATGAGAAATTCCTAAGGAAAGATGGCATTGCTCTACACTAAGTTAAAGTCTTCTCCTTCAGGTTAAACCCCCCTATAAAGGAAATTATGGCATTGCTAGGATCCGCGTATCCCGGTTAAAGTAATTCTCCTTTGTAGTTAGTCACTCAACAGTTGTGACAAACAGACCCCTTTAGAGATGACAAATTCTCTCTAAAAACAACACCTTTTTAGCTTCACATCTTGGGCTTCGAACAAGATACAAATAGACCCTTCAGCTTCACATCTTGGGATTTGAGCAAGATATAAATCACCTTTCGCTTCAAGTCTTGGGCTTTGAGCAAGACAACAAAACACCCATTTCCTCCCATAGAATAGGAGGAACTACGATCGCTCTGATTTCCCTGTTTCGGTAAACGGGAATACGTAGGCATAAGATTGAAAGAAAAATCTTAGCGAGCACAATAATCCAAAATCCACATCCCGTACCCTCCTAACAATTGAAAAGTATCAGTCCTAAATTCTCAACCAAAAGATCAACATTCAATCAAAATAACCTAAGAGAGACCCACAATCTTTGTAGCAACTATAAACCAACAGTTTTGACTGTTTAAACTCAGTTAGCAAGTAGGGTTAGTTGGAGACATCTATTTCCCTTCCTTCATCAGCTTCAATAGGATAAAAAATGAATCGAGCTGTAGTAAAACCCAAAGAGCGACAGTGCTTCACAACCACGTCCAAAATCGCTCGCTACAGGACTAAGACTCAAACCTTAAAGTTATCATACATGGATGTCCCTAATGGTTAAGTGTGGTTTAGAAACCTAAGTCTAAAAGAAGAGAGAAGTGAATTCTAACTTACTTCAAAGGTTGAAGTTAAGTTAAGAACTCAAAGGGAATGAAAGCAATTGAACAAAGGAAGCATAAGATGCTTATCACAATCACACATTGAGAGATTAAAAGAAATAAAAGGAGAGGTTGTATGTGGGTGCACACCCACACATTTGACTTACCATTAGCCCTTGAAAATGTTAGCAAAATAACTTACAAGTGAGGAAATAATGAAAGAATAACAAGCAAAGATCAAACAAGTTAAGAACTAAAGAATAAAGGTCCTAAAGGTGTGAAGAAAATTCTACGCAAAACAACATATCATGCTATCCAAATAAGAAAATAAAAAAAATGGAAGGAAACAATGAAAACAGCAACAATTACAGCCCATAAGTGCAATGCAGCAGTAAAATCTATCATCATGTACCAAACAGCAATTAGCAGCACATGTTCAACATACAAAATGGGTGTAAAAAGCAAATTGTAGCACATACAACAGCATATATGTGTATAGACAACAATGAAAAATCATGGGCAGCATGCACTCACAAATGATTCATTCATAAAAGAACAAACATGCTTCAAGCCTTGCACATTATTCAATCAAACATGATCACAATCACACCATAGATCATGGTAAACAATTCTTGAAATCACCATGGAATAATGCACATTGTAAGAGAATACACATTATTAAGCATGTGAACAAATTAAAACAAATGTGCACCTATTGAAATAGAAAGCAAATGAACATGCACATAACAATTCCAGCAACACAAGCATCAATTAACAATTAACAATCTCAATGTGTGTGCATTATGTGATCATTACATCAACAACGCAAACATAAACAATCATCGATTAAAAATCAAGAATCACGTGTCGAAAAATCATGCTCATGCAATAGTGTGAAGTGTAACAGCTCAAGAATAGTCTACCAATCATCAACATATTAATCCATGGAGTTTAGACATGCAAAGGACCTCAAATAAGCAAGAAAATGCAAGAAAATCACATTCTGCAGCAGTGGTAACCGGTTACCAGTTATGTTATAACCGGTTACACATTTCAAAACAGCCAGAAATTACGCAAAAAAACAACATGTTAACCGGTTACAGCATAACTGCTAACCGGTTACACAACAACATAATTAAAAAAAAAAACAGCTCCAAAAACACTTTTCAGCAGCAAATGACTTATTCAAACAACTCCAATGATCATGTAATCACTTAAGCACGAAAATTACGTTCAACACAGTATTCAAACATCATTTAAAACTAATAAACAACAACTTCAAGAATCAATTTCAAGCAAATGGATCCAAATCAAAAATACCAAAGATCTACATCGAATAAGTTGTAAATAAGCTAAACAAGCATAGATCTAAGGAAAACCAACCTACAAAGCTGAGATTTACTTTGGTGATTGTTGCAAAGTGATCTTGGTGCAGAAAATTAAAGAAAACCAGAGATTCCTCGATTAGTAGCCGAAACGCGTCGAAACCGAGCAAAATCGCGAGAAATTACCGAGATCGAACTTACACCAAAATAAATGGTGTGAAACCCTTGGATTGAAGTAGAATAAGCTGAAATTCCAGAAATACAACCAAAGAAGACCAGATGATGGAGTTTAAGCTCAAGAATTAATCACTTTTCAATGTAAAAAGTGGTTATTCTTCAAGAAATAAGAGCTTTTTGTGAGGGTTTGGAAGAGAGAATTGAGATGAATGTGTAGAAGTAGCAAAAAAAATCAGAGAGAAAGGAGATAATTGAGAGTGAAATGTGAGAAGTTTGGTGAAAAATGGTGGATCCCTCAAAAATAAGTGAAGGGTTTCTTATATAGACTTTAGGTTTGGAGTGTGGGAGGTTTGGGATTAGCTTTGGACTTAGCTTTGGGTTTTGAGCTAGGGTCGGAGTTAGTTAGACTCAACTCACCGAGTCAAGACGGTTAACTCGGTTAATTAGAACCAACTCGGTAACAATCTCAAGGTGAACTTCAACATCCAAAGGTGGAGATGCTTGGAAAACAAGGAATATGGTGCACTTGATTTGAAATGAAACATTAGAATAAATGCCCTTGGAATTGAATTGAATTTAAATGTCTAGAGATGTCTAGAATATTCCATTTGCTGCTATAATACTTTGTGGAATCAAAAACCCAAGTGTGCAATGGAGCTGTCCCAACAATACAGCAAAATCTGTAACTTTGTACAGAGTAACCGGTTACAACATATCTTCTAACCGGTTACATGCTTGAAAACCTGCGTTTCTGGTAAAAAAAACACTATATAACTGGTTACAGCATAACTGCTAACCGGTTACTGCAGCCCAATTTACCCAAATTTTTCTTGGAAATGATGTTGAAGTCCCAGTTTCGATTTTCCACCTCTTGTCTTGATGAGTAAACATGGAAACCTTTATTTTGAGCTTGTTTTTATGATGAAATGATCTTGTGACTTGTTTGAAGAGCCTTGGCTCCTGTTCTCTTGCTTTGAATGATCAACACTCTGAAAACCACTGATCACATGCCCTATGCTGAATGCAAAGATGAATGCTTTATTTTTCTATGCTTGAATGCAATGTGTAGCGAGCGATTTTGGACGCGGTTCTTAAACGCTGGTCGCTCCCTGCAGTTTAAGATTAAACTACAGGTCGATTCATTTTTTTATCCTATTGTGAGCTGATTAAGGAAGGGAAATAGATGTCTCCAATTAACCCTGCTTTGCAAACTGAGTTTAAACAGCAGTCTGTTAGGTTACGAATGCTATCAATGTGGGGGGCCCTTATACTGGTTATTTGTATTTTCGCTAATACGGTTCTTCTTTCTTTCTAGGATCTTCTAGCGGGGAACAAGTGTTAGGATGTTAGGACTGATGCTTTTGAATGTGAGAGTATGGGATTTGGGTTTTTTGCTGATTGTGCTCGCTAAGATTTTTCTTTCAATCTTATGCCTACGTATTCCCGTTTACCGAAACAGGGAAATCAGAGCGTTCGTAGTTCCTCCTATTCTATGGGAGGAAATGGTTGTTTTTGGTGTCTTGTTCAAAGCCCAAGACGTGAAGCTAAAAGGTAGTTTGTATCTTGTTCAAAGCCCAAGATATGAAGCTGAAAGGTTTATTTGTATCTTGTTCAAAGCCCAAGATATGAAGCTAAAAGGTCTCAACTTTAGAGAGAATTTGTCATCTCTAAAGAGGGTCTGTTTGTCACAACTGTTTATAAAGGAGAATTACTTTAACCAGGATACGCGGATCCTAGCAATGCCCTAATTTCCTTTATAGGGGGTTTTAACCTGAAGGGGAAGACTTGAACTCAGTGTAGAGCAATGCTATCTTTCCTTAGGAATTTCTCATGCTAAAAGAAGGACAGTGGCATGGATGTAGATGATCCAGAGGCTTGCCGCTTACAACGATTAGATGAAGGGAGTTGTTTGATGTTCGTGTACTGTGAACGAGGCACAATTTTGATGCTAAAAGGTTAATTGGATTAACCAGTGATTTTTTTATACAAAGCCTAAGAGGAGGCTAATATGTGTCTCGTACAAAGCCCGAGAGAGAGGCTAAAAGGTTTTGACTCAACGAGGGAATCTTTTGGTATCTCGTATAAAGCCCGAGATGGAGGCTATTTGACTCAACAAGAGAGATTTTTTTGTATCTCGTACGAAGCCCGAGATGGAGGCTAAAAGGGTGATTGACCCAACGAGGGAGTCTCTTATGTGTCTCGTACAAAGCCCGAGAGAGAGGCTAAACGTTGTTTGACTCCGCTGGGGAGAATCATTGTACAAAGCCCAAGAGGAGGCCATGTAACTGTTTCAGTTGAGTGACAGGTCCAATATACTGATTTTGAAAGAGAAAATCAGTTCTTATATGAGCAACATTGTACTCAAGGATTTGATTCAAGGATCCGGGTTATTCCTGTTCTTTAAGGAAGCGGGAAATCCGAAGGGTATTGACTGTCCGAGTCTACGGGTTTCCTTCCTATTTAACGAAGGGGGCACTTGAGAATGTCTTTGAGACTCAAGGAGATTAGACTGTCCAAGTCTAGAGTTTCGTCTTTTGTACTATGCTTTGAGAAACAGTAGTAGACTCTTTGAAAGGACGGCTCTATGCAAATGACTAAGTTCTGTTCCTATACCTCTAGGAGGTCGTCGGGACAATTTGTACGAAGCCCAAGAGGAGGCTGGAAACTTTTAAGAAGCCGACGGGTCCTTGTACTAAGCCCAAGAGGAGGCTATCATTCCCGGAGGAAGAGATCATTATACGAAGCCTAAGAGGAGGCTGTGAATACTTCTAAGAAGCCGTAGGGTCCTTGTACTAAGCCCAAGAGGAGGCTGGGTTGCTTTTAGGAAGCCTGTGGGTCCTTGTACGATGCCCAAGAGGAGGCCGATGCTTTTAAGAAGCCCGTGGGTCCCCAAACCCCGAGAAATTCAAGGCAATGCTATTCACCGAGAATAGATCAAAGTCAGGAAAGTTCGAGAATTTGGAAGAAACTCAAAGATGCCATTCACGGAGAATACATTCATCTTGGGGAGTAGAGTCTCTTGACATTTCCTAATGAGGACGGTCGAAGAGAAGACTGTATCTGGTGATCCTATTGGGGATCTAGTTGTCTATTTCTACGAATAAACAAAACGGCGTCACCTAGTTCTAGACGTATTTGCCGGGGAAACTCGAAATATCTATACTATTATTACACAGTTGATATGAGTTTATGAAAGAAGACTTACAGTGAAACAGCCCCACAATACAGTTATATGTATATGAAAGCGGTAAATGAAAGCAATAACCACTTACTCGGTTGTAGAGCTTCCATGCTGTTTGGTTAGTTGTTCAACAAAGAAAGATTAAAAACAACAGTATATTCAAAATCAAAGGAGAATGTGCTTTGAAAAAGAAAGATTTGGGGCTTACAGCTCAAGGAGAGGCCCAGGGTTTTATCAGTGAGCGCACTGTTTAAATTTGTACAGAGGGACTTATACAAGTGACTGAGGCCCAAAATGTATATGTACAAGTGGGTTGGGTCTTACACTCTCTCAAGAGGCCCAAAAAGTTTTAAAGAAAAAGAGTGGGGCTTATAACACGAGGGTAGGCCCAGTTGATTTTTGTTAAAAATGGCGATCGCGCCGAGGTTTTCTTTTAACGCGGAGGAACTTAAACAATAAGTGAGGCCCAAAATGTTTTGGTTAAAAGGGGATTGGGTCTTACACTCTATTAGAGGCCGAAAGTGTTTTTGAATGGGTATTATAGCTCAAGGAGAGGCCCAAGGTTATTTTGAAAAGGCGACGATCGCGCCGTTGGTTTTTGACGGTATCAGGACTTATACAATACACTGAGGCCCAAAAATGATTTGGTCAAAAAAACGATTGGGTCTTACACTCTATTAGAGGCCCAAAGTGTTTTGAAAATGATTTATGAGGGTTGAATTAATCCAAAAACCCTAATTTGATTTCAAAAATGTATTTAATTGAATAAAAATTCAATTAAAATGATCAAAATTGTTTAACATGTGAAAAACAAATTGTGATCTTGGATTAATGCTTCAAAAATTAAGTATTGACCTACAAAATAATTAGAAAGCATTAAAAGTTGCAAAATCAATGTAGAAAAAATATTTAATTTGTCAAAAACAATTAAAATATTAATTCTTTGCAAAAATATCAATTATATGAAATAAATAATATTTTTGGGATTTTTTGATAAAATAAAATATTTTAACATTTTTGTGAATTATTAAAAAAAGAATCAACTCAAAATCATTAAAACTCAGAGAGAAATTAATTTTTGAATCAATTAAATAAAATCACAAAATTCAAATATTTGAATTTATGAAAAAGGCGCCAAGAACACAAGCATGAACACGCGCGTTTTTCTGGGTTTGGCTGATTTGCGTTTTCCATCCAATATCACTGAATACGTAATCATATCATGCAATCCACATATCATTATGCTCGTCTCAACCTCACGATCATGTTTATGTCAATCAATTTCATTTAAATTAAACATACAACAAGAAATCACGAAAAATCCTCAAGAACCCTAATTTTTGCATGAAGGCTAGGATTTTTTATACACGATTCAAACAATGCAATTTATTGAGGGGAAACATTCCATGCATGATTATGAACATATGGCCAAATTATTGTGCGAGGAAATATGCATAGATTGAGAGATGACCAAGTATGTGCATACCTCTAGGCCGTGACAGCAAGTGCAATGTGATTTTTGATTTGGAGGTGTTACAGATGAGTGGTGATGATCTGAACAGCTTCCCTACACCCTATGGAGTGTGTTTGAATGCTTGGACCTGATTGAAAATGGCTGGAATAATTTGTGGTACCTCAGCTGCAACTTGATTGAAAATTTGAGCAACCAGCTGGTGATTTTGTGAAATTGGTGTTTCAGAAGTGATCTAAGTGTTTGATCAGCTCATATGTGATGTATGTGAGGTGTGTGAGTGATTGGTTTGATTGGAATTGCTCTCAAACTCAAAACCCGATAGCTACCTTGCTAAGAAAGGCATTTTTGCCAAGAGAAAGAGATTTTGAGGAAAGCATCTGTTAGATGGCTTTGGTGTACTCAAACTGATCACAATTGAGCTCTATTTATAGTAGAGCAAGTTTGTTTTGCAAGGAATAGTGAATGGCAGCTGGTAAGTAGGTTTGGCCAATGTTGGCAAATGAAAATCCAAGTCTCCTCTAGCCATTGACTAGAGGTTAGGGCACAGAGCTTTGGTTCCCTTGGTCTTGGATAAGTCTTGACTGATTTCAGATGAGAATGGCTCAGTCCATGCCACCTTGATGCTTCCATTGAATGCTTCAATCCAAATTTGGAGTCTTGTCCCTATTTTGGCCATTCTAGGTTCAACATGCTATTTCTTGTTCCATGGACTTTGGAGACTTGGCTCAGTGATTGTCCCCTTTAGAATCAATCCTCTGAGGTGTCCAAGTGGATAGGAGCATTTGAATTTGGCTGATTTTGGCAAATCGAGCAAAGTTGCAAATTCTGCCTTGCCTTTGACAGATTTCAGCAAGGCAACTTGACAATGTCATATCTCATGGGGTAAGTTGAATTTGGCAATGTTCTTGGCCATTTTGGAAAACCCTTACATGATACAACAACTGTTTGAACAAGTTTGGTTTTGATCTCTTTTGATTCCAAGTGAAAAATCCCTCTACATTTGGCAAAAAGTGAAGCAAAATCTGACTTAGTGAAATTTTCACTAAGTGTTGGAACAAAGTGTGATTTCTTGATTTTGATCACTCCATAACTCAAAATCCTTAATGAATTGGACTTAGGTCTAGTTGAAGTTTTTGTAGAGGGTACGAGGGCTACAAATCCATCTTTGGATGAAAAAAATTGGCCTTGTGGTTTAGGAGTTATGGTCCTCCAAAGTTGGTGCATTAGTGGTACTTTTTCCATAACTTAGAAAAATTTCTAAGTTTTATGGTTACCCCTTTTACAAGTTATCCAACTTTTCTTGATTTTTCTTGATGAATGATGATTCAAATCATACATTAACATCATTTTAGGGTTAAAAATCCATTTTGGTGAAAAATCTCAAAAAGTCAAAGTTGACTTTTGTGCACAGTTGACTTTTTATCAGATGAATTCCAAATTGTGCAATTCTTCAGGAAATCATGTCCTTGACCTAAATCAAACTTGATGGACATGTTCCATGGGTGTCATAGGGTATATTGGGGCATGTCCTAGGGTTTGGGAGCATGTCCTGGTCAAAAGTCAAAGTTACAGTTGACTTTCCTCGCAAAACCCTAATTGTGGTGTAGATGAAATTGAGACTTGTTGCTCAAGCTTCTTGGATTAATCCATTGTTCCAAATGGATCAATATAGTTCATTAGAGACCCTCAAATCATGTCTTGAGGTCTTGGCTCTTGATTTGTCCCAAAAGTCAACTTAGGGGTGAATGAGGTCAAGAAACCCTAATTCCGGATTTTTGATGTATGCATCCCTTGAGGCCAAATTGACTTGATGCTTGGGTCCACGAGGTTCCATGGAGTACATTAGGTTGTGTTTTGGATCTTTGGCTTATGCCCAGATGAAACTTTCCATCTAGAGGCCCTGGTCGACCAAAACCCTAATTTGGTGATACTGGCGATCTTGAGACTTGATCCACCTAGAAGGGAGCAGCCTTGTGCTTAATCCTTGAAGTGGGAGTCCTTTTTGATCCATTGTGGATGTTTGAGAGGTTAGACAAGTTGAAGATCATGTCATTCCTTGATTGATCCTTTGTCTAAGGCTCTGAGAGGGCTTAAAACCCTAATTTTGATTGTAGTGAATGCTCAACAACCCTTGAGGCATTTGGTGAGGCATGATGGTTC
This sequence comes from Lathyrus tuberosus, assembly GCA_022829125.1. Taxonomy (NCBI): domain Eukaryota; kingdom Viridiplantae; phylum Streptophyta; class Magnoliopsida; order Fabales; family Fabaceae; genus Lathyrus; species Lathyrus tuberosus. Next base: position 1,229,169 of record JALAZF010000563.1, read on the forward strand.
ATCCATATTGTAATGATGATTTGCACAATGATGGGAAATCTTAGTGGTCAAAATTTGGGGTATGACAGATGCCCCTATTTAATCTTCTTGGACCCGAAGGTGTGAATGACGAAGGTATTCGGGCGTTCGGGGTGCAAGAGGATTAAATATCGGAATACCCGAAATTTTGATGGTGGTTAGGAATGGTAGCTTGGGCATTCATCTTATTTTGCTAAGCAATGATGCTTAGAATAATTAAACTTCCCCTCGATCCTGGTCTTCAGCCAAGGAACTGGTCTTAGTTGCGGAAACAAACTTCTCCTCGATCCTGGTTTCCTACTAAGGAACTGGTCTCAGTTGCTTATGTAAACTTCCCCTCGATCCTGGTTTCCTACCAAGGAACTGGTCTTAGTTTCTTTTTTAAACTTCCCCTCGATCCTGGTTTCCTACCAAGGAACTGGTCTAAGTTTTCTGGAATAAACTTCCCCTCGATCCTGGTTTCCTACCAAGGAACTGGTCTTAGTTTCTGGAATAAACTTCCCCTCGATCCTGGTTTCCTACCAAGGAACTGGTCTTAGTTTCTGGAATAAACTTCCCCTCGATCATGGTTTCCTACCAAGGAACTGGTCTTAGTTTCTGGAATAAACTTCCCCTCGATCTTGGTTTCCTACCAAGGAACTGGTCTCAGTTTCTAAAGTAAACTTCCCCTCGATCCTGGTTTCCTACCAAGGAACTGGTCTTAGTTTCTGGAATAAACTTCCCCTCGATCCTGGTTTCCTACCAAGGAACTGGTCTTAGTTTCTTTTGTTAACTTCCCCTCGATCCTGGTTTCCTACCAAGGAACTGGTCTCAGTTTCTGAAATAAACTTCCCCTCGATCCTGTTTCCTACCAAGGAACTGGTCTTAGTTTCTGAAATAAACTTCCCCTCGATCCTGGTTTCCTACCAAGGAACTGGTCTTAGTTTCCTTTGTCAATAAACTTATCGACAAGGGACGCTATTTGTAGCGGTTTTCCTCAAACTTCTCGCCGAATTTTCCTGGGGAGACGCCATTCGACGAAAAAAGTTTCGAAGTCAGACTTGCTGGGGAACTCAGTCGTAGAGTTGCACAAACTTCTCTGTTGGAGACGCCATTCGTCGATTCTACTGGGGAAAGCGAGTCTCTTAAGAGACTGTTTTCGCTTGGGTGCTTACTGTAACACCCTTCTAAAACCCCACGATTAGTCATATAATATTAAATAGTTATATCAGAGTAATCATCAAAAGGGTGCAACATTTCTTCATAAAACATCATAATAAAATATCCTGCTCCGTAACACGGGTTCTCAAAACATTTGTTTTACTAAAATAAAATACTTCAATTAAAAATTCATCGTCAGACGTCATAATTCACAAAACTTGTCAAAAACATTTTTACAACAAGATGAAACACTTCAATACATCATTATCAACAATTAATTCAAACGATTCCCAAAGACCCGATGTTACATCTATCAGAGCAAGACCCTCTTCACTGCGGAAAGATAACTAATAACTCCATAAGCTACCTCGGACTTCTACTGCTATCCTCGAGTACCTGCCCATTTCCCATGGTAGGGGAAATATTAGCAGAAAGGGTGAGTACAATCATAGTCATTATAAAAGACATAAGGAATAGATATAGTAGCCATATTCAGGAACTCACAACAACATAACATCATTTAGCACATATACCTCATAACAACAAAACACCAAATTCTCATGTTAGAACATCACCAAAATCAGAATCACATTAAACACATCACATAGTACAATTATTGTGCAATGCCACAAATAATGAATGCAACTTCATAAGACACATGCATGTGGTACCGAAACTTCACTGATGACTTAGTCATCTACAAACTTCACTGGACTTTAAGTCCTACAACTTCACTGGACAACAGTCCTACAACTTCACCGATGATTTAGTCATCCTTAAACTTCACTGGACAATAGCCCTTCAAATGCTATGAATGCATGATGCGCAACAACATATAAAAATACGACCACAGCTAGTCAAACGTATCATCATTCATCATATTCATCATACTTCCTCACATGCACCGTATTCATCAAAATAGCATCATTATATTCTCTTCACATAATCATCAATACTTAGTCACCCTCACATACTCATCACCACATAATTAACATCACACCATCACAGCATCTTAAACCTCATAACAACACCACAATCATCATAAATATCACAATAGCATCTTAATTATTATATCGGCATCATTTATCAAACATCATCATTTTATCAAACAATATCACCATTATTCTTACAGCATCATAAAGTATCTCACAACATCATTTACATCGTGTTAATATCAGTACATCATCATGACTCATAATAGCATAAATCCAACACAAAGCATTTACCAAGGGTATATCATCACATCACAGTCAACATGTAATCATTTATCGATTCATCATATATCATATTTAGTAATTGATTTTTCATATCATATTAACATCCTCATTACAATATCACATTACTTCATGACAGTATTATCTCCATCCTAAGAACACCAGAATCTAAGTAGTATCATCATCATTAAAATCTTCATGTTCCATTCACCAACATCATACCACATACTTTACAATCAAACCATTATCAAATTATTACAACCATTACTAGACAATTCATTTCCAAACATCATAGTCACAACAACATCATTTTATTATACCAATATCCAATGGATCACTTCCAGGCAAAATCATGTTATTTCACACAGTAAAGCACACGCACTGTCAGTTTGTCACAAAATATCATCACATTGCAATAACATAATAAACCTTAACATAGCACCATAATCATTATCATATTCTCATTTCATTATCACCAATATCAACTAATCAATGCCATACAAAAATTCTGCAACATTCACACAGATATGCACCTACTGATATATCAATATAAGACACACATCATTTAGTCTATCAATTTCAAATTAGAGGGTTTCACTATATGTTTTATTTTATTTTTCCATGTTATAGGTTATTTCACCACCTTTCCATTGCTTCAAACGGCATCGAAATTGGATTAATAAAACAAAAGTTATGATATTTAGAAGAAAACTAAAAATAAAATACAATTTCACCCCACTTTAATGGGTGGCTTGCGCCACCCCTACCTTCACAATTTTGGTGGCTTGCGCCACCCTATAAGCATGTGGCTGGCGCCATGGAGTGTGGGTGGCTGGCGCCACCTCACTCAATTTCTTTTTTTTTTTTTTTTTTCTTCTCCTTACTGTTCCTTCTTTTCCTTCCAACCCGTCCATGATTTCTAGACAATTCCAACTAATCATTCCCTACACTTGATTCATCTAGCATCCAGATTTAATAATTTCTCACAATCTCTTAATAACTCCTACATTCGGTCATTTATTAGGTCCTCAAAATTTTATACAAGTCGGACATTCTTTCTGTTTAATCTACTTAAAACCCTCGCCGTAGTTCATCATCAATTAACAATTCAACAGATTACGAAACCATCAAAATCCTCATATTTGCCACACTCAATCAACAACTCAATTTCTATATACAATACTACACATCAATTGGAAGCAATCTTTACGTCAAACCATCACCGATTCCGTCACAGTTATCATTTATCAAAACTCCACCAAAACCCCAATAATTCCCACAATTATCCAGACCTTAAATCGATTATAATAAAAATGATAAAACTCCCCTTACCTGAGTGAATCCGTAGCATTGATTTTCTTTGTGTTTTCAACCCTTCCTCTGAAATTCTTCAAAGTCCCAACTGCTCCTCTATTCTCTCTGCCTCCTTTCCAACGCAATGCAATAGTGAAAATTTTCAAAACCCTACTCCTTCGTATACCCCTTTAAACTCTTTAATATGGTCTTCCCATCCGTATCCTTACTAACACTTCACAACTGACCAAAATGCCCTTCTTGTCTCTACCACCAATAACTCCCATTTTTCTAATTAGAATAATTCCAACTTAATTATTTTAATTATTTTAAATCATTCCAAATTGTCACATAATTCTCAAAATCACCAAAACATCATTTATATCCAATCACTTCACAAAAGAAAATCCCTAAAACATTATATATATCGAATATTCCACAATAACTCACATATTCCCGATAAATTAATTAAATAAATAATTAATCTAAAATTTGGGGTGTTACAACTCTCCCCCACTTAAAAGAATTTTCGCCCTCGAAAATTACCTCAATCGAATAGCTCGGATAACACTCCCTCACCCGACTACTCGTCACCACGAACTTACATTCCAATAGCAATACATTCAAATCCACATCCTAGCACAAACTCATTTTCTCCTATCTTGTTCAATGACTAATTTTTTTCGTCAACTGTTATTAACCATCATCATACAATGCATCCTATCTGCATCATATTTTCACCATAAGTTAACTACCATTAGTTGCTGGCATGTGCCTCGACTTTTCAATTCATGATTAACTTCATAAAGTTGCATTTTTTTTATACACATAGATATTTCATCTCAAAAGCAAGCTAATCACAATACTTCACTATCTTCAAGCCAACAGTATAGCAGTTTCTCTTCATCCAATTGCAACTAACAACTGAACCTACCTCTTTCTCATTAAACAGTTGACTTCACGGACATTTTTAACATAAGTTATTATGATGACATGTTCCACCAACTCAACATTTAACATGATCCAACAAGCTAGCAATTTCAACAATTGATTAATAATTAATCCAATCTTCACCTTTTTAACTAACACTAACTTCATTGACCTCACGAATCCAAGCATTATTACATAATGAAACTGACTGTAGTAGGACTCATATCTCATTCATATTCTGACATAACAAATGAATTACTACGTTGCAATCTTCAAAGCAAACTTTAAACACTACACAACGATAATCCTAACATTCATCTGTCACCAACCTTGACTGCAAACTGATTCACTAACAGCCCTAACTGTTCAATCACTTAGTACTCACGTACCATAAGCATTGACATATGCAGCGACCTCCTACTCAACGCATCATCCCCTTCATTTGCTTTTCCAGGATGGTAATTCAAATCGAAATCATAATCCTTCAATAATTCAAGCCACCTTCTCTGTCTCATATTCAACTCCTTCTGATCAAACAAGTACTTTAACCTTTTATGATCACTGAACACTTCGAATCTCGAACCAAAAAGATAGTGTCGCCAAAATTTCAGTACAAACACTACACAACTGCCAACTCTAGATCATGTGTAGGATAATTCCTTTCGTGAACTCTTAATTGTCTCGACGCATAAGCGACAACCTGTCCATTCTGCATTAGCACTCCATCGAGACCCATCTTCGATGCATCACAATAAACCACAAAGGACTCCTTCGAATTAGGTAAAATCAATACAGAAATGGTCGCCAACTTCTTCTTTAATTCTATGAAACTCTTCTCACATGCAACATCCCACACATATACTTGACCCTTCCGTGTCAGTTGCGTCAAAGGTAATACCCACTTAGGAAAACACCTCTATGAATCTTCGATAATCACCCGCTAAACCAAGAAACTTCGGATCTCAGTCGCAGACTTCAGAATCTCCCATTTGTAATACCGCATCAACCTTCGAAAAATCCACAGCAATTCCACTACCTGAATTTACATAGCCAAGGAAACTTACTTCTTTCATCCAGAACTTCACAATTCGACAGTTTCACATACAACTTCCTTTCTCCCAATACTTGCAGCACAATCTTCAAATACTCTGCATGCCCTTCTTCTATTTTAGAGTATGTCCAAATACCATCAATAGAAACCACAATAAACTTATCCAGATACTCGTGAAAAATTCGACTCATATGTTCCATGAACACACCAGGTGCATTGGTCACACCGAATGGCATCACAGTGTATTCATAGTGACCATATCTCGTCCTAAAAGCCGTCCTCAGAATATCATCTGGTTTAACACGAATTTGAGGATAACCAGATCTCAAATCAATCTTGCTGAATACACAAGCTCCCACTAGTTGTTCCATCAAGTCGTCAATTCTCGGAAATGGGTACTTATTCTTGCTAGTCACTTATTCACCCATCCGTAGTCAACACACAATCTCATACTAACATCTTTCTTCCTACTAACAACACCGGAGCACCACGGTGAAACACTTAGTCAAATAAACTTCTTCTATAATAACTCTTCTA